>CM060909.1:412339101-413589101 GCA_030737875.1 Allium sativum | reverse complement strand
TTCCAACCTTGAATGGCTGTGATCTTGCTTGGATCCATTGCAATTTTTTCCTTCGATACTACATGACCGAGGAACTTTACTTCTTCTTGCCAGAATATGCATTTAGAAAATTTGGCTTTTTAAACATTCTTTCTCATAATTTCCAAAACTTCTTCCAAATTCTTTTCATGTTCGGCAGTTGATTTAGAGAAGATTAAAATATCATCAATGAAGACCAGCACAAATTTATTCAAGACTTCGCGGAATACTCGATTCATTAAATCCATAAAATAAGTGGGAGCATTACATATGCCGAACGACATTATTAACCACTCATAAAATATGTCTGGACCTCTGAAAGCTGTCAAAGGAACACACTCTTCGGTAATCCGCAGTTGATGGAAACCTGTAGCTAGGTCCATTCTAGAAAACACTTTTGTTCCATTCGAACGATCCAATAAATCGTCTATACGGGGCAATGGATATTTATTCTTGAGCGTCTGCTTATTGAGGTCTCGATAATCAATACATAATCTGAGAGTACCGTCTGACTTTGGAACAAACACTATTGCTGCACCCCAATTTGAAAAGCTAGGCCTGATCAGACCTTCCCACAAAAGCTGCTTAGTTTGATTGCTCAATTCTTCTTTCTCTTTCCATGTCATTCTTCGAACAGGATGCACAACTGACCTTGCATTCGGAACTAGATCGATCCTGAAGTCAATTTCTCTTCATGGAGGTAAGCTATCAACTTCTTCGAACACATCCACATAATTCTTAACGACAGGAATATTTTCAATAGCAGTGGGAGAAACCTCAAGAGCAGCCCAAATTTCTTTTCTGTCTGAATCTAAGCCTACGTAGGGTATAACAATATTGGCAAGCTTCATTTTAATTCTAACAACTCTTTCTGCATATTTAACTTCGGCCTCGTATTTGTTTAACCAGTCCAGCCCAGGAATGATATCAAATTCAGAAAAATCCATAACCATCAAGGTGCAAGAAAACTGATAATGGGAAAAAGAGACGGGTATTTTACAATACAAACCAAGAACAGGAGAACCACAGATTGGATTATGAACTTTGACCGACTCTTTAAGATTCCTTAATTTCAGATTTAGCTTCTTGACTGTATTTCTCGAAATGAAGCTTTGTGACGCGCCTGTATCAAACAATACTGTAATAGAAATATTTTTGCAGTGAGCATGCCTTCCAAAACATTTGTCCTTTGCTGGCTAGATGAGGGTGTTGCAGTTTCAGCTACTTCATTTACATGAGCTACTATAGACTCCTTTGATAGCTAGCAATTCTTCACAATATGACCAGACTGGTGGCACTTATGGCATTTTCTACTCTCATGAAACTTCTTATTGGATTTAGATTCAACATTCCTTTGCCTCTTCGAAGATTTGCAATTCCTTAGCAAATGCCCTTGATTATTGTAATTATTGCATATGGTAGTCGTTAACGGTTCTTCTTTAAATTCTACCTTTTTCTTATCAGATTTAGGCTTCTTACTGACCTCAGACTTTGTACTAGCCTCAGGGCTATCAGTTTCAAACTTCCTTTTGTTGCTAGAGCTGCCTTCCTCTTCATCTTCCCAACCATGTTGCTTATCAAGATACTCATAGCGATAAGCCATTTGTATCATCTCAGAAAATGGAAGATTCACATGAGCAAGTACTCTACCTTCGTATTTCTTTTGTATTCCTTTGATAAATATCAGATTCTTCCTTATAGGTTCTTGAATTAGTTCTGAGCAAAGCGAGAAAGTTCATTAAATTTATTCTGATATTCCTAGATGGTCATATCTCCTTGTTTCAGAATGTAAAACTCATCATATAGCCGCTCAGTTGCTTCTAGAGGAATAAATCTTTCTCTGAAAATTTCTTTAAATCTATCCCAGGTAATATTACCTTCTGGATTTTCCTCAGTAACAGTTTCCCACCAAATTAAAGCTTCGTCTTTGAGTGCCCAAGATGCCAATAATCTTTTATGATCATCCCTCGGCTTTAAGCCTTTTAAAATTCTCTTAGAAGAACGCATCCACGCTTGTGTTTCAATAATGGATTCTTTGCCCGAGAATGGTACTCCACCCAGATTTTGATACTTCATTACTAGAGCTTCAAGATCTGGTTCTGGTTGTGGGAGCATAATTGGCTCATTAGATTGTTGAACCATAGCACTACTTCTTCTGTTTCTGCCACTCATTTTCTACTATGTCTACAAATAGCAGACAAAGATCCAGACCAACAGAAAAGATATTGTAAAGCATAGAGACATATATTTAAATGTAAATGAATCTATGGGGGTGTATTTTATTCTGCTACACTCATTCTAGGACATTAGTGATCCTATTTATAATGAGTTATTCGCCTTAGAATACTGCTGATTCTATTTCCGACGAGTTTGTTAACATGTTATATTCCGGAGCTAAGTCTAACCAAAGCTTTGATACCAACTGTGATAACACCAAACCCCCGTAGTACGAAAGCAAGGATAATCATTGGAATATAACACATAAACAATAACAGCAGAACATAAATATAGAATTACAACAGATTATGTACATCAAATCACACTGGGAATAATATATCATCAGAGTTACACAACATAATAGGATCATACTTAGTATGTAATACAGTTTTAGCTTAATATAAAATGTCTGTAGCGGAATCAAACATAATATACTAAATGAAGTCTGAACAGCATAATAGAAATGATAGGATCCATCTTCAGCTCCATAGCTATCCAGAATGAGTCTGCTAAAACCTGAATACAAGGGTGCCCGTATGGAAAGAGGACACCCGAATTTGCAAAGTGAAAAAACTACTAGTATGTCATGGGACTGGTATGAGAAATCTACAAAACCTGTTTAATACTAAGGCTAATCACAGCACCACGCCGCTAATGCGGAACGGGTTTACTCCATGGGATTGCCAGTTCATAAATAAAGTAAATCGTTAAACAATGCAATGCTTTTTAGAAAATTGAAACCATTATAAGACTCCAGTCCCATCACACAATGCAACGCAAACTGGAGGATAGAGTTTTACCTTACAATGGTAAAAAATGCTTGATATGATAAAATGGATTTGATATTATTATCAATGTATATATATGTTTCAAAAACATTTCAATCATAGAATGGGTACCATATACTATGTCGCCCAATATAGGTTTACAGTCAAAACCGCATGGGGACGTACTGGAAGTTGGATTTCCATTATGAACCAACGCAAGGGATCATCCTTACCGAATTCGAGATAATCTAGCCTATGTCTCAGGACTCAGACTGAGGTGAGCCCTTAGGTGCCATAGGGCCGGTCCACAACTAACGTTAGTGGATTATATATAGTTCCTGAAAAATACGTCTGCCCGCCCTATAAGGCGTAAATAAAGAGCCATAAGGGACTCCAATCCGAGGTACCTCGATTCCATCATCCACATAAGTAAAAATGTCTGGGCTCCATACCATGACACCACTTATAGCTAGAAAGAAACACATGTTCTCCTTAGATCCTTCTCCCGTTTCTAGTTCATACCGAGGTGTGAGGCTCGCAAAGTAACGCTATACACAAAGCTATGCTAAATAAAGCTGTGCTTTGATCATCAACCACAAGGCTCTATTTTTCAACAATAAGCCTTGATCATTTGCATCTTGGCATGCCATACTGACAATTCACACCATGCGACTGTTGTCTATCGATATATAACCTCTGAGCTCGTACGTCTCAGAGAAGGGTGTTAAGCAAGAGAATAAATTATCTGCCACCAAACAAATATATATTTAATAGAAATCAATCAGCACAAAATAAAATCCAATGTCAAACATACATCCATTTACAAGTCCGTTCTGGGTCTGAACGAAACCGGAGACACCTTATTCCTCATTCCATATGTCCAATACAGAAGAGCGGCTCTCGCATATCCGGACAATTAACAAGTACGTCCGGACAACTACCACTATAACACTTTCAAGGCAGCAACTCCAATCAAAGGCATCAGTAGTCATCTATTCGATGTGAAGATCGCCGGTCTTCGACCACCGTCTTCAAATCTTCGACTTCCAATCGTCGATCAATTTGAAATGACAATTAACTCGGCCTTTTCAAATAATTCACGAATACAGATAATTCAAATCGATTCATTTTATTTCATATTATTTATAATATTTTATAATGATTTATCGCCATTTTTATTTATATAAAAATAGCCATTTTTAATTAAACAATTCTTCAGGTCATTACACGCCGCTGACGCTGTTTTCATCAAAATTTGATTTACACATTTCTCAAAATCTAACCATTGGATCTTAGCAAATTTTATATTGTTGGAAAGATCTTTCCAAAACGAACCCAATGGTTCCAGTTTTGGGAAAATCCGACGGTCGGATCTCTTGGTGTAATCGTTTGAAGTTACGATTTCAAATCACGAACTACAACTGCGCGATTCGTTTTATTTTAATAATACATACATATATATATATATATATATATAGTTCAAAGATTTCAACACCATTTCCTTTCTACCATAGAGTTAACATCATTTTAATGAATCATAATTTCATTAAAATGTATTTTTTAATGTTTTCAACATTTTTACCAAACTGTGAATATTTTAAAGAAATCATACTTTCATTAAAAATGCAATTTTTTTAATGTTAAACACATTTTCATTTCAACATTGATTCTTTTATATGAAATCATATATTACATTAAAAATGAAAGTTTTAATGTTAAACACATTTTCATTTCAAAATTGATTCTTTTATATGAAATCATATATTACATTAAAAATGTAATTTTCCGTATCATTCTTTTATTACATTAAAAATGTAAACTTCCTTTTGTAATTTTTTATTACATTAAAATGTAAATTCTCTTATGTAATCTCTTATTACATTAAATTGTAAATTCTCTTGTGTAATCTTTTATTACATTAAAATGTAAATTCTCTTGTGTAATCTTTCTAATTATTCATTTAGATAAAATGTAAATTTTAATGTTAACTCAATTCATTAAACAATGAGTCCTTTTTCTAATGATTCGTTGACATTAAAAATATATGTAAATTTCAATGTGACAACATTTATACTAAACAATGAATCTTTTTCTATGAATTCAATTACATTAAAAATGTCAATTCCAATGTAAAAACATTTTTATTTAACAATGATCATTTTTAATGGTTCATCAACACTGGAAATGTAAATTTCAATACATAAACATTTTTATTTTATAATGCTCATTTTAACGGTTCATTAGCATTAAAATGTAAATTTCAATATATAGACATTTTTATTTAACAATGATTATTTTTAAATGTTCATTTACAGTAAAAATGTAAATTTCAGTATAAACTCATTTTTATTTAACAATGGTTATTTTTAAATGTTCATTTACAATAAAAATGTAAATTTCAATATAAACCCATTTTTATTTAACAATGCTTATTTTTAAATGTTCAATTACAATAAAAATGTAAATTTCAATATAAACCCATTTTTATTCAACAATGGTTATTTCTAAATGTTCATTTACAATAAAAACGTAAATTTCAATATAAATACATTTTTATATATCAACTAATGTTCATTTTTAATTTACAATAAAAATTGTAAATTTATTGTTGAACATTCTTCATCCTAAATAATGATCACTTTTAATTTTATATACAATAAAAATATAATTTTTATTGTTCAAACAATTTTATATCATAATATGAATATTTCACAACACATAAATATTTCAGAAAATTTCGGCAGCATAACGGTAGGGTAATTAAAACCGGCACTGTCCCTAGTACGGCTCCTCGCACTAAACTAGGCCTTGCAACGATACAAGAGTTTAATTTTCCTAACACAATTTTTTCTCTCTATACAATCCATTTTCACAATATGAACCAATTTCGTTTCAACAATCAATCACCAAAAATCAACCAATTTCACATCACAATGCAATCAAGTCGTCCATGGTCTGTGGACGACGGGTGTCGGGAGTTTCTAAACTCCGTCTGCAACCTTATATAATTTTATTTATTTATTTTGAATTCAGAAATCTCACTATGCTAGAAGGCTCCAAAAAATTTCCGGTTAGTTCTGAAATGTAGATCTTGAATTTAAGGTCCCAACGCTTCCTGTTTCATCAAATTTCGTTGTCGTATGAGCGAGATATGATCTAATAAAGGTTGTTAACATTTTAAATATAATAAATAAATTAATTAGTTTAAATAACATACCATCATCTTCTTCCATAACCTATGCCGTCGGTTTTTCAAAACCGTTCCAAACTAGGTTTTACTTTTGCGATCAAATATGTAAGCTTGAAGACGATCAGAACATGCCACGACGACTGGTTAGGAGAGGCGCACCGGATGGGATGGACAACGTCGAACTCGATGGCCGTAGGGAGGCGAATTCCAGCTGTGAACGGCTTGACTTTGCGAGGGGGATTCACACCAAATACCGAACGATAAATTCCAAATTTTATATGAATTCGAAGCTTGGAAAATTCTCTACTAAATTCCCTATGGAACCATTGATTTTTATTGTGTGGATTCAAAGTTATTTGAGTGGAAAAGTGTAACAACCCGAAAATTCTGAGCTAATATAAAATTTTTATTTTGGCAATTTTGATGAATTTTGATTATTTTAAATAGATTATTTTAAATAATAACGGCGAGAAATTTATTTTGAATAGAATTTGAACGTATATATTTATTTGGATCGGCGTTAGAATATAAATATTTTATTTATAATTATAAAAGGAATTGAAAATGGCGCGGTAGTTCGATAATTCGATTTCAAAGTTCAAATGAATGTACCGGGTGCAAAATAAACCGGATTTTAGCAAAACCAAAAATATTTGAATCTAATTGGGAATATCTTTTCAACGAATCTGAAAAATCAAAATTTCATAGCGGGAATCAAAAGGTATGCCCAGTTGAAAATTCAGAATAGTCGCTATGAAATTTCGGCCCTTAAAAATAGCTATTTTGCAAACGACCTCGGTTTTCGATGAAACCTCTTTTGTTGGATCCGTGATGTCAAATTATTGCTAGGTTTCAAAATTCGTAATTTTTCGAATCAATATGTGAGCGTGGCAAAGAAAGACGCGTTTGACCAGTTTCAGTTGATTATAATCGACTGGAAATGGCCATTTTTCAAACGGTCTCAGAATTTGATGAAATTAGTTTTGTTAGAACCGCATCGTCAATACGAAGCTAGAAAATATATTTTTTTGGGAATTTTTCCAGTTAGTATAGGGCCCCGGTAAATTGAAATGCGCGTTCAAATTCAATATATCGAGTTATATGTTGATTTTGACGAAAACTGATCGAAACGATCGAATCAGCTTATGATACATATCCCATTGTGTTCGGAGTGGGGGTAATTAGTTATGGACGACAGTCGGTGGGTCTAGTTTCGAGTTCGAAATAGTAAGTTGCTTTTTGAAAATTGAATATAATAAAATATATTAATTATAATTAAACCCCTATATCCTTTCCTCTTTCCCCACGTTCTTCATTCAGAAAGAAAATATAAAAGAGAAAAAAACAAGGCCCGTCGAAGCAGCGCCTCCCACGCCACCCCCTCACTGGCCGCCGCCGCCGACGGCGAGGCACTCTAGGCCTCCCACCGCCATCCGCTCCACCCTCGACCCCCTCGTTCTCTCCTCCTTCTACTTCAAATCTCTGCACCCCCAAAACCCGAAAACCCTAAGCCCCGATCCCGATCTGAAAACCGCCAAGCTCACCGCCCCGCCTCTAACCTCGCACCCATCTCCGACGAGCGCGAGCCTCCCCCTTGAAACCGCCACAGACCAGCGGCGAACCCCCCTCTCCTTTTCAAAGCGCAGAAACCCCCTCCCCTTTCTGGTCGACAGCAACATCAACCCCTTCCTCCGATAACCCAGTAAGTTTTCTGATTTTAATTGCTTATATAAAACTGATTTTTATAGAAATAAAACTGATTTATATAGGAAATAAAAACTGATTTTTATTTGCTTATAAAAAGGATTTGATTTTTAGGTAAGGTTAAAAATATAATTTTTATATCATAGAAAGGTTAAAAATATAAATTTTATATCATAGAAAGGTTAAAAAATATAATTTTTATATCATAGAAAGGTTAAAAATATAATTTTTATATCATAGAAAGGTTAAAAATATAATTTTTATATAATAGAGAAGTTAAAAATATAATTTTGTTACTATTGGCATAATAAAAATATGATTTTTATATCAAAGGAAGAAAAAAATATGATTTTTATTTATGTAGAGTAATAAAAAAATATAATTTTTATCTATATAGTAGCGGTATAAAAATAGAATTTTCATCTATATAGTAGCGGTATAAAAATAGAATTTTTATCTATATAGTAGCGGTATAAAAATAGAATTTTTTCTATACAGCAGCGGTGTAAAAATAGAATTTTTATCTATATAGTAGCGGTGTAAAAATGTGATTTTTATATATGTAGTGGCTACGGACAATGAAATTGACAAAGAGGCAAGCATGACAAAGATTTCTACATATGAAGAGTCGTGGCGTTTGGTTTAGCTAGTCGGTGAGAACTCCTCTATTTCTAGTTTGAAATATATACTTGGTTGTAGACGGTGTTTAGTAACACCGGACTCCCGTCGTCCACAGACCATGGATGGCTTGTTTGTTTGATTATTGTGTAGTGAAATTTGATTGTGTGATGGTGATTGAAATAAAATATTTCATAGTGGAAAATATTTTATAGTTAAAAACATAATTTTTAACGTGTATGTGAAATAAAATATTTATAAACAAATCAGAAGATTTGTTTATATACACTGATTTGACTGATATTGATTGGGACGGTAAATTTTACACATCGTCCAACTGCACAAATAAAATATGTGTTTGTTGATTTGAAACCCCACACGGGTATTGGGATGGGATTTGACGTACACTAATCCCGATTGTTTAGTTGTATGTCAATCGATGGATTGACAGACTGTGTAAGCGCTAATTATTTATATTTAATGCTTATGCAGTTGTGTGGTGCACTCTGGATGATGGTTGATTATTTATCGTTGTTATTTTATACATGTGTTATAGAAAATCCATATAATTAACATTATATGGTAATTGATTTCCCTCATTCTAGTTTTGAAATAGAATATTTGAAAAGAAATATTTGAAAAAGAAATATTTGAAAAAGAAATATTTGAATAGAAATATCTGAATAGAAATATTTGAAATAGAATATTTGAAAAAGAAATATTTGAAATAAAATATTTGAAAATAGAAACATATGAAGCAGTGTTGATTAGGTTTGCGCCATTTTGACGCGAGCGATATTTATATCGATTTTATTCATTTTTATAACAAATATCGAAAAGGAAGTGATTTCAAAATATAACGTTTTGAAAATATTATCATTTATATGTTAATGATATGGAATATTCAATTTTGATTTGAAATTGAATATGAAGTTGAAACCGTTTTGAAAACGAATTTAAAACGATTTATAAAATACATTTTAAAAGCAAATCGACGATATATATATATATATATTATATAATGGCTTGAATAGAACGCGCCGCGCTGCGGCAGTTCGTGAATTTCGACCATTGACTTCGAATTGACGTTGCGGGAGATCCGACCATCAAATTCTCCTGAAACCAGAACCTTTGGGTTCATATCGAAAAGATCTTTCCAATGAATATTAGAAATCTGAGATCTAACGATTGAATTTGGAATTATGTCCAAATCAAATTTGGAAAAGGTCGCTGTAAGTGCAGTTCGATGGCCGTTGATGGAAATCGACTGTACGGGCCTTGATAAAATTATTAAAAATAGTAATAATTTGTATAAAATCATAAGAAATGATTTGGAAAAAACTGGGATGAAAATCTCCATATTTGAAAAGATAAATATAGATTTTTATCTAAATGAACTAGTTTTGAACTAGAATTAAAATCAATTTATTTTTAAAATAAAATAAATTGAATTTGAAGTGGTTTTGAAAATAACCAGAATTTCCGATATATAAAGTTGGAATGTATTTGAATCGAAATTATCTTCGGAATATTTAGAAGTTGGATTTCGTGATTATACAGATATGGTTTAGGGAATTTGAAAGATATATATATATATATATATCGTTATTCCAATACGATATTTGTTGATTTCAGAATTTGATATTGAATATAAGCCGATATATTTTCTATTCAGAGCTTTGTATTTAATATCAAATGTGATTTGAGTTTGTCGTGAATGGCGTCATCATTAACACTTCTTAAACCCAGTTGAGAAAAAAGTTAAATCTTTTTATTTAGATTTAATGAAGTGTACTAATTAAATGGTATTTAATTGGAACAAAATTTGAATTGATTTTTGGGTTTATCATGAACGTTGTTTTAAATAACACTTGTTCTTTAACCCGATAATTAATGGAATGTGATTTTGGGTTGTCGTGAACGGTATCTTCAATAATACTGTTCTTAGACCCAACTGAGTTAAGAAAATCAGAAACTAACTGGAGATTAGTTAAGTTGAATGGTTTCCGGGGTATTGATCTGATGTTGGTTTCGGCCTTCAGGGTTAATATTTAGGGAACTGTTCTCTTACTAATTTAAGGTTAGAGACTAATAGAATGGAATGTGATGCGGGTTTATCGTGAACCGTGTTTTAAATGACATTGGTTCTTTAACCCAGCTAAAGATTAAAACCAAGTGGAGTTTTAATGAATCTTTAATTAGATTGAAAAGATCGAGAATGGAGTATCACCAGTTTTGCTCCAGGCGATAGTTAAATCTTTAATTAGATTTGAACGTGAAATGGTAATTGAATTTACCAATAACACCGTGGTGTTAGTAATGAAGTATGACTAGTTTTACTTCATGGGATGAGTATGTTGGGATTGGGAAATTAAAATAAATAATTACTTCGGTAAGGTTCGTTAATCCCGACTAGTTGAATCGATATTCAAAAGAAGATTAAAGAATAAATTTGAGGAATTTATCTTTGATAAAATTAATGGGAACCTATCCCTAAGAATGTGAAGTTTAGCAACTAACTGAAGATTAGTTAAGATGAATGGTTTCCTGGGTATTGATCTGATGTTGGTTTCGGCCTTCGGGGTTAATATTTGGAGAATTGTTCCCTTACTAATTTACGGTTAGTGACTGATAAATCGGAATGAGGCGTATGTTGTGTTTGTGTAACACTTGTTTATTATATACGCGAGTTATTCAGAAAGACCGGGTTTATCCCATTCTGAATAACTGATTCGACGTGGTGTCGAAGATGAAGACAATGGTTGAAGACCGGAGGTCTTCACGTTGTTTGGGTGATTACTGATGATCTTGATTGGGCTGTACACCCAAGAGGAGGGAATCAGTTAGTGGTCGTCCAAACGTACTTGGAGATCGATGGATATGCGAGGTACAAGGTGCCTCTGGTTTCGTTCAGACCCAGAACGGACTTGTAGATGGACTGTGTGTCAGACATTGGATTTCTTTCTGTGTGACTGATATCGGTTGCATAGAGTGGTTTGCCTGTGTGGCATGCTAAGATCCAAATGATCAAGGCTTCTGTTGAAAAGCAGAGTCTTGTGGTTGATGATCAAAGCACGGCCTGTGTGGCATAGCTTTGTGTAATGTGAATTCGCGAGCCTCACACCCCGGTTGTGAATCAGAAACAGGAGAGGACCTCAGGGAGGACATGCGTTTCCTTCTAGTTAGAAGTGGCATTAGTGGTTTTACACACCCTGACGAGTTCAACTTATGTGGTTGTTGCTGTTGCGAGGCGCCTTGGATATATCGGTGACTATGTGAAGCCGATGGAGTCATTCGTTGGCTCATTTACGCCCCAAAGGGCGGGGAAACGTAGTGTTCAGGCATTTTAATCCACATCGGTGGACCGGCCGTGACGATCCAAAGGTCACTCGAGCTCTGACCTGAGACATGGGCTAGATTGTCTCGAATCGGTTGAGGACTATCTTTTGCCCCGGTTCATAGATGGAAATCCAATTTCCAATACGAAACTGCGGATTTGATTTGTAACTTATATATGGCGACATAGTGGCATGGGATGCTCATGTCGCCTATGATTGATATTTATGATTGTATATAAAATCAGAAACTAACTGGAAACGAGCTAGATGGGTGGTTTCCTGGGTATTGGTCTGATGTTGGTTTCAGCCTTCGGGGTTAATACTTAGGGAATCGTTCTCTTACTAATTTACGGTTGGAGTCTGATTAAGAATCAAAAGATAAAATTTCACATATCAAGCATTCTTTGGCTGTTATAAGGTAAAAACCTATCCTCCGGCTTGCATTGCATTGTGTGATGGGACCAGGGTCTTATAACATCTTCATTTTTCTTTACTTAGCATTGCGTTGTTTGTTTTATGCACTGGTATTCTTGGGAGGAAACCCGTTCCGTGTTATATGGCGTGGTCCCTTGATTTACCGAACTTTAAAAACCAATATTAATAACTGTTTTAGTTCTCACACCAGTCACATGACTGACCTGGAGTTTATTGTTTTAACCTAAACTCTGGGTGCCCCTATTTTCCGCACGGGCAGCTTGTAGTTTTGGTTTTGCAGATTTATATTCACGGGATCCCGATTTACAGCTGGAACGATACTCGGAAAGCTCTGTATCCGTGTATTACTTCTAGTTGTGTATTGTATTATTTTCCGCTGCTATGTAATGTATTGTAATCTCTAAGATTTTATAACGTATATTATTTGTTAATACTCTGTATATTCTTGTATTCTGATGAATTGTTGTAATAAGCAATGAAATGTTCTTCTGTCTGCGTTCTTTTGTGTGTTTTTCTCAAAGTATCTGCTCTTTCCTTCACCGGGAAGTTACGGGTTCTTACCGTGGTATCAGAGCTTTGGTTTACAAAGCTCAGAGAACATGACACATTAGAACCATACGAAAGAATTCATCAGAGATTGGATTAGTTATATCCAATAAGAATGACTCGTTAGAGATGGGATCAGTAGTATCCTAGAATGAGTGTGAAGAGTATATTTTTAAAATGAAAACAAATTTTGTTTTGAAATTTAAATCATTTTATACGTATTTGAATATTTATTTGTATTGAATTTGGACAATCCGATATATAAAGATTTTGCATATATGCCTAGCTAGTGTGTATACGAAGTTTTAATATACTGGATAGATATAGAATCACATTCTAGTCGCCCGGAGACGATTCTGATGATAGTCTAGACATCATCAGAATTGGTATTCGAGTTTCAAAGGTGTGATATCTATATATTTCCATTAGACTGGTGTGAGAAGCAAAATTAGATAGGGCTTATTGTTGTGATTTGGCAATAAAATGTGATTTTTGACTATGTATCAAAGTTATGAATTTGAAAAGCTAATCAACTAATTGATTGATAGTTGTGTTGTTTGATTAATTAAATGTTGAATCTTTAGCCAAATTGAGCCAAAAAGTGAATTGTATTGTAAATTAGTCGCATTTGCATGCACATACATGTACTTACATTGAACAGGTCATAGCAAGGAGGCTAGAGAAGAGGAATAAAATTGTTTGTCCGACAAATAGGTACATATTTATTGTATTTCTTTGGGTTTGGATGATTTTGTGAGCCGATTGGCTGGCCGCTTGGCGTTTTCTTTTTCTTTTGGATTGAAGAAGGCTATGGGAGGCTATATGAAATATCCCGAAGTCCCCGGCGTAAGGGAGGTTATGGCGAAAATTTAGGGTGTTAGCCAAATTTTTGAAAAATTTGAAAAGTTCTTAGAAACTGAAAAGTTAAAGAGCTTAAGCCATAATGAAAATACGGGAAGTTGAGTTGATTAGTTAAACAACTTTCAGCTTCGTTCCTTTTCGGGGACGAAAAGTTTTAAGTGGGGGAGATTGTAACAACCTGGAAATTCTGAGCCAATTTAAAATTTTTATTTTGGCAATTTTGATGACTTTTGATTATTTAAAATAGATTATTTTAAATAATAATGGCGAGAAATTTATTTTGAATAGAATTTGAATGTATATATTTATTTCGATCGGCGTTAGAATAGAAATATTTTATTTATAATTATAAAAGGAATTGAAAATGGCGCGGTAGTTCGATAATTCGATTTCAAAGTTCAAATGAATGTACCGGGTGCAAAATAAACCGGATTTTAGCGAAACTAAAAATATTTGAATCTAATTGGGAATATCTTTCCAACGAATCCAAAAAATCAAAATTTCATAGCTGGAATCAAAAGGTATGCCCAGTTGAAAATTCAGAATAGTCGCTACGGAATTTCGGCCCTTAAAAATAGCCATTTTGGAAACGACCTCGGTTTTCGACAAAACCACTTTTGTTGGATCCGTGATGTCAAATTATTGCTAGGTTTCAAAATTTGTAATTTTTCGAATCAATATGTGAGCGTGGCAAAGGAAAACGCGTTTGACCAGTTTCAGTTGATAATAATTGACTGGAAAATGGCTATTTTTCAAATGGTTTCATAATTTGATGGAATTAGTTTTGTTAGAACCGTATCGTCAATATGAAGCTAGAAAAAGATATATTTTTTTTGGGAATTTTTCCAGTTAGTATGGGGCCCCGGTAAATTGAAATGCGCGTTCAAATTCAATATATAGAGTTATATGTTGATTTTGACGAAAACTGATCAAAACCATCAAATCAGCTTACGATACATATCCCATTGTGTTCGGAGTGGGGGTAATTAGCTATGGACGACAGTCGGTGGGTCTCGTTTCGAGTTCAAAATAAAAAGTTGCTTTTTGAAAATTAAGTATAATAAAATATATTAATTATAATTAAACCCCTATATCCTTTCCTCCTCCCCCACGTTCTTCATTCAGAAAGAAAATATAAAAGAGAAAAAAAAAACAAGGCCCGTCGAAGCAGCTCCGCACACGCCACACCCCCCTCGCTGGCCGCCGCCGCCGACAGCGAGGCACCCCAGGCCTCCCACCGCCGCCGACAGCGAGGCACCCCAGGCCTCCCACCGCCCTCCGCTCCACCCTCGACCCCCTGTTCTCTCCTCCTTCTACTTCAAATCGCTCCACCCCCAAACCTGAAAACCCTAAGCCCCGATCCCGATCTGAAAACCACCCTGCTCACCGCCCCGCCTCTAACCCCGCACCCACCTCCGACGAGCGCGAGCCTCCCCCTTGAAACCGCCACAGACCAGCAGCGAACCCCACTCTCCTTTTCAAAGCGTAGACACCCCCTCCCCTTTTCGGTCGACAACAACATCATCCCCTTCCTCCGATAACCCAGTAAGTTTTCTGATTTTAATTGCTTATATAAAACTGATTTATATAGAAATAAAACTGATTTATATAGGAAATAAAAACTGATTTTTATTTGCTTATAAAAAGGATTTGATTTTTAGTTAAGGTTAAAAATATAATTTTTTTCTCATAGAAAGGTTAAAAATATAATTTTTATATCATAGAAATGTTAAATTATAATTTTTATATCATAGAAAGGTTAAAAATATAATTTTTATATCATAGAAAGGTTAAAAATATAATTTTTATATAATAGAGAAGTTAAAAATATATTTTTTATACTAGTGGCATAATAAAAATATGATTTTTATGTCATAGAAAGAATAAAAATAGGATTTTTATTTATGTAGAGTAATAAAAAATAATATTATTTTTATCTATATAGTAGCGGTATAAAAATAGAATTTTTATCTATATAGTAGCGGTGTAAAAATAGAATTTTTATCTATATAGTAGCGGTGTAAAAATAGAATTTTTATCTATATAGTAGCGGTGTAAAAATAGAATTTTTATCTATACAGTAGCGGTCTAAAAATGTGATTTTTATATATGTAGTGGCTACGGACAATGAAATTGAAAAAGAGGCGAGCACGACGAAGATTTCTACATATGAAGAGTCGTGGCGTTTGGTTTAGCTAGTCGGTGAGAACTCCTCACCTTTAATTTATTTCTAGTTTGAAATATATATACTAGGATGCAGACGGTGTTTAGTAGCACCCGACACCCGTCGTCCACAGACTATGGATGACTTGTTTGTTTGATTGCTATGTAGTGAAATTTGATTGTGTGATGGTGAATGAATTAAAATATTTTATAGTGGAAAATATGTTATAGTTAAAAACATAATTTTTAACGTGTATATAAAATAAAATATTTATAAACAAATCAGACGATTTGTTTATATACACTGATTTGACCGATATTGATTGGGACGGTAAATTTTACACATTGCCCAACTGCACAAATAAAATCTTTGTCTGTTGATTCGAAACCCCACACGGGTATTGGGATGAGATTTGACGTACACTAATCCCGATTGTTTAGTTGTATGTCAATCGATGGATTGACAGACTGTGTAAGCGCTAATTATTTATATTTAATGCTTATGCAGTTATGTGGTGCACTCTGGATGATGGTTGATTATTTATCGTTGTTATTTTATACATGTGTTGTAGAAAATCCATATAATTAACATTATATGGTAAATGATTGAGCCTCATTCCAGTTTTGGAATAGAATATTTAAAAAGAAATATTTGAAAAAGAAGTATTTGAATAGAAATATCTGAATAGAAATATTTGAAATAATATATTTGAAAAAGAAATATTTGAAATAGAATATTTGAAAATAGAAATATATGAGGCCGTGTTGATTAGGATTGCGTATCGATTTTATTCGTTTTTATAACGAATATCGAAAAGGAAGTGATTTCAAAATATAACCTTTTGAAAATATTATCATTTATATGTTAATGATATGGAATATTCAATTTTGATTTGAAATTGAATATGAAGTTGAAACCGTTTTGAAAACGAATTTAAAATGATTTATAAAATACCTTTTAAAATGAAATCGATGAAATATATATAATATACATATTATATATATATATATATAACGGCCTGAATAGAACGCGCCGCACTGCGGCAGTTCGTGAATTTCGACCATTGACTTCGAATTGACGTTGCGGGAGATCCGACCGTCGGATTCTCCTGAAACCGGAACCGTTGGATTCGTGTCGAACAGAGATTTCCAATGAATATTAGAATCTGAGATCTAACAGTTGGATTTGGAATTATGTCCAAATCAAATTTGGAAAAGGTCGCTGTAAGTGAAGTTCGTTGGCCGTTGATGGAAATTGACTGTACGGGCCTTGATAAAATTATTAAAAATAGTAATAATTTGGGTAAAATCATAAGAAATGATTTGGAAAAAACTGGGATGAAAAACTCCATATTTGAAAAGATAAAAATAGATTTTTATCGAAATGAACTAGTTTTGAACTAGAATTAAAATCAATTTATTTTTGAAATAAAATTAATTGAATTTGAAGTGGTTTTGAAAATAACCAGAATTTCCGATATATAAAGTTGGAATGGATTTGAATCGAAATTATCTTTGGAATATTTCAATGTTGGATTTCGTGATTATACAGATATGGTTAAGGGAATTTGAAAGATATATATATATATATATATATATATATATATCGTTATTCCAATACGATATTTGTTGATTTCAGAATTTGATATTGAATGTAAGCCGATATATTTTCTATTCAGAGCCTTCTATTTAATATCAAATGTGATTTGGGTTTGTCGTGAATGGCGTCTTCATTAACACTGTTCTTAAACCCAGTTGAGAAAAATATTAAATCTTTTTATTTAGATTTAATGAAGTGTACCAATTAAATGGTATTTAATTGGAAATGAATTTGAATTGATTTTTGGGTTTATCGTGAACGGTGTTTTAAATAACACTTGTTCTTTAACCCGATTAATAATGGAATGTGATTTTGGGTTGTCATGAACGGTATCTTCAATAATACTGTTCTTAGACCCAACTGAGTTAAGAAAATCAGAAACTAACTGGAGATTAGTTAAGTTGAATGGTTTCCGGGGTATTGATCTGATGTTGGTTTCGGCCTTCGGGGTTAATATTTAGGGAACCGTTCTCTTACTAATTTACGGTTATAGATTAATAGAATGGAATGTGATGTGGGTTTATCGTGAACTGTGTTTTAAATGACATTGGTTCTTTAACCCATTTAAAGATTAAAACCAAGTGGAGTTTTAATGAATCTTTAATTAGATTGAAAAGATCGAGAATGGAGTATCACCAGTTTTGCTCCAGGCAATAGTTAAATCTTTAATTAGATTTGAATGTGAAATGGTAATTGAATTTACCGATAACACCGTGGTGTTAGTAATGAAGTATGACCAGTTTTACTTCATGGGATGAATAGGTTGGGATTGGGAAATTAAAACAAACGATTTCTTCAGTAAGGTTCGTTAATCCCTACTAGTTGAATCGATATTCAAAGGAAGATTAAAGAATAAATTTGAGGAATTTATCTTTGATAAAATTAATGGGAACCTATCACTAAGAACGTGAAGTTTAGAAACAAACTGGAGATTAGTTAAGATGAATGGTTTCCTGGGTATTGATCTGATGTTCGTTTCGGCCTTCGGGGTTAATATTTGGGGAATTGTTCCCTTACTAATTTACGGTTAGTGACTGATAAATCGGAATGAGGCGTATGTTGTGTTTGTGTAACACTTGTTTATTATATACGCGAGTTATTTAGAAAGACCGGGTTTATCCCATTATGAATAACTGATTCGACGTGGCGTCGAAGATGAAGACGGTGGTTGAAGACCGGAGGTCTTCACGTCGTTTGGGTGATTACTGATGATCTTGATTGGGCCGTACACCCAGGAGGAGGGAATCAGTTAGTGGTCGTCCTGACATACTTGGAGATCGATGGATATGCGAGGTACAAGGTGCCTCCGGTTTCGTTCAGACCTAGAACGGACTTGTAGATGGACTACGTGTCAGACATTGGATTTCATTCTGTGTGACTGATATCGGTTGCATAGAGTGGTTTTCCTGTGTGGCATGCTAAGATGCAAATGATCAAGGCTTCTGTTGAAAAGCAGAATCTTGTGGTTGATGATCAAAGCACGGCCTATGTGGCATAGCTTTGTGTAACGTGAATTCGAGAGCCTCACACCCCGGTTGTGAACCAAAAATGGGAGAGGACCTTAGGGAGGACATGCGTTCCTTCTAGTTAGAAGTGGCGTCAATTGTTTCACACACCCTGACGAGTTTGACTAATGTGGTTGTTGTTGTTGCGAGGCACCTCGGATATATCGGTGACTATGTGAAGCCGATGGAGTCATTCGTTAGCTCATTTACGCCCCAAAGGGCGGGGAAACGTAGTGTTCAAGCCTTTTAATCCACATCGGTGGACCGTCCGTGACGATCCAAAGGTCACTCGAGCTCTGACCTGAGACATGGGCTAGATTGTCTCGAATCGGTTGAGGACTATATTTTGCCTCGGTTCACAGATGGAAATCCAATTTCCAATATGAAACTGCGGATTTGATTTGTAACTTATATATGGAGACATAGTGGCATGGGACGCTCATGTCGCCTATGATTGATATTTACAATTGTATATAAAATCAGAAACTAACTGGAAACGAGCTAAGATGGGTGGTTTCCTGGGTATTGGTCTGATGTTCGTTTCGGCCTTCGGGGTTAATACTTAGGGAATTGTTTTCTTACTAATTTACAGTTGGAGTCTAATTAAGAATCAAAAAATAAAATTTCACATATCAAGCATTCTTTGGCTATTATAAGGTAAAACCCTATCCTCTGGCTTGCATTGCATTGTGTGATGGAACCTGGGTCTTATAACAGCTTCATTTTTCTTTACTTAGCATTGCGCTGTTTGTTTTATGCATTGGTATTCTTGGGAGGAAACCCGTTCCGTGTTATACGGCATGGTCCCTTGATTTACCGAACTTTAAAAACCAATATTAATAACTGTTTTAGTTCTCACACCAATCACATGACTGACCAAGAGTTTATTGTTTTAACCTAAAGTCTGGGTGCCCCTATTTTCCGCACGGGCAGCTAGTAGTTTGGGTTTTGCAGATTTATATTCACAGGATCCTGATTTACAGCTGGAACGATACACGAAAAGCTCTGTATCCGTGTATTACTTCTAGTTGTGTATTGTATTATTTTCCGCTGCTATGTAATGTATTGTAATCTCTGATAATTTATAATGTATATTATTTGTTAATACTCTGTATATTCTTGTATTCTGATGAATTGTTGTAATAAGCAATGAAATGTTCTTCTGTCTGCGTTCTTTTGTGTGTTGTTCTCAAAGTATCCGCTCTTTCCTTCACAGGGAAGTTACGGGTTCTTATAAAAAGTTGGAGCAACAGCCGCCATCAAAATATAGGGTTACGGGGGTATCGAGGGTTTCAACAGATCACGACAAAAGAATTTTTCTTATTTTAATATATATATATATATATATTATTTAATCCAATTTTAATTCATAAATTATTTGTTTATCAGTCCGGACCCCAAATGAGGCTCAACAACTGTTGCCCCTAGATAATTACCCCTATTATGGACACAATGGACTAGGTCTTATCAGCCCATTGATCGTTTTAGCCCATTTTTCTTTAAATTAAAATATAAAATAGTTAATTATTTAATTTAATCGAACATTTTAATTTACCGGGGCCACATACTGACTCTAAAAATTCCCAAAAAATAAATCTAGCTATGTTTTGACGATACAGTCTTAACAAAATTAATTTCATTGAATTTTGAGACCATTTGAAAAATGGTCATTTTTTGGTCGATCCAAATTGACTGAAATTGACAAAACACATTTTATTTTGCCACGCTCGCATATTAATTCCAAAAATTATGAAAATTGGAATGTTGCAATAATTTGACATTCCGGATCCAACCAAAGTGATTTCATCAAAAACGGAGGTCATTTGTAAAATGGCTATTTATAAGGGCTATATATTATATTAAATTCCATAGCGACTATTCTGAATATTCAACTGACCATAACTTTTTATTCCCACTATGAAATTTCAATTTTTCAGATTCGTTTGAAAGATATTTTTAAACAGATTTAAATATTTTTGGTTTCACTAAAATCCGGTATATTTTGAATCCTGTACATTCTGTCAAAGTTCATATTCAAATTTTCAAACTACCGCGCTATTTCTAACTTCTTTTAAAATTAAAATAAATATATTCATTCTAACTTCGATTTAAATAAATTTTTAATCATTATTATTTAGAATAAATTATTTTAACTATTCAAAATTCATAAAAATACCAAAATAGAAATTTTAAATTGGTTCTGATTTTTCGGGTTGTTACAATTTTGAACTTCAATTGAATACACATAATCCAATATAAGTCGAAATTCTTTGAAATAAGAATCTTCCGGATCTACTGGATTATAATTTTCTAATAAAAGAGAAGATCGAGATTTCATGCTGTAGATTTTGAGTTATGTCAAAATCGAATTTTCAGAAAGATGCTATGGAATCGTTTATAGAACATAACGATTTATTAAATAAAATAAAAGGATTTTTTAACAAATTGAATATCGATTTAACTTGGAATTTGAAATGTTGAGTTTAAAATCTAAATTTGTATATTTTGAAGCCATATCAATTCAGTTCGAATATATATGATAATAATAATTTATTTTCAATGATTATTATTATAACGATCCAAATTTTTAGTCATTTTAAAATATGAATTTTAATTGAATTTTATTAGATTTTAAATATTTTAAAGATTTATTTTAATAATTAACAATTTAGAATTTATTTAAAATGAACTTATAACGTCGCGGTAGTTTGAAATTTAATTGACTGTAAATAATTCAACATAAGTTGGATTTCTGTAAAACAAGAAACGTTAGGATCCATTGAATTATATCTTTTTGATGAATGCAAAATTTGAGATTTTGAGTTATATATTGTAAGCTATATTCAAATCAAAATTTCAAATTGTTGCTTCGGAATCGTTTATAAATTAGAACGATTTATTAAATTAAATAAAATGATTTTCATATGAATTGAATACCATTTGACTAGAAATTGGAAATATTGAAATATAAAAACCAAGTATGTTTATTTTATATCTATGTAATATTTCATTAGGTTATATATGCAATAATAATTAGTTTATTATTAATTTCAATAATTTTGGAACTTAATAATATGATAATAATATAACATATGCCTTAAAAATATCCATCTTGCAAACAACCTCCGTTTTTGATGAAACTAATATTGTTAGGTTCAGAATAATAAATTATTGCTAGATTTCAAATTTTGCGCAGATTGGAGTTAGTATGTGACCGTGTGCAATTTAAATGTGAAACAATCAATATTTTGACTTTAAAAATACGCTATTGGAGCAAATGGAATCAAAATTCGATGAAACAAGTTTTGTTGGTTCCGTAATATTAAATTATAGATGTATGTCAATTTTCATCAAAAAGGGGATTCGTATGTGATCATACGAATTTATGATCGACGAATGTAAGAATTGATTGAATAAAATAAATAAAATAATTGAATAAATAAAAATTCCCTCTCTTATGTAATATCCTAACTTTAACCTAAACCCTATTTCTCTTCTTATCTACTTAGTCTTCACGCCACCACTTGCTGGAAGGAAAAAATGAAAATCGATGACTTCAAAATTTAAAATAAAATCGAAGAAAAATCTACAAATCATGATATTTGTATTTTCGAAATCCTTTAGTGGTTTTCTTTAACTCTAGGTAAGTTTTGCTGGTCCGACACCCATTTAGTTCGCTCGTTTTGGATATAGCTTGCGTTTTAAGGACTAGGGTTGTGATTTTTGAAAGTTAGGATCATCGATGTGTAGAACAAAGTTTATATTTGGACTGAGAGCATCGAACAACATGGGTTTTGAATTTTTGGGGATTTTTGAAGAAAAAAGTGTCGTTGCTAGGCCATGTGGGTGCGTTCGCTGGTCTGAAGCTGCGACGTGAGAAGGAGGTGCGAGCTTGTCGAGGAGGGGTGGAGAAGAAATCTTACGCGAAGAGAAGCCTGATGGAGTTAGCGGTTTTGGATTTCATAAAGTAACGAAGGAGAAATGGGGAGAGGAAGATTGGAAATGGCCATGGATTTGCTGCATTTTCTTTACTGGAGTGGGAGGAAGAAACATGGGATGAGAAGATGATTAGGAAGATTAAGGGTATAATTAATATTTAATTATATTGTTAATGACATTGTAATGTGTTCAATATTGAAAAATGTATAACTTTTTGATACGTTATCGGAATTCAGCAAAACAGGATCCATTGGAACTGTACCGACAAGAGCTTCGCAACAAATTTGAGTTGGTGATATTTGGAGCTCACTGCAATTTTTGGTGAAGGAAAACACCTGTTTGGATCAATCAATCGTCTATCATTATTTAACGATAAACGACCATTGATTGAACTCAGCTCAATTTAATTTTTATAAGTTATTGTGATCTTGATTGATTATAGACATTGGTGCATGTGATTGCAATGTTTGCTTCATGGTTGATGGATGATATTTACAGTTATTATTGTTATTGTAATTTAACTGTGAATATAAGTGTTGTTGATATAAACGCTTGTATTATAATTATTGATTGATGGATGGTAGTTGATATGGATGTGTTTATGTGATTGACATAAAAAAAATTACATCACGAATATGAGACTTGAAAATATTAATATTTTGATATTGTAATAATATGGAATATTCAATTTTGATTTAAAATTGAATTGAAGGTTGAATCGTTTTGAAAATGATTTTATAAACATTTTATAATATACGTTTAAACTAAATCGATGAATTTTATTATAAATAATAAAATGGCTTAAATAGAACGTGTCGCGCAGCGATTGTTTGCGAATTTCGAGACTTCAAATGGACATATTAGGAGATCCAACTGTCGTATTTTCCCAAAACTAGAAGCATTGGGTTCTAAATGAAAAGAGCTATCCAATAAAAGAAAAGTTTCAAAATCCAACGGTTAGACTTCAAGATAAGTCCAAATCAATATTTGAAAAGTTCGCTATAGATGTAGTTCGGTGATCGGAATTGAAAATCAGTTTTAGAGGCTGTAACACCCCGAATTTTCTGAGAATATTAAAATTAACAAATTCAATAACACTTAATTTTTAGAAGAAGAATTAAGTGAAATGGGTTACGCTATTACGTTCATCTCAAAATTTTGGTCAAGATAGACAAATGGTTTGCATAAAACGAATACCTTATGAAGAAGTTATTAAGCCTTGAAGTTTGTATGCATATGAGAAATATATATATATAAAAATTAAACAAATAAATATACAAAAAAGTTCAAAGCAGAGAATCGGGAGGGGGAATAACCGAATCAACCCATTTTTGAGGTCGACTCGAGCCTCGCTGGGTCGACTAGGGGTTGATTCAAGGTGTTTGGCTGTCAACCCATGAGCCGATTCGCTCTAAGGCAGATGTGGCATCTGATTGGTTCTTATGGTTCAGGGTTAATCTAATGGTTCTAAAACACTCTCTACAACTATATAAGGACCCTAAACCTAAAACCTAATTCTATTATTCACTCTCATCTAAACCTAGACGCCACTAAAACCTAAGTCAGATTAAATCTAATCTAATTCAACTAAGAGAATTCAACGATCTACATCAAAGGCGAGCAATTCAGTTTCAGAATACAGATCCCTGAAATCAAAATTTTCCTTTTGATTGTAAGTGTAGTTATCTTTCAGACGTGAATAAATTAAAGACATGATTTGTAAAATAGAATTGTATCAAGTTGTATGTGATGCTGATTCATGTTTATTCATGTCTATTCTATCATATATGCCTATGAACTATTGTGGTCTATCGAACCTATCATGTTATCACTACACCATATCTGTAATTTCGCAACGCCTATAGGCAGAGAATTTGCAACGGCTTTGAGCCGTTGCTAATTTGCAACGGCTTAAGGCCGTTGCTAATTTGCAACGGCCTATCAGAACTCTTACTACCCTTGTTCTTTCTTTCGCAACGGCTTTAATCCGTTCTATCTTAGTAATAATATCCTACCCCCCCGTTCCTAAGGCAGTACGCTGTATTCTAATTTCCTACCCCCCGTTTCAAAAAAGAGAAAAAAAGGAAAGCAAACCCTACGCTCCAGATTCAATCAGATTCACACAGCTGAAAAAAGATTTTCAATTCGATCCACAATCCTATCCAGCAAGGATTTTGACTTCAATTACAACTCGAAGATTCAGGAAGCAGTTTAGATTAAACACTTCAATCTCGATCGACTCAAGGTATGCAGTCAATTCATTATAGGGTTTAATCGATTGGCTTTAAATTGAAATTCGAATTCTGATCTACGGTTATACTGTTTGAATTCCTGATTAATCGATACTAATTCATTGTAGGGTTCAATCGATTTGCTTTAAATTGGTATCATTTTACCCTAAATTAGGCTGTTTATTGTGATACATGTTATTATCCAAAGGAATAGAAGAACTTAGTTGAGAGGATAGAAGATTTTAGGATAAATTATCATCATCCTTAATTATTTTAAGATTCATCATTAATATTGTCGCGGAGAATAACCAGATAGACGCCTACCCACATAATGGTGCATCCCAGTTTTCAAACACACCACTATCCAAAAACACATGAAAATTAATTACATGGGATCTATCCAGTATTTTGGAATTACCTTATTCCCACATCAATTTCAAAACATTTTTTTCCTGCAAAAGGATTTTGAAGTATTGAAGTACTGGTTGATTTAACTACGTCATAAAACTAGGCAAGTCAATCATGACTTGTATGATTAATTGGACAAGCAACATGTCTATGGAGTGTACATCCCTATTAAACTTGAATATTTTTATTCAAACATCATTTACATGGTTTTACGGCATGTGCTAAGTGATAAAGTTTTGGTTTTTTGAGTGCACACACGATGATTGAAATTGACATAACATACTAGTTATTGTAACACCCTATAAAATAGACAATAATTAATTTAAAAAGGAATTATTAATAAAGCTAAAGTGAAAATTTTAAATTTTTTTGAATTTTATTACGAAACTTGCAAAAATGTATTTGTAACAATTTTGTAATCAATTTTCATACTTAAAATTTTACAATTGGGGTTTGAACAAAGAGTTGTTAACATTTGAATTCAAATAAAGATAGAGCTTTATCATTTTTCACCTTTCAAAACTTCATAAATATGAATAATAATATATAGGTATATATAAGTAGGCTGTAGAAGACGATAATAAAGAAGAAGAATATGATCTAATCGAATCACCAAAGTTAGATACCGTGAATCTGTGTCCAGATCAAAATCAAGATTAAACTTAAATCTCTTCTCAGATCCTATATATATATATATATACATATATATAAGTATATGCGCTTGTTGTACATATTTAGATAGGAAGAAAAAAGAGAATCAAAATGGAATAATGGAAATTATTTCTGGAGATTTGGAAGATCACATATAGGTATAAAATTATCAATATTTTATGTAATACTGATTTTATATCATTGTAAATTTGTTTCTTATATGTTAAAAACTATTTTTCAAGTTATATAGGCATGTGTTTATGTGTGTATGTGTGTGTATATACAAACACACACGTATATACATGTAATGAACTTGAAAAACCTATCTAAATATATTGTGAATTGTAAATATTGGCTAAAAATTGCACGTACTTTAAATTTGGAAAGTCAGAGTGAAAGTAGTCCCTTAATTCATAATAATCCTACACTACATCAAGTTTTATTGGTTCAATGACATATGATAATTTATTTTAGGATAAATTATCATCATCCAACCAGGTTGTTGTTTTCATTAAGTTTCTAAATCAAAGTCCACCGGCCATCTAATATCAAATTCAATACTTGCGTTCACTTTCATATAATACAGTCCACACCTGATCATTAAGCATATAGTTTGAGTTTGTGATCCCTTGCCGTGTTTGAATCTCAATTATTTCGCATCCTGCTGATTTATTCTTAACACATGATAAAGGCTATGATTGAAAAGTTTGACTTTGGACACAAGATTTTCAACGTTTGGAATGCAATATTGGAAGTTGCTGATGCAGAGCTGTCTTTTCTTCTTTTTCTTCTCTTTTTTCTTTTTTTTTCTTTTTTTTGTTCTTAAAAATAATTTACGTATTTTCAGAAATTAATTTCTTATTATCTTGTAAATGGAAATTTCCTTTGCTATTTATACAATTTGTATTAAGGATTGAACATTGCATTTGCATATATTCTTATTTTTAATTCAATGAATATGTGTATATCCTTGTCATCTTATGTATATAGTCTCATAACTATTAACTATAATAGAATATATGCTATTACACCTAATAGAATACATATTCTTTTTTATTTCTCCACTTAGATGACAATTTATCACAAGATTAGTATAAGAGATTAGTGTCCTAATTAAAAACGCATATAGAGCTTGACAGCTTGTCTTATTACCTGTATCAATCAACTTTTTCATGCAAAGGTACAAAAGATTTGTGTCATGTGTTTGACAAAGAGATCAAAAGATGGTTCATATTTATGTATCTTCACTTAGTTTCATTTATTGGATGTATGTACGCATGCACTGTTCTTTGTTGTTTGTCCTGCCTCATGGATTGTTGTACAGTAGGTATATCTAAAATGATATTTCATTAAGCCTATGAAAAACTAGGATTTATTATGCGTGTCATTTTTTATAACTAAGGGACATGCAATTCCTGTCCCTTTGTGATCAATAAATCAGGCAACAAACATAGAAATGAGTAGGTATTTGTTGAGATGTTACACTCAGTTCATTATGGTTGGATTTTTCATATAATTAAAACCATACAAGGATGTTCAACTCCTGAAAACTTAACAACCTTTGATTTTTGAACAAAGGCACATGATGCGTTGCATCTTTTCTTTATATATTCGAAATACATGAACAATTGGGATCTATCGTACCATTTTCATCTTTAGGTCTGAATCCAAGTTGTACATATATGTAAGTGTCATGGATTATCAAAGTTAATTAGTGGTATTTCATGTACAGTTGATTCAGAGCTGCCTGGAATTTTGGTGATCATGTCTCTAATTTGCAACCTAATTGTATTAAGTTATGATTAAACAAGTTTGGTTGCGAGTGATCACCTGAAATTTTTGACGTAAATGCAGCATCTACAATGGAACTTTTAGAATGCATTCTTTATTAAATCGAAAAAAGCAAGCAAAAAGGGTTGAAAAGGGGTAATCCGCAAAAGAGGAATGTGTTTTTTTACGAAAATTGCAACATAAAAAATATATTATTTATATTATTATTGTATTTGTGTTAATTATTTGTAAATAAAATAGATATATACGCAATACAAAATATTGGTTATATAATACGAAATATATAGTCACTACAAAAATAAGTTATATTTAAGACCAAAATTAGGGACAAGTTAAAATTTTATATACAAAGTGTAAATGATCCATATACCATCAGAATCTTTGGAATCCACTGTTCCCTCTTGTAGTGTTGGTATAAAAGTTAGAATATATCCTAAGCTCTAAAATGTAGCGGAAAGCCATGGCATATTACGAAATGACATGAACTTAGTAATCACCACAAATTAGATTTTTAATTTAATAAATTTTAGCTCCAAAGATTTGTTCAAAGTAGGGAAGACTAGCATAAAGTAGCAAGCCAGTTCTATGTAATTGCTTGGTCGAAGAAAAATAATTCATGACCTGTTATATTTGATACATAGGTCGGTATGTCTTCTAGCATTAACAGACAGTGGATGAAAGAATCCAATCGTAAAACTCTGCGATATTTGGAAGAGTGCAGGAGTTTATTAATTTCGTTGAAAAAAATGGTGGTAATAAGGAAATCTATTCTTGTCCTTGTGCTAAATGTCAGAATATGACGAAAAAGATGAATTTAGAGGATATTCATTTTCATTTGGTTAGACATGGAATTGATCAAACGTATACGATTTGGCATTTTCATGGAGAAGAATTGACGGGAAAGGAAAAACAACACATCTGTCAAACCATGCATGTCGATGATGGCGAATATCCCTGAATGGAAGATCTAATCAATGATGCCGAAAAATTTCAAAATTTTCAATGGACAAGTCAATTCGACGATAATGTTGACAAACCGCCTATCATTGATGTTGACTGGCGGACCGATCAAAGTAAGAAGTATAAATCACTTTTTGATAGTGCAAAAGAGCCATTGTATCCTTCATGTCCAAAAGGGATAACAAAATTGTACGCCATTGTAAAGCTGAATGGTTTGAAAACGCAATACGGTTTTTCCGACAATGGTGTGACCGCACTCCTCGAATTTATAAATGAGTTAATTCCTGAAGGTAACAGACTACCAATAAAATATTCGGATATGAAGAAGATCATTAAATTAGTTGGGATGGATTATAAATCTTATGATGCTTGCATTAATGACTGCATGTTATATTGGAAAGATGACGCAAACAGACTTTCTTGTAGAATTTGCAACCAACCAAGAGATAAGACAACATTTATCGAAGAAAAAAGAGCCACCAAGGTAGCACAAAAGATTTTGAGACATTTTCCTTTAATTTCTAGATTGAGGAGACTTTATACAATACCATGGATAACAGAAGTTATGACATGGCATAGTCGTGCAAAATCAGATCCAGCTGTAATGCGTCACCCATGCGACACTTCGCAGTGGCGAACTGTAGATTCGTTTGATAAAACATTGGCCGTTGAACCACGAAATGTTACGCTGGGAATAACAACGGATGGTTTCAATCGACATGCATCTCTAGGTGCTCGCTACAGTTATTGGCCAGTAATTGTCGTACCATATAATCTTTCTCCATCAATGTGCATGAAAAGAGAGTTTTCAATGTTGACACTATTGATTGCTGGACCGAAACAACTAGGGAAGGATATTGACGTTTATCTGCAACCGTTGATAGACGAATTAAAGCAGCTATGGGAAGGAGTAATGGCTTTTGACTCGTTTAACAAAAATGAGTTCACAATGAGAGCTAGGGTGTTGTAGGAAATTCATTATCTTCCTGCATTGGGGACATTATCGGGGTGTACAACTCATGGCTACTTTGCGTGTCCTACATGTGGAGAAGAAACTTGTTCTTATTATCTTCCTGCTAGTAAGAAGATGTGTTACATGGATCATCGAAGGTTCCTTCCTTCCAAACACAAGTTTCGTGATGAAAAATCAAATTTTAATAATAAACTAAAGCACCGTCGTCCGCCAAGGTCACTGAATGGTTATCAAGTTGAAGAGAAGGTAGCAAATAAAAAGATGAAAGTTGGTAAAGACAAACCTGAAATTGGTCGAAAACGAAAAAAGAAAGTCGAAGAAGAAGAATATGAAAATATTCCTGCATGGTACAGGAGGTCCATCCTTTTTGATTTGCCATATTGGAAAGCAAATTTGATTCGACACAATATTGATGTTATGCATACAGAAAAGAATGTCACTGAACATCTCATTAGCACAATTTTAGGTCATAAAGACAAGTCAAAGGATGGCTTCAATGCACGGGAGGATTTGAAAAACATGGGTATAAAATAGAAATTGTGGGTGATGGAAGATCCCAAAACAAATAAAACAACTATTCCAAAAGCTACTTTCACCTTAAACAAGGAAGAAAAGTTATGGTTTTGCACCATTTTGAGAGACTTGAAAGTACCTAAAAAATTCTCTTCGAACTTCCATAATAATGTGATCATCAATCCTCCTGAACTGACAAATATGAAATCGCATGATTATCACGTCATAATGCAACTATTACTTCCTGTAATGCTTCAGCATTGTTATTCGCAACAAAAGGATCTACGTAATGCTATACATCGCATGAGTCTATTATTTTACATTTTATGTTTAAAGGTGATAAATAGGGAACATCTATTAAAAGCAAAGGCTAGTTTGGTAAAAGCCATGTGTGTGCTTGAGACACATTTTCCACCTGCATTTTTTGATATCAGCATCCATCTTATGGTTCATTTAGCCGATGAAGCATTGACTTGCGATCCTGTTAGATACAGATGGATGTATCCTTTTGAACGGTAAATTTCTAATTTCACTTTTATTCACCATCGTTTGTTTTGAACAACTATTGATTATTTATAATTCATATCTTTCATAGGTTGATGAAAACATATAAAGGATATGTTCGCAACAAAAGATATATTGAAGGGAGTATTGTGGAAGGATACACTGTTCAAGAATCTAGTCTTTATTGCATGGAGTATATGACGAAAGGAGGCGACGACACTCATAAACATACCCATGAGTTGTTTTTATACGACGATGACGAGTTTGCTAGTGAGATGCCTTTAGGTAACGACAAAGATATAACCTTAACCCAAGTGCAATATGAACAATTTCGTAGATGGGTTCTTAATAAGCACGATGGGTTGGAAGAATAGAAGAAGAAAGTTTAAGAATTTGTCTTGAATTTCCATTAGCGTAAATCAATCAATTTACTTATACGTTTTAAAATTTATGTTGTAGGAGGTATGAAATCTATGTAAAAAATACTAAATCACATTCTCGTGTTGGAGTTATTCCTAAAGAAACTTGTCAAAGTTTCACTCTATGGTTACACGACGAGGTAAACATAACATCGTATTAAATATTTCACGTGCATTTAACTGATCTTACTCTTTCATGACCATACTTCCTACATATTATTTTTTGTTAGTTGGCGAGGATTGACGATGTTGATCCAACTCTTTGGCAGCTGGTGAACGGGCCGATGTTCAAGGCACGCAGTTATGTGAAGTACCAAGTAAACGGATTCAGATTTTCACCAAGAAGTTACGAAGAGCGGTTGCTAACAGAAGACAGTGGTGTATGTATGACAGCAATTACCAAATTTAGAGCGAGTGGGAAGGACAAAAATTATAAGGAAGCAGAAACCAAGTAAAACGGAGTTGTTCAACAAAATATTGAGTTGGATTACATTGACTTTAAACAAACGGTTTTCTTTTGTGATTGGGTAAAGGTTGAAGACAAGGTAAATGGTTGCAAGATAGGCCCTATTTCAAACTTGATCACTGGTTAACTTAGGCAAATTGAAGAGTAAAGATAGAGTGAACGATGAGCCGTTTATTCTTGCATCGGAAGCGACACAAGTGTTCTACTCGAAAGATTTAAAAAATGAAGGATGGTTTGTGGTTTTACACACACCAAAACGGTTGACTAGTAATGTGGATGACATTGAGTCTCCTACTATCTACCAATCGGCTTTTGAAGATAATGAGAAGTTAGAAGAGCTTACCAACTTGGTTTGTTGATATTAATACATTTCTTACTAGAATTAAGTGGAAGCATTTCTTTGATGTATGAAGTGACTAGAAATTGTGTGTAAAGAAATATTGAATTCTACTTGCTATTTTCACTTGAATTGTTAAATTTCATTTGCTATTTTTCACTTGAATTCTACTTGCTATTTTCACTTGAATTAAGTGGAAGCATTTCTTTGATTGTTCGATTACTTTAGGCTTTCTCTTAATTTGTATTTGATATTGGGATATGACCGGTTCTGATTCAATGGAGTACGTGTCTGAAACAATCAGGTGAATAGCCTAATTTTTTTAACTAATCAAAACCTATTGTAGTAAAGCACATCCACCATACGTTTGTATATATTTCAATAAATTAAACATGCATTAAACTGAACATGTGTATAGTCTATAACCAAAAGGTTGTAATATGAAATTAAATTTTTTGAAAAAAACTTAGAGAGTGTTAACGTTTTTACTTCCATTCCAATCATTAATTAATAAATTCATTCCAGTTATAGAACCATAACCTAACTTTTAATATCCTGAATTGGTGCCACTTTTGTGCCATCCCTGGCCTTGGTAAATCAGGACTGTCACTTGTCTTCGACTGTAACTTGTGTGAACCTGTTTGCATTTATTTTGGCTTCATAAATTAACATACTGTACAAGAAAAAGTGCCATGCATATTTTTCTCTTAGTTGTAACTACTATTCTATATAAGTGTCTGTCCCATTTTGGTTTATATGCTTCCGTGCTACCTAGTTGTTTCATGCCATTCATGCTTTAACATATTTATTTATAAATTAGATGCATTGGAACCTTGCTGCATGCCATTAGGTAGTTAAGATATTCCTCGTCTCCTCTATGGTGGCAGCCTAGTTTAATTGCTGGCATTGTAGCAAATTTATTGAAATGTTTTACTTAGTAAATAACCCCTTTTGCTTTGGTTAATCATTATTCTTTGGTCATGCTACTGCTTCTACTACTTCCCCCGCAAGGGTGTTGGGAGCAGAAGAAACTCCTACTACTTCTCCCTTACCAGTTCCACCTTCAATAATGGTACGCTCCTTAGTTTGTGGACCTACCTATTGCTCGATAAGTACTTGCATTTAGTATCTCGATGCATCACTATTTGACTCGGTAACCGAGTTGGATTTTTATTATGGATCTTTGTACATGACTTTTTTTCTCACGTATGTCGGAAGATCCGGTGGAGTACCTCTTACTCATCTTGGTGTGCTACTCAACAAATATCAGTAGTTAGAGTGATTGGCCTAAACCCTTGTGTGTGGACTAATGCGGTGTACGCAGTGTAGTGCAAAGACATATATAACAACATTTAAAAAATTAGTATGTTGGAGACGCACTACGAACAACAATTAACCCGACTATCATTTTTGACAGTCCCATCGAGTATTGATCATTAGCGCTTGAAAACTAAAATATCACAGGGGATGACGCTCAGTTATTGGGAGCAGACCATAGTCATATTAACCTCCATTGTCAGGTTTATATGCCAGTATAGACATGCTCTAATCATTGATGCCAAAATTTCAAATTTGTAGCTCATATACGAATATGGATCAATATTCCCTGCTAAATATCGAGCTCAAAGCAACTCGTGATCGAATTTGTAGTCTCGCCGATCGCCTCATACAATATCACTTTATGTTCCTTTTCTCCATTATGTGTAAACGTTAAAGCTTTTTCTCTTACAAACATGATGAATATGTTAAATAGAAGTTGATTAACCTAACTCTGAAGTTTTTTTTATCATCATATACATAATCAAATACTTCACTGCTCTGCTTGTGTGATTCTACTTGTCATAAAACTAGCCTAAACCTGAATTAATCCTCATTTTCTCAAGTCTGTTGTCCCAGCGTTTAAATTTATTCCCTAAATCTGTAATCCCGTTTCCTGATTTTCCTTTATGTTCGCTATTTTCCCCAATTGTAAGGTTTTCTAATCCCATCTACTAAATCAAGAATTTTCCTCCTACTTGCACACGAGTCAACTTGCTCCTTTTTTCTTCTTCTAATTTACTGCGCTTCATACTTGCATTCATTTTCAATTAAGCTATACTGCTTTGACGCTATGATTTTAATTCTTGCTGGTACAAAAGGTACTTCAGTCTGTTGCGATTACATTGAGACCGGTTTCACTACTGCTACTACCCTTTTAATACCCACCCCAAGTTAGTAACCCTGTGTATTGTCTTTGCAGTAATTTATTTACACATGAATAAACCACCTCCTTGGATATTGATGAAAATATATTACTTGACAATAATATATTTAAATAATCATAACAATTAACTATGAATAAAGAACTTTTTTTAAAAAGTTTTTGTAAATCCTTGGAAAAACCCAAGTTAAGTTCTAATTTTTTGTATAATAAGAAAAATGTATTATAGCTTGTGCTTTTCTTTTTAGATAACAACTACCGATCACAAGTGTTAATTGGGTGTATTGGACTGGATAAAGAGGTGTATGTGCTCTGTTCTATAAGAGTTTTGAATGGATATGGATTGAAATAGGAATTAACTCGAACGCTCTTCGCATGAGTCGAACAACGTACGAAAGATGTGTTGATAATAGAAATCTAGTTTGGCAATCCGTATGAGCAAAATATCAAATAAAATTCCTTATTCTAATTCCTATCCTCAATAAAAAATGAATGAATACAATTGGAAAATAAACATAAGATTTACTTATTTTTTCATTTCAACAGTACTTATCTTTACATTGGAAAATAAAGATAAGATCAGAATACTTATCTACATTTCACTCCTTTTCTTTTTTAAATTATCAAGTTAACTGTTGTGCTAAATCCTTATTTATATATGTGCAAATTACCAATTGTTCGAATAAAGAATGTCAGAATACCGAGAAGCTCCAACCCAGTCTATGCAATCATCAACAACACAAGCCGAGAAGGTTGACATAAATGCATATGGAGCTCCTGTTTCAAAAAATGTGGGAAAAATAGGCGGCCGCATTGGTAAACTTGTGTGGATGCATGTGCCGATCTCGTACGAAAGTTGGAATAAAGTACCGCCAAAAATTAAAAATGACGTGTGGGTTGCATTATTGGTAAGTATATTTATCACAATGTAAGTATTTTTTTATTACAATGCCCTTTTTAGTAAATAATTTGTAATTTTTGCAGAAACGTTTTGAACTTGATGCAATACAAAAGAATTTTATTTCAAAAAAATGTGTGAGTCTTTCAGGAGACATAAGAGTGAGTTGAGGACAAAATACTATGACAAATTCAACAATTACGATGAAAGGTTGAAAAACTGTCCACCCACTATTAGTCAAGACGACTGGGAGGGATTTTTGAAAAACGAAGAGAAACCCGGTGTGAGCGAGCGAAGAGAGCTAGGAAAAAAAAACAGATCAGGACATAGCTATGGCCACCACACCGGTCGAACAAGTCATGCTGTCATACAACATAATTTGTTATGTTTTTCAATTTCAGTACTTCTCTTGTGCATTTATATAAAATTTTGATTACTGATTTTGTCTTATAATATTTGCATGTGCATGTGCATTCATACAACTGATTTTGTCTTTCAATTTAAATATTGATTTTGATTACTGAAATATATGTTATATATATATATATATATATGTGTGTGTGTGTGTGTGTGTGTGTGTATTTCTGATCGTGTGACTTGTTGCATGAAGTATACGAATATTGAATCTATATGATATGTTTAGGAATCTTGGTAGGCCTAAACATACGAGAGACTCCTTATGCTTACGTTTCCATATACAACTTGGACCCCATTTTAGTACCAAATCAAATGAACCAGTATGAGAGAAAATAGATAACAAAGAAGCAGGTCGGCAGTGGCAATAGACTTTTTCAACCTGATAGTCATAAGGCATTTGAAACAATAAAGAGACTTAATTTGATGTGATTAATAAGTTGAAGTACATGCTGTATGATATAAAGTGAGGATAGGATGTTGCTAAATATAATGAAATTCAATTCTAGTTATGAAGAATAGATTGAGAATTGTTTTGGCATCCCAAGATAACATGGGTGGGTTACTGACTTCAAATGTAGTCCACTTGAAATAAAATGCAACAAAATAAACAAAGACAAGAACATTGTTTTTGCAGTGGTTCGGCAAATTCTCTTGCTTACGTCCCCTTTGATTTTATTATCATTTGTGTTCTCCTTGGAATACAAAGATTACCCCTTACATGCGACTGCTATCTAATAGAACTCGGATTTACAAGGGCTTGGAGAAGAAGAACAGATAAAAGGCAGAAGTCCTAAGTTGAAAATTCACCCCAAGTTGTCGACAATCTGCTATTTACAGTTTATTCCAAGTACCAATCTTGGTACTTGGGTCTGAATTCGCCTAGATCTAAAGTTATAGAGCATGTCATGTTGCATGAATATCATGAAATATTAGGTTAACACCAACCAGAATTTATGCATACAAAGTTTTTCTATTCAAATTTAAGCTTCTTTCCATTCCGAGTCTCAGTATCATGCCGGTACCGATGTGATCTTATAGTTCGAAAGTTCATCAAACCTCTTAGGTTTGTTATATATATCATCATTTTAGATAGTATATGCATGTTGCGGTGAATCATTCTAGCTCAAATCATGTTGGTATCAACATGAATTATGTCGGTACCAGCCTGATTTGCATTTTTGAATCTCTGCTAAACCTTATATTTCCTCAATTTTGATATCTTCCAAGTTTCTTAACTTATTCCTTCATTAGTATGTAATTTATTTCATATGTTTGAGTCTCTTTTAAAACTGTTGAATTTTTGAACCTAAACCTGGGATAAACATATTGGAGATTTCAAAATCAATACCAATGCTGTCCATATGGCTTTTTCCAAAACCTATGGGATAATACTTTGTATCTAATCATAATATTTATGCTAACATCAAACTTTGTAAAAACTGCATGTAAATAATGTTAACATACAAATAAGATATTGATGGAACAAACTTTCTGATAGAAGTATCAAGTATGTATAAATACATATGTAAAATCAACTAAATAACATACACTTGCAACTCCTTATTTGATTTTTGCCTTGTTTGATTTTTGCATGCATTGACAACAATTCACTTGCAACTCCTTATTTACATTTTCGTTTATCGGCCAAACCTTAACCTCAGAAAATATCGGAGTAAAACTAAGTGTCGTACCTGGTTCTATATTTAAGAGAAAAGGATGAAATAAATTCAAAGCGATCAAATGACTATGTAACTGAAACAATAATAAAGTTCCATGAAACAAGAAACTGTTAAGTCACTTTCATTGATATAAATATATCTGTAACCATAAAAGTATCTCGTTCAGTCCAAGTTGTTCTTCTAAATTTCATCATCTTGTTTGGGTAACATTCCTAACTAAATTTGAAATTACATTTTCTAACTGTAGAAAACACGTATTTGCAGATAAATTCTGTCCAGTGGTTGCATGGAAAAAACTGTCCTTTTACAAATAAATATTGTATGGTTTTTGGATTGAGATATTGTTGTTTCTATTTCATTTCCATCTACAGCATTTATTATATGTTTCTTTATTAGTATTTATTTCTAAATCCAGTTGCCTCTGCTGGAAATATGAATTGTACCGATTCCTACGTAAAAATATTGCACTTATGGAGCTATTTTGCATAATATACTATAAAAAAAAACTTATGGAGCTATTTAGCGTAATATACTGAAAAAAAAAGTGTAGTTGTACAATTATAAACGTGGGTTGCGCTCAATAAAATGCCTTTATGGAGTGTTTTGTTTAAATTTTGCATCTCGTTGTGGTTTCCCAGTGTCCCAAATAAATCTTAACCATAAATTATCATTGTTTGAGACTCAGTCAAACCTTAGTTGTATATGAATTCTGATTAGACCATCGAATTAAAAATCCAACCATAAAGATGTTGGTGCAGTTGTGCATTGCAGAAACACGCAAGTAGCTGACCATGACCGCTGTAGCCCATGATGTATAGAACATTAATGTTCTGATGTTCACTATGTAAATGTTTTGAAAAAAGAAATTAATATTCTGATGTTCGAGCTGACTCGGTTTAAGATAAGAAAAATATGTCACACATACATACATACACATACCATTACAGAAATGAAATCCATCTTATAAGTACAACATTGCAATCCTACTTCATATTTGTTTTGTTCACATAACCATGCGTTCCAAACAAAAATTGCCCATGGGTGATTTATTGTAATACATACAGGGCCTGTGTGCCTGCTCTGTATGTATCTGATAAAGAAATTATATTGTAATATTCTTAGTTATTTTAGGAATCTAGGTAGGCCTGTTTATTGCCCACAAAGAGATGCATCCGACAGTCAAATTTTACTGTAATATTCTTCTTTCTAGTTGTAATATTCCTGGATCATTGCTGTTATTTTGTTTCATGTTTTAATGCAGTCCATTGCAAATCCGAAAAAAGAAATAACACGTCGTGAAGTATGGGAGAAAACTCATATAAAAAAGGATGGAAGCATATCCGATTCCACTTCTCCATACTTTGTAAGTTAGCCAAATAATTTCTTATTTAATTTATTCACTATTTCAATTTATATATATAAGCTTCGTGATTAGGATAAAATTGCGAAAGCAAAGGAAGCAATCAAAGATAGTGAGGAAGAGGAGTTGCCGCTGGATGAAGACACACTTTCACAAGTTTTTGGAAAGGATAAAAGAGGCCGGACTCATAGTATTGGAACCAAGATATCAAGGACCCAAGTTAAGACCTCCAATATTGCACGCAAACAAATTAAAATTGCTCAAAACATGGAAGATCGGATGACCAATGTAGAAGGTGCATTGTTGTCTTTAGTGGACTTGATTAAGGGGAAATATGAGAAGCAAATACCAGACAATGCTTCGAATGAAGGAGGAAGTAATGCATGTCACGATTCTTCGAATGAAAGACAGCCGGACAAAGACAATGGCAATCCACATAGAAAGCCAAACAAAGACAATGGCAATCCAAATAATTCTTCCGATTCGGTAAGTTTGAAGTGTGAAATCTTAAACTTTAATCTGGAGGTCATTGCGACAGGTACAATATGCAGAGGTTCGATGGGTTCAATTATTCATGGAAAACCCGTACCGCCGAGGTATGAGAAGTTGGTTGTGGACAACATACTGCTGCTAGATGAAAGCACAACCAAGCAAAACCATCCTCTTGCTTTGAACTTTGAAGAAGTTGGAGTTGGCGGTTTTGTGTGCCATCCGAAGAATCTTCTTCGATACCTGTAGACACCGGTTCAGGTGCTTATTCTCATTTTCCTGTTTTTGTGTGATCATTTAATATTCACAAGCCTTCTGATTACTGAACTTTCATGGGTTCTAAATAGTATTAGTATAAAAATAAATTTTAATTTCATTGTGTTTGTTTGGGCAGTGTTGAGTGTTGGTTTTCAGTTGTTGCCTTTATGTGTTTTTTTGGCAACGTTGGATTGTGTTCCCTGGTGACTGCATTCAATTATGATTTCTAACATGGCATTTGGAGGAGTAGGTTCAGTATGTTCGGGTGTATGTGGCTTTGTGTTTTTTTCTTTCTGCTAGCTTGTGTTATTTGCTGCTAGTTTAGGGTGATGGAATTTCAGTGGGTGATTTCACCTTATTCTACCTTGCTATTCTATTTTGAGGACCTTTTTCTATTAGGGTTTTCAAAATTCAAGTCCTTCGAACCTAATGGATGTTCAGCTAGTTGCTCATTTCATCCGGTTTGCACGTCTTTGTGGGGGCTCGCTTCGATCCATAGAGGGTCAGTGGATGTCTCTGTGTTTGGGACTTTGGTGATAGGGTAGTGAATCCTTTTTTCAGTTTCAGGGTTTATTAGAGAGCTTGTTGTGTCTAGTTTTCTCAATGGTCTTGTTCGTCTATTTTCGTTGGGTTGTCACAGTTTGATATCCCGATCTTCATGACCCATTGAGCTTCGTTGTGGTTTTCGTGTCATCTCTTCCTTATGGACAGGCTCTTTCTGGTCACCCTTCCTCTTGAAAATTAGTAAATCTAATGACAGTTGTGCGAAGGAGAATAACATACGACAAGTTATGAGGTCTTATTTAACCATCATGGCACCCCTCTCCCTTTGCTTCTCCTTGTCCCTCCATTTTTCTTTGTGTCGATGAGATAAGTTCTCCATACATCTATGCGAGGATTTTTCTACTAGGGAGTAAACAAATAAAATAAAAATTAAATTTCAGGGGATCAATTGACCCTCCTTGCTGCTTAGATCTGCCTATGCATTTTTATCATTCTTGTTCGCCATTTAGCACGAAGGACGTGCATATTTTCTTATGCTTTAGTGTAACTTCTCCTTTTATCACTACCATTTCTTCATTCCTCAACGGATAAACATATCATTCCTCACTGAATTGTCTATGCATTCCAAAGTGAAATAATATGATTACTTATATTTAATACTGTTTCCCTTTGCAGTTTTCATATTTGTTTTTCTTTGTTACGCGCCTCTAGCAGCACTTTGGATGGTGATCTGTCTTTAGTTATAAACAATACTTGGAACAGTTATATGCTTCTACTTATAAATTACTCATAATAAACAAAAAGACGTATGTTTTTCTTCCTTGTGCGTTAACCATGTAATACACATATATGATCATTTTTGTACGTCAGCATTATGGTTCCAGCGAATGATTCTTTAAACATTTATTCAGTACACTAATTCTAACATTGATCAGTTTATAACAGGGCGGTTAACCATGTAATACACTTATATGATCATTTTTGTATGTCAACATTATGGTTCCAGCGAATGATTCTTTAAACATTTATTCAGTACACTGATTCTAACATTGATCAGTTTATAACAGTTAAGTGCACGGACGACATCAATATAACTAATTTCTCATGCCATTGAATATGCCTGAGATTACTCACTGCTGAACATTTCAACATTTTGACTTCACAGGCAAAACCATGATTTTCTTCATTTTGCTTGCTAACTAACAAATTTCAGCCTCTATAATTGATAATAGTAGAGAGTCAGAGACTCACCAACAAATATGTACTTGTATTTCATGGATTAATAATCTCAATTCTTACTGGCCATACAAGTTTGCAGTTTAGGGTTCTGTGCAGCAGGCTGTTATTGTTTTGTTATATATATATTGCGTGCACAATGAACGATTTAATACTTTATGATGGTATGTGCAGCAGGTAGTTCAGTAGTTGTAACCACCCAATGAACGATTTAATATTCATCTGCCCTCTGTAACAAACTAAATGTGATGGAGCCATCACAGTTAATCTGAACACATGAACATCACATGCAGATCTGTGAGACCGGATTTGCAGTTTTCTCTTCATATGATTTGCAGTTTTTTGTGCTTAAGTTGTCTGGATTTCTAACTTAATGAAGCTGCTTTTCTTGGCAGGTTAAGTGTATGAAGGGAGATGCAGTGTACTATTCTTGGGCAGCACTTATGGATTGTAGTATGATATTTTGTTTATGATGAATGTTTGAAACTGTCAATTCTGGTTTATGCTTGTAGTATTAGTACTTTATGATGGTATGTGTGTACTATTAGTACTTTATGATGGTATTTGTGGTGTATTAGTACTTTATGATGGTATGTGTGTGGTGTTACATTATTTTGGTGAACTCAGAATGTAAGATTGGTGTAGTATTTTGGTATTTATACTTTATGAAGCAACATATGAATTGAAATTATCATAATTTTCTGAACAGTTGTGGTATTTATATCAAATATTAATAGATTTTTGTTGTATATGAAATGCAGGGAAAGAAATAAAAAAATTATTTTTTTTTCATAAAATTTTAGTACAGCAACGGTTCAAAACCGCTGCTAATTAAAATAAGCAACGGCCAAGCCGTTGGTTAACAAAAATTATAGGCTGTATTACAACATGTAGCAACGGTCAAGAACCGTTGCTGAACATAATTCTGCAACGGCTAAAAGTCGTTGCTAAATTTAATTTCGCAACGGCTTTTATCCGTTGCTAAAACAAATTTAGCAACGGCTTTGAGCCGTTGCTAAATGATAGCAACCCAGGTCTTTGCAACGGCTTTAAGCCGTTGCTAAATTTATTTGTAACGGCTTAAAACCGTTGCTAAATGAGGATTTTGGTTTAGTGTATGTAGAAATTGGTGAGTAAACCTATGATGTTCTATAGGAATTTGGGAATGAAATTATCATATGTAAGTTTGGTGATATTATGATAGATACAAGTTTTAGGCTAAGTCATGTCGTTTATGCCTAATTTTTTAGAGCCATTATGCATACATGTTTAGATCTACGACCTTATATGTTTAGATCTACAACTTTGTATGTTAGATACATATGCCTTTATGATAGATCTAATTTGCAAGTTCATCACTACATGCCAAGTTTAATTGTATAGTTTATGTAAATTCATATGCTTGTGGTTCATGTTGCATATATCAAATTTGCAAGTTCATAGTTAAAAGTATATTGTTCTATGCCAAATCCATGTGACATATGTGTAGTTAGATCCATACTCTTGTATGATGTTGGAATGTTTCAAAGTTCCTCTTTTCCCCTTTTTTGTTTTATAAGTTAGGCTAAAATATCGAGCCTAACATTCTATGTAATTTTGCGAACGTACAATGGGGGTAACATTGGGGAAACATTAAATTACATGTAATTGGCATGTTTGACACATAAACATGATAAGTGGCATGAAAATGGTATAATCTATATACCTAAAATTTTGAACGTGATTTAGAAGGAAAGTGGGCCTTGATAATAATTGATTTATAATTTACATGTAAATATGTAGGATAAACATGAAAAATTACATGGCATAGATTGGTTCATGAAATGGTATATTTAGTATACCATTAATTGTGAGCATAATTAAAAGGTTAATTATGGCATAATTAAATTGGGAATAACTTATATATGGAATTTGTCATAAATAAGAAATATGTTAATTTAGAAAAGATGAATATGCCTAACCCGAGGTTAGACTGAGTTGTGGTGTAAAACTGCCCGGAACCGACCGGCACATCCAGTGACCACAAAAATACCTGTCTAATGTGGTTGGTTAGTGCATTGAGCCCAAAAAGGACCCGAGGTTAGAATGAGTTGTGGTGTAAAACTCCCCGGAACCGACCGGCACATCCAGTGACCACAACAATACCTGTGTAATGTGAGTGGTTGATGCTTTAATAAAGCTAAGTCAAGATTGGTAGGGTCAAGTCAATTAAGGAAACACTTAACCAATTTAACATGTTAACTAAACTGATGGGTGAGGTTAAGTAAATTTAGAACACTTAACCGTTATAACATGTTAATTAGACAAGTGGGTGAGGTTAAGTAAATTTAGAACACTTAACCGTTATAACATGTTAATTAGACAAGTGGGTGAGGTTAAGTAAATTTAGAAACACTTAACCAATATAACTTGATTTATGGAAAGGTTAAATTAAAATAAGAGGGCAACACTTAACCAATATAACTTGATTTGTAGTAGGGTCAAGTTAACACAAGAAGGCAACACTTAACCAAAGTAGGATGACATGTAGGTGGGTTAAGTTAACTTGAATTGATTGATGACACTTAACTAATACAACAAGATGAATACGTAGGGTTAAGTTAACAAGAAACACTTGACCAATATAACTTGATGAACGAACGGGGTTAAGTTAATAGGGAACACTTAACCGATCCAACATGATAAGTAAGGAGGGTCAAGTTAATAAGAAATGCTTAACCAACATGACATGATGAATGAGTGGGTTAAGTTAACATGAGCGGACAACACTTAACTAATATGGCTTAATGTGCGGGAGGGTTAAGTACATATCGGGTTGGTGGGTAATATTAGTAAATATAGGCCCACAAAACTTAACCATTAAATAAACATGCTTGAACCAGTGGAAGGGTTAAATACATATCGGGTTGGTGGGTAATATTAGTAAATATAGGCCCACAAAACTTAACCATTAAATAAACATGCTTGAATTAGTGGAAGGGTTAAGTACATATCGGGTTGGTGGGTAATATTAGTAAATATAGGCCCACAAAACTTAACCATTAAATAAACATGCTTGAATCAGTGGAAGGGTTAAGTACATATCGGGTTGGTGGGTAATATTAGTAAATATAGGCCCACAAAACTTAACTATTAAATAAACATGCTTGAAACGATGGGAAGGTTAAGTACATCTCGTGTAGGTAGGTAATATTAGTACATATAGGCCCACAAAGCATAACCGTTTATTAAAAATGCTTGAATTGATGGGAGGGTTAAGTACCTATTGGGTTGGTGGGTAATATTAGTAAATATAGGCCTGCAAACTTAACCACTAGGAATCCCTAGTAATGGGGACCCATTTCAGCAGTAACCCACATGGATGTATCACAGTACCCTGAACTAGGCAGGGTGGGGCACGATTACTAGGCTGATTATAAGCGGCCAAAGCAGCGGCAGAAGGTACGTCAGTGTAGGTTCCGACGGTTTACGAGCGTGCATGTACTCCAGAGTGGGAAAAAGCAGGCACTGGGTACCAGTAGTTATACACTGTGCATCTTGAATCGTGTCGAGTTGTTATCATAAGGTTTGATACACCTTATGGTGGGACCAGCACAGGGTATCTACACGGAAGAGAGGGCCGAGTGACACAGGCACATGGAACATGAATACAAGTAGGGAGCCGATCGATAGGGTAGTAAAGGTACATCTAACATGTTCATGGCAATTAGGCTGATTGAGGTGGAATCCTCACGATAGATGTACACCTGAAGGCTACCACAATTACGGGGATTGGGATCACGATTATCATTTTATACAGATTACTAGTTGGGACAGTAGTTAGGTGGTGCAGAGATAAATATAGAAATCAGATTAATAGAGTAGCAGCGAAGCAGAGAAAAAGTAGAAGTGCATTTAGCTCACCTTGCATGTAACAACCCGGAAAATATGAGCCAATTTTTTTATTTTTTATTTTGGCAATTTTAATAAATTTTGAATATTTAGAATGAATTATTTTAAATAATAATGACGGGAAATTTATTTTGAATAGAATTAGAACGTATATATTTATATAGATCGTCGTTAGAATATACTTATTTATTTTTAATTTTAAAAGGAATTGAAAATGGCGTGGTAATTCGAAAATTCGATTTCAAAATTCAAATGAATGTGCAGGATGCAAAATAATCCGGATTTTAGCAAAACCAAAAATATTAGAATCTATTTGAAAATATCTTTCCAATGAATCCGAAAAATTGAAATTTCATAGCGGAATAAATAGTTATGCCCAGTTGAAAATTCAGAATAGTCACTATGGAATTTTAGCCCTTAAAAATGGAAATTTTGCAAACAACCTCTGTTTTCAACAAAACCACTTTTGTTGGATCCGAGATGTCGAGTTATTGCTAGATTCCAAAATCCATAATTTTTCAAATCAATATGTGAGTGTTGCAGAAGAAAACGTGTTTGGTGATTTCAGTTTGAATTGGATCGACCAGAAAATGGCAATTTTTAAAATGGACTCAGAATCTACGAAATCAGCTTTGTTAGGACCGTATCAACAAAACAAAGCCAAATATTTTTTTTCTGGAATTTTTGAAGGCAGCATGTGGCCCCGACAAATTAAAATGTACGTCAAATCCATATTTGAATGTTTTATATTTTAATTTGAAGAAAAACTGATCGTAACATCCAAATTGGCTTACCATACATATCCCATTATGTCCGGGATGGGGGTATTTAGCTAGGGGCGACAGTCGTTGGGTTTGAATTGGTGTTCATATGGAGAAAGTAGTATTTTTGAATTTAAAGAATTAAATAAATATAAAAAGGGGGAGGGCCAATCATCATTCACCGTTTAATTTTCTCTCTCCCCAACCCTTTACTGCACGACAGCGGAAAGGGTTTCTCATCTTCTCTCTTCGTTTTCTCCCTCCACACTCCGAATTAGCTTCCACTTCAGTTGAGGATTTTATAGAGGACTCCACGAGCTTCTAATCCATACCTGTTAGAGATTTCCGTCGTGTATTTCTCTTGAATCACCTCCGAGAAGTCTCGATCTTTAAACCGCCGCCGACGCCAGCATAGGCCACCGCAGTGGGCCCCACTTCTGGCGAACCTGCGCCTCACCCCGCTCTTCAACGTCGTGTAGTCCGATCATCACCCCGCTCGACGGATTTGCTGAAAAACCCAACCCTAGATTCGAACCCTGTTCAGAAAGGTACAGCCTTGGTTATTTAAACTGAAAATAACACTTTAAAGCATTGCAAACTTATAAAAATCATATTTTTATGTTTTTGGCCGAAATTCAATGAAACAAGAGATACCGAGACCATGAGGACGTCTTCTACATTCTAGAAGAGACCGGGGAATTTTTAGAGCTCGCTACAATTTTAGGCGAAGCCGAAAGAAAAGTGAGAACTTCTCACTTTAATTTATCTTCTAGTTAAAATATATGCTAGGATGCAGACGGCGCTTAGCAGCACCAGACACCAGTCATCCACAGACCATGGACGACTTGTTTGATTATGATGTGTTGTGAAGTTTGTTTGTGATTTTGATGTGAAATGGATAAATAAACATTCATATGTGAAATAAAATATTTTATCATTAAAAATATAATTTTTAACGTGTATATGAATAAAATAAATATTTTGAATAAAATAAATATTCATTTACAAATCGGACGGTTTGTTTATGTACACCCATTTGTAGGATATTGATTGGGACGATAAATTTTACACATCGCCCAACTGCACAAATAATATTCATAGTTTGTTGATTTGAAACCCCACATGGGTGTTGGGATGATATTTGATGTACACTAATCCCAATTATTTAGTTGTATATCAATTGATAGGTTGACAGACAGTTGTGCAGTGCACTTTGGATGATGGTTGATTATTTATCATTGTTATTATATACATGTGTTGTATGGAATCCACATAATTAACATTATTTGATAATTGATTGGCCTCATTCCAATTGTGAAAAATAAAGAATATTATAAAATATAGATTCATGTATTGAATAGAATAAATATTCATGTGTTGAAACCATCCATGTGTTGAAACCATTCATGTGTTGAAAATATTCATGTGTTGAAAATATTCATGTGTTCAATAAAATATTTATACAATAAAATTCACATTTTTATTGTTAGTAAGAATAAAATAATTATTCATGTGTTGAATAAAATATATATTCATGTGTTAAAGAAAATATTCATTTGTTTAATAGAATATCGAAGTTATTGAAATATATAAAGCCATGTTGATTAGATATGCGCCATTTTGGCGCGAACGATATTTATATCGATTATATTCGTTTTTATAATGAATAGCAAAAAGGAAGTGATTTCAAAATCTAATATTTTGAAAATATTATCATTTATATATTAATGATATGGAATATTCAATTTTGATTTAAAATTGAATATGAAGTTGAAATTGTTTTAAAAATGAATTTAAAACGATTTATAAAACACGTTTAGAATTGAAATCGACGAATTATATATGATATATATTAAATGGCCTGAATAGAACGCGCCGCGCCGCAGTAGTTCGCGAATTTCGACCATTGACTTCGAATTGACGTTACGGGAGATCCAACCGTCAGATTCTCCTCAAACGGGAACCGATGGGTTCGTATCGAAAAGATCTTTCAAATGAATATTAGAAATTTGAAATCTATTGGTTGGATTTGGAATTATGTCCAAATCAAATTTGGAAAAGGTCGTTGTTAGTGTAGTTCGACGACCGTTATTGGAAATCGACTGTACGGGCCTTGATAAAATTATTAAAAATATCAATAATTTGTGTAAAATCATAATAAATGATTTAGAAAGGATTGAGGTGAAAAATCCCATATTTAAAAAGGATAAAAATATATTTTTATCGAAATGAACTAGTTATGAACTAGAATTATAATCCAATATTTTTGAATAAATAAATTGGATTTGAAGTGGTTTTAAAATAATCAGAATTTCCAATATATGTATTGGAATGGATTTAGATCGAAATTATCTTCGGAATATTTCGATGTTGGATTTCGTGATTATACAGATATGGTTGTGGAAATTTGAAAGATATATTTATATCGTTGTTTCCAATACGATATTTGTTGGTTTTAGAATTTGATATTGAATATAAGCCGATATATTTTCTATTTAGTGCCTCGTATTTAATATCAAATCGGATTTTGGGTTCGTCGTGAATGGTGTCTTAAATAACACTGTTCTTGAACCAGTTTAGAAAAGAATAAATCTTTTAATTAAGATTTAGTGAAATTTTCCAGTTAATTTGTATTTAATTGGAATTGAATTTAAATTGGTTTTTTGGGGTTTATCGTGAGCGGTGTTTTGAATAACAGTTGTTCTTTAACCCGATTAACAATGGGATGGGATTTTGGGTTTGTCGTGAACCGTGTTTTTAAATGACATTGGTTCCTTAGCTTTGAATAACCATTAATATTGATTTGTGGGAAGATTAAAACTAAGTGGAGTTTTAATGAATCTTTTATTAGATTGAAATGATCGAGAATGGAGGATCACTAGTTTTTCTCCAAAGCGATAGTTAAATCTTTAATTAGATTTGAACGTGAGATGGTAATTAATATTTACCGATAACACCGTGGTGTTAGATATGGAGTATTACCAGTTTTGCTCCATGGGATGAATTGGTTGGGATTAGGAAATAAAATAAATAATTACTTCGGTGTGGTTCGCTAATCCCGACTAGTTTGGAAAACCTTAAAATGGTTTGAAATGATATCCAAAGGAAGATTAAAAAATAAATTTAGAAGAATTTATCTTTGATAAAATTAATGGGAACCTTTCCCTAAGAATGTGAATATTTGAATAAAGAATATTCTGAATTGGAATGAGGCATATGTTGTGTTTGTGTAACATTTGTTTATTATATACGCGGGTTATTCGGAAAGGTTGGGTTTATACCCATTCTGAATAACTGATTCGACGATAAGTCGAAGATGAAGACGGTGGTTGAAGACCGGAGGTCTTCACATCGTTTAGATGATTACTGATGATCTTGATTAGGCTGTACACCCAAGAGGAGGGAATCAGTTGGTGGTCGTCCAGATGTACTTGGAGATCAATGGATATGCGAGGAATAGGGTTCCTCCGGTTTCGTTCAGACCCAGAACGAACTTGTAAATGGACTGTGTGTTTGACATTGGATTTTATTCTGTGTGATTGATTTCTATTAAATATATATATCTGTTTGGCAGCGGAGAATTTATTGTCTTGCGTAATGCCCTTCTCTGAGACGTACGAGCTTAGAGGTTATATATCGATAGATATCAGTCGCATGACATGAATTGCCTGTGTTGCATGCCTAAGTGGCAGATGATCAAGGCTTCTATTGAAAAGCAAAGTCTTGTGGTTGATGATCAAAGCATGGCCTATGTGGCACAGCTTTGTGTATAGCGTTAATTCGCGAGCCTCTCACCTCGGTATGAGTCAAAAACAGGATAGTGACTATGGGGAGAGCACGACGTTTCTTTCTAGCTATGGGTGATGTCAGTGACCTACCAGCCCTGACATTTATATACTTTTTACCTGTGTGGTTGTTGGATGCGAGGTGCCTCGGATATAGGTCTGAAAGGACTGGGAAACATGTGTTCAGGAATACTAATCCTCAAAAGTAAGAGAGGACCGGCCCTGAAGATCCAGTGTAACACCCCGAAGTCCCACATTGTAGAAGCCTATGTGAAGTGGGTACTTATATAGTAGAGCCCATCTCTTACTAACGCCGAGGCCTTTTGAGGAATAAAACCCCACACCTATACGGTGGCTAAGTTGGGGAAAATATCTTGCGTAAACAGAGGTGCGGGTTGTTACAGTGGTATCAGAGCCAATACCCAGCCGGAATTGTGTGTGGACCACAACGCCTGGGTAAGGTGTTTGTGAGCCAACGGGGACGTTGGGATATGTAGGAGGGAGAATGTAACACCCCAAAGTCCCACATCGTGGAAGCCTGTGTGAAGTGGGTACTTATATAGTAGTGCCCATCTCTTACTAACGCCGAGGCCTTTTGAGGAATAAAAGCCCACACCTATACAGTGACTAAGTTAGGGACAATATCTTGCGTAAACAGAGGTGCGGGTTGTTACATCGAGGATCGCTGTGTGTGGTCCTGAGACATTTGCTAGAGTGTCTTGAACGGAGAGGAGCTTGCCCCTTGCCTCGACTCATGACGGAAATCCAATTTCCAATACGTGATATTTCGGTTTTGATTGTAGAACTAGTATGACGACATGATATATGGTACCCATGCCACCTATGATTGATACATTTACATTTGAAGTTGTTTTCTTCACTTATAGTAATAATAAAAGATGAAATTTAGCGTATCAAGCATTCTTTGGCTATTATAAGGTAAAATCCTATCCTCTGGCTTGCGTTGCATTGTGTGATGGGACCTGGGTCTTATAATAGCTTCATTTTCTTTAATTAGCATTGCGCTGTTGTTATATGCACTGGTATTCTTGGGGTAAAAACCCGTTCCGTGTTATACGGCATGGTCCCTGGATTTACCTAACTTTAAAAATAAAGATTAATAACTGTTTTAGTGCTCACACTAGTCACATGACTGACCTAGAGTTTATTGTTTTAACCTAAAATCTGGGTGCCCCTATTTCCACACGGGCAGCTAGTAGTTTTGGTTTTGCAGATTTATATTCTTAGGATTCTGGTTTATAGCTGGAACGATATCGGGAAAGCTCTGTATCCGTTTATCTCTTTCAGTTGTGCTTTGTATTATTTTCCGCTGCTATGTAAATGTAATTTAAATCTCTGATATTTTTCTGATGTGTAATATTTATTCATACTCTGTATATTCTTTTATTCTGATGGAGTTGCTGTAATAAACAATGAAATGTTCTTCTATTTGCGTCTGATTCGTCTTGTCCTCAAAGCAATTCGTTCTTTCCTTCAAGGGGAAGTTCGGGTTGCTTCAGTTGGTATCAGAGCTTTTGTTTACAGAGCTCGAGAACAAGACACGTTAGAACCGAAGGAAAGAATTCATCAGAGATTGGACTACTAATGTCCAATAAGAATGGCTCGTTAGAGATGGGATCAGTAGTATCCTAGAGCAAGTCGAAAGAGTGTTATTTTTGAAAATAAGAATTGAAAACAAATTTTGTTTTGAAAGTTAAATTCAATTATACATATTTGAATATTTTATTTGTATTGAATTTGGACAATCAAGTATATAAATATTTTGTGTATACGCGTCATGAACGTATATTTGAAGTTTTAATATACTGAATAGATATGGAATCACACTCTAGTAGCTCGGAGATGTTCTGATGGTGGTTCGAAACATCGTCAGCATTTATGTTCGAGCTTCGAAAGTGAGATATCTTTATATTTCCATTAGACTGGTGTGAGAACCAAAACTAGATAGGTTTATTGTTGTGATTTGGCATCAAAAACACGATTTTCTGTAAATATATAAATATATATATCTTATGAATTTGAAACGGTAATCCACTAATTGATTGCTGATTGTGTTGTTTGATTATTGGTTTCATTTATTAAAATTTTGAACTATTTAGCCTAATGGAACCAAATTTAGAACTAAATTGAAAATTGATTACAATTGCATGCATATACATGTATATACATTGAACAGGTCATAGCAAGGAGGCTAGAGAAGAGGAATAAAATTGTTTGCCTGACAAATAGGTACATGTTTATTGTATTTCTTGGGTTTGGATGATTTTATGAGCCGATTGGCAAGCCGCTTGGCTGTTTCTTTTTGGATTGGAGAGGCCTGTATGGAAATTTCGGGATTTTCCCGGTGCTCCCGTGCAGGGGAGGTTATGGCGAAATTTTTCGAAAATTTAGGGCATTAGCCAAATTTTTGAAAAATTTGAAAAGTTGTTAGAAACGGAAAAGTTGAAGAACATAAGCCATAATTAAAATAATGAAAGTTGAGTTGGTTAATTAAACAACTTTCAGCTTCTTTCCTTTTCGAGGACGAAAAGATTTTAAGTGGGGGAGATTGTAACAACCCGGAAAATCTGAGCCAATTTAAATTTTTTATTTTGGTAATTTTAATGAATTTTGAATATTTAAAAAGAATTATTTTAAATAAAAATGACGGGAATTTTATTTTGAATAGAATTAGAATGTATATATTTATATAGATCATCGTTAGAATATAATTATTTATTTTTAATTTTAAAAGGAATTGAAAATGGCGTGGTAGTTCGAAAATTCGATTTCAAAATTCAAATGAATGTACAGGATGCAAAATAATGCGGATTTTAGCGAAACCAAAAATATTAGAATCTATTTGAAAATATCTTTCTAACGAATCCAAAAAATTGAAATTTCATCACGGGAATAAAAAGTTATGCCCAGTTGAAAATTTAGAATAGTCGCTATGGAATTTCAGCCCTTAAAAATGGAAATTTTGCAAATGACCTCTGTTTTCAACGAAACCAATTTTGTTGGATCCGAGATGTCAATTTATTGCTAGATTCCAAAATTCATAATTTTTCAAATCAATATGTGAGCGTGGCAGAAGAAAACGTGTTTGGTGATTTTAGTGAATTGGATCGACCAGAAAATGGCAATTTTTTCAAATGGTCGAAGAATTCGACGAAATCAGCTTTGTTAGGACCGTATCGACAATACAAAGCCAGTTATAATTTTTCTTGAATTTTTGAAGGCAGCATGTGGCCCCGACAAATTAAAATGTATGTTCAAATCCATATTTGAATGTTTTATATTTTAATTTGAAAAAAAAACCGATCGTAACATCCGAATTGGCTTACCAGACATATCCCATTGTGTCTGGGATGGGGGTATTTAGCTAGAGGCGACAGTCCTTGGGTTTGAATTGGTGTTTGTATGGAGAAAGGGGTAAATTTGAATTTAAAGAATTAAATAAATATTAAAATAGGGGAGGGCCAATCATCATTCACCGTTTAAATTTCTCTCTCCCCGACCCTTTACTGCGCGACGGCGAAAAGGGTTTCTTATCTTCTCTCTTCGTTTTCTCCCTCCACACTCCGAATTAGCTTCCACTTCAGTTGAGGATTTTGTAGAGGACTCCACGAGCTTCTAATCCATACCTATTAGAGATTTTATCGTGGTGTATTTCTCTTGAATCACATTCGGGAAGTCTCGGTCTTTAAACCGACACCAGCACTGGCCACCGCAGTGGGCCCCACTTCCGGCGAACCTGCGCCTCACCCCCTCTTCGACGTCGTGTAGTCCGATCATCACCCCGCTCGATGGATTTGCCGAAAAACCCAACCCTACATTCGAACCCTGTTCAGAAAGGTACGACCTTGGTTATTTTAAACTGAAAATAACACTTTAAAGCATTGTAAACTTATAAAAATCATATCTTTTTCGTTTGTGGTCGAAATTTAGTGAAACAAGAGACAGCGGGACCGTGAGGACGTCTTCTACATTCTACAAGAGAGTGGAGAATTTTTAGAGCTCGCTACAATTTTAGGCGAAGCCGTAAGCATTGTGAGAACTTCTCACTTTAATTTATCTTCTAGTTAAAATATATGATAGGATGCAGACGGCGCTTAGCAGCACCCGACACCGGTCGTCCACAGACCATGGACGACTTGTTTGATTATGATGTGTTGTGAAGTTTGTTTGTGATTTTGATGTGGAATGGATAAATAAACATTCATGTGTGAAATGAAATATTTTATCGTTAAAAATATAATTTTTAATGTGTATATGAATAAAATAAATATTCAGAATAAAAAAAATATTCATTTACAAATCGGACGATTTGTTTACGTACACCCATATGAAGGATATTGATTGTGACAATAAATTTTACACATTGCCCAACTGCACAAATAATATTCAGTGTTTATTGATTTGAAACCCCACACGGGTATTGGGATGATATTTGATGTACACTAATCCCAATTATTTATTTGTATGTCAATCGATAGGTTGACAGACAGTTGTGTAGTGCACTTTGGATGATGGTTGATTATTTATCATTGCTATTATATACATGTGTGGTATGGAATCCATATAATTAATATTATATGGTAATCGGTTGGGCCTCATTCCAATTGGGAAAAATAAAGAATATTATATAATGTAGATTCATGTGTTGAATAGAATAAATATTCATGTGTTGAAACCATTCATGTGTTGAAAATATTCATGTGTTGAATAAAATATTTATACAGTAAAATTCATATTTTTATTGTAATTAAGAATAAAAGAAATATTCATGTGTTGAATATAATATATACTCATGCGTTGAAGAAAATATTCATTTGTTGAATAGAATAACGAAGTTATTGAAATATATAAAGCCGTGTTGATTAGATATGCGCCATTTTGACGTGAACGATATTTATATCTATTATATTTGTTTTTATAATGAATAGCGAAAAGGAAGTGATTTCAAAATCTAATATTTTGAAAACATTATCATTTATATATTAATGATATGGAATATTCAATTTTGATTTAAAATTGAATATGAAGTTGAAATTGTTTTGAAAATGAATTTAAAACGATTTATAAAACATGTTTAGAATTGAAATCGACGAAGTATATATAATATATATTATATATATTATATGGCCTGAATAGAACGCGTCACGGCAGTTCGCGAATTTCGACCATTGACTTCGAATTGAAGTTACGGGAGATCCGACCGTCGGATTCTCCTTAAACTGGAACTGTTGGGTTCGTATCAAAAAGAGATTTCCAATGAATATTAGAAATTTGAAATCTAACGGTTGGATTTGGAATTATGTCCAAATCAAATTTTGAAAAGGTCGCTGTAAGTGCGGTTCGATGACCGTTATTAGAAATCGACTGTACGGGCCTCTATAAAATTATTTAAAATATCAATAATTTGTGTAAAATCATAATAAATGATTTATAAAGGATTGGAGTGAAAAATCCCATATTTAAAAAGGATAAAATTATATTTTTATCGAAACGAACTAGTTATGAATAAGAATTATAATCCAATATTTTTGAATAAATAAATTAGATTTGAAGTGGTTTTAAAATAATCAGAATTTCCAATATACGAATTGGAATGGATTTAAATCGAAATTATCTTCAAAATATTTCGATGTTGGATTTTGTGATTATACAGATATGGTTGTGGAAATTTGAAAGATATATTTATATCGTTATTTCCAATACGATATTTATTGGTTTCAGAATTTGATATTGAATATAAGACGATATATTTTCTATTCAGAGCCTTGTATTTAATATCAAATGGGATTTTGGGTTCGTCATGAATGGTATCTTAAATAACACTATTCTTGAACCCAGTTTAGAAAATAATAAATCTTTTAATTAAGATTTAGTGAATTTGTAACGACCCAGAAAATCTGAACCAATTTAAATTTTTTAAATTGGCTAAAATAATGGATTTTAAATATTTAAAATAAATATTTTAAATAATGGAGATGAAAACTGAGTTGAAATCGACATTTGAAAACCAATATAATTAATTATAATTATATATAGAATTGAAAATGGCGCGGTAGTTCGATAATTCGATTTCAAACTTCAATTGAATATACCGGGTGCAAAACAATCCGGATTTTAGTGAGACCAAAAACATTAGTATCTAATTGATGATATCTTTCTAACGAATCCGACCAATCGAAGTTTGATAGCGGGAATCAAAAGGTATGTCCAGTTGAAATTTCTGAATAGTCGCTATGGAATTCAGGCCCTTAAAAACGGACATTTTGCAGATGACCTCGGATTTCGACGAAACCACTTTTGTTGGATCCGCAGTGTCAAGTTATTGCTAGATTTCAAATTTCATAATTTTTCGAATCAATATGTGAGCGTGGCAAAAGAAAACGCGTTTGACCAGTTTCTGTTGAATTTAATCGACAGGAAATTGGCCATTTTTCAAACGATCTCAGAATTCGACGAAACTAGTTTTGATAGGACCGTATCGTCAATACGTAACTAGAAAATATTTTTCTGGAATTTTTCTAGTTAGTATGTGACCCCGGTAATTTGAAATGTACGTTTAAAATTCAATATAAGGATTTAAATTGTAAATTCAACGGAAACTGATTGTAACGATCAAACCAGCTTACGATACATATCCCATTGTGTTCGGAATGGGGGTAAAACGCTATGGACGACAGGCGGTGGGCCTCGTTTCGAGGTCGTATGTAAAAGTCAACCCTTTTGCAAAATTTAATAATTAAATAATAATAAAATAAATAAAAAAATTACCTTCCCTCCTTTTCTTCTTCAACTGTATATACAATCGAAACCGCACGATGTCGTACTTGGAAATTGGATTTCCGTCATGAACCAAGGCAAAAGATAGTCCTTACCGAATTCGAGACAATCTAGCCCATGTCTCAGGCCCAGACTCAGGTGGGCCCTTAGATCGTCAGGGCCGGTCCACCGATGTGGATTATTATGCCTGAACACTACGTTTCTCCGCCCTTTGGGGCGTAAACGAGCCAACGAATGACTCCATCGGACCCGGATCGTCCGATCAAACCGATAGTACGGGAAATCCGACCATTGGAATTTCCCGAAACTAGTTTTGTTAGGACCGTATCGTCAATACGAAGCTAGAAAATATTTTTCTGGAATTTTTCTAGTCAGTATGTGGCCCCGGTAATTTGAAATGTACGTTTAAAATTCAATATAGAGATTTAAATGAAAATTCAAAAGGAAACCGATTGTAACGATCAAACCAGCTTGCGATACATATCCCATTGTGTTCGGAATGGGGGTAAAACGCTATGGACGACAGGCGGTGGACCTCGTTTCGAGGTCATAAGTAAAAGTCAACCCTTTGGCAAAAAAATTAATAATTAAATAATAAAAAAAAATAGAATTCCCCCCTTTTCTCTTCTGCTTGCCCCCCCCCCGATTCCTCATTCAGTTAACAAATAATAAAAAAAAAAGAGAAAACCTAAAATCCTAAATCGCCGCCGCCAGCACCCACCGACGAACCCTCGACGCCGCCCCCCATCTCGAAGCCACCCACCACCCTCGCGTTATTTCAAAATATGAATACCATTCAACACATGAATTTCTAAACAACGAATGAATATCAATTCAACACATGAATGTTTTCAATAGTGTTTATATATAGATAAAAATGTGATTTTTATTATCGAACAATTTATTTCAAAATATGAATACCATTCAACACATGAATTTCTAAACAACGAATGAATATCAATTCAACACATGAATGTTTCTATAGTTTTTATATATCGATAAAAATGTGATTTTTATTATCGAACAATTTACTTTGAAATAAAAATTCAATTTTTATATATTGAACTTTGAAATAAAAATTCGATTTTTATATATTGAACTTTGAAATAAAAATTCGATTTTTATATATTGAACTTTGAAATAAAAATTCGATTTTTATATATTGAACTTTGAAATAAAAATTCGATTTTTATATATTGAACTTCGAAGTAGAAATCAGATTTTTATATATTGAATAACATAGAAAAAATTCGATTTTTACATGTGTAGAGAATCCGGGCGAAAGCGACAAAAGGCGAAGATTTCTATAAAGGAAGTGTCGTGCAGTTGGATAGCTATTGGTGAGATTTCTGATTTAAAAATATTATATATGTGTGTAAAATGAAAGTGAATAGCTATATATAAATATCTATATATATATATATATATATATATATACGCCCCTCGTCCACAAACCATGGACGATATTTATTGGTTGAAATTGTTGTGAAAATTGATTGATAGTTTGGGATTGTTCGTGATTGATATTGGTTGATTGTGGTTGAAAAATACCCATTTGTGGTTATGAAATATTTGGTTGAAACCACATAGGATTAGTTTGTGGAAATGAAATAAATATATACATGCCGCCTGCGTGCGAACTAGATGCATGATCACCATTGTCAAAAACCGCGAGGTTTTAAGGTAGAGCGAGGAGCCGTACTAGGGACGGTGCCGGTGTAACTACCCTGCCGTTATGCTGCCGAAATTTTGAATAATATTTGTGTGTTTGAATTATTTTCATATGCTTAAACTATATTTATTCCTTATATAGGAAACATTCATGTGTTGAATTGATATTCATTCGTTGTTTAGAAATTCATGTGTTGAATGGTATTCATATTTTGAAATAAATTGTTCGATAATAAAAATCACATTTTTATCTATATATAAAAACTATTGAAAACATTCATGTGTTGAATTGATATTCATTCGTTGTTTAGAAATTCATGTGTTGAATGGTATTCATATTTTGAAATAAATTGTTCGATAATAAAAATCACATTTTTATCTATATATAGAAACCATAGAAAACATTCATGTGTTGAATTGATATTCATTCGTTGTTTAGAAATTCATGTGTTGAATGGTATTCATATTTTGAAATAAATTGTTTTATGATAAAAATCCTATTTTGTCACCTATATGAACTATATAGAAAAATAGTGTTTTGAAATGAATTGTTTTACAATAAAAATCACATTTTTATTGTATGCATGAATCGTTGAAATGTGAAGGGTTAAAAATAGCCACTTGTTCAAAATAAACATATATGAGTTGAAATATTCATTAATTAGCTAATGAAATGATTTGCACCTATTTATGTAACATTAGAATAAATGGAGTTTTTAAACCAAATAGAAATCAAATATGAAGTCGAATAGAAATTGATAAATGATAAGAACTGTATATATATGTACATGCAATATTCATTGAACAGGTTATAGCAAAGGGGCTAGAGAAGAGGAATAAAATTTTGTGCCCGACAAATAGGTACACATTTACTGATTTGTTTGGGTGATGATTTTGAGCCTGTTGGCTAGCCGCTTGGCTTTTTCTTTTTCTTTTTGAGATTAGAAGGACCGGGACGCTATTTGCGATTTCCCGACGCTCCCGGTGCAGGGGAGGTTATGGCGAAATTTTTCCAAAATTTAAGGTGTTAGAAAATTTTTTGAAGTGAAAACGATATTGAAATTGTTGAAAGAACTATATTTATATAAATATATAAATATAAATAAAATTAAAACGAAACGAAGCCGTGCAGTTCGTATTTTGAAACCGTGATTTCAAACGACTAGTGCGGGAAATCCGACCATTGGATTTTCCCGAAACCTCAACCGTCGGGTTCGCCTTGGAATAATCTTTCCAACGGCACCAACCTTGTTAAAATCCAACGGTTGGATTGTCTGGAATGTTTAATTCAAATCTGAAGAAAAACAGCGCCAGAAACGATTATATTTTTATATATATATAAATATAATTATATTTAATCGAATAACGACGCTGCAGTTCGTATTTTGAAATTGAAATTTCAAACGATTGTACCGGGAGATCCGACCGTCGGATTTTCCCGAAACTGGAACCGTTGGATTCGTTTTGAAAGGACCTTTCTAATGATGTAAATTTTGAGAAGATCCAACGGTTAGACTTTCAGATATGTGTAAATAAAATCTGAAGAAAAACAGCGCCACGGCCGCCTTATGGCCCGAAGCGTCGTTTTGAATAAAATGGCTATTTTAAAATAAATAAAAATAGCGATAAATAGTTATAAAATATCGTAAGCGATATGGAATGGAAATAAACTGAATTTGCTTGATTTATGTGATGTTTGATGGTTGAATGTGTTTGGTGTGAAAACTATATTAAAGAACACAATTGGTGTTGTCGAATAATTTAACCATTGAAATAAATCGATTTGAAATTCTAAATATACGTGAATTATTTGAAAAAGCCGAGTTAATTCTCATTTCAAATAATTGATCGACGATTGAAAGTCGAAGATGAAGACGATGGTCGAAGACCGGAGATCTTCACCTCGTTTGGATGGTAACCGAGGTCCTGATTGGGAGGCATCCCGAAATATGGATAATGAGTGGTGATCGTCCAGACGTACGTGTTGATCGAAGGGTTTGCGAGGTATTTAGTGCCTCCGGTTTCGTTCAGACCCAGAACGGACTTGTAAATGGACTGTGTGTCTGACATTGGAGTTTATTCTGTGTTGATTGATTTCTGTTAAATATACTTCTGTTTAGCGGCGAAGAATTTATTCTTTTGCTTAACACCCTTCTCTGAGACGCACGAGCTCAGGGGTTGTATATCGATGGACATCAGTCGCATGGCATGAATTGCCTGTGTGGCATGCGAAGATGCAGTGATCAGGACTTCTGTTGAAAAGCAAAGTCTTGTGGTGATGATCAAAGCACTGCCTGTGTGGCGTAGCTTTGTGTATAACGTGAATTCGCGAGCCTCACACCCCGGTATGAACCTAAAACGGGAGTGGACATCAGGGAGGGCCTGCGTTTCTTTCTAGCTAGGGTGGTGTCAATGACCTACCAGCCCTGACATTTATATACTTTTCACCTATGTGGTTGCTGCTGTTGCGAGGCGCCTCGGTTTGATCGGACGATCCGGGTCCGATGGAGTCATTCGTTGGCTCGTTTACGCCCCAAAGGGCGGGGAGACGTAGTGTTCAGGCATAATAATCCACATCGGTGGACCGGCCCTGACGATCCAAGGGGCAGTTGCGGCTGTTCCTGAGGGGCGGGCTAGAGCGTCTCGAATTCGGTAAGGACTATCTTTTGCCTTGGTTCATGACGGAAATCCAATTTCCAAATACGTGATCGTGCGGTTTCGATTGTATAGATATTGGGCGACATAGTGGCATGGGACGCTCATGTCGTCTATGATTGATAGTTATGATTTGAAATTGTTTTCAAAACATATAAACACTAGCAATAATATCAAATGCCTTTGTTTTATTCGTATCAATCATATTTTGGCCATTATAAGGTAAAACTCTATCCTCCGGTTTACGTTGCATTGTGTGATGGGAACTGAGTCTTATAATGGCTTCATTTTTATAGAAAGCATAGCGATGTTTAAAAGAAAGATTTGTTTTAAAGCACTGGCAATCCAATGGAGTAAACCCGTTCCACGAAAGTGGCGTGGTCCTGTGATTAGCCAATTATATATATGTGTTGAGTGGATTTCTCATACCAGTCCCACGACTGACTCGTAGTTTGTTTCACTCTCAAACTCGGGTGCCCCTTTTTCTACACGGGCAGCCTTGTATTCAGGTTTAGCTGGTTCTTTCTGGATAGCTGGAGCTGAAGATGGATTCTATCATTTATTTCTTTTTATGCTGTTCAACTCCTATTGTACATATTTTGTTTATTTCCGCTGTAGACATTTATGTATAGCTGAACTGTATTTGTACTAAGTAAGATCCTGTATACTGTGTACTCTGATGATTACTTTTATCCAGTATATTCTGTTGTTCATATCTGGTGTATTTATTTAATTCTGTTCTGCTATTATATGTTTCTGTGTTATATTCCAAAAGATAACCTTGTTTCCGTGAGAACGGGAATTCGGGTCGTCTCAGAATTTGTCCAGTTAATTTGTATTTAATTGGAATTGAATTTAAATTGGTTTTTTGGGGTTTATCGTGAGCGGTGTTTTGAATAACACTGTTCTTTAACCCGGTTAACAATGGGATGAGATTTTGGGTTTGTCGTGAATCGTGTTTTTAAATGACATTAGTTCTTTAACCCAGTTAAAGATAAGATTAACCTCTTAGCTTTGAATAACCATTAATATTGATTTGTGGGAAGATTAAAACTAATTGGAGTTTAAATGAATCTTTAATTAGATTGAAATGATCAAGAATGGAGTACCACCAGTTTTGCTCCAAAGCAATAGTTAAATCTTTAATTAGATTTGAACGTGAAATGGTAATTAATATTTACCGATAACACCGTGGTGCTAGATATGGAGTATTACCAGTTTTTCTCCATCGGATGAATAGGTTGGGATTAGGAAGTAAAATAAATAATTACTTCGGTGTGGTTCGCTAATTCCGACTAGTTTGGAAAACCTTAACATGGTTTGAAATGATATTAAAGAATAAATTTAGAAGAATTTATCTTTGATAAAATTAATGGGAACCTTTCCCTAAGAATGTGAATATTTGAATAAAGAATATTCTGAATTGGAATGAGGCATATGTTGTGTTTGTGTAACATTGGTTCATTATATACGCGGGTTATTCGGAAAGGCCGGGTTTATACCCATTCTGAATAACTGATTCGACGATAAGTCGAAGATGAAGACGGTTGTTGAAGACCGGAGGTCTTCACATCGTTTGGATGATTAATGATGATGTTGACTGCGCTGTACACCCAAGAGGAGGGAATCAGTTGGTGGTCGTCCAGATGTACTTGGAGATCGATGGATATGCGAGAAATAAGGTTCCTCCGGTTTCGTTCAGACCCAAAACGAACTTGTAAATGGACTGTGTGTCTGACATTGGATTTTATTCTGTGTGATTGATTTCTATTAAATATATATCATTTTGGCGGCAGAGAATTTATTCTCTTTCTTAACGCCCTTCTCTGAGACGTACGAGCTTAGAGGTTATATATCGATAAATATCAGTCGCATGGCATGAATTGCCTGTGTGGCATGCCTAAGTGGCAGATGATCAAGGCTTCTGTTGAAAAGCAAAGTCTTGTGGTTGATGATCAAAGCATGGCCTATGTGGCACAGATTTGTGTATAGCGTTAATTCGCAAGCCTCACACCTCGGTATGAGTCAAAAACGGGATAGTGACTGCAGGGAGAGCACGACGTTTCTTTCTAGCTATGGGTGATGTTAGTGACCTACCAGCCATGACATTTATATACTTTTTACTTGTATGGTTGTTGGATGCGAGGCGCCTCAGATATAGGTCTGAAAGGCCCGGGAAACGTGTGTTCAGGAATACTAATCCTCAAAAGTAAGAGAGGACCGGCCCTGAAGATCTAGGATCGCTGTGTGTGTCCTGAGACATTTCCTAGAGTGTCTCGAACGGAGAGGAGCTTGCCCCTTGCCTCGACTCATGATGGAAATCCAATTTCCAATACGTGATATTTCGGTTTTGATTATAGAACTAGTATGGCGACATGATATATGGTACCCATGCCGCCTTTGATTGATACATTTATATTTGAAGTTGTTTTCTTCACTTATAGTAATAATAAAAGATGAAATTTAGCGTATCAAGCATTCTTTGGATATTATAAGGTAAAACCCTATCCTTCAGCTTGCGTTGCATTGTGTGATGGGACCTGAGTCTTATAATAGCTTCATTTTCTTTCTTTAGCATTGTGCTATTGTTATATGCACTGGTATTCTTGGGGTATAAACCCGTTCCGTGTTATACGGCGTGGTCCCTGGATTTACCTAACTTTAAAAATAAAGATTAATAACTGTTTTAGTTCTCACACAAGTCACATGACTGACCTAGAGTTTATTGTTTTAACATAAACTCTGGGTGCCCCTATTTCCACACGGGCAGCTAGTAGTTTTGGTTTTGCAGATTTATATTCATAGGATCCTGGTTTACAGCTGGAACAATATCCGGAAAGCTCTGTATCCATTTATCTCTTCCAGTTGTACTTTGTATTATTTTCCGCTGCTATGTAAATGTAATTTAAATCTCTGATATTTTTCTGATGTATAATATTTATTCATACTCTGTATATTCTTGTATTCTGATGGAGTTGTTGTAATAAACAATGAAATGTTCTTATGTTTGCATTCTGATTCGTCTTGTCCTCAAAGCAGTTCGTTCTTTCCTTCAAGGGGAAGTTTGGGTCGCTACATTGCACTTATCTTGTCTTTATTTACCTTGTTTTATGGTATTGTCCTATTTTCGGTTTATTCATGTCATGATCCTTTATCTTGTTTGCATGCTAAAGATCACTGGACTTACCAGACTTATGTCTGACCTAGTTTTTTTTTCGCCTCTTTTCTTCCGTTCCCTCCCGGTAGTTAGGGAGGGAATAGCACATCCTAACTTGGACCCCTTCTCTTTCCAAGCTTGAAGATCAGTTGGTGTATCGCTTTGGACTCTCTCTCTCTTCCACTGCTATGGCTGGTTCATGCTTTATCGGGGAATATCATTGTTTTTATGCTTCTTTTATTCTTGGAAGTTTTTAAATGAAGATAGACGTTCTATGTATTACATTTAAGTATGATTGAGGAAATTGTTGTAAAAGCTTAACTGAATTAAGTTGTTTATAAAATGACTTTATTTTCCTCTGCTTTATTTGTTTGTCTTATAATTTATCTGCATCTTTTACCTATAATGCTCCACTGAAGTTAAGGCATTCCGTTTGCGAGTGACCTTAACGGAGGTGGGGTGTTTCAGAGGCCATATGAAAATTATTAAAAATGTGGAAAAATTATGTTAAATCATAATAAATGATTGGAAAGAGTTATGAACCAAATATACTTGGTTTTTGATATTTATTGTTGTCGATTGATTGTTTGGATGGTGCTCGACCTGTTTATGAGCAAGTACGCTTTTATATTTAGCATTGGGTTAGATAGACAATACTTGTATGTTAACACCTTGTTATTTATTTAACGATTTGACTATGAGGTGTTTAGCCATGTTGTTTGGTTCGGTTCTATCTAAAGAATGGTTTATGAAATTAGATTTTCCTAAGTGAAAGGAAATGTTTTCCCGATTTTGGACAGGGAATGTTTTATAAAACAAAAAGGATTTCGAGGAAAAAAACCCGATGTTTTCGAAATGATTTGGAAATGTATTATGTGTATGACTTTGTATTTCATAACATAACCGATTAGTTGCTATTGATGATATATCTTTTGGGTGGCGGAGATTTACTCTCTTTGCTTAACACCCTTCTTTGAGGCGTACAAGCACAAAAGTTATATTATTAATAGGAACTGATCATATGTGTGAATTGACAATGTGAAGTATTATAATTTGAAGTACTTTAGATTATTATTATTGCGAAATGGTCTTTCCCCATTTCAGGATATAGAAATGATTTATATGTGTTACCAATGATCGGGTAACGATCTTGGTGATGAAAATTCGGGTATGTGTGGACCACAGTCCTTGGAAGGTATGGTTTGCTCTCAGGAATGGAGAGTGGACGTATCTGGATTATAATCGAGATGGTAGGGTGTACCTAGATCCTGGTCATCAGGGGAACCTCCCGATCAGGTGGCGTACATTTTGATATGCTTCTACAGTGGATATTTGAGGTTTTCAATTATGTTTTTGTAACGACCCGGATTTCGAGCGACTTTGGTTATCGACATAAACGCGATGTCGATAACCAAAACGACGAAAAATCCTGGTAATTAGTGAAAGAAATTAGAGGGTGAGGAAAGATAAGATAGAAAATTAGAATAGAAGAAGAAGAACACAACATCAGAGTAACACGAATCTCACAGCGGAACGAATAAATATATTTCATAACATAACTTTGAAATACAAACTTGGTACTTGAATATACATTTCATTATCAAAGTACAACACTTACAACACAGCGGAAATAACTATAGCTATATGATCCTGAAGCCTCCTGCTCCAGCTCTTCAAGTGTATCTGTAAAATCCCGACTACTTGACTGCCCGTACAAATTTAGGCACCCAAGAGTTTAGGGAAAACAACAAAGTAAACTCCGGGTCAGTCATGGGACTGGTGTGAGTAAAACAGTTTAAAAACAGTTCGAACAAGTAAAAGATATCTCATAAGACCACGCCGCATAACGGAACGGGTTTTTCCCTTATGAGAATCCAAAGTAACTTTATATCAAAAACCTTTTGATATTATAATAATGTCTATCAACCACAGTATATATATAATCATCTAGCAGAAACGCTTTCATCTCACGTTCTACATATATAGTATACAATCAAAACCGCAAGCACGTATTGGGTAATGGGTTTCCGACTATGACAAGGTATGGATCCACCTTTCGCTCATGTACCTCTAGAGAGGAATACACTGGGTTCAACAAGAACATCTTGCAACCCGGCCCCACATGACCGACCACTCATTTCGCTTGAGTGTATCGAATGTATATCACCAACAGTTGGGATCAGCAACCGTTTCCCGAATGGGACAGCATCAACAATAGATTTTTAGAAGTAAATGAAACTCTAGATCAGGTGATTATACACCCTACTTCGGTGCGACCGACTTAGCCATGCTGCCTGCCCGTTTTCTGTCATTGACCGGATGATGAGGCTAGAAGCTACGCTTTATCATCATACCAGATTCACTTTGAATGCCACATCGTCAAATCCATCCAATCACCGATTGACGTCTACAACAATACATTATGTGTTAGCTAAAAGAAGTTTCCTCCTCCGCTTCCACTCTTGGTACGGTTGGAGAAATCAATATACGTGATCGTCTGGAATTACTCTGTCAAACATCCGTCCATACAAGTCATCCAGGAACAGGATGAACCGAAGGCACTATTCTGTAAACAGGATAGCCCTTGCATAACTCCGTCTTCAATCTCCTTTGGCATATATGATTCGCAACGCTTATGCAAATACAGAGTGGTTCTTTGGATAATAATCCAACCGGTCTCTCCATATTAACAACGTTAAAAATGGTCAAAACTTCGATAGTCTGTGATTTAACTATCGAATAAAAACAGGTGTGCAACCAACGATGTTATTTCCAAATGGAAATTTATATCGATCAAACATTACTCAACATTAATCTCTTTATTTCATTAATTTACTTATCTCCTGTTTCCCTACGTTCAATATTCCTTATTTTCTAAATTGGGAAAATATACGTTATCAACAATGGAAAACATTTCCATTTCTTGTTTTCTTTATTTGAAAACATTTCTGGTTTCTTACTTGGAAAACATTTCCAAAGCTTCTTCATTGGACTTAGACAGATGTTTAAACAAACCATCGTGATGCCAACTCAAACCATTTCCTAAGCTGCTGAACCTTAACTATTCTTTAGTTTAAAACGAAGCCAATCAAGTTGGGGTAGAACTACCTCTCAGACCTTAACTGAACAACATTTCTAACTTTGAAATAGGCAAAGTTCACTTTCTATTTCTTTAACAAACTTCCTTACTTAACCCTCCTTCGAATAGCTATATTTGATTAACTCTTATCAATTTACTCTATTGGACTAACACTATTTGACTAACGCTATTTATTTACTCATTTCACTTACTCTTTTCGAATAAACTATATTCGATAATTCCTTTTACTTTCTATTCGAATAACTATATTCGATTAACTCATTTGCTTCTATTCGAATAACTATATTCGATTTAACTCATTTGCTTCTATTCTAATCGATTAAACTAACATCGATTATCTCCTTTCAACTTTATTCTCTAATCGATTAACTAACATCGATTAACTTCTTTTACTTTAACACTAATCGATTAACTAACATCGATTATCTCCTTTTACTACTTTACTCTCTAATCGATTAACTAACATCGATTAGCTTCTTTTACTTTAACACTAATCGATTAACTAACATCGATTAACTTCTTTTGATAACTACGTTTTCCGTTACAACTATTTCCTTTTTATAACGTTTACTTACCGTTACAAATATATCCTATTTATAACTTCTATTTACCGTTACAATTATTTCCTATTTATAACTTCTATTTACCGTTACAAATATATCCTATTTATAACTTCTATTTATTTTCTAAATAAATATTCCTTTTATAAAACCGTGTTCGTTTTATAAATAATTCCTTTTATAAAATCCTGTGATTTTATAAAATTCCTTTATTTCAATATACATTGAAATACTTCTTTTTACATCCCAGGGTCTTTTATGATATAAAAATATCATATAAAAATGATCAACATCATTCTAACACCCATAATCCATAACAGATTATATAACACATCATATATCACAATATATGAAAACAGTAAAATAAATGTTGAGGAATCCAGTCGGATTCCTCCAACCTGTTTCCCTGCATCACAGATGTTAAACAATATAGATAACATCACTTTCAGTTCTATATGATATATTCTGTTAAACAGAATCGATATAGAAAATTCAACTAACTGACTAGCAGTTCAATCAAACAGTCAACATACAGTCAATCAGCCAATATCTAACAGTTCTAAAAATACAACATGAAATTATAAACTGTTCAAAGTTAGTGAGATTTACTCACATTTGCAGTTCATCGTTAAAGAACGATAAACTGTTATTTGATTTGAATCAAACAATTTATATCGCCATAAATTCAAACGAGCTCCAATGGACTTCCAGTCAGTCCCAACTGGTAGTCGTCATCCATACGATCCCAATAGATCTTGTTTCGCTGGATTCTGATAAAGCATGAGGAAGATATGATCGTTTAAAGTTAATACACTATTAAATTAGGTTAAACTAAAACATAAGCTTTTAAATTGATATTGGGCTTAACTTTTACAAAACGGCCCATTACTCTTGTACAAGCCCAAGCCCGCTTCGCTCTTCCCTTTCTTCCTCCATGCTGTGCTCTGTAACCCGACGATAACCAAAACCAGGCCGATACTTCTTGCTCCACATCTCCATGTCCGATCCACTAAAAGTCATGAGACCTTCACCATTTCGTTTCTCTTCGGATACTCTTCTTCTTCATACCGTCCCCGTGAGACTCGGTCTTCATTGCCATTTGCGTTCTACGGTATCCCCATCTAGCTGCGCTGAAAACAGCGACTTCAATTTGCACCGCATCCCACCAAACATTTCACACCAGACCGAATTCAACTCCTCAATTCAAACAACAACCCCTTTCTAACCCTGACTTCCTCCATTTATCGGATTTAGCCAACCCTAGATGCTCGCTGTTAAAACGACGCCGAACCCAAAATAGTTCGAACCAAAAGTTTCTTATACCAGAATGAAAAGCGAAGTCCTAGCATCTCATATATATAGGGTTTTGGATTTATAAATTTTTCATGATTTTCATTGATCGGATTTTCTCGTTTTGGCTAAGAATGGGAAGCAGAAGTGACGGCTCACAATTTTTGTTGATTTTTGGTTCGAAGCTTTTAAAGGGTTTTTATAAAGGAGTAGGATTTTGTTGAGGACGTCGTTTCTTTCTTGTGGCTGAGAACAAATGAGACGTGACCCTCTTTTAATCCAAGAAACACATAGCTTAAACGGTGGAGATATTTTAGGGTAGGTTTTGGGTATTATAAAATTTAACGTACCTCGTTTCATAAAATTCCTTTCACCTACAGACTGAAATAAAGATACCGTTGTATTCAATAAGGTGCCCCGATCCCAGAAATATAATAATATCGGTTGTTCAACTCATTTTGTGAAACCCCAAAATCGCTGATACAGGGTGCAAAATACTTCAAATAAAAAGTTGCTTATTTAATTAATTAAAAATTACAGTAAAATTCTAAAAATTAAATTATCGTTATTTCCCAAAAGAACCTCGTCTAAATTCAAACCCGATCTCTAGTTATATCGAAATAACCTGATACGGTCGATAAACGATTCTATAGCGACTATTTTAAAATTTGATTTGGCCATAAATCAAAATCTATACAACGAAATCCCGATTTTTCTCTTCCACTAGAAAAATATACTCCACCAGCTCCACACGTTTCTTGTTTCACAGAAATCCGATTTAAAACGAATCTTGTACATTCAGTTGAAGTTCAAATTGTCAATTTACGAACTGCAGCGCCATTTCGAGCTCGTTTATAATTATATTATAAACTATACGTTCAACTGTCGACGGTTGAATATATTCGTTATTCAAATTCAATTCCAAGCTGAATTAAATATCACAGATGATCCGATTCACACCATATCGTCATTTCAGCCAATTCTGATTATTTCAGAATATAATATATTTTTAATTTATTATTTTAATTAAATATTCACCATTATTTAAATCCACGACCATTAAATTCACTATATCACCATTGATATAATTAAATAAATTAATCATAATACCTCTGCCAATGCGGGTCATTACATTCTTCCCTACTTAAAATAATTTCGCCCTCGAAATTGCTAAAAGGTAGGGAACGACCCTATCGACTGATTAGAACATATTTGTTCACTCCTTAACTTCAGTTTCCAACTGAACCAATTTAATTTTAATTAAATTACTAATTAATTCTTATCAACGAGAATTTTCAAAAATCCTGAAAATTTTCTAATGCCTTAACTCTTCGAAAAAAATTTCGCCAGCACCTCCTTTGTACTGGTCAATACGTCAAACTCCAACTCACCTCTCTGGGCCATCTCCATTCCAAAAGAAAATCAAACAGCCAAGCGGCTTGCCAATTCGGCTCATAAATCTTATATCCAAATAGAAATATAAACTTGTACCTTTTGTCGGCATATCATTATATACTTTCCACCTGTTATCAATTCAGCGGATACAAGGGTCATCCCAATCAAATTCCCATCTGCTTTTATCCACGACACAACCATTCGCTTATATCCTAAGTCGAATTTTATTTCAAATTCGAGTTCCATTCTCAATTTCAAACTCTTAACTTCCCAATCCAATTTTCATTTCAAATTCTTATTTCGACAATCCAATTTTATTCAAGAACAAATTTTTCCTGATATCGTTCTATTTCCATTCAGTTTTCACTTAACTGTTTCAATTCAATCTCAGCTTACTTTCGCAAACTTCTATTTAAATTTGTTCTTAATTCAAATAGTCTCTTCCTGGGAATTTTAAACAGTTTACTTTTTCAAAAATCAAATTTTCCTTTTTTAAATTTAACTGAGCTCATAATCACTATTCCATTCGTTAAATCACTTCTCTATTTTTTTATCAATATTTGTTAACCAAATATTTTCAATAACCATATTGGCCTTTTATGTTATTTGGAAAACATTTCTGAACATCGCCTTCCTTTTTTTTTCTAAACTTTTTAGAAAATATATGCTATTTATAATTGGAGAATATTCCAATTACTTATCTCATTTCCGATCTCATTTATTCCTACACTTAGGAAATATTTATTATTCTATTTCCAAGTTCACACTTATTTGGGTTAAAACTAATGTTGTGTAAAACATCGTTACGACAACCCAAATACTATATTCAACTAACTCTTATTCAACATCGATCTTCGAGCCAGAAATCTTACTATTTATTTGTTAATAATGATATCAATCAAGTTGGGGTATAACTACCTCTCAGACCTTGACTGAATAACATTTATAACGTCAAAACAGATATTACCACTTACTCGAATAATCACTACCATACAACTACTTATTCACCTTTAAACACGTATACACTTCCTCTTTCTATTCTTACTGGATTTTATTCCTAGTCTTCCCTTTTGATTTTACTATTCTATTTCTAAGTTCATTTCGTTATCGACTTATATATATATATATCGATACGTTGATTTCTAACTGTCAAATTATCTTAAAAATATTCTAACTCCTTAGATTCCCGGAAAAATTCGCCATAACCTCCTTTGTACTAGGAGCATCGGGATATTTCAAATAGCCTCCCATGGCCCTCACCAATCCAAAAAGAAAAAGAAAAGCCAAGCGGCTAGCCGATACGGCGCATAAAATCTCATATATGAATTAAATACATATCTTTCCATCGAGCATTCTATTTATATACCTCCATACCTTATCCATACATATCTCATGTATATCCATACATTTCTAATTCATTTCAACTTAATCCAATCATTTTAACTTAGTTCGTTAAGTGATTTTCAAATTACTGGTTTGCCCATTTCACCTCCATATTTGAATATACATGTTCAAATATAGGTTTAACTTGTTTATCAACTAATTGAATTCCATTTCAATTCTCTTATTCAAATTCCATATATGAATTTCATTATTCAAATCTCTTATTCAAATTCCATATTTGAATTTCATTTCAAATCTATTTGAATCTTCTATATTCAAATTTCAAATTCAATTCTATTTGAATCTGCTTTATTCAAATTTCCTTTTAACTCCATTTGAATTTTCCTAATTCAAATTCTATTTGAATTTCATATATTTAAACTCCTTTAAATTTCTATATTCAATTTGAATTACAAATATTCAAATTCGTTTTTAAATCCTTTATTCCATTTCTATGTCACTTCTCTTATTCAAATTCTATTCGACTTCTCTTATGTCAAATTCTATTCGATTTCTCATATGTCAAATTCTATTCGATTTCTCATATGTCAAATTCTATTCGATTTCTCATATGTCAAATTCTATTCGATTTCTCATATGTCAAATTCTATTCGATTTCTCATATGTCAAATTCTATTCGATTTCTCATATGTCAAATTCTATTTCACTTCCATTGAATTTCATATATTCAAACTCCCTTTGAATTTCTATATTCAATTTCTATTTCACTTTCGGTATTCAAATCCTATAATTTCAAACTCTATTGAATTATATATTCCAATTCCCATTTCAACTCTATTTGAAATCTATATTCGAATTCCTATTTCAAATTCTATTTTGAAATTCTATTTTCAAATTCCATTTCAATCTATTTGAATTCTATATTCAATTTTTCATTATTACTCTATATGAATTCTATATTCAACTTTCCATATTTAAATCTTCTTTATTCAAATCTCATTTGAATTTCTATATTCAAATCCCCTTTGAATTTTCTTATTTACATTCTATGTTTGAACTTCCTTTATTCAACTTCCTTTAAATAAGTCTCGATTTCAATTCCTTTTGAAATCGATATTTCTACCTTTGGAAAATAGATTTCCCTTTCAATTTCACACTTGTATTTTATTTCTGAATTATCCAAATGATAATTCTCTTCACTTCATTTATGAACTTCGTTTATAAAGGAACTTCTCGTTTTATTTCCTTTAAAACAAGTTAATATTTCAAATCTATTTAAAATTTCCAATTTCTATATTTAAATCCCATTTTCGAAATTCAACACAACTTGTCTTTCCAAAACAAATTCAAAACAGTATCTTTGGTAGTAATTCGTCACTTACAACTCGAAAATGAATACTGATGATGCAGCTGTCATCATCAGAATCTATTTTCCAGCGATCGAAGTGAGTTCAATACTATAAAATCATTTCTAACCTTTTCCACTTTGAAATTCATTTCAAAATATAATTCACATTGCTTGTAAAACAATTTAAAATCTCCCAGGATCTTAAATTTTCCTTATTCTTAATCCCAATCCATTTACAAACACTTATCCAGTTCTCCAGAGTTTTAACTTCAATTTCTGGTTTTAAATTTCAGATTTAACTCATCTGATTCACGCATTTCACTTATATGCATTCTGATTGGTTATTTACATAACCATTTAATTTATAATCTTACTCGATTATAATAACAACCAATATATCCAATATATTCAAAATATACGTTGGGTAAACTATTTCGTTTACCCTCTTTAAAAACATACCATGATGGTTCATCGTATTTAAGAGTTTAGTAACTCCTACCGATACAGTGGATCAAACTGATCGACCAGAACTCATAAACAACTCAACCAATGAATCTCCACAATATAAAACAAATTTTTATATCAATAACAAATACGTTCACTCGTATATATACACTCAATCTCAGTCTAGGGTATTACTAACCCTATCTCTACCGAGTCACGCCACAGAGCCAAGTAATTCTTAACTTAAGCTCTGATACCAACTGTAACGACCCGGATTTCGAGCGACTTTGGTTATCGACATAAACGCGATGTCGATAACCAAAACGACGAAAAATCCTGGTAATTAGTGAAAGAAATTAGAGGGTGAGGAAAGATAAGATAGAAAATTAGAATAGAAGAAGAAGAACACAACATCAGAGTAACACGAATCTCACAGCGGAACGAATAAATATATTTCATAACATAACTTTGAAATACAAACTTGGTACTTGAATATACATATCATTATCAAAGTACAGCACTTACAACACAGCGGAAACAACTATAGCTATATGATCCTGAAGCCTCCTGCTCCAGCTCTTCAAGTGTATCTGTAAAATCCCGACTACTTGACTGCCCGTACAAATTTAGGCACCCAAGAGTTTAGGGAAAACAACAAAGTAAACTCCGGGTCAGTCATGGGACTGGTGTGAGTAAAACAGTTTAAAAACAGTTCGAACAAGTAAAAGATATCTCATAAGACCACGCCGCATAACGGAACGGGTTTTTCCCTTATGAGAATCCAAAGTAACTTTATATCAAAAACCTTTTGATATTATAATAATGTCTATCAACCACAGTATATATATAATCATCTAGCAGAAACGCTTTCATCTCACGTTCTACATATATAGTATACAATCAAAACCGCAAGCACGTATTGGGTAATGGGTTTCCGACTATGACAAGGTATGGATCCACCTTTCGCTCGTGTACCTCTAGAGAGGAATACACTAGGTTCAACAAGAACATCTTGCAACCCGGCCCCACATGACCGACCACTCATTTCGCTTGAGTGTATCGAATGTATATCACCAACAGTTGGGATCAGCAACCGTTTCCCGAATGGGACAGCATCAACAATAGATTTTTAGAAGTAAATGAAACTCTAGATCAGGTGATTATACACCCTACTTCGGTGCGACCGACTTAGCCATGCTGCCTGCCCGATTTCTGTCATTTACCGGATGATGAGGCTAGAAGCTACGCTTTATCATCATACCAGATTCACTTTGAATGCCACATCGTCAAATCCATCCAATCACCGATTGACGTCTACAACAATACATTATGTGTTAGCTAAAAGAAGTTTCCTCCTCCGCTTCCACTCTTGGTACGGTTGGAGAAATCAATATACGTGATCGTTTGGAATTACTCTGTCAAACATCCGTCCATACAAGTCATCCAGGAACAGGATGAACCGAAGGCACTATTCTGTAAACAGGATAGCCCTTGCATAACTCCGTCTTCAATCTCCTTTGGCATATATGATTCGCAATGCTTATGCAAATACAGAGTGGTTCTTTGGATAATAATCCAACCGGTCTCTCCATATTAACAACGTTAAAAATGGTCAAAACTTCGATAGTCTGTGATTTAACTATCGAATAAAAACAGGTGTGCAACCAACGATATTATTTCCAAATGGAAATTTATATCGATCAAACATTACTCAACATTAATCTCTTTATTTCATTAATTTACTTATCTCATGTTTCCCTACGTTCAATATTCCTTATTTTCTAAATTGGGAAAATATACGTTATCAACAATGGAAAACATTTCCATTTCTTGTTTTCTTTATTTGAAAACATTTCTGGTTTCTTACTTGGAAAACATTTCCAAAGCTTCTTCATTGGACTTAGACAGATGTTTAAACAAACCATCGCGATGCCAACTCAAACCATTTCCTAAGCTGCTGAACCTTAACTATTCTTTAGTTTAAAACGAAGCCAATCAAGTTGGGGTAGAACTACCTCTCAGACCTTAACTGAACAACATTTCTAACTTTGAAATAGGCAAAGTTCACTTTCTATTTCTTTAACAAACTTCCTTACTTAACCCTCCTTCGAATAGCTATATTTGATTAACTCTTATCAATTTACTCTATTGGACTAACACTATTTGACTAACGCTATTTATTTACTCATTTCACTTACTCTTTTCGAATAAACTATATTCGATAATTCCTTTTACTTTCTATTCGAATAACTATATTCGATTAACTCATTTGCTTCTATTCGAATAACTATATTCGATTTAACTCATTTGCTTCTATTCTAATCGATTAAACTAACATCGATTATCTCCTTTCAACTTTATTCTCTAATCGATTAACTAACATCGATTAACTTCTTTTACTTTAACACTAATCGATTAACTAACATCGATTATCTCCTTTTACTACTTTACTCTCTAATCGATTAACTAACATCGATTAGCTTCTTTTACTTTAACACTAATCGATTAACTAACATCGATTAACTTCTTTTGATAACTACGTTTTCCGTTACAACTGTTTCCTTTTTATAACGTTTACTTACCGTTACAAATATATCCTATTTATAACTTCTATTTACCATTACAAATATTTCCTATTTATAACTTCTATTTACCGTTACAAATATATCCTATTTATAACTTCTATTTATTTTCTAAATAAATATTCCTTTTATAAAACCGTGTTCGTTTTATAAATAATTCCTTTTATAAAATCCTGTGATTTTATAAAATTCCTTTATTTCAATATACATTGAAATACTTCTTTTTACATCCCAGGGTCTTTTATGATATAAATATATCATATAAAAATGATCAACATCATTCTAACACCCATAATCCATAACAGATTATATAACACATCATATATCACAATATATGAAAACAGTAAAATAAATGTTGAGGAATCCAGTCGGATTCCTCCAACCTGTTTCCCTGCATCACAGATGTTAAACAATATAGATAACATCACTTTCAGTTCTATATGATATATTCTGTTAAACAGAATCGATATAGAAAATTCAACTAACTGACTAGCAGTTCAATCAAACAGTCAACATACAGTCAATCAGCCAATATCTAACAGTTCTAAAAATACAACATGAAATTATAAACTGTTCAAAGTTAGTGAGATTTACTCACATTTGCAGTTCATCGTTAAAGAACGATAAACTGTTATTTGATTTGAATCAAACAATTTATATCGCCATAAATTCAAACGAGCTCCAATGGACTTCCAGTCAGTCCCAACTGGTAGTCGTCATCCATACGATCCCAATGGATCTTGTTTCGCTGGATTCTGATAAAGCATGAGGAAGATATAATCGTTTAAAGTTAATACACTATTAAATTAGGTTAAACTAAAACATAAGCTTTTAAATTGATATTGGGCTTAACTTTTACAAAACGGCCCATTACTCTTGTACAAGCCCAAGCCCGCTTCGCTCTTCCCTTTCTTCCTCCATGCTGTGCTCTGTAACCCGACGATAACCAAAACCAGGCCGATACTTCTTGCTCCACATCTCCATGTCCGATCCACTAAAAGTCATGAGACCTTCACCATTTCGTTTCTCTTCGGATACTCTTCTTCTTCATACCGTCCCCGTGAGACTCGGTCTTCATTGCCATTTGCATTCTACGGTATCCCCATCTAGCTGCGCTGAAAACAGCGACTTCAATTAGCACCGCATCCCACCAAACATTTCACACCAGACCGAATTCAACTCCTCAATTCAAACAACAACCCCTTTCTAACCCTGACTTCCTCCATTTATCGGATTTAGCCAACCCTAGATGCTCGCTGTTAAAACGACGCCGAACCCAAAATAGTTCGAACCAAAAGTTTCTTATACCAGAATGAAAAGCGAAGTCCTAGCATCTCATATATATAGGGTTTTGGATTTATAAATTTTTCATGATTTTCATTGATCGGATTTTCTCGTTTTGGCTAAGAATGGGAAGCAGAAGTGACGGCTCACAATTTTTGTTGATTTTTGGTTCGAAGCTTTTAAAGGGTTTTTATAAAGGAGTAGGATTTTGTTGAGGACGTCGTTTCTTTCTTGTGGCTGAGAACAAATGAGACGTGACCCTCTTTTAATCCAAGAAACACATAGCTTAAACAGTGGAGATATTTTAGGGTAGGTTTTGGGTATTATAAAATTTAACGTACCTCGTTTCATAAAATTCCTTTCACCTACAGACTGAAATAAAGATACCGTTGTATTCAATAAGGTGCCCCGATCCCAGAAATATAATAATATCGGTTGTTCAACTCATTTTGTGAAACCCCAAAATCGCTGATACAGGGTGCAAAATACTTCAAATAAAAAGTTGCTTATTTAATTAATTAAAAATTACAGTAAAATTCTAAAAATTAAATTATCGTTATTTCCCAAAGAACCTCGTCTAAATTCAAACCCGATCTCTAGTTATATCGAAATAACCTGATACGGTCGATAAACGATTCTATAACGACTATTTTAAAATTTGATTTGTCCATAAATCAAAATCTATACAACGAAATCCCGATTTTTCTCTTCCACTAGAAAAATATACTCCACCAGCTCCACACGTTTCTTGTTTCACAGAAATCCGATTTAAAACGAATCTTGTACATTCAGTTGAAGTTCAAATTGTCAATTTACGAACTGCAGCGCCATTTCGAGCTCGTTTATAATTATATTATAAACTATACGTTCAACTGTCGACGGTTGAATATATTCGTTATTCAAATTCAATTCCAAGCTGAATTAAATATCACAGATGATCCGATTCACACCATATCGTCATTTCAGCCAATTCTGATTATTTCAGAATATAATATATTTTTAATTTATTATTTTAATTAAATATTCACCATTATTTAAATCCACGACCATTAAATTCACTATATCACCATTGATATAATTAAATAAATTAATCATAATACCTCTGCCAATGCGGGTCGTTACAGTTTTGGTTTGAGATCCCGAAGTGAAAGCTGATTTGATATGAAAGTTAGATATGTATTTCAAATGATTTGAAATAAGAAATTGGAAATAAAGTCCAAAGAAATAACTTCTGCAAAGCAAATTAGATTTTGAAAATTAAGTTCAGGAATTAAGCCTAATGGGCAATTTAAGGAATTTCATATTGTTTGTTGCATGGTAGGCTTTATAAGTCTATTCTGAAGTTGTATATGCACTGAAATTCATGTGGAGTAAACCCATTCCGTGTTACATCGCGTGCTCCTATGATTTACGCAACTTTAAAATAAAATATAATAATTGTTTTAGTTCTCACGTCAGTCCCTTGACTGACCTGGATTTTATCGCTTTTCACCTATACTTTAGGTGCCCATATTTTCCACATGGGAAACTAGTAGCTTTTTTTCTATAGATATTTTTAAAATAGGACCCTTGACTGAAGCTGGAGTTATGCTCTGGATTATTTCGAGTCTTCCACTGTATATATTTGTTTCTCTGATGTTTTTCCGCTGTGTATCTATTATCTGTACTCTAATATTCTTATGCTCTGATTTAAAGTTATTTTGATAGCAATGAAATGTTCTTTTGTTTCTGTATGATGTTTTATTTGCCCAAAGTTAACAGTTCGAGAATTTCTGCATTTCGGATTGGGCCTGTGTGGTTTACGGTCGATTCGAAAGGTGGTGATTTTCGGGTCGTTACAAATGGTATCAGAGCTTTGGTTAATTCAAAAGATTTGGGCTATAACTCGTCAGACCGGAATAAAAGAATCATCGGAGATAGAATTAGTAATATCTTTTAAGAATAGCTCATTAGAGATAGGATCAGTAGTATCGTAGAATGAGTGACTCATCAGAGATGGAGTTAGTAATGCCCTAGAATGAGTTGAGAGAGTTATGTATATATATGAGAGACGTATTTATGATTATTATATATATAATATGATTTTGATAATACACTTTAGGAATGTAAAAGATATATGTTTTGACAACATATGAATTTAAAAAGTTAACTAACCAGTCGATTTCTGACTGTGATATGTGATAATTAGTTTAACTAATAAAAATATTGGGATTATAAAACCAAGATGAGAATGGAAGTTAAACTGAATTGGAAATTAGTTGGAATTGGGCATATATATATGTTGAACATGTTATATCAAAGTCAAGAAGAGGAATAAAATTGCATGCCCGACAAAATGGTACATATTTATTGTATTGATTGAGTTTGTGATTTTATGAGCCGATAGGCAAGCTGCTTGGCTTTTGGATTTTCTTATTGATTGGTGAGGTCCTAAAGTGGCAAGTTGTAGTTGAGCCGGTTGACCCATACAAAGGAGATTATGGCGAATTTTTTTTAAACATTTAAGGCATTAGCGAAATTTCGAGGAATTGGTAAGTTTTTTTAGAAACTGAAAGGTTAAAGAACTTGAGCTAGAATGAATGCTGAGTTGGTAAAGTAAACGACCATTAGTTTCGTCTTCCCCTTTCGAGAAAGAAAGTTTTTAGATGGGTGAGATTGTAATGATCCAAATTGTTTGTCGATTTAAAATATGGATTATAATAATATTACATAGGCCTTAAATATTGCTATTTTGCATACGACCTCCGTTTTCGAAAAAACCAATTTTGTTGGATCCAAAATAATAAATTATTGCTAGATTTCAAATTTCATGCCAATTGCAGTTAGTATGCGACCGTACGCAATTTAAATGTGAAACAATCAATATTTTGACTTTAAAAATTTCCTATTGGAGCAAACAGACTCGAAATTCGATGAAACAAGTTTCATTTGGTCTGTAATGTCAATTTATGTCAAAAATGAGATTATATGTGATCATACGAATTTTCAATCAATGGATGTAAGCTACTATTGAATAAAATGAATAAAATAATTGAATAAAATAAGTAAATTTTCCTCTCTTATACGATATCCTCACTGTAACCTAAACCCTATTTCTCTTCTTCTTTACTCAGTCTTCGTGACGCCACCTGTTGGAAGAAAAAAATGAAAATCGATGACTTCAAAATTCAAAATAAAATCAAAGAAAATTCTACAAATCCTGATATACATATATTTGAAATCCTTAAGTGGTTCTCTTCAACTCTAGGTAAGTTTTGCTGGGTCGACACCTATTTGGTTCGCTCGTTTTGGAGATAGCGTGCGCCTTAAGCACAAGAGATGTGATTTTTAAAAGCTAGGACCATCGATGTGCAAAACAAAGTTTATAATATTTGGAATAAGAGCATCAAACAACACAGGTTTTGAATTTTCGAAGATTATTGAAGTAAAAAAGTGTTGATGTTAGGCCACTGGAGTGTGTTCACTGGTTTAAAGCTGCGACGTGAGAAGGAGGTGTGAGCTTGGTGAGGTGGGGTGGGGAAGAAAGATTGCGCAAAGAGAAGTCTGATGGAGTTAACGGTTTTGGATTTCATAAAGTAACGAAGGAGAAATGGGGAGAGGAAGTTTGGAAGTGGCTATGGATTTGTTGCGTTTTCTTTACTGGAGTGGGAGAAAGAAATGTGGGATGAGAAGATGATTATGAAGATTAAGGGTATAATTAAAATGTAATTATGTTGTTAATGACACTGTAATGTGTTCAATATTTAAAAATGTATAACTTTTTTGTACATTGTCGGAATTCAACGAAACAGGATCCATTGGAACCGTGTTGACGAGAGCTTCTCAATGAATCTAATTTGTAGAGATTGGGAGCTCGTTGCAATTTTTGATGAAGGAAAATGCCTTTTTGGATCACTCGACCGTTTATCGTTATTTAAGATAAATGGCCAATGTGAGAACTCTCACTCAATTTAATTTTTATAGTTTATTATAATCTTGTTTGATTATATACATTTATTACCTATCATTGCAATGTTTGCTTCATGGTTGATGGACAATATTTACAATTATTATTGTTATTGTTATTTAACTATGAATGTAAGTGTTGTCTATAGAAACTCTTATATTATAATTGTTGATTGATTGATGGTAATTCATATAGATGTGTTTATATGATTGACCTAAAAACAATTACACCAAGAAGATGAGATTTGAAAATATTATTATTTTAATATTGTAATAATATGGAATATTCAATTTTGATTTATAATTGAATAGAAGATTGAATCGTTTCTAAAATGAGTTTATAAACCTTTTATAAAATACATTTAAACAGAATCGACGAATTTTATTATTATATATAATAAAATGGTTTGAGTGGGACGTGTCACGAAGCGACCATTCGCGAATTTCGACCATTGACTTTAAATGGACATACCGGGAAATCCAACCGTCGAATTTTCCAAAAACCAGAAGCGTTGGGTTCGAAATGAAAAGAGCTATCTAATAAAAGAAAAGTTTATAAATCCAACGGTCAGATTTTAAGATAAGTCCAAATCAATATTTGTAATGGTCATTATAGATATAGTTTGTTGACCAGAATTGAAAACCGACTGTAGAGGCCCTATTAAAATTATTAAAAATAAGGAAAGAACATATCAAATCACAATAAACGATTGGAAAGAGTTATGAACAAAATATACTTAGTTTATGATATTATTATTGTCAATTGATAGTTTGGATTATGTTCGACCATTTTATGAGCAAATATGCTTTTATATTTAGCATTGGGTTGGGTAGAAAATACTTGTATTCTAACGCCATGTTATTTATTTCACGATTTGACTATGAGGTGTTTATCAAGATTGTTTGGTTCTTTTTAATTTAGTGAATGGTTTTTGAAATGAGATTTTCTTAAGTGATAGGAAATGTTTTTCCCGATTTTGGACAGGGAAAGTTTTATAAAACAGAAAGGACTTCAAGAACTAAACCTAATGTTTTCGAAATGATTTGGAAATGGATTGTGTGTTTGACATTGTATTTCATCACATAACCAATTAGTTGATGTTTATGACATATCTGTTTAGTGATGGAGAATTTATTCTCTTAGCTTAACTCCCTTCTTTGAGATGTACAAACTCAAAGGTTATATTATTAATAGGAACTGATCATATGTGTGAATTGACAGTATGAAGTATTATGATTTGAAAGTACTTGTGATTATTAGTATTGGGAAATGGTTTTTCCCCATTTCAGGATATCGAAATGATTTTATGTGTAACCAATGTTGGGTAATGGCCCTAGTAGCGAAAAATCGGGCATATGTGGTCTACGGTCTACGGAAGGTATGGTTGGCTCTTAGAAATGGAAAGTGGACGTACCTGGATTATAATCAAGATGGTAGGTTGTACTTGGAGCCTAGTCATCAGGGGAACCTTCTGATCAGGTGGCATATATTTTGATATGCTTCTATAGTAGATATTTGAGGTTTTCAAATATGTTTTGGTTTGAGATCCCAAAGTGAAAGCTGATTTGATATTAAAGTTATATATGTATTCTAATTGATTTGGAACAAGAAATTGGGAATAAAGTCAAAAGAAATAACATCTGTAAAGTTAGTTATATTTTGAAAATTAAATTTGGGAATTTAGCCTAAATAAGCAATTTGAGGAATTGCATATTGTTTGTTGCATCGCAGGCTTCATAAGTCTATTTTGGTGGTTGTATATGCACTGACATTCATGTGGAGTAAACCCATTCAGTGTTATATGGTGCAGTCCCATGATTTACCTGACTTTAAAATAAATTAAAATAACCATTTTTGTTCTCATACCAGTCCCATGAGTGACCTGGATTTTATTGTTTTTCACCTAAACTCAGGGTGCCCATATTTTCCATATGGGCAGCTAGTAGTTTTGGATTTGCTGATATTTTTAAAACAGGGTCCTGAACTGATGTTGGAGCTATGCTCTGGATTATTTTGAGTCTTCCGCTGTAAATATTTATTTCTCTGATGTTTTTCCGTTGTGTATCTATTATCTGTGATGTAAAATTGTTGTAATAGCAATGAAATGTTCTTTTGTTTCTGTCTGATGTGTTGTATGCCCAAAGTTAATAGTTCGAGAATTTTTTCATTTTGGATCGGGCCTGCGTGGTTTACGATCGATTCGAAGTGTGAGGATTATCGGGTCGTTACAAATGGTATTAGAGCTTCGGTTAATTGAAAAGATTTGGGGTACAACTCATTAGAACGGAATGAAAGAATCATCAGAGATAGGACTAGTAACATCCTGTAAGAATAGCTCACTGGAGATAAGATTAGTAGTATCCTAGAATAAGTGACTCATTAGAGATGGAGTTAGTAATGCCTTAGAATGAGTGTCATGTGTATATAAGAGACATATTTTTGATTATTATATATATTCTGATTTTAAAAATGTACTTTGGGAATATAAAAGACACATGTTTCGACAACATATGAATTTGAAAAGTTAATTAACCAATTGATTGCTGGTTGTGATGTGTGATAATTAGTTTAATTAATAAGAATATTAGGATGATAAAACCAAGATGAGAATGGAAGTTGTATTGAACCAAATCAAATTTAATGTTAAACTGAATTGGAAATTAGTTGGGATTTGACACACACACACACACACATATATGTTGAACATGTTGTATCGAAGTCAAAAGAGGAATAAAATTGCATGTGTGACAAAAAGGTACATATTTATTGTATTGATTGGGTTTGATGATTTTATGAGCCGTTTGGCAAGTTGCTTGGCTGTTGGATTTTCTTTTTGATTGGTAGGGGTCTAGAGAGGCAAGTTGTAGTTGTACCGGTTGACCCGTACAAAGAAGGTTATGGGGAATTTTAAAAAAAAATTAAGGTGTTAGTGAAATTTCGAGAAATTAGGAAGTTTACATAAACTAAAAGGTTAAAGAACTTGAGCTAAAATGATTGCTGAGTTGGTTAAGTAAACGACCTTCAGCTCCATCTTCCTTTTTGGGGAAGAAAACTTTTAAATGAGGGAGATTGTAACGATCCAATTTATTAGTCAATTTAAAATATTTAAAACGGACTATTTTGAGAATTAACAACATAGAATTTATTTAAAATGAAGTTTGAACATTCAAGTTTATATTAATTATAAAATGAATTCATAATGTCGTGGTAGTTTGAAAATTTAGTTTTAAACTTTAATTGACTATACAAAATTCAATATAAGTCGGATTTCTATAAAACAAGAAACCTTAGGATCCGTTGAATTATATCTTTCTAAAGAATGTGAAATTTGATATTTTGAGTTATAAATTGTAATTTATGTTCAAATCAAAATTTTAAAAAGTTGTTATAGAATCGTTTATAAATTATAATGATTTATTAAATTAAATAAAAGGATTTTCATATGAATTTAATGTCGTTTGACTAGAAAATGGAATATTGAAATACAAAACCCAAGTATATTTATTTTATAGCTGTATGATATTTCATTAGGATATATATGCGATAATAGTAGTTAGTTTATTATTAATTTGAATGAAATTGGAATTTAATAATATTATAATAATATTACATAGGCCTTAAAAATAGTTATTTTGCAAACACCTCCGTTTCCGATGTAACTAATTTACTTAGATCCGGAATAATAAATTTGTGCTAGATTACAAATTTCGTGCCAGTTGGAGTTAATATATGACTATGCGAAATTCAAATGTGAAACAGTCAATATTTTGACTTTAAAAATAGCCAGTTTTGCAAACGGTGTCGGAATTCGACGAAACAAGTTTCATTGGGTCCGTAATGTCATATTATAGTTGTATGTCAATTTTCATAACAAATAAGATTCGTATGTGAATGTACGAATTTTTAATCGATGAATGTAAGAAATGAATGAATAAAATAAATAAATTTCCCTCTCCTATATAATATCCTAACTTTAACCGAAACACTATATCTCTTCTTCTCTACTCAGTCTTCACGACGCCACCTGCTGAAAGAAAAAAATGGGAATCGATAACTTCAAAAATCAAAATAAAATCAAAGAAAATTCTACAAATCATGATATTTATATTTTTGAAATCCTTAAGAGGTTCTCTTCAACTCTAGGTAAGTTTTGCTGGGTCAACACCCATTTGGTTCGCCTTTTTTGGAGATAGCGTGCGTCTTAAGCATAAGGGGTGTGATTTTTGAAATCTAGGATATTCGATGTGCAAAACAAAGTTTATATTTTGAATGAGAGCACTGAACAACATGGGTTTTGAATTTTTGGAGATTATTGAAGAAAAAAGTGTTAATGTTAGGCCAGGGGGTGCATTTGTTGTTCTGAAGTCGCGATGTGAGAAGGAGGTGTTATCTTGTCGAGGATGGTTGGAGAAGAAAGCTTGCGCGAAGAGAAGTCTGACGGAGTTAACGGTTTTGGATTTCATAAAGTAACGAAGGAGAAATGGGGAAAGGAAGTTTGGAAGTGGCCATGGATTTGCTGCATTTTATTTGCTGAAGTGGGAGAAAGAAACGTGGGATGAGAAGGTGATTAGGTAGATTTAGGGTATAATTAAAATTTAATTATATTGTTAATGACATTGTAATGTATTCAATATTGAAAAATGTATAACTTTTTCATACGTTATCGGAGTTCAGCGAAACAAGATTCGTTGGAACCGTATCGACGAGAGCTTCGCAACAAATTGGATTTGGACAAATTTGGAGCTTGTTATGATTTTTGGTAAAGGAAAACGCCTGTTTGGATCAATCGACCATTAATTGTTATTTAATGATAAATGACCAATGTGAGAACTCTCACTCAATTTAATTTTTATAAGTTATTACAATCTTGATAGATTATACACATTATTGCAAGTGATTGCTATGTTTGCTTCGTGGTTGATGGATGATATTTAAAGTTATTAGTGTTATTGTTATTTAAACGTGAATATAAGCGTCGTAGATAAAAACATGTGTATTCTTATTATTATTGATTAGTGGATGGTAGTTGATATGGATGTGTTTATGTGATTGACATAAAAAAAATTACACCACGAATATGAGATTTGAAAATATTACTATTTTAATATTGTAATAATATGGAATATTCAATTTTGATTTAAAATTGAATTGAAGGTTGAGTCGTTTTTAAAATGAGTTTATAAACGTTTTATAAAATACGTTTAAACAGAATCGACGAATTTTATTATAAATAGTAAAGCGGTTTGAATTGGACGTGTCACACAGCGACTTTTCGCGAATTTCGACCACTGACTTCAAATGGACATACCGGGAGATCCGACCGTCGGATCTTCCCAAAACTAGAAGCGTTGGGCTCAAAATGAATAGATCTATTTAATAAAATAAAAGTTTCAAAATCCAATGGTCAAATTTTTAGATAAGTTCAAATTAATATCTGAAAAGGTCGCTATAGATGCAGTTCAGTGATCGGAATTGGAAACCGACTGTAGAGGCCATATTAAAATTATTGAAAATATGGAAAAATTATGTTATATCATAATAAATGATTGTAAAGAGTTATGATATTTATTGTTGTTGATTGATTGTTTGGATTGTGCTCAATCGGTTTATGAGCAAATATGCTTTTGTATTTAGCATTACGTTGGGTAGAAAATACTTATATGCTAAAACCTTGTTATTTATTCCACGATTTGACTATGAGGTGTTTAGCGATGTTGTTTGGTTTATTTCAATTTAATGAACGGTTTTTGAAATGAGATTTTCTTATTTGAAAGGAAATGTTTTCCCAGTTTTGGGGCAAGGAATGTTTTGTAAAAATGTTTTATAAAACAGAAAGAATTTTGAGGACTAAACCCGATGTTTTCAAAATGATTTGAAATGGATTGTGTGTCTGACTTTGTATTTTGTAACATAACCGATTAGTTCTTGTTGATGATATTCTTTTGGGAAGCGGAGAATTTACTCTCTTAGCTTAACACCCTTCTTTGAGACGTACGAGCTCAAAATTTATATTATTAATAAGAACTGGTCATATGTTTGAATTGACAATGTGAAGTATTACGATTTGGAAGTACTTTTGATTATTATTACTGCGAAATGGTTTTTCCCCACTTTGGGATATAAAAATGATTTATATGTGTTACCAATGATCGAGTAACCCTGCTGATGAAAAGTCGGGTATGTGTTGACTACAGTCCTCGGAAGGTATTGCTTGCTCTTGGGAATGGTGAGTGGACGTACCTGGATTATAATCGAGATGGTAGGGTGTACCTAGAGCCTGGTCATCAAGGAACCTCCCGATCAGGTGGCATACATTTTGATATGCTTGTATAGTGGATATTTGAGGTTGTCAAATATGTTTTGGTTTGAGATCCCGAAGTGAAAGATGATTTGATATGAAAGTTAGATATGTATTTCAAATGATTTGAAATAAGAAATCGAAAATAAAGTCCAAAGAAATAACTTCTGCAAAGCTAATTAGATTTTGAAATTAAGTTTAGGAATTAAGCCTAATGGGCAATTTGAGGAATTACATATTGTTTGTTGCATGGTAAGCATTGTATGTCTAATTTAGTAAACGTATATGCACTGACATTTGTGTGTAGTAAACCGGTTCCGTGTTATAAGGCATGGTCCCATGATTTACACAACTTTTGAATAAAATATAATAACTGTTTTAGTTCTCACACCATTCCCATGACTGATCTAGATTTTATTGTTTTTCACCTAAACTCTGGGTGCCCATATTTTCCACGCGGGCAGCTAGTAGCTTTGGTTTTGTAGATATTTTTAAAACAGGATCCTGAACTTAAGCTGGAGCTATGCTCTGGATTATTTCGAGTCTTTCGCTGTGTATATTTATTTCTCTGATATTTTTCCGCTGTGTATCTATTATTTGTACTCTGATAGTCTTGTACTCTGATGTAAAGTTGTTGTGAAAGCAATGAAATGTTCTTTTGTTTTTGTCTGATGTGTTGTATGCCCAAAGTTAACAATTCGTTTTTCATTTCAGATTGGGCATGTGCAGTTTACGGTCGATTCTAAAGGTTGGGATTTTCAGGTCGTTACAAATGGTATCAGAATTATGGTTAATTCAAAAGCTTTGAGGCACAACTTGTTATAACGAAATGAAAGAATCATTAAAGATAAGATTATTAACATTATATAAGAATGATGCATTAGGGATAAGATCAGTAGTATCCTTGAATGAGTGACACAATAGAGATGGAATTAGTCATGCCCGGATTTAGAGAGTTATGTGTATGTGAGAGACGTATTTGTGATTATTATATATATAATTTAATTTTGAGAATATACTTTGGGAATATAAAATATATATGTTTTGACAACATATGAATTTGAAAATTAATCAACCAACTGATTGATGGTTGTGATGTGTGATATTTAATTTAAATAAAAAAATATTGGGAAGATAAAACCAAGATGAGAATGGAAGTTAAAATGAATTGGAAATTAGTTGGAATTGGACATAAATATGTTGAATAGGATGTATCGAAGATAAGAAGAGGAATAAAATCGCGTGCCTGACCAAAAGGTACGTATTTATTGTATTGATTGGGTTTAGTGATTTTATGAGCCGATTGGCTTTTGGATTTTCTTTTTGACTGATGAGGGCCTAAAGAGGCAAGTAGTAGTTGTACTGGTTGACCCGCACAAAGAAGGTTATGGTAAAAAAATTCGAAAATTTAAGGAGTTAGCAAAATTTCAAGAAATTGGGAAGTTCTTAAAAGCTGAAAGGTTAAAGAACTTGAGTTAGAATGAAGGCTGAGTTGGTTAAGTAAAGGACCTTCAGCTCCATCTTCTTTTTGGGGAAGAAAAGTTATTAAGTGGGGGAGATTGTAACGATCCAAATTTTTAGTCAATTTCAAATATGAATTTTAATTGATTTTATTGGATTTTACGATTTATTTTGAGAACTAACGACTTAGAATTTATTTAAAATGATGTTTGAACGTTTAAGTTTATATTAATTGTAAAACGAACGCGTATTATCGGGGTAGTTTGAAAATTCAGTTTTGAACTTTAATTGACGGTACGTAATTCAATACAAGTCACATTTCTGTAAAACAAGAAACGTTAGGATCCACTGAATTATATCTTTCTAACGAATGTGAAAATTGAGATTTTGAGTTATAAATTCAAAGTTATGTTCAAATCAAAATTTCAAAAAGTCGTTATGGAATCATTTAACGTTTTATTAAATTAAATAAAAGGATTTTCATATGAATGGAATGCCGTTTGACTAGAAAATGGAAATATTGAAATATAAAATCCAAGTATGTTTATTTATAGTCATAGGATATTTCATTAGGATATATATATATGCGATAATAATAATTAGTTTATTATTAATTTGAATAAAACTGGAATTTAATAATATTACAAAGAACTTAAAAATATCTATTTTGCAAACGACCTTCGTTTTCGATGAAACTAAGTTTTTTGGAAGCAAAATAATAAATTATTGCTAGATTTCAAATTTCACGCCAATTGGAGTTAGTATGTGATCGTGCGCAATTTAAATGTGAAACAATCAATATTTTGACTTTAAAAACACGTTATTAGAGCAAATAGACTTAGAATTCAACAAAACATGTTTCGTTGGGTCTATAATATCAAATTATAGTTGTATGTCAATTTTCATCAAAAATGAGATTCATATGTGATCATATGAATTTTTAATCGATGAATTTAAGCAAGATTTAATAAAATAAATAAATCGATGACTTCAAAATTCAAAATAAAATTACAAATCATGATATTTATATTTTTGAAATCCTTAAGTGGTTCTCTTCAACTCTTGGTAAGTTTTGCTGGGTCGACACGCATTTGGTTCGCTCGTTTTGGAGATAACGTTCATCTTAAGCACAAGGGATGTTTTTTTGAAAGCTAGGATCTTTGATGTGCAAAACAAAATTTATATATGGAATGAGAGCATCGAACAACATGGGTTTTGAATTTTTGGAGATTATTGAAGAAGAAATCTGTCGATGTTAGGCCATGGGGTGCGTTCGTTGGTCTGAAGCCACGATGTGAGAAGGAGCTACGAGCTTGTCGAGGATGGGTGGAGAAGAAAGCTTGCGCGAAGTGAAGTCCGACGGAGATAAAGGTTTTAGATTTCATAATGTAAAGAAGGAGAAATGGGGAGGGGAAGTTTGGAAGTAGCCATGGATTTGATGCGTTTTCTTTACTGGAGTGGGGGGAAGAAACATGGGATGAGAAGGTGATTAGGAAGATTAAGGGTATAATTAAAATTTAAATATATTGTTACTGACATTGAAATGTGTTCAATATTGAAAAATGTATAACTTTTTCATACTTTATCCGAATTCAGCGAAACAGGATCCGTTGGAAGCATATCGACAAGAGCTTCGCAACAAATCTGATTTAGTGAGATTGGGAGCTAGTTGCAATTTTTGGCATAGGAAAACGCCTGTTTGGATCAATCGACTGTTTATCGTTATTTAACGATAAACGGCCGATGTGAGAACTCTCACTTAATTTAATATTATAATTTATAATAATCTTGTTTGATTATATACATTGATTGCCTGTGATTACAATGTTTTCTTTGTGGTTGATGGATGATATTTACAATTATTAATGTTATTGCTATTTAACTGTGAATATAAGCGTTGTCTATAAAAATGCTGATACTATAATTATTGATTAATGGATGGTAGTTGATGTGGATATGTTAATATGATTGACATAAAAAATTACACCACGAAGATGAGATTTGAGAATATTATTATTTTAATATTATAATAATACGGAATATTCAATTTTGATTTAAAATTGAACTGAAGGTTGAATCGTTTTTAAAATGAGTTTATAAACGTTTTATAAAATACATTTAAACCGAATCGATGAATTTTATTATTATATATAATAAAATGGTTTGAATGGGACATGTCGCGCTGTAATCATTCGCGAATTTCGATTATTGGCTTCAAATGGACATAATAGGAGATCCAACCGTCGGATCTTCCCCAAACAGGAAACGTTGGGTTCGAAATGAATAGAGCTATCTAATGAAAGAAAATTTTCAAAATCCAATGGTTAGATCTTAAGATTAGATTTGGTTCATAACTCTTTCCAATGGCTATTTAATGAATAGATGCAGTTCGTTGATCGGAATTGGAAACCGACTGTAGAGGCCATATTAAAATTATTAAAAATATGGTAAAATTATGTTAAATCATAATAAATGATTGGAAAGAGTTATGAACCAAATATACTATGTTTTTGATATTTATTGTTGTCAATTTATTCTTCGGATTGTGCTCGACCAGTTTATGAGCAATTATGCTTTTATACTTAGCATTGGGTTGGGCAGAAAATACTTGTATGCTAGCACCTTTTTATTTATTTCATGATTTGTCTATAAGGTGTTTAGCGATGTTGTTTGGTTCATTTCAATTTAATGAATGGTTTTTGAAATGAGATTTTCTTAAGTGATAGGAAATGTTTTCCCGATTTTGGATAGGGAATGTTTTATAAAAATATTTTATAAAACAGAGAGGATTTCAAGGACTAAACCCAATGTTTTCGAAATGATTTGGAAATGGATTGTGTGTTTGACATTGTATTTCGTAACCTAACTGATTTGTTGTTGTGATGATATATCTGTTTGGTGGCGAAGAATTTATTCCCTTAGCTTGACACCCTTCTTTGAGACGTACGAGCTCAAAGGTTGTATTATTAATAGGAACTAATCATATATGTGAACTAACAATGCGAAGTATTATGATTTGAAAGTACTTGTGATTATTATTATTATTGTGAAATGGTTTTTCCCCACTTCGGAATACATAAATGATTTTTAAGTGTAACCAATGATTGGGAAATGGCCCTAGTGATGAAAAGTCGGGCATGTGTGGACAACAGTCTACAGAAGGTATGGTTCACTCTCGGGAATGGAGAGTAGGCGTACCTAGATTACAATCGAGGTGGTAGGGTGTACGTGGAGCCTAGTCATCAAGGTAACCTCTCGATCAGGTGGCATATATTTTGATATGCTTGTATAATAGATATTTGAGGTTTTCAAATATGTTTTGGTTCGAGATCCCGAACTGAAAGCTGATTTGATATGAAAGTTTAATATCTATTTCAAATGACTTGAAATAAGAAATTGGGAATAAAGTCTAAAGAAATAACTTCTATAAAGTTAATTAGATTTTGAAAATTGAGTTTGGGAATTAAGCCTAAATGGGTAATTTGAGGAATTACATATTGTTTCTTGCATGGTAGGCTTTATAAGTCTATTTTGGTAGTTGTATATGCACTGACATTCATGTGGAGTAAACCCGTTCCGTATTATACAATGTAGTCCCATGATTTACCCAACTTTAAAATAAAATAGCTGTTTTTTTCTCACACCAGTCCCATGACTAACATGGATTTTATTTTTTTTCACCTAAACCCTAGGTGCCTATATTTCCTAAATGGGCAGCTAGTAGTTCTGGTTTTGCAGATATTTTTAAAACCGGATCCTGAACCGAAGCTGGAGCTATGCTTTGGATTATTTCAAGTCTTTCACTGTATATATTTACTTCTTTGATGTTTTCTTGGACTGTTATGGTAATGGATACCGTTACCGTTTGGCAAATACCGTTACCGTACCGCTTTTACTGGTAAGCCAGAATTGCTTACCGTTACTGTTACCGATCGACTGGTATACTGAAGACTGGTATACCGATAATCTAGTAACCGTTACACATATCTTGGCATATTTTTTTATATACAATGCATTTTTATTATACTATATATAGTGTTAGTTTATAAAAAATATAAATGAAAAAGTAAATAAATGTACCTAGAATTATTTCACTTGATTATTGAACTAAATATGATTATTTATTTGGTTCTAAATGTATGTAATAAAGCATATCAGATGAGTATACTTATGTTTTGAATTAATTGGCAAAATCACCTTTACCGCTGGTACTGAAGAAATATTGCCGATAATTTACCATTAAAATTGGTAAATTTACCGTTACCATTCCATTTTAACTAGTATACTGATTTCAATCAAAAACGGTTACCGATCGACTGACAATGGTAAATTTACTGTTACCATAACAGCCTTATGTTTTTCCACTGTGTATCTATTATTTGTACTCTGATATTCTTGTACTCTGATGTAAAGTTGTTGTAATAACAATGAAATGTTCTTTTTGTTTCTCTTTGACGTGTTGTATGCTCAAAGTTAACATTCGAGAATTTCTGCTATGACGTCCCGTATTTTTATGGTATAAAAATTAATTAATTTAATTATTTAAATAGTGATTTAGAGATTTAAATGGTCGTTTAATTAAATAAAATTGAATATCTAATTAATATAATAATTAAATAATATATTTAATTCTGATATAATTTGAATTAGCTGAAATGGCAATATTGTGTGAATTGGACAATTTGTAATACATAGTTTAAGTTTAGAATTTGAATTATATTAACAAATATATTATTTAAACGATAGTTTGAACGTATAATTATAATATAATTATAATCGAGCTTGAAATGGTGCGGCAGTTCGTAATTTGGCGATTCGAATTTTAAACAAATATACAGAAGCCATTTTAAATCGGATTTCTATGAAATAAGAAACGTTCGGCACTGGTGAAGTATATTTTTTTAATGGAAGAGAAAAATCAAGATTTAGTCGTGTAGATTATGAGTTAAGTCCAAATCAAATTTTCGAAAAGTCGCCATGGAATTCCTTTATAATTTGTAACGATTATATATTATAAATGGATTTTCAATGTAAATCGAATATCGATATAAATGGGAATTTTGAAATATCGAGTTGTATATCCAGATATGTATATTCTGGAGCGATTGATATTCTATTGGAATATATACGATAATATTTATTCATAAATACTAAATTTAATTACTTTTAAATATATTAATATTTAAATGGATTTATTTAGAGCTTCAAAAATAGACAGTTTTGCAAACGACCTCCTTTTTAACAAAACTAATTTTGTTGGATCCAGAGTATTATATTACTGTTAGATTTTAATTTTCGTAATTTCTGGAGTCACTATCTGGCCGTACGGATTTTTAACATGAGAAACAGTCAATATTTCTACCTTTAAAAATACGCTGTGTGAGCAAACTGAGTCGGAATTCGACGAAACAAGTTTCATTGGGTCCGTAATGTCAAACTCTAGTTGTATGTCCATTTTCAAGATTTTTAGGTATTGTGTGTGATCATACGGATTTTTAAACGAGAATTATAAACAGAAATACAATATATGTTAATAAAACAAAATACAAAGCTTATATTAGAAGCTACCCTACACTATATATATACCCTTAACAATCACCTATACCCTCAGACTTTTACTTTCCTATCAAAAACATCTCGCCGCCACAAGAAATAAATTCTACAGCAAAAACTTGAGTTTAGAAATTAATAGAAATTCAAATAAATTTCTATAAAATACAAAACGAGCGTCTTTGGATTTGTTTTGGGACCAGCTTCATTTCTATACTTGTTTGGAAGAGTGCGATGTAAATTATTTGGGGACCAGAATTCAACAGTAAGGCTAGGGTTAGCGTGTTTGCGGTTTTGGAGTCCGGTCTTGTGAATTCCTTGTTGTAGTTGGATTCATAAGATGATTTTGCACCTCTATGCAAAATTTTGGGAAATTCCGCACCAATATGTGTCGAGGGTTGCACAGTAGCGAGCTCCAGGAGCAGCGGGTCGCGATTCAAGTGAAGAGGCCGTGTCGAAACTTTTGGGTATGAAGGTGTTGAGTTTTCGAAGAGAAGAACGTTGGTTATGGTGATGTAGGTTTTGAGTGTATGAGGAGGGAGAACGCACGTCTGGAGTTTTGAAAATTGCGGAGGAAAGTGCCTGGAGGATAGACAACATCGGGGAAGAAGGGAAGTGATTTGGCAGGCCGGTATTTTTCCAAATGGGCTGGAGAAGATAAAGGTTAAGCCCACTTAAGTATTTAATTAAATTTCCATTCAAATGAAATAATGTATTAACTTTAGTTTCGCATATCTTACCCATACATTAACGAAATTGGGTAAAATAGGATCCGTTGGGATGGTATGGACGGTGGCTATACAATAAAATTGAATGGGAGTGAATTGGAGCTCTTTACAATTTATAACGAAATAAATTATTTGATCTGCATCAACCGACAGTTATCGTTATTTAACGATAACCGTCCAATGTGAGTAAATCTCACTAACTCTTCCCACTTATATTTTTATAACGTATTTTTTTAGAACTGATAAATATTGGTTGATTGTTGTGTGTTGATTGGTTGGTTGAACTGCTAATTGATTAGCTAAAAATATCGATATAGTTATATATATAAATCGCAAATCAAATATTGATTCTGTTTATTAGAATATTTCATACTGAAATGAAATTGATGTGAATTATATTGTGTAACATCTGTGGATGCAGGGAAACAGGTTGGAGGAATCCAACTGGATTCCTCAATATTTATAATACTGTTTTTCATATATTATGATATATGATTTGGTATATAATCTGTTATTGATTGTGTGTGTTTGGATGATGACTGATCCTTTTGATTTGGTATTTTAATACCATAACTGACACTGGAACGTAAAAAGGAATATTCAAAGTGTATTTTGAAAATAAAATATTTATATAAAATCAATGAATTTTATATAATAAGGGAATATTTATATGAAATAAATATAATTATAAAAGGAATTATATGGGAAATAAAAATAATTAGAAAAGGGATTATTTGGAAAATAAAGAGAATTATATAAAGGAAATAATTGTGAAATAAATAGAATTATTAAAGGAATATTTATTTAGAAAATAAATAGAATTATAAAAGGAATATTTAATTGGTAAATAAGTAAAATTATATAAAAAAAATTCAAGGTGGATATTGAATTTAAGGATTTTATAAAATCAATGGATTTTATAAAAATAATTATTTAGGAAACAAATAGAATTGAAATAGAATTATTTGGAAAACAAATAGAACTGGAAAATGAAATATCTTGTAAAATGAATAGGATATTATAAAAGGAAGTATTTTATAAAATGAACAGAATTTTATAAAAAGGAAATAAGTGGAAAATAAATATTAAATAGAAACTGTTTTAACAGATAAAATGGAGAAGATTCATTTTTAAATAATGTTTTATGAATAAAATAAAATATTTATCATTGGATAAATTGAATATGTAAGTCTGAACTTATACAGAGAAGTAGAAATCGGTTTTGACACCGATATTTTAAATAGAATTTGAACATAGCATTTATAAAGGAGTTTATAAATGAGATTTAAGTGTTAGAAATAAAAAGGAGATTTTGTATGAATAATTCTATAAATATAAGTATAAAAAGAATTTGGAAATGAGATATTATTTTAAAGTACAAAATCAAACTTAAGGAATTATATAAAAGGAATATTTTTCACATTCGATGTGAATAATGGAATATAATAATATTTTGTAATTTAAAGCATTTATAAAGAAATTGGGTTTTGAAATAGGAATTCAAATGGGAATTTGAATGGGATAGGAATATAATTAATCAAATAGAGTTATTCGAATTAGAGTTAATCGAATAGAGTTATTCGACATTGGTTATTGGAATAGAGTTAATCGAATATTAGTTATTCGAATAAATTTAACCGAATATAGTTTATTCAAAGAAAAGAGTAATCGAATATAGTTTAGTCGAAGAAAAGAGTTATCGAATATAGTTTATTCGAAGAAGAAGATATTATCGTATATAGTTTATACGAAGAAAATAGTTATCGAATATAGTTTATTCGGAAAAGAGTATCGAATATAGTCTATTCGAGAAAGAATTAAACATTGGGATTTGACTATATCGAATGTATGAAAGTATTATTTACTTTCTGGTTTTTTTATCAAGATTTATTTATTTAATAAACCATTTGTTTAATTATTCAGATTAACAAATAAAAGTTATATTTAAGTTATTATATTTCGGAAGCATGTGATTATAACACTATTGTTATTATCAAATAATTTCTGTAAAAGAAGTGGATTCATAAATAGAGTCCGAGAGTTACATAAGGAAGTTTGTTAAAGATTTAAAAGGTGAACTTTGTCTATTTCGAGGTTAAAATTGTTGTTCATTTAAGGTCTGAGAGGTAGTTATACCCCAACTTGATTGACTTTATTTTTAACTAAGGAATGGTTAAGGTTCGATAGTGAAGGTTAGTTAATTGAATTTAGTTAATAAGTGTTCATGGTTCGAGTTGGCATAGTGATGTTTTATTTAAACATCTATTTAAATACAATGAAGGAATTTTGGAAATATTTTCAAAATAATAATCAGATTTTTTTTTCTAATATAGAGAATAAGAAACAGGAGTAAATATGGAAATGTTTTCCAATGATTAATAATATATATTTTCTAATTTTAGAAAATAAGAATTTACGAATATATGGAAACAGGAATAGGGAAATGAATAATTGAATGGCAAATTAAATTAAAGGGGATCAGTGTTGATTGATGATTTGCTCGGTAATATTTCCATTTGGAAATACGACCGTTGTTTATACATAGGTTTTCCTTTGATAGCTAAATCACCGGCTATCAATGTTTTTTTTGACCATTTCCGTTGTCAATACGGAGATACCGGGATCATACTTATTATCCGAAAACCACTCCGTATGGGCATTAGTGTTGGGAATCAAATATGATGAAGATAACTGAAGACGGAGTTATGCAAGGGCTGTCCTGTTTATAGAATAGTGCCTTCGATTTGTCCAGACCCAGGACAATGTGTATGGACGAATTCTGACAGAGTATATCTAATGGATCACGCAAGTTGATCGCTACAAACATATCCGCGTTTGGTGGCGGAGGAATTCATTTCTCTTAGCTTTATACCCGTGGTATTTTTCTGGAAATCAATTTGTGATTTGGCGGGTATGATGATGTGGCATTCAAAGTAAATGAATGTGTGGTATGTCAAAAGATACTATAACATCCCGTATTTTACGGTATAATAATTAATTAATTTAATTATATAAATAGTGAATTAGAGATTTAAATGGTTGTTTAACTAAATAATATTGAATATTTAGTTAATACAAATAATAGAATAATATATTTAAATTCTGAAATAGTCGGAAATAGCTGAATTCACGATATTGTGTGAATTGAATAGTATATGGGATTTAATTTAGTTTAGAATTGAATTATAATAACGAATTTATTGTTTGAACGAAGTTAGAAAATATAATTTATATTATAATTATAATCGAGCTCGGAAATGGCGCGATAGTTCGTAATTTGCTGATTCGAACTTTAAATGAATATGTAGAATCCGTTTTAAGCCAGAATTCTGTGAAACAAGAAACGTTCGGAGCTGATGAAGTATATATCTCTAATGGAAGAGAAAAATCGTGATTTCGTCGTGTAGATGGAGAGTTGTGTCCAAATCAAATTTCCGAAAAGTCGCTATGGAATTTCTTTATAATTTATAACGATTTATTTATATTATAAATTAATTATTTAATATAAAATGAAAATCTAATTATTTAAAAATTCCTATAAATACCCAAAACCATCCTCTAAATCTAAAAATGTTTACTCTGGTCAATGAGCATTCCAGCACCGCTGTTTTCTTCAGGAAAACAATTTCGTGAGATTGAAGAAAAAAAAAAATCAATCCAAATAAAATTCAATAAATCATCTTATCCAAATATATGGGTTCCTTGAGTGATTCTCTTCCATTCGATACCAGTTTTGAGTCATGTTATTCATGTTGGAGGAGCTTGGAAATGTAAAGTGGCGATCTTTTAGAACTAGGGTCACTAATCAAGCCTCATACAAGCGTTTATACAGATTTTTGGTATTTGTTTCGAACTTCTGCATGGATGTAGCACCAGTGTGCGGAGTCTGGGTGGATTCAAGAATTAAAAGTGACTCAACCTTTTTCTACAACGTGCGTGAGAGCTCGAGTCCGTGTTCCAGAGTTGAGTGCGAGTTTAATGAAAGTTATACGGGTGGAAAGTGATCGGCAAAAGAAGCTTGATGGTATTGTCGGTTTGATTTGTAGTGGAGTGTAAAGGGAAATATGATGGGAGTTGTTTGCGTTAATGGTAGAAGGAGTACAGTCTACTGTCGAAGAGGAATGATATTTTGGAGCGGATGAGGTATTGGACCGGTTTATACTGGTAAAGCTCGGTATTTAATTTAAATAGAAATTAATGTTAAATCAAATATGTATGCAACTTGTAATCGTAATAACTTGTCCATATATTATCAGAATTCAGCGAAACAAGATCCATTGGGATCGTGTGGACGGGAGCAACACAATGGAACTGACTGAGAGTGAATTAGAGCTCGTTACAATTTATAGCGAAATAAATTGTATGTATGAATCAATCGACAGTTACCGTTATTTAACGATGATCGTCCAGTGTGAGTAAATCTCACTAACTCTGCACAATTATATTTTTATAACGTATTTTTAGAACCGATAAATGTTGGTTGATTGCTGTGTGCTAACTGTTTGGTTGAACTGCTAAGTGATTGGTTGAAATTATAGATCTAGTGATATATATATCGTTAATCAAATATTGATTCTGTTGATCAGAATATTTCATATTGAAATTAAATCGATGTTATTTATGTGTTTAACATCTGTGGATGCAGGGAAACAGGTTGGAGGGATCCAACAGGATTCCCTAATATTTACAATACTGTTTATTTTCATATATTGTGATGTATGATGTGATACAAAATATGTGATTGATTATGATGACACTGGTCATGTTATTGGGTATTTTAAATACCATATGAAATACTGGAATGTATAAAGGAAATTTTCAAAGTGTATTATCAAAAAGGAATTATTTGATAAATAAATAGAATTATCAAAAGGGATTTATTTGGTAAATAAATAGATTATAAAAGGAATTACTTGAGAAATGAATAGAATTTGTATAAAAAGAAAATTTTACACTAGGAAGGTTTAGACCCGTGCTTCGCACACGGGTATAACATGATATGAATTTAAAGTGAATATTTTACAGAAATCTGTTTTAACAGATAAAGTAAGAAGAATAATTTATAAGTAATGTTTTATAAATTAAGTAAAATATTTATCATTGGATAAATTGGATATATAAAGTCTAAATTTATATAGAGAAGTAAAATCGGTTTCAACACCGATATTTAAAATGGAGTTAAAGAATTAGAAACTGACTGGAGATTAGTTAAGTTGAACAGCTGTCTGGGTATTGATCTGATGTTGGTTTCGGCCTTCGGGATTAATACATAGGGTTTTTTTCTCTTACTAGTTTACAGTTAGAGACTGATATATGTGAAAAGATAGTGATGCGTGAATCAGAAATGGAAACGTTTTCCAAAGTTAATAACGTATATTTCTAAAATTAGAAAATAAGGACTTGATGAATATATGGAAACGAGAAATGAGGAAATGAATAAATGTTGACTTATGATTGATTGATAGAATTTCCATCTGGAAATAATATCGTTGGTTGCACACATGTTTTCCTTTGATAGTTAAATCACTGACTATCAAAGATTTTTGACCATTTCCGTTGTCAATTCGGAGAGACCGAGATCAGATATATTATCTAAAAACCACTCCGTATGGCATTAGCGTGGCGAATCAAATATGATGAAGAAAATTGAAGAAGTTATGCAAGGGCTGTTCAGTAAATACTAGGTAGAAATTGCCTAAGATGGATTTGCAGAATAGTGCCTTCGGTTTGTCCAGTCCCAGGACAACTTGAATGGACGAATGTCTGATAGAGTATGTCTAGCAGATAGCGTAAATTGATCGTTTCAAATGTATTTACGTTGGCGGTGAAGGCATTCGTTTCTCTTAGCTTATACCCGTGGTATTTTTAGCGAAATCAATTTGTGATTTGGTGGGTATGACGATGTGGCATTTAAAGTGAATAAAGGAGTGATCTGTTAAAAGATATGTTATGACCTCAAGCCTTATCAACTAGGAAATGACAGAAATCGGGCAGGCAGCATGGCTGAGTGGGCCGCACCCAATTAGGGTATATTGTCACCATCTAGAGATTATTTATATTTGTTACTTCTTTCGATTCTCTATCTCCTAGGAACGATTATGTTGGTATACCAACCATAAGGCGGCAATATATTTGGAACATTCAAGCGAAATGAATGGCCGGTCATGTGTGGCCGAGTTACAAGATGTTCTTGTTGAGCTCTAGTGTATCGCTTCTAGAGTACACTGATTGGAAGGTTGTTCCATACCTTGTCATAGTTGGAAATCAATTACATAATAAGAGCCTACGGTTTTGATTGTATATTATATACGTAGAACATGAGAAAAAGCGTTTTTGCAAGATTTTTATTTACTCGGTCTAGACATCATTATAATATCAAACAAGTATCGTTTTAGAAAAATATTTTGGGTTATCGTAAGGTAAAAACCATCCGTGTTTATGTGTGGATCGGTCTTACGATTATCCTTTGGTTCAAAAATATTTTTGAAAGTTAAATCAAATGATTTGAGTTTACTCACACCAGTCACATGACTGACCCAGAGTTTATTTTGTTTTGTTTTCCCTAAACTCTCGAGTGCCCAATTTTGCACGGGCTGTCGAGTAGTCGGGATTTACAAATATACTGAGAGCATGGAGAAGGAGACTTCATGATGATATAGCTATTATTATTTCTGCTGTGTTGTAAGTGTTGTACTCTGATAATGTTACTGTATACATATACTATTTTATTTCAAAGTTATGTTATGGAATATATTTATTCGTTCCAATGTGAGACTCGTGTTTACTCTGATGTTGTGATGTTCTTCTCCTTCTTCTATTCTAATTTTCTATCTTATCTATTCTCATCCTCTATTTTCTTTCATTAACTATCCGGTATTTCCGATGCTTGGATAGTCGACATTGAGTTTATGTCGGTTACTCAGGATCACGGAAACCAGGGTCATTACAGATACGTTATGACCTCAAGCCTCATCAACCGGGAAATGAAAAAAAATCAGGCAGGCAGCATGGCTATGTGGGTCGCCCCCATTAGGGTGTACTGTCACCATCTAGAGAATATTCATATTTGTTACTTCTTTTCTCTTCTGTATCTCCCGGGAACGGTTATGTTGCTAGCAACTGTAGGTGACAATATATTCATTACACTCAAGAGAAATGAGTGGTCGATCATGTGTGGGTCGGGTTGCAAGACGTTCTTGTTGAACCTAGTGTATTCCTCTCTAGAGATACACTATCGGCAGGTGGTTCCATACCTTGTCATAGTCGGAATCCAATCTCCAATAAGCGCCTGCAGTTTTGATTGTATACTATACATATGTGGAGCGTGAGATGTAAGCGTTCTGCTAGATTGTTAATTATTCGGGATTAGACATTATCATAATATCATAAAAGTATTGATTTTGAAAATGTTTTGGGTTATTGTAAGGTAAAAACCATCTGTGTTGAAACGACCCGAGATCCCCCTTACGGGAAACCACAGATTGTATTGAGAACAAGCCACATCGGAACGCAGACAGAAGAACATTTCATTGTTTATTTCAACAATTCATCAGAATACAAGAGTATACAGAGTATAAACAAATAATATACATCACAAAATATCAAAGATTTAAACACATTACATAGCAGCGGAAAAATAATACAATACACAACTAGAAGTAATACACGGATACAGAGCTTTCCGAGTATAGTTCCAACTGTACATAAGGATCCTGTGAATATAAATCTGCAAAACCAGAACTACTATGTAACAACCCGCAAATTCTGAACCAATTTAAATTTTTTATCTTAGAAAATTTTAATGAAATTTGAGGTTATAATATAATTTATATAAATAATAATGGCTAGAATTTTATTTTAATCGTAGTTAGAACGGATAAATTTAATTTAGATATAAATGGAGTTAGAAATGGCGCGGTAGTTTTAAAATTTTAATTCTGAACTTTAACAGAATGTACAAGATTCAAAATTAATCAGAAATGAGTGAAACCTGAAATATTTAAATCTGTTTAATCATATCTTTCTAACGAACCTGAAAAATTGAAATTTCATAGCGGGAATCAAAAGTTATGGCCAATTCAATATTTAGAAAGGTCGATGTAGAATTTATGTATATAATATATATGGCTCAAAGGGCTACTTTTCACATATGAAGGAATTTCGACTCGAAACCACTTACATTGAGTCTGGAATGACGTTTTTGCATTTAAAAAGTATAAACACTTATATATTTTGAGTTTCAGAAATTATTTGTTTAAAAATGTATTTTTTATTAATTATATAGCCCTTGAAAATAGTCATTTTTCAAACGACCTCCGTTTTCGACAAAACCACTTTTGTTGGAACCAGAATGACAAATTATAGCTAGGTTTAAATTTTTAGAATTTTTCGAATTAATATGTGAGCGTGGCAAAAGAAAATATGTTTTGATTATTTCAGTTAAATTTAAATGACTTGAAAATAGCCATTTTTCAAACAGTCTAAGAATTCAACGAAATTAGTCTTGTTAGAACCGTATCGTCATAAGAAAGCTAAAAATAATTTTTCTGGAATTTTCTGAGGTCATATGTGGCTCCGGCGTATTTTAAATATACGGTCAATATTTAATAAATTAATTTTTAATGGAATTTTAAATAAAATTTCTACATATTTTGGAATTGGACCTCGAGACCTGTCCCATTGCGTTCAGAAGGCCTCAAATCGTTAAGATCGACAGTAAGCAAGCCCAATTCTGAGACCAGTCCAGAAATCCGCCTTTATAACACGTTTTTCAATGAATTTAATAATATAAAAATAAAAAATAAAACCCTAATTCTCTCAGCCGCCGCCTATTCCATTCGAAGGCCAGAGAGCTCCTAATTTCAAACACTAATTTCTCTTAATCTGTTCAACGAAAATTGGCAAACTATATATCAATTCGAAGAGATTTTCGAGAGCTTTAATCTCATACGGTGATGATCATCTCTAGAGCTTTGTGGTGCTCGATTTTTGGGCGTGAAGTGGCCGGTTTTGGATGGGGTTTGTGGGCCACAGGGGGGCGTGAGTGGGGACCCAAGGCAGGCGCAGGGGGAGGAGGACCGGGGCTACGACGTGGTGATGTCTGATCGACAGAGGGTGGCCCGAATTTGCGCGCGTAGGGGGGATGGACGATGGAGATGGGTGCGGTTGTAACGTGTAAACGAGGAAGAAGAAGTTATATTTTAATATTATTTTATTTATTAAATATTTAATTTATCCAATGTTTAAAATTTAATATCGTTTTACTGCGATATCAGAATTCAACGAAACGACTTGCGTTGGACTTGTCTTTCCGAGATCTTCGCAATGGCGCAGACCAGAGATGAAACCGAGACAGTCAAATTTTTAGCAAAAATCAAGGTGAGAATTCTGAATTTTATTATTTAATTAATTATAAATTATTTTTCTTGCGTTAAAAATAATTGTATAATGATGTAAATTCAGATCTGAAATGTTCTGTGATTGACGAATTGTTGATGATTGCTTGTGGTATGTTTGTTGGTCATGTTATGCTAGATCCGCATTGAAATCTCATATATGGTTGAATTTTATTTGCGATTAGAAAAATAAATCTAAATTTAGATTTAAACCATATTTTATTCAGATCTAGTTATTCTAATTTATTTTATAATATTAAAATATTATTTTTATTATTTTGAGATGAATAATAGATTCTGATAGACAAATAAAAACTTATCTTTATTTGTTTATATTACAATAGGATTTGAAAGACAAATAAGAAACTTTATTTTTGTTTATTTGTTTACTTTGCAACAGAAAATGAACAACACATAAAACTTTATTTTTGTTTATTTGTTTACTTTGCAACAGAAAATGAACAACATATAAACCCTTATTTATATTTGTTTACTTTGCAATAAGATTTGAACGACAAATAAAATATTATTTTTATTTGTTTATTTACAATAGAATATGAACAACAAATAGAACATATTTTCATTTGTTCCATTTCGACAGAATTTGGCTAACAAATAAAATCCTATTTTTATTTGTTTACATTTAGAACACGATTTACGAATTACAGTAAAATTCTTCTTTTTACTGTCACATTAAACATAAGATGTTCTAGGATTAGTATAACAATAAAATATTAAATTTTATTGCTGATATTAAAAACATATTGGAAATTAAAACTTTATTTACATTGTATTTGTAAATTAAAGGTTATATTTGGAAACCACCTTTTTGTTTACATCTTTATGTTATTAAAAATACATGTTTCGGAAATCACAACTTTGTTTACATTTTATATGTAAATAAGAAATTATTTTCAGAAGTTACATTTTTGTCTGCAAATATATTTTAGTATATAATTGTTTCTTTTATTTGAATTCAATAATGATAATAAACTTTAAAAATAAAATTTATTCTTTTATTTGCATTCAGCAATGCAAATATATATAATAAATAGAAATTGTTCTTTATTTGCATTTACCAATGCAAATATATATTGAAACAAATTATTCTTTCATTTGCACTCACCAATGCAAATACATATATTGAAAATAAAGTTTATTCCTTTATTTGCATTTATCAATACAAATATGCATTGAAATTAATTTTTATTCTTTTATTTGCATTTATCAATGCAAATATTCAATGAAACTAAAGTCTATCTTTTATCTACATTCACCAATACAAATATACACACTTTTATACATTTAATAGTATTTGTTAAAAATATAGTATGAAATCAAAACTATTCTTTTATTTGCATTAACAAATGCAAATATACCTTGGAAATAAATGTTGTTTCTTTCATTTGCATTCACAAATGCAAATATACTTTGAAATAGAATATACTTTGAAATATATTTTGAAATATAATATGCTTTGAAGTGAAATAAACTTTAAAAATGAAATTTGTTCTTTTATTTGCATTTATTATTGCAAATAAATTTTACAAATGGAAGTTGCATTTACTTTGCATTCACTAATGCAAATGTACTTTGAAAATAAGGAATGTTCTTTTATTTGCATTCATAAATGCACACATATATATATATATATATATATATATATATATATATATATATTGAAAACAAACTTGTTCTTTATTTGTAATCACAAATGAAAATATACATTAAAAATAGAATTTGTTCTCTATTTGCATTCCTTGTTTCAAACAAACTAGAAATAAAGGTTACATTTATCTATTTATGTATTTGTTTTCCTTGTTGCAAATAAAACATTAAAATAAAAGTTTCATTTTTGTTTGCAATCCTACATGCAAACCAAACATCAAAATATAAGTTACATTTGTGAATTTGCATTTTGATATGAATAAAACATCGCTTTAAAGTTGTATTTTTATTTGTATTCTTTAATGCAAATAAAACATGAATAGATAGTTTCATTTTACTTTCAAAATTAAGAGTTACCCTTTTATTCACAATTTCAGATATAAATAAAAGGTATGATTTAAAAACTACATTTCAGTGGTAGCACAAATGGTAGGAATGAATATTCCCTTCTATTGTCATTTAGAGGACAATAGAAAGAATAGATTTTAGAGTTGCATTCTTATTGTAATTTTAGGTGAAATAAGGAGAGACATTTTGTCAAATTGATTAGTTAAAATGAAATAAACACTTTTGTTAATTTATACTAGTTAATAACAAAATATTCACTTTTATCAATTCACATTTGTTGAAACCAACTATTCACTTTTATCAATTTACATTTGTTGAAAACAATTATTCATTTTAGTCAATTTATTCTAGTTAAACCAAAATAGACATTTTGTCAAAAATATTCATTTTTGTCAAAATGAATTAGTTAAAGAAATTTACATGTTGGTATATATATATATATATCTTATGTTTGGCAAGATATATACTTGTCAAGATAAGTTAGTTAAATCAAAATATTTATTTTTGTCGAAACAAAAATTATCATTTTTGTCGCATTAGAATTGCCAAAACAATATAACCATCTTTACTTGAGTTTAAACTAGCAAAATAGGAATGATCAATAGAGACGAAGTTATTATGCTTATTCATTCATTGCAATAGAGATATTTTCTTGTCATGATTATATGTTGTGTATTACACTTCCATTCACAAGTTACCCGACTTGTTTATGTGATTGGGACGATTATTTTGACACATCGCCCAAGTGCACAAATTATTTTATTATTTGTTTGATGGTTGAAACCCCACACGGGTGTTGGGATGTAAATTTACATACACTAATCCCAATATTCAGTTGTATGTTGATCGTTAGATCAACAGGCTGCGATGAGCGTTATTATTTAATTTTAACGCTTACACAGTGGAAATTACACTTTGGATGTAGATGGATGACTTGATGATTATACTGTTATTATCATATATATGATGTGTGTGAAATCCATGTAATCCAAATTATATGGTAAATGATTGAGTCGCATTTTGATTCTGGTGTTCTTTTAAATAGGAATATTTTTTTAAATTTGAAATTTTCTTTTATATGAAGGATATTCTTTCATAAAAGAGAAATTATATTTTAATCAAGTATATGTAAAACAAAGAATATTTGTAAAAGATAAAAATTTGTAATATAAAGAATACTTCTCATTTAGAATCTTTTATATAAAGAATATTTTTAATGATTATTTTAAAATATGTTTTTAAAATATTACTAGCATTTGCAATTATATTTTGTGATATGAAATAAATTGAGATGTGAAGTGGATTTATCGTGGACGGTGTTTTTAAACGACGTTTGTCCTTTAATCCAATTTACATTGAAATTGTTATTTGGAATTTATAAATCTATTTTATAGATTTAAAAGGGCATTTTCTAAAAATCAAGTTTTTTCCAATTTAATATATTAAATAGGAATTAAGTGGAAATTCGATTGGTAATAATCGAGATGGGCTTCTGTAAAAGAAGACCGATATTATAGATGGAATTTAAGAGGCTTTGCCGTTTTTCCATGTATATTGTTAGTTCGATACAGAAATCTATATCGATTATGTATTGATTTGATTTCTATGGAATTCCATATTTTGGAAATTGATTTGTGGGTTTATTTTGAACTGTGTTTAAAGGACACTAGTTCTTTAACCTGTTTAAGTCAAGATTTATTCCTTAAAATAAATGATCTTGTAATAATGATTTTTGATAATAAATCAAAACTGGAGCTTTAATAAATCTTTTAAAGAAGATTTAAGATTTTATTTTCAGAGTTTATCTTTGATAAAATTAATGAGAATCTTTTAACACGAATATCTTATTAAAAGAATACTCGGAGTTGGAATGTGGCGTAATGTGTGATTTTCCAATATTTGCTTTTTTATCACAAAATACGCGATTTATTCAGAAAGACCGGGTTTAACCCATTCTGAGTAATCATCACGACGATCAAGAGTCGAAGATGAAGACGGTGATTGAAGACCGAAGGTTTTCACATCGTTGGGATGATGATGACTGGTATCTTGAATTGGGATTGGCCTTCCAAGGCAAGGTATTTAGTAATGATCATCCAAACGCATTTGGAGATCGACGGCTCAGACCCAGAGTGGACTTGTAAATGGATTGTGTGTCTGACATTGTATTCCTTTCTACTGTATTTGTCGAACGCTACTGATTATATATTTCTGTTTGGTGGTGAAGAATTTATTCTTTACTTATCACCCTTCTCTAAGACGTATGAGCTTAGAGGTTATATATATTTTGGTAGATGATCAATAATATAGTAGGGTCTGACAATGTGACATGCTAAGATGCAAATGATCAAGGCTTTGTTGAAAAGCAGGCCTTGTGGTTGATGATCAAAGCACAGTCTCTTTAGGCATAGCTTTGTGTATATCGTGACTTCGCGAGCCTCACATACCGGTTGAGTCTAAAATGGGAGAAGGGAACCCAGGAGGTGCACACATTTCTTTCTAGCTAGAAGTGGTGATTGGGCTTTAACACGGTCCGACATTTGCTTATGTGGTTGATGGAATTTTTGCGAGGCCTCGGTTTATTCTTATCGGTCGCCCACAGCTGATTTGTAGGTCCAATAGGATCGGGGAGCGTGTGTTCAGGCATAACTAATCCACTAAAGTATTTGTGGACCGGCCCTGCTGTATCCAAGGGTTCACCAGCGTCTAAATCCTGAGACATTGCTAGAGTGTCTCGAATCGGTCAGGAGCTCCTCCCTAGCCTTGACTCATGATGGAAACTCAATTTCCAATACGCCCTTGCGGTTTTGATTGTATAACTAGTATGGCGACATAGTAGATGGTAGCTATGCCGTCTAGGATTGATATTATATTTGAAATGTTTTAAATACATATATACACACAATAATACCGTTTTCACGTATCAAGCATCTTTTGACCATTATAAGGTAAAACCCTATCCTCCGGTTTGCGTTGCATTGTGTGATGGGACCTGGGTCTTATAATGGTTTCATTTTTCTAAAAAGCATTATGTTATTTGACGATTTTCTTTATTTACGCACTGGCAATCCAATGGGGTAAACCCGTTCCGCATTAGCGGCGTGGTCCTGTGATTAGCCTTCTTATTAGATAAATTTAGTTAAGAATTCTCACACCAGTCCCACGACCGACCTGTAGTTTGTTTCACTTTGCAAACTCGGGTGCCCTCTTTCCACACGGGCAGTCGAGTAGCTTTTTGCAGATATAGTTAAGCAGGATCCTGGATTGAAGCCTGAAGCTGGGTCCAGAATATTGATGGCCTTCCGCTGAGATGAGTTCCACTGCATTATATTTCTTTTGTTGTAATTTACCTTCTGCTGTACTTTGTAAAGTGTACTCCGATATATTCTGTACTCTGATGTAACATTTATTATTGATGTTATAAAAGTCTGTGTTGTTGTCCTGATGTGTTGTATGCCCAAAGTTAACGTATGCGGGTTTTGAACAGTCTTGATCGATCTTGCGATCAATTGGGGTCGGGAAAAATCCGGGTCGTTACATACTAGCTGCCTGTGTCAAAATAAGGGCACCCAGAGTTTAGGTTAAAACAATAAACTCTAGGTCAGTCATGGGACTGGTGTGAGAACTAAAACAGTTACTAATTTTTATTTTAAAGTTAGGTAAATCAAGGGACCACGCCGTAAAACACGGAACGGGTTTCCTCCCAAGAATACCAGTGCATAAAACAATAGCGCAATGCTAAATAGAGAACAATGAAGCTATTATAAGACCCAAGTCCTATCACACAATGCAACGCAAGCCGGGGGATAGGGTTTTTCCTTATAATAGCCAAACATGCTTAGTACGTTCAAAACAAATCATTTGATACTATTATAAGTGCATAGTGTATAAAACAACTTCAAATCATAAATATTAATCATAGACGGCATGGGTACCATATATCATGTCGCCATACTAGGCTCTACAATCAAAACCGCAAATGTCACGTATTTGGAAATTGGATTTCCGTCTGTGAACCGAGGCAAAGGATAGTCCTCTACCGATTCGAGACTGTCTAGCCCGAGCCTCAGGACCCAGACACAGGTGAGCCCTTGGAGCGACAGGGCCGGTCCACCGATGTGGATTACAGGGCCGGTCAACCGATGTGGATTAAAATGCCTGAACACTGCGTTTCCCCACCCTTTGGGGGTGTAAATGAGTCAACGAATGACTCCATCGGCTTCACATAGTCATCGATATATCCGAGGCGCCTCGCAAACCCACAACCACATAAGTCAAACTCATTAGGGCGTGTAAAACCACTGACGCCACTTCTAGCTAGAAAGAAACACATGTCCTCCCTGAGGTCCTTCTCCCGTTTTTGGTTCACCACTACGGTGTGAGGCTCGCGAATCAACGCTACACAAAGCTATGCCACACAAGCTGTGCTTTGATCATCAACCACAAGACTCTGCGTTTCAACAGAAGCCTTGATCATTTGCATCATAGAATGCCACACAGGCAATTCACTCTATGCAACCGATATCAATCACACAGAATGAAATCTGATGTCAGACACACATCCATTTACAAGTCCGTTCTGGGTCTGAACGAAACCGGAGGAACCTTATTCCTCGCATATCCATTGATCTCCAAGTACGTCTGGACGATCACCAACTTATTCCCTCCTATTGGGTGTACATCCCAATCAAGATCATCAGTAATCACCCAAACGACGTGAAGACCTCCGGTCTTCAACCACCGTCTTCTTCTTCGACTCATCGTCGAATCAGTTATTCAGAATGGGAAAAACCCAGTCTTTCTGAATAACTCACATACATAATAAACAAGTGTTACACAAACACAACATACGCCTCATTCCAATTCATCAGTCACTAACCCTAAATTAGCAAGAGAATAATTCACCAAACATTAACCCCGAATGCCGAAGCCAACATCGGATCAATACCCAAGAAACCATTCAACTTAACTAATCTCCAGTTAGTTTCTGATTTTCTTAACTCCGTTGGGCCTAAGAACAGTATTATTGAAAATACCATTCACGACAACCCAAAATCATATTCCATTAATTATCGGGTTAAAGAACAAGTGTTATTTAAAACACTGTTCACGATAAACCCAAAAATCAATACCAATTCAATTCCAATTAAATATTATTTAATTGGTACACTTCATTAAATATAATTAAAAAGATTTAATCTTTTTCTCAACTGGGCTTAAGAACAATGTTAATGAAGACACCATTCACGACAAACCCAAATCACAATAGATATTAAATACAAGGCTCTGAATAGAAAATATATCGGCTTATATTCAATATCAAATTCTATGACCAACAAATATCGTATTGGATATAATGATATAAATATTTCTTTCAAATTTCCATAACAATATCTGTATAATCACGAAACGCAACATCGAAATATTCCGAAGACAATTTCAATTCAAATCCATTCCAATTCACGTATTGGAAATTCTGGTTACTTTCAAAACCCTCTCAAATCCACTTTATCTATTTTAAAAATAAATAGAATTATAATTCTAGTTCAAAACTAGTTCATTTCCATAAAAATCTATTTTTATCTTTTCAAATATGGAGTTTTTCGTCCCAATTCTTCCCAAATCATTTCTTATGATTTTACACAAATTATTACTATTTTTAATAATTTTATCAAGGCCCGTACTGTCTTCCATCAACGGCCATCGAACTGCACTTACAGCGACCTTTTCCAAATTTGATTTGGACATAATTACAAAGGCAACTGTTAGATTTCAAATATCTGATATTCGTTAGAAAGCCCTTTTCGATACGAACCCAACAGTTACGGTTTTAGGAGAATCCGATGGTCGGATCTCCCGTAATATCCATTCGAAGTCAATAGTCGAAATTCGCGAACTACCGCGGCGCGGCGCGTTTTATTCAAGTCATTATATATATAATATATATTATATATATTTCGTCGATTTCCTTTTAAAACGTATTTTATAAATCATTTTGAATTCGTTTTCGAAACGATTTCAACTTCATTTCAAATTCAAATCAAAATTGAATTTTTCCTTATAAATTCATTTCAAATTGATTTCAATTCAAATCAATTTTCAGTTCAATTTCAATACGTTTTAAATTCAATTCAATTTCAATTCGAATTCATCTCTATTCAATTTCAATTCGAATTCAGTTCTATTCAATTCGAATTCATTTTCAATTCGAATTCATTTCAAATTGATTTCCATTCAATTTGAATTCGATTCGAATTCATTTTATTTTCAATTCAATTTGAATTCTAATTCGTTTCAATTCAATTCGAATTCTAATTCATTTCAATTCAATTTAATTCGAATTTCATTTCAAAATATTCGATTTTGAAATCACTTTTCAATATTCATTATAAAAACGAATATAATCGATATAAATATCGTTCGCGTCAAAATAGCGCATATCTAATCCACACGGCTTTATATATTTCTATTTCAAATATTCTATTCAAATATTTCGTTTCAAATATTTCTTCTCAAATATTTTATTCAAATATTTCTCTTCAAATATTCTATTTCAAAACTGGAACGAAGCCCAATCAATTACCATAGATTTTATTTCTATGGATTTCCATACAACGCATGTGTATATCAACAACGAAAAATAATCAACCATCATCCAAAGTGCATTCTACATTGTATAAGCATCAAATATAAATATTTAACGCTCATAACAGTCTGTCAATCAATCGATCGACATACAACTAATTATTGGGATTAGTGTATGTCATATATCATCCCAATACCCGTGTGGGGTTTCAAACAATCAAACACAGATTTTATTTGTGCAGTTGGGCGATGTGTAAAATTTATCGTCCCAATCTATATCAGTCAAATATGTGTATATAACCAAATCGTCCGATTTGTTTATATTTATTTATTCACATTCACGTTAAAAAATATATTTTCAACTATAAAATATTTTTAACTACTTAAATATTTTATTTCATTTAACATCACATCACACAATCAACTACACATCAAAATCAAACAAACAAGCATACAAGCCGTCCATAGTCTATGGACGATGGGTGTTGTAATGGAGCGATTTTCGATACCTTGAAAACCGTGCCATTATTGAAAGAATTTAGAAGGTGAGAAAGAAAAGATAGAACTAATAGAATATAAGAAGAAGAACACTGAACAAAATCAGAGTAACACGAAACTCACAGCGGAATGAAATAAATATAATGTATAAATTTGAATTACAAAACTGTATTGTATATACATACCATATATCAGAGTACCATACATCATATCACAGCGGAATTAATCTCTAAAGAACTAATAGTGGAGCTTCCTGCTTCGAGCTCCTCCAAGTAAATCTGCAAAGCCTGAAACACTTAACTGCCCATACAAATTTGGGCACCCAAGAGTTTAGGGAAAACACAACAAAATAAACTCTGGGTCTGTCATGGGACTGGTGTGAGTAAATTCCAACCATATTGTTTAACTTTGAACACCTTACTATAACCCAAAATTTACTTTGATATCAAAGCCAGTGATATTATGATAATGTCTAGACAAATAATTATATAAATAGCAGAACGCTTGCATCTCACGTTCCACATATATATAGTATAAAATCATAAACCGCAGGGCGCTTATTGGAGATTGGATTTTAACAGACAAGGTATGGGAGCACCTTCTGAATAGTGTACTCTAGAGGGGATACACTCAGGGTTCAACAAGAACGTCTTGCAACCCGGCCACACATGACCGCTCACTCATTTAGCTTGCGTGTCGCGAATATATTGCCACCACGGTTGTAGGCCATCCAACCATCATCCGAAGATACAGAATCGAAAAGAAGTATAAATATGAATTTTCTCTAGATCGGTGACAATGAACCCTGCTTGGGGATGACCCAACTAGCCATGCTGCCTAGCCCAACTTTTGTCATTCCTGGTTATGAGGCTAGAGGCTACGTCTATCTTTAGAACATCTGATCACCATTCACTTTAAATGTCACATCGTCAAATCCGTAATCACACATTGATTACACAAATGCACACTGGGTGTAGAATAAAGAGAAGTTTCCCTCTCCCCACCAACTTGGTATATTCGTAAAAATCAACGGCGTGACCGTTGGAAATACTCTGTCAGACACTCATCCATACAAGTTGTCCTGGGACTGGACAAACAAAACACCATTCTAGAACTGGACGACCCTTGCATTTAACTCTGTCTTCAATTATCTTCGGCATATCTAATTCGCAGAGCTTATGCCTATATGGAGTGGTTTTCGGATAACGTATCCAACCGGTCCCTCCGTATAGACAACGATGGTCAAAACACTTCGATAGTCAGTTATTTAACTATCGAAGTAACATCCATTCTAATGTATAACTAACATCACATAACCACGGGTATTTTTAATTTTAACCTTCGACTTTATTATTCGAATTCTCATATCTTACCAGATACTTCTCAAATCCCGTTTTAGTCTTTTTACACTTCTTGGAAAACATTTCCAGTTATTACAAATTCTTATTTTCTCATGATCCAGAAAACATACATTATTAACATTCGAAATATTTCCATTCCTTTCCCGTTCTTTATTTCCTATACTTGGATAATCTACCCTATTTATATTGGAAAATATTTCCAATTTCCTTTAACCCTTTAATCAGCCCCATGTTCACTTTTAAAACATTATTCACTTTGAAATGTGAATACCCTCCCTTATTATAGAAATTGGAACACCTTTACCATATAAATCTTTATTCACGAAATACTTTCCCTTATCTTGTTTACCGAAATCTCTTTCATACTTTTTATATTCCTATTCCACTTTATAAACTCTATTTCTAAGTCAACTTCTTATCAAATCAATATCAAGTTTATAACTAAATACTGAATCCTATCCTATTAACATTTATTTGTTTAAAATTAAATGTTAATTATCCTATCAGATTATAATCCCTAAAATAGTTTACTTTTAATACATTTGACATCGTCGAATTCTAGTTTCAAATCCTAACGGTTTAATTCTAATCACATTTTGAACATCGAAATGCTGTCATCGTTTTCTAACACGATTTTCCAATTTCTCTTTCTAAAACTGATTCTTATATATTCTTACGACATCATTATTTATCACTTTTGAATAAGTGGATTTCAACTAAATTGTTTCATTTCCTAGGAAGTGCTGCTATATATGAAAGTCACGCATAAGTCTAATCAACAGCAGTTAATTTGTCGCTATAGTTCTAAACTTGTCATACGCTGTAATATTCTCCTTATAACTAATCTCAACATTACAGTCACACTTACCTTATCGACAGCATTATTTTATTGCTATAGTTCAACTTGTCATATGCTGTAATATTCTTTGTTATAACTAATCTTGACATAACAGTCACACTTATCTTATCAACAACGTTATTTTATCGCTATAAATTCTAAGACTGGCAATACGCTGCCGTATTCGTTTTATACACATCTTGACATCTCTTTCCGTTACAAACTGTTATCGTTCCTTGATAATAGTGAAGCCGTTCAAGTTGGGGTATTCTATTTACCTCTCAGACCTTGATCGACAACGTTCTTATCTTAGAACAGATATACGTTCGTAACTCTAAACTCCTTATTTCTTATAATATACATCAAATCGTATCTCCTTGTTTTATTTTGGAATATGGTTTTATAATACCACATCTTTATTTTGAACTCGGTTGTTTTACGATTATTTATATTCCACATTAACCTTTTGCTTTCTCTATTCCACAGTTCTATTGATAACTTCTTAAATTAAAAGGTAATTAAATCTCATTTATCTCTAAACTGTTTTCATTAGATTAATTAAAGGCCAATTAATCTAATAATCATTTTCCAAATAACAGTTGATTAAATCAACTTCATTTCATCAGTAAATTCGTTCACTGATCTTAATTACTTCTCATTAGATTAATATAATTAATCTAATAATATTTCTAAAATTTGTTTATCTTAAATATAATTATCCAAATACTTAATCATCGGATAATTTCTGCTTTATAAACTTATTTAAATATCAACAATCGTTTTTATTTATTTTATAAAAACGAACTCTAAAATACTGGTTTATAATAGAACTTCTATTATAAATTTAAATCTTCTTTTTAATTATAAAAATATAATTTTTATAATTAACCTCGTTGATTTGCCTGACGGCCAATCAACTCCTTAACAAAACGATGGTTCTATGGTCGACTGTTATCACTTTCTAAATTGATATCATTTATTGATTTATCGAACACAGATGTTGAATTTCCGTTCAACATCAATATTCACATGGGGTTTTAAATATAATTCAGGTTCATACAAAACAAACAGTACATATAATTATCAAGGAATCCGATCGGATTTCTCCAACCGGTTTCCGCATCCACAGATGTCAGTCAACACAATTTACACTAACTCTATACTAGGGGGTATTCTTATCGATGGAATCAGTGTCCAACCGATGACGTGTACATATGTAACGATATCTAATATTCAACCAAATTAATTGTAATCTACCTAATCGACCATGACACAGCATTCAAACAACATTAAAGTATAATTAAAATAATTTAAAATAGATCAGAGTTAGTGAATTTACTCACCTTGGTGCGTTAACCGTTAAATAACGATTTGCGTCTGTTTCACTCTGTTCCGGCTTAGTAGCATAATGCTTGTTGCCCTGATTTCAATGAATCCATACTCCCTCCTTAATCATGGCATTAAGCCGCTAATCCACTTCTTAATCATCTCCCTCTTCGTTTTGTTCGTGCATCACCAAGTAAGGCCGTGCACCATTTACACCTACACCAATGTCCGATCAACAAATCCACGAATCCGGCCTCACCACTAAACCTTTAGCATCTATATGTGCCTCTTTTAACCAAACTCGACCCAAACAATCTACTTCTACTGTCGTCGTACACCCGGATGTCCGACATGACCATCGCCCTACCACCCTTGCTTTGCTAGTGTATACCAACTGGCACCCCAAGTTTTCCACCGTGAAACCAACGTGGCCATCAGTCCACCTCTCCGAGCTCATCACCTCACGCACATAAACAAAGCTCGCTCCTTCTAGCTCTTCTCAGTTCAAACATTAACACTCCTACCCACAAATAACTCTCCATACTACTTCACCGTTGAACATTCCACCACCCAAGCGAACTCTAGCTTATATGTCCACGCTGAACTCCTCCTTAGTTCCTCAGGTGCGACAAGTTTTAGAAGGAAACCCCTCCAAGCTTCGCCACTAGCTGTCCTTGCTACTAACCATCATTTCATTAGTTGCTTCAGCACTTCGCAAAAACACCATACACCAAATATCACCACACTCGCCTTGTTTTGTTTTCCTTCACTTTCCCTATACGGGATGCAACAGTACACGTGAAACACGTCCTCAGCACTGTTACACAGTTCTCCAAACAACCTGCCGTTAAAACCGCATGTTCATCCCATTTTTCAACAGGCGAATACACCATCATGCAATCCACGAAAAACAGCAAACTCCCTTCAGTTATTCACCAAATGCGTCGCCTCCTAACGTAAACAAAACAACAGAAGTTTGCTTCTGCGCCTCCTCAGATCTTCTTGCACCACCGCATCTTACCACCCTGGTCACCAGAAACTCCAGCGATAATTCCAGCATCCCCGAACAAAAGCCGCATCTACCCAAAGCCTCACCGTCGACCGCCATATCAGCACCCACTTCACCATATATACATGCATGCACAGTACATGCTTTTGCACACTTCCTCTTTACTTACGTCCATCAGTTCCTTGTAGTTCGCACCAGATCCATGCTCCATCCACCATTTGAACCATTCCGCCCTCATTACTAACCCATTTCTTCCTAGAACCAACTCCATGCATGCATACACGTGAATGCCTAACCTTCCATGTATCAACACAATGCACCATTTATTCCACTTCTGCCCATCTTCTTCTTATTGCCATTCCACACTTTACTGCATCCGTTCCTCATATTGAAAGCTCCACATAATAACCCCTTCACTTCCCATCCCATCGAGTTCATCGGCTCTTCGCAACACCATCGCCCTTTGGTGAAGGTCGGCTCCTCCCTGGTACATGCATCGAGCTCCTGCGTTTTGATGCAAGCATGTTCCTGGGTTCGGTGTACCTCCCCCTTGTCTTGCGATTTTGGTATTTTCAAAAAAGGAAAAAAAATGAATATTTTAAGTGGGAAGAAAAAGAAATGGCAGCTTCGTTGTTGCTTTCAGGGAGGAGAACAAACCCATTATATAATGTTTTGAAAACTTAGCAGTGATGTCTTTGTCATATTTTATTAAGCATAGCCTTACCGCTATTATAGGGTATGGGGTACGTAGTTGGCTGTATATTTAGAGGTAGTGTGCGGATAGATATTTAAATATTAACTTAGTTGCTAAGGAGATAGAGTACGAAAATATACTTATATAATGCTTTACCTCAGTGGTTAAGGAATAGCATGTACTCAGTAGATTAGGCTAGCTAGTTGGTACATAAAACATTAGGGTGCAGGTTTCATTTACTGTTCTTTTAAAGGTTGATGATTGTGCAAGACTTCATCGCCAAGGTAAGTATATATGTGTATATTCACAATAGTTGGATAGCTCCCATGTAGGTAACGCATCTAAGTCCTAGGCTTCTGTTTTGAAAGTGATGGATGTTGTAAGGATAAATTATGTATCTGTATGGCCTATGGCATGTGCTAAGTTAAGTCTATACTATGGCTTGTACATGCTGCACGTTTCTTTAAGTATAGGGGTCTGGGAAGTATGGTCTGCGTGCTTCCACTGAAAGTAATCGGTAGGAATTCCTTAGTGTTGAAGAAAATCATTTAATATACATGTATATTTATTAAGAGCACCTCATTGCGTAAAAGTTCGTCTCCATATACTGACCTCTACAGACAGAAGTAAGAGTACAGTTGTGCTCAGTGAGGTGTCACGATCCCAGAAATATATTAATACCGGTAGATTGACTTATATTTTGAAACCCTGAAATACCAATACAGGGTACATAATACTCCAAATAAAAAGTTGCATATTCAATTATTTAAAAACTACAGTAAAATTCTAAAAATTAAATTATCGCTGCGCCTCAAAAGAACCTTGTCCCGATTTGCACCCGATATCAAGTTATATTCAAATAACCGTTACGGTCGATATACGATTTCACAACGACTTTTTGAATATTTGATTTGTACATATCTTGCAATCTATACGACAAAATCTTGGTTTTTCACTTCTGTTAGAAAGATACAGTTCAACAGATTCCAACGTTTCTTGTTGCGAAGAAATCCGATTCAAAATGAGTCCGGTACACTCAGTTGAAGTTCAGAACGTTAATTTACGAACTGCAGGGTCGTTCTGAGCTCGATTGTAATTAATATATATTGTTATACGTTCAACTTCGTTTTAAATAAATATATAAATCCATTTATGTTACGAATTAAATATTTAAACTGTTTTAAATATTCAAATACCACTCGATAAAATGCGGGACGTTACAAGTGTCGGGTGCTACTAAACACCGTCTGCATCCTAGTATATATTTCAAACTAGAAATAAATTAAAGGTGAGGAGTTCTCACAGAGGGTTCCACTCCGCCGTGCTTTGCTTCTGAACTGCTGAACCGTCTGGATATTATTTGAAATTCCAATGAAGTTCTTTTCACGTTGTTCATAATAAGAACTATATTTTTATCACTTCATTCCAATAAATAAAAATCATATTTTTATTTCTTCTTTATATATTTTACAGCGCTTATTTCTATATAAAAATTATATTTTTATATTTCTTCTTCTTATATAAAGATCAAACTTTTATTTCGCTTTCATATATATAAAAATCGAATTTTTATCTTCACTACACATATTTTTTTTAATCCTTCCTCTAATATAAAAATTATATTTTCATTTCAAATCTCCATGCATGAAAATTGTATTTTTATTTCGCTATTCATATCATAAAAATCACATTTTTATGTTGTTAAAAATCACATCTTTAGGTGGTTAAAAATCAAATCTTTAGGTGGTTAAAAATCAAATCTTTACACATAGAAAAAATCTAATCTTTTGTATGCTATTCATATAAAAACTGGTTTCTAAAATTAATGCTTTTTATATATAAAAACCGATGGTATACTATATTTCATATGAATAAGAATATATTCTTTATAGGAATAAAGATCTAAGCTTTATATTCAATTAAAATCGTATTTTCTTTCTAATCTAAATTTATAAGAATCGGTTTTTTATACTTAAGAAAAATCAATTTTTACTTAAGAAAAATAACTAAACTTTAAGTAATAATAAGAAAAAAATCGGATTTTATATATATATAAAAGGTTATAAAACTTACTGTAATCGGAGGAGGGGGTCTTCCTAGTGCTGACGTCGGATTGGTGGAGGGGGTGTGCTCGCTGAGGTGGCGCCGGAGTCTGGCGGTCGCGGTGGTGGGCTGAGGGTGTTAACGGCGGTCTAGGGTTTTGGTTTGAATCGGGTGCTCGAGTGGAGGGAGGATGACGTAGATTCGAGGGCGGAGGAAGGGGGAAACGGGGAGGGCTTGCCCTCCGACGGTGGCGCGCCCTGATCGGAGGAGCGACTGCTCCTCCTCCGTTTTTTTTGAAAAGTTTGAAATGAATCGGGAGAGAGAGGCAGAAGGTTTGAGGGGGGGGGGGTTAAGTGAAAAGAGGGGTTAACCTTTATATTATTTAATTTTAATTTTCCCAAAAAGTAACTTTTTATTTTGACCTCGAAATCAAGCCCATCGACTGTCGTCCATAGCTAATTACCCTCATTCCAAACACAATGGGATATGTATCACAGGCTGATTCGACTGTTTCAATCAGTTTTCATCAAAATCAAAATATAACTCTATATATTGAATTTGAACGCGCATTTCAATTTACCGGGGCCACATACGAACTCTAAAAATTCCCGAAAAATATTTTCTAACTTCGTATTGACGATACGGTCCTAACAAAACCAATTTCGTCAAATTCTGAGACCGTTTGAAAAATGGCCAATTTTCAGTCGATTAAAATCAACTAAAACTGGTCAGACGCGTTTTCCTTTGCCACGCTCACATATTGATTCGAAAAATTATGAAATTTGAAACCTACCAATAATTTGACATCGCGAATCCAACAAAAGTGGTTTCGTCGAAAACCGAGGTCGTTGGCAAAATGGTCATTTTTAAGGGTCCAAATTCCATAGCGACTATTCTGAATTTTCAATTGGACATATCTTTTGACTCCCACTATGAAATTTCAATTTTTCGGATTCGTTGGAAAGATATTCTCCATTAGATTCAAATATTTTAGTTTCACTAAAATCCGGTTTATTTTGAATCCTGTACATTCATTTGAATTTTGAAATCGAATTATCGAACTACCGCGCCATTTACAATTCCTTTTATATATATATAAATAAATATTTATATTCTAACGATAATTCGAATAAATATATACGTTTGAATTATACTCAAAATAATTTTCTCGTCGTTATTATTTAAAATAATTTATTTTAAATAATCAAAATTCGCTAAAATAAAAAATTTAAATTGGCTCAGATTTCCAGGTTATTACAATCTCCCCCACTTAAAACTTTTCATCCCCGAAAAGGAACGAAGCCGGAAGTTGTTTAACTAATCAACTCAACTTTATGTATTTTCACTACGGCTTAAGTTCTTCAACATTTCAGTTTCTAAGATCTTTTCAAATTTTTCAAAAATTTGGCTAACACCCTAAATTTTCGAAAAATTTCGCCATAACCTCCCCTGCACCGGGGACTTCGGGATATTTCATATAGCCTCCCATGGCCTTCTTCAATCCAAAAGAAAAAGAAAAAGACAAGCGGCTAGCCAATCGGCTCATAAAATCATCATCACCCAAACAAAACAGTAAATTATGGTAAACATGTACCTATTTGTCGGGCAAACAATTTTATTCTTTTGCTCTAGCCTCCTTGCTATGACCTGTTCAGTGTAAGTACATGTATATGCATGAAAGTGCGGCTAATTTTCAATACAATTCACTATTTGATACAATTTGGCTATAGGGTACAAATTTTAATTAATCAACCAATAATCAACAACACAACCATCGATCAATTAGTTGATTAGCTTTTCAAATTTATAACTTTGATACATTGTCAAAAAATCAGATTTTTGATGCCAAATCACAACAATAAGCCCTATCTAATTTCGGTTCTCACACCAGTCAATTGGAAATATATAGAAATCTCACTTTCGAAACTCGAAAATAAATACTGGCGATGGTGCCCCATCACCAGAATTATCCCCGGGCAACTAGAGTGTGATTCAATAACCATCCAGTACATTAAAACTTCGAATACACGTTTGCAAGACGTATATGCAAAATATTTATATATTGGATTGTCCTAATTAATTTAAGATAAATATTCAAATACGTATACAATGATTTAAATTTCAAAACAAAACTTGTTTTAATTTTTATTTTTAAAAACAATACTCTTCACACTCGTTCTAGGATACTACTGATCCCATCTCTAACGAGGCATTCTTATTGGATATTACTAATCCAGTTTCTGATGAATTCTTTCGTATGGTTCTAATGTGTCTTGTTCTCTGAGCTTTGTAAACCAAAGCTCTGATACCACGATGAAACGACCCGAAATCCCCCTTACGGGAAATCACGGATTGTATTGAGAACAAGCCACATCGGAACGCAGACAGAAGAACATTTCATTGTTTATTTCAACAATTCATCAGAATACAAGAGTCTACAGAGTATAAACAAATGATATACATCACAAAATATTACAGATTTAAATACATTATATAGCAGCGGAAAAATAATACAATACACAACTAGAAGTAATACACGGATACAGAGCTTTCTGAGTATCGTTCCAGCTGTACATCAGGATCTTGTGAATATAAATCTGCAAAACCAAAACTACTAGCTGCCCGTGTCAAAATAAGGGCACCCAGAGTTTAGGTTAAAACAATAAACTCCAAGTCAGTCATGGGACTGGTGTAAGAACTAAAACAATTACTAATCTTTATTTTAAAGTTAGGTAAATCAAGGGACCACGCCGTATAACACGGAACGGGTTTCCTCCAAAGAATACCAGTGCATAAAACAACAGCACAATGCTAAATAGAGAACAATTAAGCTATTATAAGACCCAGGTCCTATCACACAATGCAATGCAAGCTGGGAGATAGGGTTTTCCCTTATAATAGCCAAACATGCTTAGTACGTTCAAAACAAATCATTTGATACTATTATAAGTGCACAGTGTATAAAACAACTTCAAATCATAAATATTAATCAAAGACGGCATGGGTACCATATATCATGTCGCCATACTAGGCTTTACAATCAAAACCGCAAATGTCACATATTTGAAAATTGTATTTCCGTCTGTAAACCGAGGCAAAAGATAGTCCTCTACCGATTCGAGACTGTCTAGCCTGAGCCTCAGGACCTAGACACAGGTGAGCCCTTGGAGTGACAGGGCCAGTCCACCGATGTGTATTAAAATGCCTAAACACTACGTTTCACCACCCTTTGGGGCGTAAATGAGCCAACGAATGACTCCATCGGCTTCACATAGTCACCGATATATCCGAGGCGCCTCGCAAACCAACAACCACATAAGTCAAACTCGTCAGGGCGTGTAAAATCACTGATGCCACTTCTAGCTAGAAAGAAACGCATGTCCTCCCTGAGGTCCTTCTCGCGTTTTTGGTTCACTACCGGGGTGTGAGGCTCGCGAATCAACGCTACACAAAGCTATGCCACACAGGCTGTGCTTTGATCATCAACCACAAGACTCTGTTTTTCAACAGAAGCCTTGATCATTTACATCTTAGCATGCCACACAGGCAATTCACGCTATGCAACCGATATTAATCACACAGAATGAAATCCGATGTCAGACACATATCCATTTACAAGTCCGTTCTGGGTCTGAACGAAACCGGAGGAACCTTATTCCTCGCATATCCATTGATCTCCAAGTACGTCTAGACGATCACCAACTGATTCCCTCCTCTTGGGTGTACATCCAAATCAAGATCATCAGTAATCACCAAACGACGTGAAGACCTCCGGCCTTCAACCACCGTCTTCATCTTCGACTCATCGTCGAATCAGTTATTCAGAATGGGATAAACCCGGTCTTTCTGAATAACTCGCGTATATAATAAACATGTGTTACACAAACACAACATACGCCTCATTCCAATTCATCAGTCACTAACCGTAAATTAGCAAGAGAACAATTCACCAAATATTAACCCCGAAGGCCGAAACCAACATCAGATCAATACCCAAGAAACCATTCAACTTAACTAATCTTCAGTTAGTTTCTGATTTTTTTAACTTCGTTGGGCCTAAGAACAGTATTATTGAAGATACCGTTCACGACAACCCAAAATCATATTCCATTAATTATCGGGTTAAAGAACAAGTGTTATTTAAAACACTGTTCATGATAAACCCAAAAATCAATACCAATTCAATTCCAATTAAATATTATTTAATTGGTTCACTTCATTAAATCTAATTAAAAAGATTTAATCTTTTTCTCAATTGGGCTTAAGAACAGTGTTAATGAAGACACCATTCACGACAAACCCAAATCACATTTGATATTAAATACAAGGCTCTGAATAGAAAATTTATCGACTTATATTCAATATCAAATTCTACGACCAACAAATATCGTATTGGAAATAACGATATAGATATATCTTTCAAATTTCCATAACAATATTTATATAATCACGAAACCCAACATCGAAATATTCCAAAGACAATTTTGATTCAAATCCATTCCAATTCACGTATTGGAAATTCTGGTTACTTTCAAAACCCTGTCAAATCCACATTATTTATTTTAAAAATAAATAGAATTATAATTCTATTTCAAAACTAGTTCATTTCGATAAAAATCTATTTTTATCTTTTCAAATATGGAGTTTTTCATCCCAATTCTTCCCCAATCATTTCTTATGATTTTACACAAATTATTACTATTTTTAATAGATTTATCAAGGCACGTACAGTCGATTTCCATCAACGGCCATCGAACTGCACTTACAGCGACCTTTTCCAAATTTGATTTGGACATAATTACAAATCCAACCATTAGATTTCAAATATATGATATTCGTTAGAAAGCTCTTTTCGATACGAACCTAACGGTTCCAGTTTTAGGAGAATCCAATGGTTGGATCTCCCGTAATATCCATTCGAAGTCAATGGTCGAAATTCGTGAACTGCCGCGGTGCAGCGCGTTCTATTCAGGCCATTATATATATATATAATATATATATTATATTTCGTCGATTTCCTTTTAAAATGTATTTTATAAATCGTTTTGAATTCGTTTTCGAAACGATTTCAACTTCATTTCAAATTCAAATCAAAATTGAATTTTTCCTTATAAATTCATTTCAAATTGATTTCAATTCAAATCGATTTTCAGTTCAATTTCAATACGTTTTAAATTCAATTCAAATTCATTTCTATTCAATTTTAATTCGAATTCAATTCTATTCAATTTCAATTCGAATTCATTTTCAATTCGAGTTCATTTCAAATTGATTTCCATTCAATTTCAATTCGATTCGAATTCATTTTATTTTCAATTCAATTTGAATTCTAATTCGTTTCAACTCAATTCAAATTCTAATTCATATCAATTCAATTTAATTCGAATTTCATTTCAAAATATTTGATTTTGAAATCACTTTTCAATATTCATTATAAAAACGAATATAATCGATATAAATATCGTTCGTGTCAAAATATCGCATATCTAATCAACACGGCTTTATATATTTCTGTTTCAAATATTCTATTCAAATATTTCGTTTCAAATATTTCTTCTCAAATATTTTATTCAAATATTTCTCTTCAAATATTCTATTTCTAAATTGGAATGAGGCCCAATCAATTACCATAGATTTTATTTCTATGGATTTCCATACAACGCATGTATATATATCAACAACGACAAATAATCAACCATCATCCAAAGTGCATTCTACACTGTATAAGCATCAAATATAAATATTTAACGCTCATAACAGTCTGTCAATCAATCGATCGACATACAACTAATTATTGGGATTAGTGTATGTCATATATCATCCCAATACCCGTGTGGGGTTTCAAACAATCAAACACAGATTTTATTTGTCTAGTTAGGCGATGTGTAAAATTTATCGTCCCAATCTATATCAGTCAAATTTGTGTATATAACCAAATCGTCCGATTTGTTCATATTTATTTATTCACATTCACGTTAAAAATTATATTTTCAACTATAAAATATTTTTAGCTACTTAAATATTTTATTTCATTTCACATCACATCACACAATCAACTACACATCAAAATCAAACAAACGAGCATACAGGCCGTCCATGGTCTATGGACGACGGGTGTCGGGTGCTACTAAACACCGTCTGCATCCTAGTATATATTTCAAACTAGAAATAAATTAAAGGTGAGGAGTTCTCACAGAGGGTTCCACTCCGCCGTGCTTTGCTTTTGAACTGCTGAACCGTCTGGATATTTGAAATTCCAATGCAGTTCTTTTCACGCTGTTCGGAATAAGAACTATATTTTTATCACTTCATTCCAATAAATAAAAATCATATTTTTATTTCTTCTTTATATATTTTACAAAGCTTATTTCTATATAAAAATTATGTTTTTATATTTCTACTTCTTATATAAAGATCAAATTTTTATTTCGCTTTCATATATATAAAAATCGAATTTTTATCTTCACTACACATATAATTTTTTTTATCCTTTCTCTAATATAAAAAATATATTTTCATTTCAAATCTCCATACATGAAAATTGTATTTTTATTTCCCTATTCATATCATAAAAATCACATTTTTATGTTGTTAAAAATAACATTTTTAGGTGGTTAAAAATCAAATCTTTAGGTGGTTAGAAATCAAATCTTCACACATAGAAAAATCTAATCTTTTGTATGTTATTCATATAAAAATTGATTTCTAAAATTAATGCTTTTTATATATAAAAACTGATGGTATACTACATTTCATATGAATAAGAATATATTCTTTATACGAATAAAGATCTAAACTTTATATTCAATTAAAATCATATTTTCTTTCTAATCTAAATTTATAAGAAACAGTTTTTTTATACTTAAGAAAAATCAGTTTTTACTTAAGAAAAATAACTAAACTTTAAGTAATAATAAGAAAAAAATTCATATTATATATATATATAAAAAAGGTTATAAAACTTACTGTAATCGAAGGAGGGGGTCTTCCTAGTGCTGACGTCGGATTGGTGGAGGGGTGTGTGCTCGCTGAGGTGGCACCGGATTCTGGCGATCGCGGTGGTGGGCTTAGGGTGCTAGCGGCAGTCTAGGGTTTTGGGTTCGAATCGGGTGCACGGGTGGAGGGAGGAAGACGGAGATTCGAGGGCGGAGGAAGGGGGAAACGGGGGGGGGGAGGGGAGGGCTTGCCCTCTAACGGTGGCGCACCCTGATCAGAGGAGCGACTGCTCCTCCTCCGTTCTTTTCTCTTTCTTTATTTTTTTATTTTTTTATTTTGAAAAGTTTGAAATGAATTGGGAGAGAGAGGCAGAAGGTTTGAGGGGGGGTTAAGTGAAAAGAGGGGTTGACCTTTATATTATTTAATTTAAATTTTCCCAAAAAGTAATTTTTTATTTTGACCTCGAAATCAAGCCCACCGAGTGTCGTCCATAGCTAATTACCCCCATTCCAAACACAATGGGATATGTATCACAGGCTGATTCGACTGTTTCAATCAGTTTTCATCAAAATCAAAATATAACTCTATATATTGAATTTGAACGCGCATTTCAATTTACCGGGCCATATACGAACTCTAAAAATTCCCGAAAAATATTTTCTAACTTCGTATTGACGATACGGTCCTAACAAATCCAATTTCGTCAAATTCTGAGACCGTTTGAAAAATTGCCAATTTCTAGTCGATTAAAATCAACTAAAACTCCACGCTCACATATTGATTCGAAAAATTATGAAATTTGAAACCTAGCAATAATTTGACATCGCGAATCCAACAAAAGTGGTTTCGTCGAAAACCGAGGTCGCTTGCAAAATGGCCATATTTAAGGGCCTAAATTCCATAGCGACTATTCTGAATTTTCAATTGGACATATCTTTTGACTCCCGCTATGAAATTTCAATTTTTCGGATTCGTTGGAAAGATATTCTCCATTAGATTCAAATATTTTCAGTTTCACTAAAATCCGGTTATTTTGAATCCTGTACATTCATTTGAATTTTGAAATCGAATTATTGAACTACCGCACCATTTTCAATTCCTTTTATATATATAAATAAATATTTATATTCTAACGACGATTCGAATGAATATATACGTTTGAATTATACTCAAAATAAATTTCTCGTCATTATTATTTAAAATAATTCATTTTAAATAATCAAAATTCGCTAAAATAAAATTTTTAAATTGGCTCAGATTTCCGGGTTATTACATGTGTTTAAGTGTGGATTGGTCTTACGATTATCATCTCTTTTGAAAATGACTTTTAAAAGTTAAACCAAGTGGTTGGAGTTTACTCACACCAGTCCCATGACTGACCCAGAGTTTTATTTTGTTTTGTTTTCCCTAAACTCTTAAGTGCCCAAAATTTGTACGGGAAGTCAAGTAGTCGGGACTTATAGATACACTAGATAGAGCTTGGAGCAGGAGGCTTCAACAGCATTTTATAGCTATTGTTTATTTCCACTGTGATGTAAGAGTTGTACTCTAATATACAAATACAGATTTTTGTTTCAAAGTTATTTTAGATACTATATTTTTTTTCGTTCCGCTGTGAGATTCATGTTACTTTGATGTTCTTGTGTTCTTCTTCTTCTTCTATTCTAATTTTCTATCTAATCTATTCTCACCATCTAACTTCTTTCTATTAACTATCTGGTATTTCTAATACTTGGATAGTCGACATTGGTTTTAACTGTCGATTTTCTGGGTCGAAAATCCCAGAGTCGTTACAGTGGTATCAGAGCTAAAGGTTAAATAATTACCTTGGCTCTGTGGTGTGACTCCGTAGAGATGGGGTTAGTAATACCCTAGATTGAGTTGTGTGTATATATACGAGTGAACATATTTGTAGATTTTATAAAAATGATTTTATATTGTGTAGATTCATTGATTGAGTAATTTATGAATTTTGGTCGATCAGTTTGATCCACTGTATCGGTAAGGATTTATAAACACTAGAGTAGATGAATAGACATGGTATGTTTTGAAAAGAGGGTAAATGGAATAATTTTACCCAAATTATATTTTGATATAAAAGAAAAAAATTATGTTGAAATGATTATAATATATTGGATATATTGGTTGTTATTATAATCGAGTAAGATTATAAATTAAATGGTTATGTAAATAATCAATCAGAATTCGTATAAGTGTAATATAAGAAAACAGATAAATTAAATCTAATTTAACTCAGAACTGGAATTAAAACTCTGGAAATTTGGAAAAGTGTGTATAAATGGATTGAATTAAATATATGAGAATTTTAAAATCCTCGTAGATTTTAAATTGTTTGACAAGAATTGTTAACGATATTTTGAATTGATTTCAAAGTGGAAGTGTTTGAGAATTGAGTTTGAAAATGTTATAGTATTGAACTCACTTCAGTCGTTGGGAAATAATTTTTATGATGTTGGCCACACCATCAGTGTTCATTTTCAAGTTATACGTGACGGATTACTACCAAAGATATGGTTTTTTAATTGTTTGAGGAAACAAGTTGTTTTGGTTTCGAAAAAGGATATTTGGTTTTAGAAAAACTAGGTTCTTTAAAAATTGCCAAGGAAAGATTGTTTGACTTAAAACCAAAATTTGAATTGAAATATGTGGAAATAAATTGAAATTGAATTAAAGCTAGTTAAGTAGTAACTGGAATTGAATCGAAATAGAAAATATCGAATGAAAATTGGATTAGTGATATAGGAGTCTGAAATGCTGTTGGGTTGGTGAGTTAAGCGTTTGGAATCAAGGATGGAACCCGAATTTGAAATAGAATTTGACTTGGGTATGAGGGAATAGCTGTGTTAAGGATAAATTGATCGGAGTTGATTGGAATGATATTAGTATATGCAGAATTGGTGACATATGGAAACGATATAATGATATGCCCGACAAAAAGGTACTGTTTACTTTTATATGAGTATGAGATTTATGAGCCTGTTTGGCAAGTCGCTTGGCTCTTGATTTCCTTTTGTATTGGAGAAGGCCCAGAGAGGCGAGTTGTAGTTGTACCGACTGAGCCATACAAAGGTGGTACTGGCGAAATTTTTTGAAAATTTCAGGTGTTAGAAATTTTTTAGGATTTTTGAAATTTTTTGTTAATAGAAATGAATTAGTAATTTAATTAAAATAATTTGGTTCAGTGAAACCGGAGTTAAGAAGTAACAAACAATTTTTAACCCACTTAATAGGTTCGTTTTCTATCTTAGCAATTTCGAGGACGAAATTATTTTAAGGGGGGAAGAATGTAACATCCCGTATTTTTACGGTATAATAATTAATTAATTTAATTACTTAAATAGTGATTTAGAGATTTAAATGGTCGTTTAATTAAATAAAATTAAATATTTAATTAATATAATAATTAAATAATATATTTAATGATGAAATAATCAGAATTAGTTGAAATGGCAATATTGTGTGAATTGGACAATTTATAATATATAGTTTAAGTTTAGAATTTGAATTATATTAACGAATACATTATTTAAACAATACTTTGAACGTATGATTATAATATAATTATAATCGTGCTCAAAATGGCGCGGCAGTTCGTAATTTGGCGATTCGAATTTTAAACGAATATACAGAAGCCGTTTTAAATCAGATTTCTGTGAAACAAGAAACGTTCAGAGCTGGTGAAGTATATTTTTCTAATGGAAGAGAAAAATAAAGATTTCATCGTGTAGATTGTGAGTTATGTACAAATCAAATATTCGAAAAGTCGCTATGGAATTCCATTACAATTTATAACAATTTATTTATATTATAAATTGATTTTTAATATAAATCGAATATCGATAAAAATGTGAATTTTGAAATATCGAGTTGTATATCCAGATATGTATATTCTATTGAAATATATACGATAATATTTATTCATAAATATTAAATTTAATTATTTTTAAATATATTAATATTTAAATGGATTTATTTAAAGCTTTAAAAATAGCCAGTTTTGCAAACGACCTCCGTTTTTGACGAAACTAATTTTGTTGGATACGGAGTATTATATTATTGTTAGATTTTAATTTCCGTAATTTTTGGAGTTAGTATGTGGCCATACGGATTTTTAACGTGAGGAATAGTCGATATTTTGAACTTTGCAAATATGTTGTGTGAGCAAACAGAGTCGGAATTCGACGAAACAAGTTTTGTTGGGTCCGTAATGTCAAACTCCAGTTGTATGTCCATTTTCATGATTTTTGGATATCATGTGTGGTCATACGTATTTTTAAACGACAATTACAAACAGAAATACAATATATGTTAATAAAATAAAATACAAAGCCTATATTAGAAGCTACCCTACACTATATATATACCCTTAACAATCACCTATGCACTAAGATTTTTACTCTCTAGTCAAAAACATGTCGTCATCGCAAAAAATAAATTCTATAACAAAAACTTTAGTTTAGAAACCAATAGAAATTCAAATAAATTTCTATAAAATACAAAATGAGTGTCTTTGGATTTGTTTTTGGACCAGCTTCATTTCTATACTTGTTTGGAAGGGTGCGATGCAAATTATTTGGGGATCAAAATTCAACAGTAAGGCTAGGGTTAGCGTATCTACGCTTTTGGAGTTCAGTCTCGTGAATTCCTTGTTGTAGTTGGATTCATAAGATGATTTCGCACCTCTATGCAAAACTTTGGGAAATTCCGCACCAATATGTGTCGAGGGATGCACAGTAGCGAGCTTAAGGAGCTGCAGATTGCGATTCAAGTGAAGATGCCGAGTCGAAACTTTTTGGTATGAAGGTGTTGAGCTTTCGAAGAGAAGAACGTTGGTTATGGTGATGTGTGTTTCGAGTGTATGGAGAGCGAGAGCGCAACGTCTGGAGTTTTGAAAATGGCTGTGGAAAGTGCCTGGAGGATGGACTACATCGGGGAAGAAGGGTAGTGACTTGGTAGGCCGATATTTTTTCAAATGGGCCGGAGAAGATAAAGGTTAAGCCCACTTAAGTATTTAATTAAATTTCAATTCAAATGAAATAATGTATTAACTTTAGTTTAGCGTATCTTACTCATAAATTAACGAAATTGGACAAAACCGGATCCGTTGGGATGGTATGGACAATGGCTACGCAATGGAACCGAATGGGAGTGAAATGGAGCTCGTTACAATTTGTAGTGAAATAAATTGTCTAATCTGCATCAACCGACAATTATCGTTATTTAACGATAACCGTCCAATGTGAGTAAATCTCACTAACTCTTCCCAATTATATTTTGTAACGTATTTTTTTAGAACTGATAAATATTGGTTGATTGTTGTGTGTTGACTGGTTGGTTGAACTACTAATTGATTAGCTAAAAATATTGATATAGTTAAATATATAAATCGAAAATCAAATATTAATTTTGTTTATTAGTATATTTCATACTAAAATGAAATTGATGTGAATTATATTATGTAACATCTGTGGATGCAGGGAAACAGGTTGGTGGAATCCAACTGGATTCCCCAATATTTATAATATTGTTTTTCATATATTATGATATATGATGTGGTATATAATCGTTATCGATTGTGTGTGTTTGTATGATGATTGATCCTTTTGATTTGGTATTTTAATACCATAACTGATACTGGAATGTAAAAAGGAGTTTTCACAGTGTACTTTGAAAATAAAATATTTATATAAAATCAATGAATTTTATATAATAAGGGAATATTTATATGAAATAAATATAATTATAAAAGGAAATATGTGGGAAATAAAAATAATTAGAAAATGGATTATTTGGAAAATAAAAAGAATTATATAAAGGAAATAATTGTGAAATAAATAGAATTATTAAAGGAATATTTATTTAGAAAATAACTAGAATTATAAAAGGAATATTTATTTGGTAAATAAGTAAAATTATAAAATAAAGAAATTTCAAGGTAGATATTGAATTTCAGGATTTTATAAAATCAATGGATTTTATAAAAAGAATTATTTGGGAAACAAATAGAATTGAAATAGAATTATTTGGAAAACAAATAGAACAGGAAAATGAAATATCTTATAAAATGAATAGGATATTATAATAGAAAGTATTTTATAAAATGAACATAATTTTATAAAATGGAAATAAGTGGAAAATAAATATTAAATAGAAATCCGTTTTAACAGATAAAAGGGAGAAGATTCATTTTTAAATAATGTTTTATAAATTAAATAAAATATTTATCATTGGATAAATTGAATATGTTAGTCTGAACTTATACAGAGAAGTAGAAATCGATTTTAACACCGATATTTTAAATAGAATTTGAACATAGCATTTATAAAGGGGTTTATAAATGAGATTTAAGTGTTAGAAATAAAAAGGAGAATTATGAATAATTCTATAAATAGAATTTGGAAATGTCATATTATTTTAAAATACGAAATCAAACTTAAGGAATTATATAAAAGGAATATTTTTCACATTCGATGTGAATAGTGGATTAAAATAAATATTTTGTAAATTAAAACATTTATAAAGGAATTGGGTTGTGAAAGGAATTCAAATGGGAATTTGAATGGGATAGGAATAAAGTTAATTAAATAGAATTATTCTAATTAGAGTTAATCGAATAGAGTTAATAAACATTGGTTATTGGAATAGAGTTAATCGAATATTAGTTATTCAAATAAAGTTAATCGAATATAGTTTATTCGAAGAAAAGAGTAATCGAATATAGTTTATTCGAAGAAAAGAGTTTTCGAATATAGTTTATTCGAAGAAGAAGATATTATCGAATATAGTTTATTCGAAGAAAAGAGTTATCGAATATGGTTTATTCGAAAAAGAGTATCGAATATAGTTTATTCCAGAAACAATTATACATTGGGATTTGACTATAACGAACGTAGGAAAGTATTATTTACTTTCTGGTTTTTTTATCAAGATTTATTTATTTAATAAATCCTTTGTTTAATTATTCAGATTAAGAAATAAAATTTATATTTAAGTTATTATATTTCAGAAGCATGGGATTATAACACTATTGTTATAATCAAATGATCTCTGTAAAAGAAGTGGATTCGTAAATAGAATCCGAGAGTTACGTAAGGAAGTTTGTTAAAGATTTAAAAGGTGAACTTTGTCTATTTCGAGGTTAAAAATGTTGTTCAGTTAAGGTCTGAGAGGTAGTTATACCCCAACTTGATTGTCTTTATTTTTAACTAAGGAATGGTTAAGGTTCGATAGTGAAGGTTAGTTAATTGAATTTAGTTAATAAGTGTTAATGGTTCGAGTTGGCATAGTGATGTTTTATTTAAACATCTGTTTAAATCCAATGAAGGAATTTTGGAAATATTTTCCAAAAAAGAATCAGAAATGTTTCTCTAATATAGAAAACAAGAAACAAGAGTAAATATGGAAATGTTTTCCAATGATTAATAATATATATTTTCTAATTTTAGAAAATAAGAATTTACAAATATATGGAAACAAGAATAGGGAAATGAATAATTGAATGGTAAATTAAATTAAAGGGGTTTAGTGTTGATTGATGATTTGCTCGGTAATATTTCCATTTGGAAATACGACCGTTGTTTATACACAGGTTTCTCTTTGATAGTCAAATCATCGACTATCAAAGTTTTTTTTGACCATTTCTGTTGTCAATTTGGAGAGACTGGGATCAGACTTATTATCTGAAAACCACTCTGTATGGGCATTAGTGTTGCGAATCGTATATGATGAAGATAATTGAAAACAGAGCAATGCAAGGGCTGTCCTATTTACAGAATAGTTCCTTCGGTTTGTCCAGACCCAGGACAACGTGTATGGACGAATGTCTGACAGAGTATATCTAATGGATCACGTAAGTTGATCGCTTCAAACGTATCCACGTTTAGTGGTAGAGGAAATCGTTTCTCTTAGCTTTATACCAGTGGTATGTTTGTGGAAATCAATTTGTGATTTGGCGGGTATGACGATGTGGCATTCAAAGTAAATGAATGTGTGATCTGTCAAAAGATACGTTATGACCTCAAGCCTCATCAACCGGGAAATGACAAAAATCGGGCAGGCAACATGGCTATGTGGGTCGCCCCCATTAGGGTATATTGTCACTATCTAGAGAATATTCATATTTGTTACTTCTTTTCGCTTCTGTATCTCCCGGGAATGGTTATGTTGCTAGCAACCGTAGGTGACAATATATTCGATATACTCAAGAGAAATGAGTGGTCGATCATGTGTGGGCCGAGTTGCAAGACGTTCTTGTTGAACCCAGTGTACTCCTCTCCAGAGATACACTATTGGCAGGTGGTTCCATACCTTGTCATAGTCGGAATCAAATCTCCAATAAGCACCTACGGTTTTGATTGTATACTATGCATATGTGGAGCATGAGATGCAAGCGTTTTGCTAGATTGTTAATTATTTGTGATTAGATATTATCATAATATCAGAAAAGTATTGATTTTGAAAATGTTTTACGTTATCGTTAGGTAAAAACCATCCGTGTTTATGTGTGGATTGGTCTTAAGATTATCGTCTCTTTTGAAAATGATTTTTAAAAGTTAAACCAAGTGGTCGGAGTTTACTCACACTAGTCCCATGACTAACCCAGAGTTTTAATTTTGTTATTTGTTTTCCCTAATCTCTTGGGTGCCTTTGTACGGGCAGTCAAGTAGTCGGGATTTACAGATACACTAGACGGAGCTTGGAGCAGGAGGCTTCAGTAGCATTTTATAGCCATTGTTTATTTCCGCTGTGATATAAGCGTTGTACTCTAATTAACACGTAACATCGCGATAGTTTGAAAATTTAGTTTTGGACTATAATTAATTGTACAGAATTCAATATAAGTCGAATTTCTATAAAACAAAAAACGTGAGGATCCATTAAATTATATCTTTCTAACAAATGTGAAAATTGATATTTTGAGCAATAAATTGTAACTTATGTTCAAATAAAAATTTCAAAAAGTCGCTATGGAATCGTTTATAGATTATAACGGTTTTATTAAATAAAATAAAAGGATTTTAATATGAATTGAATGTTGTTTGACTAGAAAATGGAAATACTGAAATACAAAACCCAAGTATGTTTATTTTAAAGCTATATGATATTTCATTAGGATATATATGCGATAATAATAATTAGTTTATTATTAATTCGAATTATTTTGGAATTTAATAATATTATAATAATATTGCATAAGCTTTAAAAATTAGCTATTTTGCAAACGATCTCCGTTTCCTATGTAACTAATTTTGTTAGATTTGGAATAATTAATTATTACTAGATTTCAAAATTTGCGCTAATTGAAATTAATATGTGACTTTGCGCAATTTAAATGTGAAACATTCAATATTTTGACTTTAAAAATACGCTATCGGAGCAAACAGACTTTGAATTCGACGAAACAAGTTTCGTTGGGTCTGTATTGTCAAATTATAGCTGTATATCATTTTTCATCAAAAAGGGGATTCGTATGTGATCATATGAATTTTTAATCAATGAATGTAAGCAACGATTGAATAAAATAAATAAATTTCCATCTCCTATATAATATCCTAAATTTAACCTAAACCCTATTTCTCTTCTCCTCTACTCAGTCTTCAAGCTGCCATCTACTAAAAGAAAAAATGAAAATTGATGACTTCAAAATTCAAAATAAAATCAAAGAAAATTCTCCAAATCATGATATTTATATTTTTGAAATCCTTAAATGGTTCTCTTCAACTCTAGGTAAGTTTTGCTGGGTTCGACACCCATTTGGTTCGCTCATTTTGGAGATAGCGTGTGTCTTAAGCATTATGGTTGTGATTTTTGAAAGCTAGGATCATCGATGTGCAAAACAACGTTCATATTTGGAATGAGAGTATCGAACAACATGGGTTTTGAGTTCTCGGAGATCATTGAAGAAAAAAGTGTCGATATTTTGCCATGGGGGTGCGTTCGCTAGTCTGAAGCCGCAACGTGAGAAGGAGGCCCGAGCTTATCGAGGAAGGGTAGAGAAGTAAGCTTGCGCAAAGAGAAGTCAGACGGAGTTAACATTTTTTGATTTCATAAAGTAACGAAGGAGAAATGGGGAGAATAAGTTTGGAAATGGCCATGGATTTGCTGTGTTTTCTTTGCTGGAGCGAGAGGAAGAAATGTGGGATGAGAAGGTGGTTAGGAAGATTAAGGGTATAATTAATATTTAATTATATTTTTAGTGACGTTGTAATGTGTTCATTATTGAAAATATATAACTTTTTTATATGTTATCGGATTTCAATGAAACAAGATCCATTGAAACCGTATCGACGAGTGTTTCGCAACAAATCTAATTTAGAGAGATTTGGAGTTCGCTGCAATTTTTGGCAAGGAAAATGCCTGTTTGGATCAATCAACCGTCTATCATTATTTAACGATAAACGACCAATGTGATAACTCTCACTCAATTCAATTTTTATAAGTTATTATAATCTTGTTTGATTATATACATTGATTGCCTATGATTGCAATGTTTACTTTGTGGTTGTAGATGATATTTACAGTTATTATTATTATTATTCAAATTTGAATATAAGCATTGTCATTGGAAACACTTATATTATAATTATTGATTTATGGATGGTAGTTGATATAGGTGTGTATATATATGATTGAAATAAAAAATTACACCATGAATATGAGATTTGAAAATATTATTATTTTAATATTGTAATAATATGGAATATTCTATTTTGATTTAAAACTGAATTGATGGTTGAATCATTTTTAAAACGAGTTTATAAACGTTTTATAAAAACATTTAAACAAAATCGACGAATTTTATTATTATAAATAATAAATTGTTTGAATAGGACGTGTCGCGCGACGACCGTTCTTGATTTTCGACCATTGATTTCAAATGGACATATTGGGAGATCCAACCGTTGGATTTTCCCAAAACTAGAAGAGTTGATTTTGAAATTCAAAGAACTATCAAAAAAGTTTCGAAATCCAATGGTTAAATTTCAAGATAAGTCTAAATCAATATTTGAAAAGGTCGTTACAGATGCAGTTCGGTGACCAGAATTGGAAACCGACTGTAGAAGCTATATTAAAATCATTAAAAATATGGAAAAATTATGTTAAATCGTAGTAAATGATTGGAAAGACTTATGAACCAAATATACTTGGTTTTTGATGTTTATTGTCATTGATTGATTATTTGATTGTGCTCGACAAGTTTATGAGCAAATATGCTTTTATATTTAGCATTGAGTTGGGTAGAAAAAACTTGTATGCTAACATATTTATTTCATGATTTGACCATGAGGTGTTTAGCAATGTTGTTGTAAATACCCGTATTTTCAGAACCAATTTAAATTTTTTATTTTAGCTATTTTAATGGTATTTGAATATTTAAATAATCTATTTTAAATAATAACGACTAAAAATTTATTTAAATCATAGTTAGAACCTATAATTTTATTTATAAAACGAACCTGAAATGACATGATAATTTGAAAATTCGATTTATAATTTCAATTGATTATACATGATTCAATATAAGTCAAAATTGGACAAAACAAGAAATATTTGAATCTGTTTAATTATAGCTTTCTAACGAATGTGAAAAATTCAGATTTCATAATATAAATTAAAAGTTATGTCCAGTTTAAAATTCAAAAAAGTCGCTATGGAATTTACATATATTTTAAATAATATATAGCCCTTACAAATAGCCATTTTGCAAATGACCTCCTTTTTCGACGAAACTACTTTTGTTGGATCTGGAATGTCAAATTATTGCTAGTTCCAATTTTCATAATTTTTCGAATTAATATGTGAGCGTGGTGAATGTAAACGTGTTTTGTCAATTTCAGTTGAATTGAATCGACTGGAAAATGACCATTTTTCAAACGGTCTCCAAATTTGATGAAATTAGTTTTGTTAGGACCATATCGTCAAAACATAGCTAGATTATTATTCTGGAATTTTTGGAGTCAGTATGCGGCCCCGGTAAATTAAAATGTACGTTCAAATTCAATATATATTGATTTATATTTTAATTCCAATAAAACTGATCAAATCAATAATATTGGCTTACGAAACATATCCCATTGTGTCCAGAATGGGGGTATTTGGCTAGGGACAATAGTCGTTGGGTTTGGTTTAGAGTTCGTATCATAAACATGTAATTTTGGATTTAAAAGAATTTAATATAACAAAATAAAAATTATAAATACCCCTTTTTCTACCACCCGAAATCCTAATTCCCTATTTCAGGAAAACCGCCGACACCCTTGTTTCTACGGCCGAAATCACCCCGATTTCATCCCTCAATTCCTTCCAAACTAGTAGGAATTAAATCATAAATTCAAGAAGGAAATGGTAGAGATTTCCGTGCTCTACATTTCTATACCGAGGAGATCTATTTTAAAGTCCTAAGCAGTTCAAATTTCCATCTCCAATGCACCGACTTCGCACGCAATTTCAGGAGCCTAAGGGCGTTTGAATTCGCCAAGGTCGCCGACGATGGAAGGGGTTGTTGAGGTCTTCGATGTGATGTAGTTCGATCAGACTCTGGTTGGGTATTGAAGCGTGCGCAGAAGAGAGAGAAAGTGGAAGTATGGGTTAGGGGTTTTCCCTTTTTACTAGGAACGAACAGTGATGAGGGGGCAAAAACGTAATTAAATATTTAATTATTATTTTAATTTAAGCAAGCAATGTTTAAAATGCTATAACTTCTTCATACGAGGATGAAATCAGACGATTCAAGTTGCGTTTGATTCGAAGCGACGAACACTACCTTTCAGAACTAAATAGAATCAAAACGGAGCAAATTAGAATTTCGGGCAAATTCAAATCCAAACAAAATAGAAATTCAGAAATAAAAGAACGAAGGAGTGGAAAGAAAGGTGAGAACTCCTTCTCACTCTAATCATTTTACAGTTAAATACATACTAGGCTACAGATGGGGCTTAGTAGCCCCCGACACTATTTATTGTACAAACCATGATTGGTTGTTTGGAATGTATAGTTGAAATTTGGTTGTGTTGAAATTTGATTATATTATGTATTGTGATTTTGATATTGAGAATGGAGTAAATAAATAAATAAATAAATAAATATATCTATGTTGTATAAATTATTTATATATGTGATATATAAATTATTTATATACGCCTTATAAAATTCTCTTGAAACAAAATAAATATTCATTTACAAATTGGACGGTTTGTTTATGTACACATTTTTAACTTATATTGATTGGGACGATAATTTTTACGCGTTGCCCAAATGCATAAATAATGAACAATATTTGTTGTTTGAAACCCCATACGGGTATTGGGATTATATTTAACATACACTAATCCCAATATTTAGTTGTATGTCAATCGATGGGTTGACAGACCATATAAGCATTATTTATTTCTTTTAATGCTTATATAGTGGTAGAATGCACTTTGAATGATGTGTGGATGTTTAATGATTATTTATCATTATTGTGAATACATGCGATGTATGGAAATCCATACAAATATATTTATATGGTAATTGATTGAATCTGATTCCAATTAAGAAATAACGAATAGTTTTAAATTAACATTCTGTATAGTTTTAAATTAATATTCTGTATAGTTTTAAATAATATTCGGTATAGATCAAAATATGATTTTAATGTCCGATTTTGGATGGACACGAAAATATTGAAATGTGTGAAGTCGTGTTGGTTAGATATGCGCCATTTTAACGCGAACGATATTTATATCGATTTTATTCATTTTTATAATGAATATCAAAAAGGAAATGATTTCAAAATCTGATATTTTGAAAATATTATCATTTAAATAATATAATGATAAGAAGTATTCAGTTTTGATTTAAAATTGAAGTGGAAGTTGGAATCGTTTTTAAAATGAATTTATAAAATACGTTTTAAATGGAAATCGACGAAATATAAATAATATATATACTGTATATATTCAATGGCTTGAATAGAACGCTCCGCGACCATTCACGAATTTCGACCATTGACTTCGAATTGACATTACGAGAGATCCGACCGTCGGATTCTCCTAAATCCAGAATCATTTGGTTCGTGTCGGAAAGAATTTTCCAACGAATATAAGAGATTTGAAGTCTAGTGGTTGGATTTAGAATTATGTCCAAATAAAATTTGTAAAAGGCCGCTATGGATGCAGTTTGGTGGCCGTTATTGGAAACCGACTGTACGGGCCTTGATAAAATTATCAAAAATATTAATAATTTGTGTAAAATCATAATAATTGATTTGGAAAAAATTAGGATGAAAAATTCGACGTTTGTAAAGATAAAAGTATATTTTTATCAAAAGGAACTAGTTATTAACTAGATTTGAAATCTAATAATTTTTAAACAAATAAATTGGGTATGTAAAGGGTTATTAATAAAACCAGAAATTTCCAATATATAAATTGGAATGGATTTGAATAGAAATAATCTTCAGAATATTTCGATATTAGATTCTGTGATTATACGGATATTGTGCAGGAATTTGGAAGATATGTATATCGTTATTCCCAATACGATATTTGTTGGTTTCAGAATTTGATATTGAATATAATCCGATATAATTTCTATTTAGAGCCTTCTATTTAATATCGAATTAGATTTTGGGTTTGTTGTGAATGGTGTCTTTATTAAAACTGTTCTTAAACCCCGATAAGAAAAGAATAAATCTTTTAAATATATTTAGAGAAGTTTACCAATTATTTAATTGGAATTGAATTAAAATTGGATTTTTGGGTTTATCGTGAACCGTGTTTTAAATAACACTTGTTCATTAACTATAACAACACGAACTTCCCCGGTCTTCGAAGAGAAGAGAAAGAACGGATTGTTTGAAAACACGACAAATCAGAACACAAACAGAAGACCATTTCATTGCTTATTACAATAATTTACATCAGAGTACAAGATATTTACAAATTACAATGAAGCGGAAAATAATACAAAACACAACTGAAAGAGATACACGAATATAGAGCTTTCTGAATATCATTCTAGTTGTAAACCAAGATTCTGTGAATATAATATCTGCAAAACCAAAACTACTAGCTGCCCATGCGAAAAATAGGGGTACCCAGAGTTTAGGTTAAAACAATAAACTCCAGGTCAGTCATGTGACTGGTGTGAGAACTAAAACAATTATTAAATCTTTACTTTAAAATAAAGTAAATCGAGGGACCATGCCGTATACCACGGAATGGGTTTCTTCCCAAGAATACCAGTGCATAAAACAAACAGCGCAATGTTTTTTGGAAAAAATGAAGCTATTATAAGACCCAGGTCCCATCACAGAATGTAACGCAAGCCGGAGGATAGGGGTTTCCCTTATAATAGCCAAACATGCTTGGTACATTTTAAACAAATCATTTGATACTATTATAAGTGCATAGTGTATAAAACAACTTCAAATATAAATGTATCAATCATAGGCGGCATGGGTACCATCTATCATGTCGCCATACTAGGCTCTACAGTTAAAACCGCAAAGTCACGCATTGGAAGTTGGATTTCCATCTGTGAACCAAGGCAAGGGATCTTCCATACCGCTGCGAGACTCTGTAGCCCGAGCCTCAGGGTTAGAACGCATCATCCCTTGGATCGTCAGGGCCGGTCCACACGAAGTAGATTAAAATGTCTGAGCAATATGTCTCCCCGCCTTACGGGGCGTAAATGAGCCAGATGACTCAATATCCATCGGCTCCGTAGTAACAAATATATCCGAGGCGCCTCGCTATCCATCATCCACATAAGTAAAACGTTTGGGCTTGCAAAATCCAGATACCACTTGTAACGATTCAGATTTTTCCTGGACCTAATCGATCGCTAAATCGACTAAGAATGTTCAAAAACCCAAATACGCTAACTCTGGGCATATAACACATCAGAACAAATTACAGAAGACTTTTATAAATATTACATTAATGTTACATCAAAGTACAGAATATCATAGTACATCGAAATAAATACCACAGCGTAAGATTAAATTACAATAATTGTAATACAATGTAGCGGCAACGAATAAACTGATACAACGGAAGTCTATCAATGCTCTGGACACAGCTTTAAGCTTCGATCCAGAATCCTGCTCAATATATCTGCAAAATAGGCTACTCGACTGCCCGTTTGGAAAAGAGGGCACCCAAGTTTTGAAGTGAAACAAACTACAGGTCAGTCATGGGACTGGTATGAGAAATCTTACTTAACTTATTTAATAATAAGGTCAATCACAGGACCACGCCGCTAACGCGGAACGAGTTTACTCCATTGGATTCCTAGTGCATAAACGTCAACCATAAATAAACATATGGATCTACAGTGCATCAACCAACATGCAATTTCTTAATCTACCCATTTAGGCTTAATCCCTAAACTTAGATTTTAAAATCCAATTCACTTTACAGAAATTATTTCTTTGGACTTTATTTCCCGATTTCTTTTATTTCAAATCATTTGAAATACATATCTAGATTTTATAATAAAGCAGATTTCACTTCGGGATTTCAAAACAAAATATTTGAAAATATGAATTTCAAAACATAAGAATGCATACAAAACAAGTATGCAAACCAAATATCGGTCATGTTCCCTCAGGACCGGGCAGTATGCACCCTAACCGAATCTATATATATATATATATATATATATATATATATATATATATGCACCTAGCGGCTATACTGACAATGCACCATCCCACCGATTGGGGAAGACATGCATGCCCTTACACTGTTAGTCAATTTCGGGTCACCCGCATCTTCAGCCACATACTTGCTAAATCATTTTGTATCCCAAATTAGGGAAAATCATTTCACAACATAATCACAAGCATAATCAAATCTATATAAATTTCTACTTTCATATCATTTCGAAATCATCAGATGTAGTCCTCGAAATCCTTTCTGTTTTATAAAACATTTTATAAAACATTCCCTGTCCAAAATCGGGAATACTATTCTTTTTACTTAGGAAAACACTTTTCAAAATCATTCTTTAATTTTGAAATAAAAAACATCGCTAACCACCTTATAGTCAAATCGTGAAGTGTTTCACAATTGTTAGCACATAAATATTTTTACCTAACCCAATGTTAAATGTAAAAATATAATTTGCTCATAAACTGGTCGAGCATAATCCAAATAGTCAATCATCACAATCATTATCAGCAACCAAGTGAATTTGGTTTATCCCAAGTTTTAGTAAATTACCAATTACCATTTATCCATTAAAACCAAACTTTAAACAATGAATCATTTTTATCAACTTGAATTCCCTTTTTAATGATTCATTCCTACCTTAAAAATGTAAATTTTTGATGTTAAACATTTTTATCAAACAACGAATCTTTTTAAACGATTCATTTTACATAAAAATGTAATTCCTTATGTTAACATATTTTATCAAACGATACATCTTTTTTAATGACTCATTTTACATTAACAAATGTAATTTCTTATGTTTACATATTTTATCAAACGATACATTTTTTTTAATGATTCATTTTACATTAACAAATGTAATTTCTTATGTTAACATATTTCATCAAACGATACATCTTTTTTAATGATTCATTTTACATTAACAAATGTAATTTCTTATGTTAACATATTTATCAAACAATATTTTATTTTTTTGGATTCATCTAACATTAACAGATGTAACTTTTCATGTTAAACAATTTACTTTCAATAATGATCATTTTTAATGATTCTCTTTACATAAAAATGTAACTTTTCATGTTAAACAATTTACTTTCAATAATGATCCTTTTTAATGATTCTCTTTACATAAAAATATAACTTCTCATGTTAAACAATTTACTTTCAATAATGATCATTTTTAATGATTCTGTAACAACCCACATTCTACGCATCGGAGGATCGTAGAATATTTATTTCTTTCCCATATGAAGTTGTATGGTTATGTAACTTTGGGAAACATCCATTAGAGTCATTTCCCATGTTCATGATTTTTGTAGATTTTTAAATGACCATTTTGCCCCTAGCTGATCTTGTTTTGGCCATAACTTTTGATTGGAAAGGAGTTTTGATCTAAAACCACTTCCATTAGATTCGTTTGATGGTTTACCTTTCCATAGAGTGGTCATAATAGCCAAATGGACTTACCGTTTGGGAGATATGGCTGAATTAAGGTTTGGAAGGTGGAAAACTGCTTAACCGGGCCAAATAGGGTGATTAGTGAATAGGCCCATAACCCATTTCGGGACTAGGGTTATGGGGAGGCTGAAATGAGTTAGAGAATCATTCCATTTCAGTTTTCTAGCCTCCACTTATCACCAAGGAACCCTAAAAATGGCCTCCAAACTCTAAATCACCTCTAAATCATCTTTTGATCAAGGATTAAGCTTAGCAACAACTAATCAAGGGAGATCTACACCAAATCAACATAGGAGCTGCTGTTTATCATTGGGATTCGCATCAAATTAGAGATTTATTTCAGATTTTAGTTTATTTGTGGCTAAGGTGCGTGATTTGCATAGTTCCTCATAAATTATGCTAATTAAGGGTAATTAGTGTTAATTAGCGAATTTAAACATGATAAAATTCGGGAAAAATGTTCATAAATTCTTAAATGATGTTTTAGACCTCTGATATGAATTTGGGTTAATTTGGTTAAGTTTTGCTAATCCTATCATTAGTTTCACCTAAACATGCTTAAGGAGAAATATGGGGTTTTGGGTATGTTTGATCCGTTTTGACCTATCATATAGATGTTTTGATGTTTGTGGTTGATTATGTATGTTGCTATGACTGTATGATATGCTTTTTGATTGATTTCAATAGTTAGAATGGTCGAAAACGTCGTCGAACGGCGTAAACACTTGCTGGAAAAGCTTCAGGAAACAGTGCAAGTTTCAGATCGGATCGGATATGGTGGCTCGGATCGGATAAGTTGAACTGGGCAAAGGATTCGATCGAATCGGAGCTTGACACTTGAGAAGCCTGGCAAAAAGGAAGGCCATGCTAATTGAACTGGGATCGGATCGGCTAAAAGAGGGGGATCGGATCGGAGCATATGAAGGGCGAGGGAGCTGATCGGAGCACGAACTGGATGGGAGATGACAACCCGACCCGACCCGAAGAAGGACACCCGACCCGAACCGATGCAACGCTGTGAACCCGAACCGAACGGCTACAGGGGAAGACAACACACCGAACCGACTCAAAATAGACACCCGACCCGAACCGATGGCTTGAAGGGGAACCCGACCCGACCCTGTATTGACCAATAACCCGAGATGCAAAGGTAGTCCAATATGGGAAGTTAGAGCTCAGGGTCCAATTGGGAACCGATGAGTTCACTTCAGGGTTGGGCTTTGCTGCGGGACGTGTGCTAAGGAGTTGTCGACGTTCATAACTTCGATTCATCACTGAAAATGGATGATGGACTACGTTATCAGTGCAGTAGAGTCATTATGACTTGAGGGGCAAGGTGATGCGTAGTAAGACTATGAGCCAGCACAGATGGGGTGAATAAATCCATGGGGCAAGTGGACATAGTAAGGATTGGTAAGGCTATGAGCCAGCGCAGATGGGGTGAATAACTCCATGGGGCAAGTGGACATAGCGAAGGATTAGTGGCTACGTTATCAGTGCAGTGAATCAATTTATGACTTCATGGGGAAAAGTGATCGTAGCAAGGATGGTTGATCGAAGTGGTGAATACCGTATGCTTTACGCACTGAGTTAGAGATGTGAGGATGGTTTCTATGCTTGATTGTTTGCCACCACTATGACATGCACACCCCCACCTCCGTATCTTTACACCTTTTGATATGGCACCTTAGAGTGTTGTACAGTATGTAGTGCTAACTCTTTGGTAGCAGGTCCAGGTTCAGGTTTGTTTTAGTCTACCTGTTATTATTCACTTTAGATGCTTATCGCTCATACCAGGCTTTATGTCTGACCCAGAGTTTTAAGTCTCGTCTTATTACTCTGGGTGCTCACACGAGCAGACTAGAGACAGGTTAGCTGGTGGTGCGCGAGTAGCTGATTCGGAGGCGGGCAGGAGGTTTCCACGTATGATATATAGATATTCTCCCTATGTCGCTGGTGGTCGCTACTTGGGCATTAGTAGTGTACCTCCTTTATCTTACTTTTGCTTTGAGACAGTTTGAAAAGTTGTAATAAGCTGTATTTTGGATTTCCGCTGCTATGATGCTTAGTTCTGGTTTTCAGCTTATGCACTGTCCCTCCTATTTTATGTCAAGTATGTTATTATTATATTTTGTTCTATGCGCTGTGAGACATTCTACAGGTTCTTTGCTAGTTCGTTTGCTTCTTCCCTTTTTCCCTCTGACGACCCGTTCTGTGCTAACTGGACATATGTACAGCGCACCTTTGGAGTAAATGTCGGTTGGTGCAGGGCGGGCCGTCAAACTTGGTATCAGAGCTCCAGGTTGCGTAGCTAACCTAGGGAAAGACACTAGGGAGAGATAGTATGTATATGTGAGCGCGTATTTGTGATTACTTTGGTTTTCAAAAGCTATATATATACTATTGGTAGTATAAGAATGAAGTCGTGCTGCACTAGCACCACTATGGGGTCGTTAATCGTTTCCCTTTTACAGATTGACGATGAGCCGATATGCTAGAGGTGCTGGTAGAGGAGCCAATAATGGGAATGCTGCTGACATGAGGGCGATGTTTACTGACCTCATGAGAGACATGCTTAGAGAAGTGCAAGGGGCAGTTCCCAATCCCGGAGTTGGTGTTGGCCCAGTAGTGCAGGCGCCAAGGGTCGATTTCGCCAAGTTGTGCAAAGATTACACTAACCTTGGTGGGAAGCCGTTCCACAGGACGGAGTCGGCCAAAGGTGTTCAAGACTGGATGGATAGCTGTGATTGTATCTTCGAAGACTTGGGTCTTGAGGATGCGATGAAGAGAAGGCTAGCGTCTCATCAGCTGCAAGGGCGAGCGATGAATTGGTGGAATGCCATTAGAACAGCTACTCCAGAAGATCAGGTTACTTGGGATCAGTTCAAGGCTCGCTTTAGCGAGAAGTTCATTCCAGCTGCCCAGAAGTCAGTGTTGTTCAAGAGGTTCTTGGAACTCAAGCAGAGTGGTAGGGCAGTTTCTGACTATATTGCTGAATTCGACACTTTGTCGAAGTATGGACTATCTCTTATCGATACTCCTGAGAAGAAGAATGAGAAGTTCATTACTGGTTTGGATGGATACTTGGGGGAAAGGCTTATCAATCACATCGATGAGACTTTTGAATCAATTGTGGGGAAAGTTTTGAGATCAGAGAGTCTTTACCCTAAGCCAAAGACCGAGGCTGCATCTGCAGAAGGGCCAAAGCCGCAAGCAGGCAGTGGAGGCAAGAATAACTCTCAGAATAAGAGGAAGCAGGACCAATCTAAGGGTGGTCAGAAAAAGAACAAGAAAGATATTGAGTGCTTCAGCTGTGGTAAGAAGGGCCATTATGCTAAAGATTGTCGGGGCAAGCCAGCGGATAAGAAGTGCTTCAACTGTGGTCAAGTGGGACATTTCAAGGATAAGTGTCCGCAACCTCTTAAGGAGAAGCAGATTGTGAAAGCATATGCTATTGACGTCGTTCCTTCTTCGTCGAATGCCCCGACTGCGGCGGAGAAAGGAAAGAATGTTGTTATTCAAGGTATGATATCTATTTATGATGTACCAGTTCGAGTTTTGTTCGATACTGGGGCTTCCCGTTCCTTCATATCTAGTGACCTGGTAGATAGGTTGGGATTGGAACCCGAGATAGTCGATAGACCATTGGTTGTGACGAACCCGATTGGTGGTTCGACTAGTCTTAGTATGATTTGTAAGAATTTGGTCTTATTGAGTCATGGATGTATGTTTGTTTGTGATTGCTTTGTTTTGGGCTTTGCTGGGTATGGCATTATATTGGGAGTCGATTGGCTCTAAAGATACGGGGTGGTGGTAGACTGTGAGGGCTTTTTGGTGACAGTGAGGGCGGATGATGGGCGGAGGGTAGTGTTTGGTAGTCTACCTAGTGATGGGGTTATGGCTAGTTTTGTAAATTCCCTCGACATCCCGCAGGATGAGTTGTCAGATGTGCCCGTGGTTGGCCAGTATCCGGACGTCTTCGAGGAGGTGACCGGGCTTCCACCACACCGAGAGATTGAGTTCCGTATTGATTTAGTGAAAGATGCCAGACCTATAGTGATGCCACTTCGTCGTATGGCACCAAGAGAGCAGCGAGAGCTCAGGGTGCAAGTCAGCAATCTTTTGAAGAAGGGATTTATTAGAAGGAGTGTCTCCGAGTGGGGAGCACCAGTTGTGTTTAGCACTAAGGCAGATGGTTCCCTTCGTTTGTGTGTGGACTATCGCGAGTTGAATAAGGTAACGAGGAAGAATAAGTATCCTCTACCGCGGATAGATGATTTGTTTGATCAACTGGAAGGAGCAAGAGTGTTCTCCCAGTTGGACCTCGTGACAGGATTTCATCAGCTTCGAGTAGCAGATGAGAGTGTTCCGAAAACGACATTTAGGACGCCGTCTGGATTTTATGAGTGGTTGGTTATGCCATTTGGGTTGACCAATGCACCAACCTACTTTGTGGATCTTATGAATCGAGTATTCAGAGATCAGTTGAATAAGTTTGTTCTTGTGTTCGTGGATGATATCCTTGTTTATTCAAGGACAGAGGAGGAACACAAGGGACACTTGAGGATAGTGATGGAGGTGTTGAGGAAACACCAATTGAAAGCGTAATTCTCTAAGTGTCAGTTTTGGAGAAAGGAAGTAAGATTCTTTGGTCATGTTGTTTCAGAGAATGGTACTGCCGTGGACCCTGCGAAGGTGGCTACGGTACAGGATTGGCCTATGCCCAAGAATGCAACAGATGTAAGAAGTTTCTTGGGGTTAGCTAGATATTATCGTAAGTTTATCCAGGACTTCTCCAAGATAGCGGCACCGTTGACTCAGTTGACTAAAAAGAATCAGTCCTTTGTATGGGACGGAGTGTGTGAGAATGCATTCAAGAGTCTAAAGGAAAGGTTGACGCGTGCGCCAGTGTTAGTCATTCCTAAAAGGAATGAAGAGATGACGGTATACACGGATGCTTGTGGTACCGGACTAGGTGCTGTGTTGATGGAAGGAGGTAGGGTTATAGCTTATGCTAGTCGACAGCTAAAGCCGCATGAGAAGAAGTATCCTACCCATGATTTGGAATTGGCGGCAATTGTGTTCGCATTAAAAATGTGGAGGCACTATCTCTTGGGAGAAACATTTGAGTTGTTTACCGATCATAAATCGTTAAAGCATCTCTTCTCTCAGAAAGATCTGAATCTCCGTCAGCAGAGATGGTTAGAGTTCTTGGCTTCGTATGATTTTGATATCGCATACACACCTGGGAAAGGTAATGCGGTAGCAGATGCCTTGAGTGGAGACATGCCAGTTTAGGGGCAATGTTTCTTGAGTGGAAGCAACTGGAGTATATCGCGGGGTTTGATTTCAGACCAAAGTGCGAATTGGATCCAGTTATGCTAGCTAGTTTGGTGATCAGACCCACTTTGATAGAGCGGATTGGTTCCAGCCAGAGGGACGATCCTAATCTATTGGAAATCATCTCCAAGTTAGAGATGGACATCGACGGTGAGGAGATGAATGTGTATGGGCTTGATCGAGATGGATGGCTTCGAAAGAATGGAAGACCAGTTGTACCCGACGTAAATGGTTTGAGGGATGAAGTGCTTAGAGAATGTCATCACTCAAAACTGACTATACATCCCGGTGGTAATAAGATGTATCGAGACATGAAGCAGACTTACTACTGGAAAGGGATGAAAAGAGACATTGGGAAGTTTATATCCAAATGCATGAATTGCCAGCTAGTTAAAGCCGAGCAAAAGAAGCCTAGTGGGTTGTTGCAGCCATTAGAAATTCCCGAGTGGAAATGGGAGCAAGTATCGATGGATTTCATCGACGGTTTACAAAGGACTAGATCGGGACATGATAGCATTTGGGTAATTGTAGATCGATTGACTAAGAGTGCAAGATTTATACCAGTCAAATCGACCACAATGGCAACTAAGTTGGCAGAATTGTATATGAAGTGGGTAGTGAGATTTCATGGAGTACCCAAAAGCATTGTGAGTGACCGAGACCCGTTGTTCACTAGTGGGTTTTGGAAGAGCTTACAAAAGGCTCTAGGGTCAGGATTACATCTCAGTACCACATATAATCCTCAGACCGACGGTCAGACGGAGAGGGTGAATCGTATATTGGAAGATCTCTTGAGAGCTTGTATATTGGATTTTGGTGGATCATGGGATGACCATTTGCATCTAGTAGAGTTTGCATATAATAATAGCTACCAATCCAGTATAGGTATGGCTCCATATGAAGCCTTGTACGAAAGACCGTGCAACTCACCATCATGTTGGATAGAGACTGGCGAGAAGTTTGTGCTTGGACCAGATGTGGTGAGGGAAACTTCCGATAAGATTAAGATCATTCAGCAACAAATGAAGGCTGCCCAAGATAGGCAGAAGGGTTATGCTGATAAGAGGAGAAGAGACTTAAAATTTGTAACACCCCGAATTTTCTATTAACACTAAAGTTGCTAAAATATTAATAAGTGTGTAAGAGAGGGGATGTATCTAATATGAATATAAAAATATTAATAAGTGTGTAAGAGAGGGGATGTATCTAATATGAATATAAAAATATTAATAAGTGTGTAAGAGAGGGGATGTATCTAATATGAATATAAAAATATTAATAAGTGTGTAAGAGAGGGGATGTATCTAATATGAATATAAAAATATTAATAAGTGTGTAAGAGAGGGGATGTATCTAATATGTATATAAAAACAATAATAAGTGTGTAAAGGGGGGATGTATCTAATGTGTACATTGTAGAATATATATATATATATATATATATATATATATATATATATATATGGGCAGTTAATGTAAACATGAATAGAAGTTTATTAATTTGCTGAGTGTTTGCTAAGTCACTTCTGACTCATTGCTGAGTCAACAAGATAAACCCCATCTTGTCTGAACGGCTGCGGTTATTTCTAGGTTAAATCTAATGGCCTAAATGAATTCTAAAATCTATAAATAAGTGGGTAGACCCTAGACCTAAATCACTTGTAAAATTAGAGAAGCTACCGCCATGATGCTGCCATGGAGTTCAGCATAGCCGTCACAAACTAAGAAGAGGAAGCCTAATCATCTACAACTAAATCTACACAAATCAAATCAAAAGATCTCTCTTTCTCTAATTCTTTTCTTTTGTTGGTGAGTATGATGATTCTCACAAGACTATTACAAACTAATTTGACTCAGTTATGAATGGATCACAAGAAAGTGATGTGATTTGTAATTGTAAATTCTATATATTGTGGATCTCTTATTATGTTATTATGTTGTCGTATGATGTAAATTATATATGCTATGTCATGCTATGTTGTAAATTCTCTTATGCTATGTCGTGCTATGTTGAGAATCATGTCAAGCTATGTTATACTATCATACTATGCCATGTTATAAATCATGCTATATTATGTTGAAAAATCATGATGTTGTTGGATCATGCTTAAAGTTATGTTTTTTTTCTTCTTAATTTAAATGGATCTTGTTTATGGGAATTTTCCTATTAGGTTAGGTGTACCCATAAACTTGAAACTATAATTAAATAAAACTTGATTATGGGAATTTGCCTATTGAGTTAGGTGTACCCATATAAAACCATGTTGTTAAAAAATTAGATGATTTTGATTCACACATGTTCATATGTAAGTTTATGAAAATTGATTGAGATCATATTAGGTGAATTTTGAACAAGTTGACACCTTTAGATCCATGACATGTATAATCTATGCAAGTTGGACATATGCAAGTTTCACCCCTTATTATGATTCATTTGGTCACATATACATGTTGTTATTATGATAATCTCTTTTATGCTATGAGTTAGGCTATTCGAGTCTAACATATATTTTGCGAATAAACGTTCAAACGTGGGGTAGGGGTAATATTAGGAATTAATAAATTGGGTGCAATTTTGTAAGATGTTGCATACCATGAATGAATGTCCATAATTGAGTCAATTATGGACATTGTTAAAAATTGGAAGTAATTAATAATTCAAGTAGGGAGTTATTAAAATTGGGGGAAAGTGGATTATTATTAATAATCAATGCTTAGGACACGAGGTTGGACCCGTTTGTGATGTAAACCTGCCCGGACCCGCCCGGCAAATCCAGTAGTCACAAATGTCGGCCCAATGTGAGAGGTCCTAGGCCCAAACTAAAGCATAACAGTTGTAAAGACACGAGGTTAGACTCTTTTATGGTGTAAGACTGCCCGGACCCGCCCGGCAAATCCAGCTGCCATAAATGCCAGTCTAATGTGAGAGGTCTTTATGAGGTTATGGCCTTAATGAACTAAGAAATACTTAACCAGATAATCATGTAAGGTGGGACATGGGGGTTAAGTAGGTGCCTTGGGTGACATGAGGAATCTGGTGGTTGCCTTTAGAGGCATTTGAAATACGATTAGACTTAACCAAACACACATGTAAATGAACATGACTAAGTGGGTTAAGTGGGATGGACTAATGGGGACAAGCTTAGGTGGAATGCTTGTGGTAAATAGTGGGGGCCCATTTCAACCAGTATCCCAAAACGTATCTTTGTGGGCTCGACCCAAGTCGAGGACGGGACACGCATACTGGGTTTGACTATAAGAGGCCAAAACAGGGAGCGGTGGCAATGCAAGTCCAACGGGTTTCATATGCGTGTGTGGACCCGGGCTGGTAGGTAAGACGTTGTTGCATCGTGTAGGTATAAGCCGTGCATGTCCGTTGTATCAGGTTGCCACTTTAGGGGAGTGATACACCCCACTGTGGGGCCAGCACAGGTATCTACGAGTTAGGGAGCCGATCGAATAATGGGAAGTAGGGTACACCTAGTGGAGATAGGGGCAGGCGGCACCTATGTAGTCAGCTAGGGGTACGTAAAGCCATTGGGAAAGTTTCTAAGTGAAGCTAAGTGGGATGAATCTTTAGGGTGACTGGTGTGGTGCAGTATAGTGTTTATCCTTTAGTATTTAGGAGCGCCTATAACGTTGCCTTTAGCGATTGTCTATGTCCTTAATCTGCTCTTCATAGACATTTTCTTGTTTTCCAGCTTATGCCTTAGTCCAGTTATTTTGGTAATAGTATTGTAGAATTATCATATTCACCAGACTTTATGTCTGACCCCCTCTTTTCCATCCTTTTTCTCCCTTCAGGTCCGCAGGTTGGGCCAAGTTCTAGTGGAGTCTAGTTGGATCGCTTATCTTCTGGAAAGCTTGGACTGCTGAAGTAAAGTCCAGCTTGTTATCTTTCTTTTTAATGGCTATTCATGTAATGGGATTATGTACTTGTTTTATCAAGATAGATATTGTACTTGACATTGAATATGGTGTTATGATGTAATCAAACATGTTTTGACTTCTGCAACAATGAAATAAAGTTTTTGAATTTCCAAGTACTATTTTATATCTGTCTTGTTGTAATTTTACTGTTCTATATTCACTTAAAACCTCCATGGAAGTTAATGCATTCCCTTTGTGAGTGACATTAATGGACGTGGGGTGTTACACGTGGTATCAGAGCATAAGGTTACCAGAACAGATAAATTTTTTTTTTTAGAAAAATATTTTTTTTCTAAAGTATTTTTGGAAGAAGTGCTTTCAAAAAAAAAAATGTTATTTAAAGAGAGTTTTTATGAAAAACATAATCCCAAATAGCCATATCCTTATCTTTATCTTTCGAATTCTCCATTTTGAATCTTTCCTTTTTCGTTTCAGCATGGCTGAAGATCTTAATCTCCCAGAAGGTGTGACAATTCCAGGGTGGTTTAGGAGATACTTGGAGGCTAGGGCCACCACTGCAGGCCCAGCGGATACTCCTCCACCCCTAGTTGCACCCATTCCTCCTCCTCCTCCTCCTCCTCGTGTTGACACTTTTGCAAAGACGTGCAAGGAATTCAAGGCTATGGGAGGAAAAACTTTTCAAGGGACTGAGACGTTTGTGGAGGCCAGAGATTGGCTTAAGGAGACTGAGGAATTGTTGGATATCTTTGAAGTGGAGGATGGGAGGAAAGTCCGTTTAGCTGCTTGGTTAATGAAGGGAGAGGCCTCGTTTTGGTGGGAGGTCACTAACGGGGAACGTCCAGTTGATTCATGGGCGGATTTCAGACGAAGGTTTGAGGCAAAGTTTCTTTCAAGGGCAGAGGAGAACTTAAATATGGAAAAATTCCTGGCACTAAAGCAAGGGAGCTCATCAGTAAAGGAATATGTCAATAAATTTAATCAGTTAGCAAGGTTTGGCTTGGAGTTGGTGAACACGCCAAAGAAGAAAGCTTTGAGGTTCGTTAGAGGCTTGAATGAATCGTTGGAAGGGTTGGCTATGACCCACATCCCTATGGGAGCCACCTTTGAAAAGCTAGTAGAAATGGCACTTATGCATGAGGATAAGGCAGTTGAAAAGAAAGGGGATCAGAAGAAACCCCAACAGCAAAATAAGAAGGGTGGTAAAAACAATAATGGCAAAGGGAAGAAGAAATGCTTCAATTGTGGGACGCCTGGCCATCTCAGTAAAGATTGTAGAAAGAAAAAGAAGACTGGTTGTTTTCATTGTGGAGATGCGGGACATTTAGTGAAGGACTGTCCAAAGAAGGGGCAGAGGGCAGGGTCTACCTCGGGAGGACAGGTGCAGGCTCTTATGGCACCAGGGCAGGCAAGGGGGCAAGTTCAGGCTATTGCGGCCCCACCGCTGCAAGAAAGAGGTAGAACAATTTCTGTTGAAAGCTTAGTTTTTCTGTTTGATCATCCTGTCCGTACCTTATTCGATTCTGGCGCATCTCATTCGTTTATCTCTGCATCATTAGTTGAATCACTGCACTTGAACACCAGTTTAGTAGAGGATCCCTTGGTCGTTTCAAATCCAATTGGGGGTTCGGCTCATTTGACCATGATATGTTTGGATTTGAAAATCTCTATACTTAGCGTTGAATTTAGATGTGATGCTTATGTATTGGGCTTCACGGGCTATGGGCTAATTTTAGGAATGGATTGGTTGTCTAGAAATAGGGCCATTCTTGATTGTGAAAGGAGAGTAGTTAGGCTTGTGACTCGCCTTGGTAATGCTCTCGACATCTTTTGTAATCCCATAAATTCCGTTATGCTAAGTTATCTTGAATCGCTTGACGCGTCTGTAGAGAACCTGCGATCGGTAGAAGTGGTCCGGGAATATCCGGATGTGTTTGAGGAGGTGAAGGGCTTACCTCCAAAGCGGGAGATAGACTTTCGAATTTATCTTGTGGATAATGCTAAACCCGTATCTTTGCCAGTGCGCCACATGGCTCCTCGTGAAAGGAGGGAACTCAATAAGCAAGTAAAGGAGTTGCTTGAGAAGGGGTTCATAAGACGTAGTATATCGGAGTGGGGTGCTCCAGTAGTTTTTTCCACAAAGGCGGATGGGTCTCTTAGACTTTGTATGGACTATAGAGAACTAAACAAGCTTACTAAAAAGAACCGACACCCACTGCCAAGGATTGACGATCTCTTTGATCAGTTAGTTGGCGCCTCAGTGTTTTCGCAGTTGGACTTAGCCACTGGCTTTCATCAACTGAGAGTGGCTGAGGGTAGTATAGATAAGACTGCTTTTAGGACTCCTGACGGATTTTATGAATGGCTAGTGATGCCCTTTGGTTTGACAAACGCCCCTGCATATTTTGTTGATTTGATGAGTAGGGTGTTTAGGGAATACCTTAACAAATTCGTGGTAGTCTTTGTGGATGACATCTTAGTCTTTTCTAAGAATAAAGAAGAGCACTCCCTACATCTTAGGGAAGTGTTGGAAACCCTTCGAGCGCATAACCTTAAGGCAAAATTTTCTAAGTGTCACTTCTGGAGGAAGGAAGTACGGTTCTTAGGGCACGTGGTTTCCAAAGAAGGGATAGCAGTGGATCCCGCAAAGGTGGTGGCCATCCAAGATTGGAAGGTCCCTAAAAATGCAACCGAAGTAAGAAGTTTCTTGGGGTTGGCTGGCTATTATAGGAAGTTTATCAAAGACTTCGCAAAAATATCAGCTCCATTAACATGGTTAACGAAGAAGAACCTGGTTTTTACGTGGGACAAAGATTGCGATGATGCGTTCCAACGTTTAAAGAGAGCCTTAACTTCAGCCCCAGTCTTAGTGCTGCCAGACGGGAATAAACCGTTTACCATCTATACTGATGCTTGTGGGACGGGACTTGGCGCGGTCCTCATGCAAGAGGGAAGAGTAATAGCCTATGGTGGAAGGCAGTTGAGGTTTCATGAAAAGAATTACCCCACGCATGACTTAGAGCTAGCCGCAATTGTTTTCGCGCTTAAGTCTTGGCGTCACTATCTTCTTGGTGAGAAATTCGAACTGTTCACTGACCACAAATCATTAAAATACTTATTCTCTCAGAAGGATTTGAATTTAAGGCAGCAACGGTGGATGGAATTATTAGCCTCCTACGATTTTGAAATAGCATATACCCCGGGCAAGGGTAACGTGGTGGCAGACGCCTTAAGTAGGAAAAGGTTGTCCTTGAGTCCGTTGTTTGTTGAACGACAAAGCTTAGAATTCATCTCTATGTTTGACTTTAGACCCTCCGTTGACTTAGTACCCGGTCTGTTAGCATCCTTGGAGGTTAGACCTACACTTCTAGGACGGGTTGGTGAGGCACAGCGAGACGACCCACAGTTGGTTGAGATAGTAGAAAAGCTCAAAGGGGGGGAGTCGTCAAGCCATCTTCGTAGGTATACCCTAGACGATAAGGGTTGGTTACGAAGGGATAATAGACTTTGTGTACCACAAGACGAAGACTTAAGGAAGGCCATTCTTGATGATGCTCATCGCTCAAAAATGACCATTCATCCCGGCGGGGATAAGATGTACAAAGATATGAAGCGGGTTTTCTTTTGGGCCGGTATGAAAAAGGATGTGGCCGAGTACGTCGCTAGATGCTTGGTGTGCCAACGAGTTAAAGCAGAACAAAAGAAACCCGGTGGGTTGCTTCACCCACTAGAAGTTCCACTATGGAAATGGGAAAGCATCTCAATGGATTTTGTGGATGGATTACCAAGATCAAGGAAGGGTAACACGGGGATTTGGGTTATAGTAGATAGACTTACTAAAAGCGCCCATTTTATTCCCGTGAAAAGTAAGAGGACTGCTCCGTGGTTGGCTTCTGTATACATTAAGGAGATAGTTCGTTTGCACGGTATTCCTTCTAGTATAGTAAGCGACCGTGACCCCATCTTTACTAGCGAATTTTGGAAGAGTTTACAAGAGGTGGTAGGGACTCAGCTATGTTTGAGCACCGCATATCATCCTCAGACAGACGGCCAGACCGAGAGGGTGAATCGCATTCTAGAGGATCTTTTAAGGCTTTGTATCCTAGACTTTGGGGGTACATGGGAAGAGCACCTTCCGTTAGTAGAATTCGCATATAATAATAGCTTTCAGTCTAGTATTGGCATGGCACCTTTCGAAGCTCTTTATGGAAGGCCTTGCCGTTCGCCTACATGGTTGTGGGAATCTACCGATAAAATCCTACTTGGGCCCGATATGGTTAGGGAAACCTCGGAGAAGATTGAGTTGATTCGAAGGAGGATGAAAGCAGCACAAGATAGGCAAAAATCGTATGCTGATAAGAGGAGGACATATCTTGAGTTTGACATTGGGGACATGGTTTTTATCAAAGTATCTCCGTTACAGAATGTTGTTCGCTTTGGGTCCGTGGGGAAATTAGCACCAAGGTTTGTAGGGCCGTTTCCTGTAAAAAACAGGATTGGGAAGATGGCATATAGGGTGGAGTTGCCTGAGAAACTTAGTGGAGTACACGACGTATTCCATGTATCACATTTGAGGAAGTGTTTGCACAAGACCGCGGAGGTGGTAGAGCCGAGCTTGCTTAAAGAGGTGGAAATAGAGCGTGATGCAACAATTAGACAAGCTCCTACATGCATTCTTGGGTCGGAGATCAAAAAGTTGAGGAATCGAGAGGTCAGACTGGTTAAAGTGCAATGGGGAGATGATGAGAGCAACGCAACTTGGGAGACAGAAGAGAAGATGCGTTCTTTGTACCCTTTTCTTTTTGAGGGTATGTCTTTTAGTTTCTCCTTTATCGCTTCGCTTATCTTATCTTATCTTTAGTATGTCCTCTCATTAGTATCTTTGACCTTTAGTTAGGATAATCCTATGGTTGAAACATGTGTTTGAGACATATTATGTATGATGGATGCAAAATGGATGCAAGTGTTTGCTAGTGGTTGCTCGTGGATGCATATATACACACACTTTAGGCACTAGATCGGCTCAGTCACTTCATATTGCATATTGCATATATATGGATGTATTTAGTATAATGGATGTATAATGGTTGTACCATCATATGGATGCTGCATTCGGTTGAATGGGTGTGCACGCATATAGAAGTAGTATGTAAGCAATTAGGATCTTTTGCATACATAATGGATTCATGACACTTACATAATTTGCATTAAGGAGGTCAACTGAATCAGTAGACCGCCTGATTTCGCATTAGGTAAGGACATGTACACACACTTTGCATATGATCATAAAGCATTAGAAGTCTTTTAAGGACAATGGATGCCTGTGTATGATGGATGAGTAGATGGACGTTTGGATGGTAGGATATACATTCTTCCAGACTTGAAGATTTCGGGGACGAAATCCTAAAAGGAGGGGAGAATGTAACACCCCGAATTTTCTATTAACACTAAAGTTGCTAAAATATTAATAAGTGTGTAAGAGAGGGGATGTATCTAATATGAATATAAAAATATTAATAAGTGTGTAAGAGAGGGGATGTATCTAATATGAATATAAAAATATTAATAAGTGTGTAAGAGAGGGGATGTATCTAATATGAATATAAAAATATTAATAAGTGTGTAAGAGAGGGGATGTATCTAATATGTATATAAAAACAATAATAAGTGTGTAAAGGGGGGGGGGATGTATCTAATGTGTACATTGTAGAATATATATATATATATATATATATATATATATGGGCAGTTAATGCAAACATGAATAGAAGTTTATTAATTTGCTGAGTGTTTGCTAAGTCACTTCTGACTCATTGCTGAGTCAACAAGATAAACCCCATCTTGTCTGAACGGCTGCGGTTATTTCTAGGTTAAATCTAATGGCCTAAATGAATTCTAAAATCTATAAATAAGTGGGTAGACCCTAGACCTAAATCACTTGTAAAATTAGAGAAGCTACCGCCATGCTGCTGCCATGGAGTTCAGCATAGCCGTCACAAACTAAGAAGAGGAAGCCTAATCATCTACAACTAAATCTACACAAATCAAATCAAAAGATCTCTCTTTCTCTAATTCTTTTCTTTTGTTGGTGAGTATGATGATTCTCACAAGACTATTACAAACTAATTTGACTCAGTTATGAATGGATCACAAGAAAGTGATGTGATTTGTAATTGTAAATTCTATATATTGTGGATCTCTTATTATGTTATTATGTTGTCGTATGATGTAAATTATATATGCTATGTCATGCTATGTTGTAAATTCTCTTATGCTATGTCGTGCTATGTTGAGAATCATGTCAAGCTATGTTATACTATCATACTATGCCATGTTATAAATCATGCTATATTATGTTGAAAAATCATGATGTTGTTGGATCATGCTTAAAGTTATGTTTTTTTTTTCTTAATTTAAATGGATCTTGTTTATGGGAATTTGCCTATTAGGTTAGGTGTACCCATAAACTTGAAACTATAATTAAATAAAACTTGATTATGGGAATTTGCCTATTGAGTTAGGTGTACCCATATAAAACCATGTTGTTAAAAAATTAGATGATGTTGATTCACACATGTTCATATGTAAGTTTATGAAAATTGATTGAGATCATATTAGGTGAATTTTGAACAAGTTGACACCTTTAGATCCATGACATGTATAATCTATGCAAGTTGGACATATGCAAGTTTCACCCCTTATTATGATTCATTTGGTCACATATACATGTTGTTATTATGATAATCTCTTTTATGCTATGAGTTAGGCTATTCGAGTCTAACATATATTTTGCGAATAAACGTTCAAACGTGGGGTAGGGGTTATATTAGGAATTAATAAATTGGGTGCAATTTTGTAAGATGTTGCATACCATGAATGAATGTCCATAATTGAGTCAATTATGGACATTGTTAAAAATTGGAAGTAATTAATAATTCAAGTAGGGAATTATTAAAATTGGGGGAAAGTGGATTATTATTAATAATCAATGCTTAGGACACGAGGTTGGACCCGTTTGTGATGTAAACCTGCCCGGACCCGCCCGGCAAATCCAGTAGTCACAAATGTCGGCCCAATGTGAGAGGTCCTAGGCCCAAACTAAAGCATAATAGTTGTAAAGACACGAGGTTAGACTCTTTTATGGTGTAAGACTGCCCGGACCCGCCCGGCAAATCCAGCTGCCATAAATGTCAGTCTAATGTGAGAGGTCTTTATGAGGTTATGGCCTTAATGAACTAAGAAATACTTAACCAGATAATCATGTAAGGTGGGACATGGGGGTTAAGTAGGTGCCTTGGGTGGCATGAGGAATCTGGTGGTTGCCTTTAGAGGCATTTGAAATACGATTAGACTTAACCAAACACACATGTAAATGAACATGACTAAGTGGGTTAAGTGGGATGGACTAATGGGGACAAGCTTAGGTGGAATGCTTGTGGTAAATAGTGGGGGCCCATTTCAACCAGTATCCCAAAACGTATCTTTGTGGGCTCGACCCAAGTCGAGGACGGGACACGCATACTGGGTTTGACTATAAGAGGCCAAAACAGGGAGCGGTGGCAACGCAAGTCCAACGGGTTTCATATGCGTGTGTGGACCCGGGCTGGTAGGTAAGATGTTGTTGCATCGTGTAGGTATAAGCCGTGCATGTCCGTTGTATCAGGTTGCCACTTTAGGGGAGTGATACACCCCACTGTGGGGCCAGCACGGGTATCTACGAGTTAGGGAGCCGATCGAATAATGGGAAGTAGGGTACACCTAGTGGAGATAGGGGCAGGCGGCACCTATGTAGTCAGCTAGGGGTACGTAAAGCCATTGGGAAAGTTTCTAAGTGAAGCTAAGTGGGATGAATCTTTAGGGTGACTGGTGTGGTGCAGTATAGTGTTTATCCTTTAGTATTTAGGAGCGCCTATAACGTTGCCTTTAGCGATTGTCTATGTCCTTAATCTGCTCTTCATAGACATTTTCTTGTTTTCCAGCTTATGCCTTAGTCCAGTTATTTTGGTAATAGTATTGTAGAATTATCATATTCACCAGACTTTATGTCTGACCCCCTCTTTTCCATCCTTTTTCTCCCTTCAGGTCCGCAGGTTGGGCCAAGTTCTAGTGGAGTCTAGTTGGATCGCTTATCTTCTGGAAAGCTTGGACTGCTGAAGTAAAGTCCAGCTTGTTATCTTTCTTTTTAATGGCTATTCATGTAATGGGATTATGTACTTGTTTTATCAAGATAGATATTGTACTTGACATTGAATATGGTGTTATGATGTAATCAAACATGTTTTGACTTCTGCTACAATGAAATAAAGTTTTTGAATTTCCAAGTACTATTTTATATCTGTCTTGTTGTAATTTTACTGTTCTATATTCACTTAAAACCTCCATGGAAGTTAATGCATTCCCTTTGTGAGTGACATTAATGGACGTTGGGTGTTACAAAATTCTCCGTGGGTGACTTGGTGTTTGTCAAGATTTCTCCGTTGAAGAGCGTGATACGATTTGGTAAGAGAGGCAAGTTGGCACTAAGATTTGTTGGCCCATTCCCTATTCTTGAACTAGTCGGGAATTTGGCATATAGAGTTGGCTTACCAGAAAAGATGGCGGGAGTTCATAACGTATTTCATGTTTCCCAATTAAGGAAGTTCGTTCACGACTCAGATATGACTATTTCACCTGATCAGTTAGAGGACTTCGAAGTAGAACCCGAGGCGGTTGGGAACCGCAAGCCGATTCGTATTGTGGGGCACGATACGAAGCAACTTCGAAGGAAGGCGGTGAAGCTAGTCAAGGTTCAGTGGGGCGAGAACGAGAAGGATTGTACTTGGGAGACAGAAGAGAGCATTAGGAAGACGTATCCAGAACTCTTTGACTGGTAAGATTTACTTTACAATTTAGTTATTCCGCATGCTAGGATAGACTTGTTTTGCTTTTTTTGCATGTTTGATTGTTGTTTTATGATTGATAGGCATGCGGGACCCTTTGTGTGTTTTGGTTAGGGAATTTCGGGGGCGAAATTTCTTAAGGGGGGGAGAATGTAACAACCCGCATTCTTTGCATCGGAGGAACGCATAATATTTATTTCTTTCCCATATGAAGTCGTATGGTCATGCAACTTTGGGAAACATCCATTAGAGTCATTTCCCATGTTCATGATTTTTGTAGATTTTTAAATGACCATTTTGCCCCTAGCTGATCTTGTTTTGGCCATAACTTTTGATTGAAAAGGATTTTTGACCTGAAATCACTTCCATTAGATTCGTTTGATGGTTTTCCTTTCTGTAGAGTGGATATAATAGCCAAACGGACTTACCGTTTGGGAGATATGGCTGAATTAAGGTTTGGAAGGTGAAAAACTGCTTAACCAGGCCAAATAGGGTGATTAGTGAATAGGCCCATAACCCATTTCGGGATTAGGGTTATGGGGAGGCTGAAATGAGTTAGAGAATCATTCCATTTCAGTTTTCTAGACTCCACTTATCACCAAGGAACCCTAAAAATGGCCTCCAACCTCTAAATCACCTCCAAATCGTCTTTTCATCAAGGATTAAGCTTAGCAACATCTAATCAAGGGAGATCTACACCAAATCAACATAGGAGCTGCTGTTTAGCATTGTGATTCACATCAAATCAGAGATTTATTTTAGATTTTAGTTTATTTGTGGCTAAGGTGAGTGATTTGCATAGTTCCTCACTAATTATGGCTAATTAAGGGTAATTAGTGTTAATTAGCGAATTTAAACATGATAAAATTCGGGAAAAATGTTCATGAATTCTTAAATGATGTTTTAGACCTATGATATGAATTTGGGTTAATTTGGTTAAGTTTTGCTAATCCTATCATTAGTTTCACCTAAACATGCTTAAGGGGAAATATGGGGTTTTGGGTATGTTTGATCCATTTTGACCTATCATATGGATGTTTTGATGTTTGTGGTTGATTATGCATGTTGCTATGACTGTATGATATGCTTTGTGATTGATTTCAATAGTTAGAATGGTCAAAAACGTCGTCGAACGGCGTAAACACTTGCTGGAAAAGCTTCACGAAATAGTGCAGGTTTCGGATCGGATCAGATATGGTGGCTCGGATCAGATAAGTTGAACTGGGCAAAGGATTCGATCGGATCGGAGCTTGACACTTGAGAACCCTGGCAAAAAGGAAGTCCATGCTAATTGAACTGAGATCGGATGGGCTAAAAGAGGGGGATAAGATCGGAGCATATGAAGGGCGAGGGAGCTGATCGGAGCGGGAGCACGAACTGGATGGGAGATGGCAACCCGACCCGACCCGAAGAAGGACACCCGACCCGAACCAATGCAACGCTGTGAACCCGAACTGAACCGCTACAGGGGAAGACAACACACCGAACCAACTCAAAATAGACACCCGACCCGAACCGATGGCTTGAAGGGGAACCCGACCCGACCCAGTATTGACCAATAACCCGAGATGCAAAGGTAGTCCAATATGGGAAGTTAGAGCTCAGGGTCCAATTGGGAACCGATGAGTTCACTTCATGGTTGGGCTTTGCTGCGGGACGTGTGGTAAGGAGTTGTCGACGTTCATAACTTCGATTCACCACTGAAAATGGATGATGGACTACGTTATCAGTGCAGTAGAGTCATTATGACTTGAGGGGTAAGGTGATGCGTAGTAAGACTATGAGCCAGCGCAGATGGGGTGAATAACTCCATGGGGCAAGTGGTCATAGTAAGGATTGGTAAGGCTATGAGCCAGCGCAGATGGGGTGAATAAACCCATGGGGCAAGTGGACATAGCGAAGGATTAGTGGCTACGTTATCAGTGCAGTGAATCCATTTATGACTTCATGGGGCAAAGTGATCGTAGCAAGGATGGGTGATCGAAGTGGTGAATATCGTATGCTTTACGCACTCAGTGAGAGATGTGAGGATGGTTGCTATGCTTGATTGTTTGCCACCACTATGACATGCACACCCACAGCTCCGTATCTTTACACCTTTTGATATGGCACCTTGGAGTGTTGTACAGTATGTAGTGCTAAATCTTTGGTTGCAGGTCCAGGTTCAGGTATGTTTTAGTCTACCTGTTATTATTCACTTTAGATGCTTATCGCTCATACCAGGCTTTATGTCTGACCCAAAGTTTTATGTCTCCTCTTATTACTCTGGGTGCTCACACGAGCAGACTAGAGACAGGTTAGCTGGTGGTGAGCGAGTAGTTGATTCGGAGGCGGGCAGGAGGCTTCCACGTATGATATATAGTTATTCTCCCTGTGTCGCTGGTGGTCGCTACTTGGGCATTAGTAGTGTACCTCCTTTATCTTACTTTTGCTTTGAGACAGTTTGAAAAGTTGCAATAAGCTGTATTTTGGATTTCCGCTGCTATGATGCTTAGTTCTGGTTTTCAGCTTATGCACTGTCTCTCCTGTTTTATGTCAAGTATGTTATTATTATATTTTGTTCTATGCGTTGTGAGACATTCGACAGGTTCTTTGCTAGTTCATTTCCTTCTTCCCTTTTTTCCTCTGACGACCCGTTCCGTGCTAACTGGACATGTGTACAGCGCACCTTTGGAGTAAATGTCGGTTGGTGCGGGGCGGGCCGTCAGACTTGGTATCAGAGCTCTAGGTTGCGTAGTTAACCTAGGGAAAGACACTAGGGAGAGATAGTACGTATATGAGAGCGCGTATTTGTGATTACTTTGGTTTTCAAAAGCTATATATATATACTACTGGTAGTATAAGAATGAAGTCGTACTGCGCTTGCACCACTATGGGGTCGTTCTATATATTTTTCGGTTATGTGAATAAATAAATAATTGTGCAAAGTTTTTAGTGAGGATTTTTCACACTGATTTTTACTCCTTCTAAATTTGTCCAAGGTTGTTCCATCGCATAGATCCGGGTTTCACGATTTCATTGCTTCTAGTTTTGTCGAATTTAGTCTCTGTTCGGACAAGTTATGAAATTACAAAACCTTTTACATAATAAAATTAATTAATAAAATTGATTGCACTCAAATTACATTTGCCTAAACCTTCTCCTTTTATCTGCTATGTTCAAACCGAGAAACCCATCACCATCTTCAACCATCACCATTCTCTGACACCGCCGATTCGCCTCTGACTTCAGCACCTTAAAGCGCGAGATTCTCCCAATCAGCTCATCAAAATTCGATCATGATCGTTGATGGTGGAGATCATGACATGTTCTTCGATTTTTTTTTGAGTTGAGGAATTCGTTGAGTAGATTAGGAGAGAAAGGAAAAAGAAGACGGGAAGAGCGCAGCTTTGGATTTTAAAGCGGTGGCTGCTTTGTTTTGAAATTAGGGTTAAGTAAGTGAAAGGATATCATATAGTGGAGGAAATTATTATTTTAATTCCTTTATTCAGTTAACATTTTTATTTATTTATTTATGAGGTCTGAAAATTGTAAATATAAAGAGAAGAGAGAACAAAAAGGGGAATAGTTTGGCATCTAAAAATGAATTTGAATGATAAATAGAAGAGGAGAGAGAGTAGAGAATAAATGCACAAGTTATTTTCCCCATATGCCTCTTTGTATTACAAACAAAATAAATGTAGCTGAGGTGGCGTATTTCTCATTTCTAATTCCTTAAATTCCCTTTGATTACATGCTATAATGACTTATTTATCAACAATAACTAATGAGCATCTATTATGGCATTTAATAATAAGTTACTGATTTGCAATTAGAGATTAATTTATTTAAATTCATTCCCATACATCAATTTGTCCTTATTGATTAAAAATTCCAATTCAAAACTATCTTTTAATAATACACATTATTTGCATTAATAAATTGTAACATTTTAAGAATTCTATTCTCCTTTATTGATCTTTAATTTACAATTACAATTCTCCATTTCCTATTAATTATTTGACCCTATAAATTAATAGGCTCAATCGACCCATTAATTCCCTACGACCTGTTTATTAAGTATTAGTATTACTTTATTTCTTAAAGGTGAATTGTGTACTTACAAATTTTAGTTAACCAAATTAACTAAGTTAATTCTTTCCTAATTTATTTCTTTTTCTTAATCAACCAAATTGTTAAATTTAAACCTTTTATTAACTTATTCAAATTCCACTCTTTTCAATTACAAAATTTTTATGCATTTATTTATGTATTCTTAATTACACGACTTATTATAGTAGAATTTTATATCTAATTTGCTGAAGATGTGTTTCTTTAGAAGTTTTTCTAATTGATTTTCATAAATTAAATGTAAACAGAGCATGTTGGCTTCGTTCAATTACAAGGAATGTATGATTTTCTTTTATTTGAAACAAGCAGTGTAAAACATGTACTTTTACGCATTTATTTCTTTTTGTTTGTATGTATTTCTTTTCAATTCAAATTCCTTCATTCCTTTAAGAAGGGAAAAATTTACAAAAGCTAATTGATACTCTTTCCATGAATTATACTATAGAAATCTCAGACATAATACAATATGCTAATAATCTAACCAATCATTATTGCTATTTTAACTCAAATTACAATGAAAATTGCTATCACTTACAAGTCTACTATTCCATTTATTGTCACTTGTTTGAAGTTAATTATTACAAATATACATACAATTTGATACTAATTTCAATTGTAACAAATCACTATTTATCTAATTACAAATAATTGTTTAATAGAAACAAATTTGAAATCATTCATAAATAACATCATAATTTTACTTAAAAACTTTTTTTCTTTTCTTTTCTTTAATAATTTAATTTAATAATGTAATTTTTAAATTCTGACGCATTTTCTTACAAAATTTCCTTAAATAAATTTTTACATTGGTTCTGATTTTCTAGGTTGTTACACCACTCCTAGCTAGAAGGAAACACATGTCCTGCCTGAGGTCTTCTCCCGTTTCTGGGTCACACCAGGGTGTGAGGCTCGCGAATTAATGTTGTACACAAAGCTATGTTATATTAAAGCCGTGCTTTGATCATTAACCACAAGACTCTTCTTTTCAACAAAAGCTGTGATCATTTGCATCTACGCATGCCACACAGAAAATTCATGTTATGCAACCGATGTCTATCTATAACAGAATGAAATCCGATGTCAGACACACATCCATTTACAAGTTCGTCTTGGGTCTGAATGAAACCGAAGGCACCTTATTCCTCGTCCCATACGTTCAATACAGGAGAGAGGTCCTTGCATATCCCGTCGATCTCCAAGTACATCTGGACGATCACCACTTATTACCTCGTCTTGGGTGTACAGCCCAATCAAGACACCAGTAATCATCCAAACGATGTGAAGAACTCCAGTCTTTAACCACCGTCTTCATCATCGACTTATCGTCGAATCAGTTATTCAGAATGGGTATAAATCCAGCCTTTCTGAATAACTCGCGTATATAATAAACAAGTGTTATAAAAACAAAACATATGCCTCATTCCAATTTTGAATATTCTTTTATTTAAATATTCATATCCTTTGGGAAGGGTTCCCATTAATTTTATCAAAGATAAACTCTTTAAATTTATTCTTTAATCTTCCATTGGATTTCAATTATAAACCAAATTATGGTTTATCCAAACAAGTCGGGATTAGCGATCATTACCGAAGTAAACATTTATTTTATTTCCCATTCCCAACCTATTCATCCCATGAAGTAAAATTGGAAATACTTCATATCTAACACCACAGTGTTATTGGTAAAATTAATTACCATTTCACGTTCAAATCTAATTAAAGATTTAACTATCGCTTGGAGCAAAACTTGTGATACTCCATTCTCGATCATTTCTTGAATTTGATAATTTTAGTTATAAGATTCACCTTTCAATCTAATTATAGATCCATTAAAACTCTACTTAGTTTTAATCTCAAAAATCATTACTTAATGATTATTCAAATTTAAGAAATTAATCTTATATAAACAGATCAATATATATAATCGATATAAACTTCCATATCCAACCGATAATATAAATGGAATAATGACAAAGCCTTTTAAATTTCATATATAGTAATAGCCTTCCTCCACAGAAGTTCACTTCGATTATTACCAAATCGAATTCCATTCCATCCCAATTTATTTTATTAAATTGGAAACTTTTCTTTGGAAAATTTCCCTTAAATCTTAATTAAAAGATTTATAAATTCCAAACCACATTTCACTGTACAACGAGTTAAAGAACGAGTGTCGTTAAAAACATAGTTCATAATAAACCTAATTCACGTCCCATTTTATTCCAATTAAATGTTAATTAACTGGAAACTCTAATAATCTTAACTAAAAGATTCTTACCTCAACTGGGTTTAAGAACAGTGTTAATGAAGACACCGTTCACGACAATCCAAAATCCAATTATTTTATTCAATTCCAATTAAATATTAATCATTTGGAAAATTTCACTAAATCTTAATAAAAAGATTTGTTCTCTCCTTAACCGGGTTTAAGAACAGTGTTATTTAAGACAGCGTTCACGACAAGCCCAAAATCCCATTTGATATTAAATACAAGGCTCTAAATAGAAAAAATAAAGGCTTATATTCGATATCAAATTCTGCAACCAACAAATATCGTATTGGAAATAACGATATAAATATATCTTTCAAATCTCCATAACAATATATGTATAATCAAGAAATCCAACATCGAAATATTCTGAAGATAATTTCGATTCAAATCCATTCCAATTCATATACTGGAAATTCTGATTATTTTTAAAACCGTTTCAAATCCAATTTATTTATTTAAAAATATTGGATTATAATTCTAGTTTATAACTAGTTCATTTTGATAAAAATATATTTTTATCTTTACAAACGTGGAATTTTTCATCCAAATTCTTTCCAAATCATTTATTATGATTTTACACAAATTATTGTTATTTTTCGTAATTTTATCAAGGCCCGTACAGTCGATTTCCATAAACGATCATCGAACTGCACTTACATCGGCCTTTTCCAATATTGATTTGGACATAATTCCATATCCAACAGTTAGATTTTAAATCTATTGTATTAATTGGAAAGCTCTTTTCGATACGAACCCAATGACTCTAGTTTTAGGAGAATCCGACGGTTGGATCTCCCGTAATGTCAATTCTAAGTCAATGGTCGAAATTAGCGAACTACCGCGGCGCGACGCGTTCTATTCATACCAGTAAATATGTATATAATATATATATAATATATTATATATTTCATCGATTTTCATTTAAAACGTTTTTTATAAATTGTTTATAAATTCATTTTAAAACGATTCTAACTTCATTTCAAATTTCAAATCAAATTTGAATATTCCTTAATAAATTCATTTTTTATTTCATTTAAAAACAATTTCAATTCCCTTTTAAATTTCAAATCAAATTTGAATATTCCATAATAAATTCATTTTAAATTTATTTTAAAACGATTTCAATTCCATTTCAAATCAAATTTGAATATTTCTTATCATTATAATATTAAAATGATAATATTTTCATAATATTTGGTTTTGATTATACACTGAATATTATTTAAAAATACTCGTTAATTCTGAATTGGAATATGACACAGTCAATTAACAAATACTGTTATTAATGTGGATTTCATACGATACTTGTATATAACAATAATGATATACAATCAACCATCATCCAGGGTGCAATTTACAACTGTATAAGCATTAAAAATAAATAATTAATGCTCATCACAGACTATCAACCCATCGATTGACATACAACTAAATATTGGGATTAGTGTACGTCCAATATCATCCCAAAACCCGCGTGGGGTTTTCAAACAACAAATACTGATTATTATTTGTGTAGTTGGGCGATGTGTAAAATTTATCGTCCCAATCCATATCAGATAAATAGGTGTACATAAACAAATCGTTCGATTTGTAAATGAGTATTTATTTCAACACATGAATATTTTATATAGTCCATATATACAATAAAAATGATAGTTTTATTGCTTAAATATTTTATTCAACACATGAATATTTTATACAGTTCATTTATACATCACAATCAATCTTCATAACACAATACAATCAAACAAGTCGTCCATGGTCTGTTGATGACGGGGAGCAGTTCATATATGCAGTTATAAAATAAATAACTGTACAAGAAATTATAGTGAGAAGTTCTCACATTATGATCCACTCCATCAGTTTTTATCTAAATTTCTGAGCAATTTGGATTTGAATTTGTCCGAAATTCTGATTTTCTCCATTTTGACTCTAGTCAGTTCTGAAATGTAAATTGTGCTAAAACGATTCCAACACAATCAGTTTCGTCGAATTTTGATAAGAATCGAACGAGTTATAACCGTTTATAGATGAATCTCTTTGATAACCAATTTAATAATTTATTAATATACTAATTTCCCCTAACCCACCTTCTAATCTATCTTCCTTCGTCTGTTACTTCAGGCCGATTAATCAAACCCATCTCACAACCAAACCCGCTGCCATCGCAACCTCCACAAGCCGTCGGACCCTCATCCACCGCCGCCACGTCGAAGACCTCCATGAACTCCACCTCTTCCTGCCACAAAACCCAACTCGGCCTCCTTAATCGCATGAAAAACCGCACCAAACCGTCGTACTTCAAACACCATGTCCCCACAAACCGGTAAACAAAAATCAATCACAGCAGTTCACATTGTAGATCTCCGTGTGCTCTTTGATTTGGCTTCAGAATTTCTTGAAATGGTTGTGCGGATTGAAAGATTGGAGAGGGAGAAATTCGGAGCCAATCTCCCGTTAGTTTGGAATGAAAACGGCGGCCCAAAAAATAGAATTAGGGTTTTCTATAATTTAGGATATTTATATAATTTTATATTATTATTTTATTCCAAATTTACTTGTTCACCGTTACGAACTCCAAATCAAACCCAATAAATGTCGCCTCTAACTAAATACCACCATTCCGGCATAATGGAATATGTTTTATAAGCCAATTCGACTGTTTCGATCAATTTTTATTTAAAATAAAATATAAATCAATATATATTGAATTTAAACGTACATCTTAATTTACCGCGGCCACATACTGACTAAAAAATTCCCAAAAAAAAAATCTAGTTAAGTTTTGACGATCCGGTCTTAACAAAACTAATTTCATCGAATTTGGAGACCGTTTATAAAATGGTCAATTTCTAGTCGATTAAATTTAAATTGAATTAACCAAACACGTTTAAATTCACCACACTCACATATTAATTCCAAAAATTATGAAAATTGGAATCTGGCAATAATTTGACATTCCAGATCCAACAAAAGTGATCTCTTCGAAAACGGAGGTCGTTTGCAAAATCGCTTTTTTTAAGGGTTATATATTATATAAATTCCATAGCGACTATTCTGAATTTTCAAATGGACATAACTTTTTATTCCCGTTATGAAATCTGGATTTTTCACATTCATTGGAAAGATATTTTCAAATAGATTCTAATATTTCTGGTTTTACTAAAATCTAGTTTATTTTGAATCCTGTACATTCATTTGAAATTTGAAATCGAATTTTCAAACTACCACGCCATTTCCAATTCCTTTTATAATTAAAATAAATATTTATATTCTAATTTCGATTAAATAAATTCATACGTTCTAACTTCGTTTATAATAAATTTTTAGTCATTATTGTTTAAAATAAATCATTTTAAATATCCAAAATTCATTAAAGTAGCCAAAAAAAAAAAATTGGTTTCGATTTTCCGGGTTGTTACAATCTCCCCCACTTAAATCTTTTCATCCTCGAAAAGGAACGGAGCTGAAAGTTGTTTAACTAACCAACTCAACTTTCAGTTTGGCTTTCATTCTTTAACTTTTCAGCTCCTAAGAATTTCTAAATTTTCAAAAATTTGGCTAACACACTAAATTTTCGAATTTTTTTTCCATAACCTCCTTTGTACGGGGAGACATTTAAAACTGCAACTAGCCGCGCAGGGCTCTCATCACCCAAAAAGAAAAAGAAAAAGCCAATTGGCTCATAAAATCATCCAAACCCAAGAAATATATAGTAAACATGTACCTATTTGTCGAGCATATAATTTTATTCCTCTTCACAGCTTCCCTGCTAGGACCTGTTCAATATATGTACATGTATATGCATGCAATTCCAATCAATTTTCAATTCAGTTCAGCATTTGATTCAATTTGGCTAATTATTCGTAATTCTTTCATATGTTGGTTTAAATGGATAATCACACAACATAATCATCAATCAATTAGTTGATTAGCGTTTCGAACACATAACTTTAGTATATGTATACTCAAAAATCCATTCTTGATGCCAAATCACAACAATATATTCTAACTATATTTTGGTTCTCACACCAGTCAATTGGAAATATATAGATATTCCTCTATCGCAGCCGAACATAAGTACTGATGATAATGCCTCATCATCAGAATCATCTCCAGGTGACTAGAGTGTGATTCTATATCTATCTAGTATCCGAGGCTTCGAATATACCTCTTGTTAGGCATATACTCGAATTCTCCCTATATTAGATTGTCCAAATTCAATTAAAAATAAAATATTCAAATACGTTTAATAAGATTTAAATTTTCAAAACAAAATTTGTTTTCATTATTCTTTTAACTCATTCTAGGATACAACTGATCCCATCTCTAATGAGTCTTTCCCGTTGGATATTACTAATCCAATCTCTGATGAATTCTTTCGTTCGGTTCTAATGTGTCTTGTTCTCAAGCTCTGTGAACCAAAGCTCCGATACCAAACTATAACGACCCGAACTTTCCCGGTCTCTGAAGAGAAGAAAAAGAACAGATTAACTGAGAACACGACAAATCAGAACACAAATAGAAAACATTTCATTGCTTATTACAACAATTTACATCAGAGTACAAGAATATACAGAGTATAAACAAATAATATATATTCGATAAATATCAGAGATTTACAAATTACAATGCAGTGGAAAATAATACAAAACACAACTGAAAGAGATATACAGATACAGAGCTTTCCGAATATCATTCCATATGTAAACCAGGATCCTGTGAATATAATATCTGCAAAACCAAAACTACTAGCTGCTCGTGCGGAAAATAGGGGCACTCAGAGTTTAGGTTAAAACAATAAACTCCAGGTCAGTTATGTGGATGGTGTGAGAACTAAAATGGCTATTAAATCTATACTTTAAAATAAAGTGAATCAAGGGACCATGCTGTATACTACGGAACGGGTTCCTCCAAAGAATACTAGTGCATAAAACAAACAGCGCAATGCTTTTTGGAAAAAATGAAGCTATTATAAGACCCAGGTCCCATCACATAATGCAACGCAAGCCGGAGGATAGGGTTTTCCCTTATAATAACCAAACATGCTTGGTAGGTTAAAACAAATCATTTGATACTATTATAAGTGCATAGTGTATAAAACAACTTCAAATATAAATGTATCAATCATAGGCGACATGGGTACCATCTATCATGTCGCCAAACTAGGCTCTACATTTAAAACAGCAAAGTCACGTATTGGAAGTTGGATTTCCATTTGTGAACCAAGGCTAGGGATCTTCCTTACTGCTTAGAGACTCTCTAGCCCGAGCCTCAGGGTCAGAATGCATCAAACCTTGGATCGTCAGGGCCAGTCCACACAGAGGGGATTAAAATGCCTGAACAATACGTTTCCCCGCCCTATGGGGCGTAAATGAGCCAGATGACTCAATATCCATTAGCTCCGTAGTAACCGATATATCCGAGGCACCTCGCTATCCATCATCCACATAAGTAAAACATCTGGGCTTGCAAAACATTGACACCACTCCTAGCTAGAAGGAAACGCATGTCCTCCCTGAGGTCCTCTCCCGTTTCTGGTTCACACCGGAGTGTGATGCTCATAAATTAATGCTGTACACAAAGCTATGCTACATTAAAGCCGTTCTTTGATCATCAACCACAAGACTCTGCTTTTCAATAGAAGCCTTGATCATTTGCATCTCAACATACAACACAGGGAATTCATGTAATGCAACCAATGTCTATCAATCACACAGAATGAAATTCGATGTTAGACACACATCCATCTACAAGTTCGTTTTTCGGTATGAACGAAACTGGATGCACCTTATTCCTCGTCCCATATGTCCAATACAGGAGAGAGGTCCTCACATATCCGGTCGATCTCCAAGTACGTCTGGACGATCACCACTTATTACCTCATCTTGGGTGTACAACCTAATCAAGACATCAGTAATCATCCAAACTATGTGAAGATCTCCAGTCTTCAACCACCGTCTTCATCAACGACTTATCTTCGAATCAGTTATTCAGAATGGGTATAAACCCGGCCTTTCTGAATAACTCGCGTATATAATAAACAAGTGTTATAAAAACACAACAAATGCCTCATTCCAATCCTGGATACTCTTTTATTTAATTATTCTTATCCTTTGGGAAAGGTTCCCATTAATTTTATAAATGATAAACTCTTTAAATTTATTCTTTAATCTTCCATTGGATTTAAATTATAAACCAAATTAAGGTTTATCCAAACTAGTCGGGATTAGCGATCCTTACCAAAGTAATCATTCATTTTATTACCCAATCCCAACCTATTCATCCCATGAAGTAAAATTGGTTATACTTCATATCTAACACAATGGTGTTATCGGTAAAATTAATTACCATTTCACATTCAAATCTAATTAAAGATTTAACTATCGCTTGAAGCAAAAGTGGTGATACTCCATTCTCGATCATTTCTTGAATTTGATAATTTTAGTTATCAGATTCACCTTTCAATCTAGTTAAAGATCCATTAAAACTCTACTTAGTTTTAATCTCAAAAATCATTACTTAATGATTATTCAAAGTTAAAAAATTAATCTTATCTCTACTGGGTTGAAGAATTAATGTCATTTAAAACACAGCTCACGATAAACCCAAAATCATATTCCATTAACAATGGAATCTTCACGGAAAATAGATCAATATATATAATCGATATAAACTTCCATATTCAATCAATAATATAAATGTAATAACAACAAAGCCTTTTAAATTCCATATATAGTACCAGCCTTCCTCTATAGAAGTTCACTTCGATTATTAACAAATCGAATTCCATTCCATTCCAATTTATTTTATTAAATTGAAAAGTTTTCTTTGGAAAATTTCCCTTAAATCTTAATTAAAAGATATAAAAATTCCAAATCACATTTCATTGTAAATCGGGTTAATGAACTAGTGTTGTTAAAATTTTTGTTCATAATAAACCCAATTCATGTCCCATTTTATTCCAATTAAATGTTAATTAACTAGAAACTCCAATGATCTTAATTAAATGATTTATTCTTATCTCAACTGGGTTTAAGAATAATGTTAATGAAGACACCATTCACGACAACCCAAAATCCAATTATTTAATTCAATTCCAATCAAATATTAATCAATTGGAAAATTCACTAAATCTCAATAAGAAGATTTGTCTCTTCTCAACTGGATTTAAGAACAGTGTTATTTTAGACTCCATTCACGACAAACCCAAAATCCCATTTGATATTAAATACAAGGCTCTGAATAGAAAATATATCGGCTTATATTCAATATCAAATTCCGCAACCAACAAATATTGTATTGGAAATAACGATATAAACATGTCTTTCAAATTTCCATAACAAAATCTGTATAATCATGAAATCCAACATCGAAATATTTCGAAGATAATTTCGATTCAAATCCATTCCAATTTATATATTGGAAATTCTGGTTATTTTTAAAACCTTTTCAAATCAAATTTATTTATTTAAAAATATTGGATTATAATTCTAGTTCATAACCAGTTCATTTTGATAGAAATATATTTTTATCTTTACAAATGTGGAATTTTTCATCCAAATTCTTTCCAAATCATTTATTATGATTTTACACAAATTATTGATATTTTTAATAATTTTATCAAGGCATGTCAGTTGATTTCCATAAACGGTCATCGAACTACACTTACAACGACCTTTTCCAATATTGATTAGAACATAATTCCAAATCCAACCATTAGATTTCAAATCTATTGTATTTATTAGAAATCTCTTTTCGATATGAACCCAACGACTCCAGTCTTAGGAGAATCTGAATGTTGGATCACCCGTAATGTCAATTCGAAGTCAACGGTCGAAATTAGCGAACTGCTGCGGCGCGGCGCGTTCTATTCAGACCATTAAATATGTAATATATATATTATATACTTCGTCGATTTCCATTTAAAACATATTTTATAAATTGTTTATAAATAAATATTAAAACGATTCTAACTTCATTTCAAATTTCAAATCAAATTTGAATATTCCTTAATAAATCCGTTTTTATTTCATTTTAAAACAATTTCAATTCCATTTCAAATTTCAAATCAAATTTGAATATTCATAATAAATTCGTTTTAAACTTATTTTAAAACGATTTCAATTCCATTTCAAATTTCAAATCAAATTTGATAATTTCTTATCATTATAATATTAAAATGATAATATTTTCAAAATATTTGATTTTGATTATACGCTGAATATTATTTAAAAATATTCGTTAATTCTGAATTGGAATATGACAGTCAATTACCATATACTGTTATTAATATGGATTTCATACGACATATGTATATAATGATAACGATACACAATCAACCATCATCCAAAGTGCAATTTACAACTGTATAAGCGTTAAAAATAAATAAATAACGCGCATCATAGCTGTTAACCCATAAATTGACATACAACTAAATACTGGGATTAGTGTCTGTCTAGTATCATCCCAATACCCGTGTGGGGTTTTCAAACAACAAATACTGATTATTGTTTGTGTAGTTGGGCGATGTGTAAAATTTTTCGTCTCAATCCATATCAGATAAATAGGTGTACATAAACAAATCATCCAATTTGTAAATGAATATTTATTTCAATACATGAATATTTTAAATAGTTCATGTATACAATAAAAATGATATTTTTATTGTATAAATATTTTATACAACACATGAATATTTTATACAGTTCATTTATACATCACAATCAATCTTCACAACATAATACAATCAAACAAGTCGTCCGTGGTCTATAGACGACGAGGAGCAATTCATATATGCAGTTATAAAATAAATAATTGTACAAGAAATCATAGTGAGAAGTTCTTACATTAGGATCCACTCCGTCAGTTTTTATCTAAATTTCTGAACAATTTGGATTTTAATTTGTCCGAAATTCTAATTTTCTCCATTTTGATTCTAGTCAGTTCTGAAATGTAGATCGGGCTAAGACGATTCCAACCTAATCAGTTTCGTCGAATTCTAATAAGAATCGAACGAGTTATAATGTATAACCCGAAAATCTGGGCCAGTTTAAAATTTTTATTTTGGCAATTTTGGCGGATTTTGATTATTTAAAATGAATTATTTTAAATAATATCGACGGGAAATTTATTTAGAATATAATTCGACGTATATATTATATACGCGTCGTCGTTAGAATATAAATATATATATAATTATAAAAGGAATTGAAAATGGCGCGGTAGTTCGATAATTCGATTTCAAACTTCAATTGAATGTACCGGGTGCAAAACAATCCGGATTTTAGTGAAACCAAAAATAATGGGATCTAATTGTGAATATCTTTCTAACGAATCCGAAGAATCAAAATTTCATAGCGGGAATCAAAAGATATGTCCAGTTGAAAATTCTGAATAGTCGCTATGGAATTCAGGCCCTTAAAAATGGACATTTTGCAAATGACCTCGGATTTCGACGAAACCAGTTTTGTTGGGTCCGTGATGTCAAATTATTGCTAGATTCCAAATTTCATAATTTTTCAAATCAATATGTGAGCGTGGCAAAGGAAAACGTGTTTGACCAGTTTTAGTTGATTTTAATCGACTGGAAATTGGCCATTTTTCTAACGGTCTCAGAATTCGACGAAACTAGTTTTGTTAGGACCGTATCGTCAATACGAAGCTAGAAAATATTTTCCAGGAATTTTTCTAGTTAGTATGTGGCCCCGGTAATTTGAAATGTACGTTTAAAATTCAATATAGCGATTTAAATGTAAATTCAACGGAAACTGATTGTAACGATCGAATCAAGCTACGATACATATCCCATTGTGTTCGGAATGGGGGTAAAACGCTATGGACGACAGGCGGTGGGCCTCGTTTAGAGGTCGTATGTAAAAGTCAACTTCTTTGAAAATAAAATAATAAAATAAATAAATAAAAATATATTTAAACCCCCCCTATAATTTCCCTTCCCCCGTTTCATTCGATCAGATTAAAATAAAAAAAAATTAAAAAAAAAAAAAAAAAAAGAAGAGGGCGACGGGGGGGAGAGCCGCCGCCACCTCGCGCCCCCCCCCCCCTAGCGGCGCCTCCGCCGCGCCTCAGCCGCGAGACCCCCCTCCCCTTCTCCTTCTCCTTCTCCTCCCGCTCCCTCTTCCCACCGTGAGAACCCCAGTGCCTGAACCCGACGCCGACGCACCTCCAGCCCCCCCTCCGATCCTCCGCCTTCTTCTTCCCTCCTCCCTCCACTTCCCTGACCTCAACAGCAAACCCCCCCTTTTTTTCTGATTTGACTGTAAGTTTTACATTTATTTCATTTAGTAATTTATTTAAAATAATTAGTTTGTTTAGTTTATTTAAATCAGGAAAGAAAGATTTTTAAAATAGCGAAAGTTTAGATGTTTAAATAGAAAAGTTTGATTTTTTTTTAAAAAAGGCAAGATTTGATTTTTATTTGGTAAAAGATACGATCTTTATATTTTTAAAGTAATAAAAATATAGTTTTTATATTTTTAAAGAATTAAAAATATAGTCTTTACTATATAGAAATATTAAAAATATGATTTTTATATTTTTAAAGTATTAAAAATATAATCTTTATAGGATAGAGAATATAAAAATATAATCTTTGTATATGTAGCGAAATAAAAATCTGATTTTTATTTTATATACGTTGAAATAAAGTGGTGATTTTCATAACGATGAAATCTATATTTTTATAAAGGCGAAAACTTTATTTTTATAAAGGCGAAAACTTTATTTTTATAAAGGCGAAAACTTTATTTTTGAAAGGGTGAAATTTTTATATGAAGAATAAGGTGATAAAAATATAATTTTTATCTATATAGTAGCGTTGTGAAAATATGCATATTTTTATATATGGAATAGCGAAGTAAAAAAAATTCGATTTTTACATAGGTAGTGAAAGCGGACAACGAAGGTAACAAAAAGGCGTGAACGAAGAAGATTTATATCCAAGAAGTGTCGTGAAGTTGGGATAGCTATTGGTGAGAACTTCTCACCTTTCAATTTCTTTTTCTAGTTATATATATATACTAGGATGCAGACGGTGCTTAGTAGCACCCGACACCCGTCATCCACAGACCATGGATGGCTTGCTTGTTAAATTGTTTGGTTGAGTAAGTTGGTTAGTTGTTTGGTTTGAATTGAATTGTTTGGTGAGATGGGATTGATTTGATTGATGCGTGAATGGCGTGGGCCCTCACTAGACCGGGGATAAGGCTAGGCCTCGTCCCGTTTCTAGTATCGTGCCGTTATGCCGCCGAAATTTTCTAAAATATGTTAGAAAAATAAAAATATCATTTTTATTGTGTAAATGAACTGAATAAAAATTCATGTGTTGAAATAAAATGTTTTATCGTTAAAAATATAAATTTTAACGTGAATGTGAATAAATAAATATTTATAAACAAATCGACCGATTCGTTTATATACACTGATTTGACTGATATTGATTGGGTCGATAAATTTTACACATCGCCCAACTGCACAAACAAAAATATGTGTTTGTTGATTTGAAACCCCACACGGGTGTTGGGATGATATTTGGCGTACACTAATCCCAATTATTTAATTATTGTCGATCGATTGGTCGACAGACTGTGTAAGCGTCGATTATTTATATTTGATGCTTATGCAGTTGTGTGGTGCACTTTGGATGATGGTTGATTGTTTATCATTGCTATTATATACATGTGTTGTATGGAATCCATATAATTAACATTATATGGTGATTGATTGGGCCTCATTCCAATCGGGAAAATAAGGAATGTTATAAAAGAAAATTCATGTGTTGAATATAAAAATAGTCATGTGTTGACGAGGTTCATGTGTTGAGTGAAATATTTTATACAATGAAATTTACATCTTTATCATATTTAAAATTAGAACTACTTCCCAGTAGAAGTCTAATTGAAAATCAAACGATAGATACCATAGTTTTATAAAATATTTTACATAACAAAAATAGTGATGTGTTGACAGTACTCATGCGTTGAGATTAGTCGTGTGTTGAAAGAAATATAGACTCATGTGTTGAATGAAATAAATATTCATTTGTTGAATAGAATAACGAATTTATTGAAATATATAAAGCCGTGTTGATTAGAGATGCGTTATTTTGACGCGAACGATATTTATATCGATTTTATTCGTTTTATAATGAATATTGAAAAGTGATTTCAAAATTTAATATTTTGAAAGGAAATTCAAATTGAATTAGATTAAAAATTGAAATTTTATTGAATCAATTTGAAATGAATTCGAATCGAATAGAAAATGAATTCGATTCGAATTAAATAGAAAGTGAATTTGAATTCGAGTAAAATAGAAATGAATTCAAATTGAATTAGATTGAAATTGAAATTTAAAACAAACTGAAATTGAATTGAATTGAAACGAATTTGAAATTGAATTGAATTGAAACGAATTTGAATTTGAATTGAATTGAAATGAACTCAAATTGAATTGAAATCAAATCGATTTGAAATTGAATGTAGTGTTGAAATGGTTTTGAAAACGAATTTAAAACGATTTATAAAATGCGTTTTAAAAAGAAAATCGACGAAATATATATAATATATATATTATATATATATAATGGCCTGAATAGAACGCGCCGCGCCGCAGCAGTTCGTGAATTTCGACCATTTATTTCAAACGGACATTGCGGGAGATCCGGCCGTCGGATTCTCCTAAAACCGGAACCGTTGGGTTCGTATCGAAAAGAGCTTTCCAATGAATATTAGAAATTTGAAATCTAACGGTTGGATTTGGAATTATGTCCAAATCAAATTTGAAAAAGGTCGCTGTAAGTGCAGTTCGATAGCCATTGATGGAAATCGACTGTACGGGCCTTGATAAAATTATTAAAAATATTGATAATTTGTGTAAAATCATAATATGTGAATCGAAAAGAACTGGGATGAAGAATTCCACATTTGAAATGATAAAAATAGATTTTTATCGAAATGAACCAGTTGTGAACTAGAATTAAAATCAATTTATTTTTGAAATAAATAAATTGAATTTGAAAGTGATTTTAAAAATAATCAATATTCCCAATACGTGGATTGGACTGGAGTTGAATCGAAATTATCTTCGGGATATTTCGATGTTGGATTTCGTGACTATACAGATATTGTTATGGGAATTTGAAAGATATATTTTATATCGTTATTTCCAATACGATATATGTTGGTTTCAGAATTTGATATTGAATATAAGCCGATATATTTTCTATTCAGAGCCTTGTATTTAATATCAAATGTGATTTGGGTTTATCGTGAATCGTGTTTTAGATGACGTTGGTTCTTTAACCCAGTTAAAGGCAAGATATCGATTTTTGAAAAGATTAAAACTAAGTGGAGTTTTAACGAATCTTTAATTAGATTAAAAATGTGAATTGATAATTTAAATTATCAAATTTGAAAGGTGATCGAGAATGGGGTACCACCAGTTTTGCTCCAAAGCGATAGTTAAATCTTTAATTAGATTTGAACGTGAAATGGTAATTAATTTTACCGATAACACTGTGGTGTTAGATGTGGAGCATTACCAGTTTTCTCCATGGGATATATAGGTTGGGATTGGGAAATAAAATAAATAATTACTTCGGTGTGGTTCGCTAATCCCGACTAGTTTGAAATGATATCCAAAGGAGGATTAAAGAATAAATTTAGAAGAATTTATCTTGGATAAAATTAATGGGAACATTTCCCTAAGAATGTGATTTTGTGAATAAAAGAATATTCTGAATTGGAATGAGGCGTTTGTTGTGTTTGTGTAACATTCGTTTATTATATACGTGGGTTATTCAGAAAGGCCGGGTTTATACCCATTCTGAATAACCGATTCGACGAGATGTCGAAGATGAAGACGGTGGTTGAAGACCGGAAGTCTTCACATCGTTTGGGTGATTACTGATGATCTTGATTGGGCTGTACACCCAGGATGAGGGAATCAGTTGGTGATCGTCCAGACGTACTTGGAGATGGATGGATATGCGAGGAAAGTGCCTCCGGTTTCGTTCAGACCCAGAACGAACTTGTAAATGGATTGTGTGTCTGACATTGGATTTTATTCTGTGTTGATTGATCTCTATTAAATATACATCTGTTTGGCGGCGGAGAATTTATTCTCTTGCTTAACGCCCTTCTCTGAGACGTACGAGCTCAGAGGTTGTATATCGATGGACATCAGTCGCATGGAGTGACTTGCCAATGTGGCACGCGTAAGTGGCAATTGATCAAGGCTTCTGTTGAAAAGCAAAGTCTTGTGGTTGATGATCAAAGCATGGCCTGTGTGGCATAGCTTTGTGTATAACGTGGATTCGCGAGCCTCACACCTCGGTATGAGTCAAAAACGGGATACGGACCCAAGGAGTGCACGACGTTTCTTTCTAGCTAGGGTGGTGTCAGTGACCTACCAGCCCTGACATTTATATACTTTTCACCAGTGTGGTTGTTGGATACGAGGCGCCTCGGATATAGGTCTGTAAGGACCGGGAAACGTGTGTTCAGGAATAATTAATCCTCAAAAGTAAGAGAGGACCGGCCTTGGAGGTTCCAAAGGATCAGAGTGGGGTCCTGAGGCATTGCTAGAGTGTCTCGAACGCGGAGAGGAGCTTGCCCCTTGCCTCGGCTCATGACGGAATCCAATTTCCAATACGTGTATTGCGGTTTTAATTGTAGAACTAGTATGGCGACATGATATATGGTACCCATGCCGTCTATGATTGATATTTATGATTGAAATTGTTTTGACACTATACACCTATTATAGTATCAAGTGATTTGTTTTAAACGTACCAAGCATGTTTGGCTATTATAAGGGAAAACCCTATCCTCCGGCTTGCGTTGCATTGTGTGATGGGACCTGGGTCTTATAATAGCTTCATTTTTCCAAAAAGCATTGCGTTGTTTTATTATATGCACTAGTATTCTTGGGAGGAAACCCGTTCCGTGTTATACGGCGTGGTCCCTTGAATTACTCTCTTTTAAAGTAAAGTTTTAAATAACTGTTTTAGTTCTCACACCAGTCCCATGACTGACCTAGAGTTTATTGTTTTAACCTAAACTCTGGGTGCCCCTATTTTCCGCACGGGCAGCTAGTAGTTTTGGTTTTGCAGATTTATATCCACAGGGTCCTGATTACAGCTGGAACGATGCTCGGAAAGCTCTGTATCCGTGTATTACTTTTAGTTGTGTTTTGTATTATTTTCCGCTGCTATGTAATTTATTTTAATCTCTGATATTTATCGAATGTAATTTATTCATTTATACTCTGTATATTCTTGTATCTGATGGAATTGTTGAAATAGCAATGAAATGTTCTTCCGTATGCGTCCTTTTGTGTGTTGTTCTCAAAGTATTCGTGCTTTCCTTCACGGGGAAGTTACGGGTCCTTACAGTGGTATCGGAGCTTTGGTTTACAGAGCTCGAGAACAAGACACATTAGAACCATACGAAAGAATTCATCAGATATTGGATTAGCAACATCCAATTAGAATGACTCGTTAGAGATAGGATCAGTAGTATCCTAGAACGGGTGAAAAGAGTATATTTATCAAATGAAAACAATTTTGTTTTGAAATTTAAATCGTTTTATACGTATTTGATTATTTATTTATTTTGAATATGGACAATCGAGTATATATAGATTTCGCGTATACGCGTCATGAACGTATAGTCGAAATTTTAATATACTGGATAGATATAGAGTCACATTCTGGACACCCGGGGGTAATTCTGGTGATGTGGCCACATCATCAGTATTTATGTTCGTGTTTCGAAGGTGTGATATCTATATATTTCCATTAGACTGGTGTGAGAACCAAAACCAATATAGCTAGAACACTTTGTTGTGAATTGGCATCAAAAACATGATTTTCTGTATATATATCAAAATTATGAATTTGAAACTCTAATTCACTAATTGATTGATGTTTGTGTTGTTTGTTTATTTGTTTCCTAATTCTTAACCATTTATGCCTAATTGAATCAAACATTGAATTGTATTGAAAATTGATCGCATTTGCTTGCATATACATATACTTACATTGAACAGGTCATAGCAAGGAGGCTAGAGCAGAGAATAAAATTTGTTTGCCCGACAAATAGGTACATGTTTACTACATAATTCCCTGTTTTGTTTGGGTGATGATGATTTTGTGAGCCTATTGGCTAGCCGCTTGGCTTTTTCTTTTTTCTTTTTGAGATCTGAAGGACCGGGGAAGCTATTTGAAATTCCCCGATGCTCCCGGTGCAGGGGAGGTTATGGCGAAATTTTTCGAAAATTTAGGGTGTTAGCCAAATTTTTGAAATTTTGAAAATTCTCAGAAACTAAAGAGTTGGAGAATGGAAGCCAGATCGAGCGTAGTGTTGATTAATCAAACCACTTTCGACTTTGTTCCTTTTCGGGGACGAAAAGTTTTAAGTGGGGGGGGGGGGGGATTGTAATAACCCGAAAATCTGGGCCAGTTTAAAATTTTTATTTTGGCAATTTTGGCGGATTTTGATTATTTAAAATGAATTATTTTAAATAATATCGACGGGAAATTTATTTAGAATATAATTCGACGTATATATTATATACGCGTCGTCGTTAGAATATAAATATATATATAATTATAAAAGGAATTGAAAATGGCGCGGTAGTTCGATAATTCGATTTCAAACTTCAATTGAATGTACCGGGTGCAAAACAATCCGGATTTTAGTGAAACCAAAAATAATGGGATCTAATTGTGAATATCTTTCTAACGAATCCGAAGAATCAGAATTTCATAGCGGGAATCAAAAGACATGTCCAGTTAAAAATTCTGAATAGTCGCTATGGAATTCAGGCCCTTAAAAATGGACATTTTGCAAATGACCTCGGATTTCGACGAAACCAGTTTTGTTGTGTCCGTGATGTCAAATTATTGCTAGATTCCAAATTTCAAAATTTTTCGAATCAATATGTGACCGTGGCAAAGGAAAACGTGTTTGACCAGTTTCAGTTGATTTTAATCGACTGGAAATTGGCCATTTTTCTAACGGTCTCAGAATTCGACAAAACTAGTTTTGTTAGGACCGTATCGTCAATACGAAGCTAGAAAATATTTTCCAGGAATTTTTCTAGTTAGTATGTGGCCCCGGTAATTTGAAATGTACGTTTAAAATTCAATATAGCGATTTAAATGTAAATTCAACGGAAACTGATTGTAACGATCGAATCAACCTACGATACATATCCCATTGTGTTCGGAATGGGGGTAAAACGCTATGGACGACAGGCGGTGGGCCTCGTTTAGAGGTCGTATGTAAAAGTCAACTTCTTTGAAAATAAAATAATAAAATATATAAATAAAAATATATTTAAAACCCCCCTATAATTTCCCTTCCCCCGTTTCATTCGATCAGATTAAAATAAAAAAAAATAAAAAGAAAAAGAGACGAGGGCGAAGGGGGGGGAGAGCCGCCGCCGCCGCCACCTCGCGCCCCCCCCCCCCCCAGCGGCGCCGCCGCCGCGCCTCAGCCGCGAGACCCCCCTCCCCTTCTCCTTCTCCTCCCGCTCCCTCTTCCCACCGCGAGAACCCCAGTGCCTGAACCCGACGCCGACGCACCTCCAGCCCCCCCTCCGATCCTCCGCCTTCTTCTTCCCTCCTCCCTCCACTTCCCTGACCTCAACAGCAAACCCCCTCCCTTTTTTTTCTGATTTGACTGTAAGTTTTACATTTATTTCTTTTAGTAATTTATTTAAAATAATTAGTTTATTTAGTTTATTTAAATCAGGAAAGAAAGATTTTTAAAATAGCGAAAGTTTAGATGTTTAAATAGAAAAGTTTGATTTTTTTTTAAAAAGGCAAGATTTGATTTTTATTTGGTAAAAGATACGATCTTTATATTTTTAAAGTAATAAAAATATAGTTTTTATATTTTTAAAGAATTAAAAATATAGTCTTTACTATATAGAAATATTAAAAATATGATTTTTTTTATTTTTAAAGCATTAAAAATATAATCTTTATAGGATAGAGAATATAAAAATATAATCTTTGTATATGTAGCGAAATAAAAATCTGATTTTTATTTTATATACGTTGAAATAAAGTGGTGATTTTCATAACGATGAAATCTATATTTTTATAAAGGCGAAAACTTTATTTTTATAAAGGCGAAAACTTTATTTTTATAAAGGCGAAAACTTTATTTTTGAAAGGGTGAAATTTTTATATGAAGAATAAAGTGATAAAAATATAATTTTTATCTATATAGTAGCGTTGTGAAAATATGCTTATATTTATATATGGAATAGCGAAGTAAAAAAAATTCGATTTTTACATAGGTAGTGAAAGCGGACAACGAAGGTAACAAAAAGGCGTGAACGAAGAAGATTTATATCCAAGAAGTGTCGTGAAGTTGGGATAGCTATTGGTGAGAACTTCTCACCTTTCAATTTCTTTTTCTAGTTATATATATACTAGGATGTAGACGGTGCTTAGTAGCACCCGACACCCGTCATCCACAGACCATGGATGGCTTGCTTGTTAAATTGTTTGGTTGAGTAAGTTGGTTAGTTGTTTGGTTTGAATTGAATTGTTTGGTGAGATGGGATTGATTTGATTGATGCGTGAATGGCGTGGGCCTTCACTAGACCGGGGATAAGGCTAGGCCTCGTCCCGTTTCTAGTATCGTGCCGTTATGCCGCCGAAATTTTCTAAAATATGTTAGAAAAATAAAAATATCATTTTTATTGTGTAAATGAACTGAATAAAAATTCATGTGTTGAAATAAAATGTTTTATCGTTAAAAATATAAATTTTAACGTGAATGTGAATAAATAAATATTTATAAACAAATCGACCGATTCGTTTATATACACTGATTTGGCTGATATTGATTGGGTCGATAAATTTTACACATCGCCCAACTGCACAAACAAAAATATGTGTTTGTTGATTTGAAACCCCATACGGGTGTTGGGAAGATATTTGGCGTACACTAATCCCAATTATTTAATTATTGTCGATCGATTGGTCGACAGACTGTGTAAGCGTCGATTATTTATATTTGATGCTTATGCAGTTGTGTGGTGCACTTTGGATGATGGTTGATTGTTTATCATTGCTATTATATACATGTGTTGTATGGAATCCATATAATTAACATTATATGGTGATTGATTGGGCCTCATTCCAATCGGGAAAATAAGGAATGTTATAAAAGAAAATTCATGTGTTGAATATAAAAATAGTCATGTGTTGACGAGGTTCATGTGTTGAGTGAAATATTTTATACAATGAAATTTACATCTTTATCATATTTAAAATTAGAACTACTTCCCAGTAGAATTCTAATTGAAAATCAAACGATAGATACCATAGTTTTATAAAATATTTTACATAACAAAAATAGTGATGTGTTGACAGTACTCATGCGTTGAGATTAGTCGTGTGTTGAAAGAAATATAGACTCATGTGTTGAATGAAATAAATATTCATTTGTTGAATAGAATAACGAATTTATTGAAATATATAAAGCCGTGTTGATTAGAGATGCGTTATTTTGACGCGAACGATATTTATATCGATTTTATAATGAATATTGAAAAGTGATTTCAAAATTTAATATTTTGAAAGGAAATTCAAATTGAATTAGATTAAAAATTGAAATTTTTTTGAATCAATTTGAAATGAATTCGAATCGAATAGAAAATGAATTCGATTCGAATTGAATAGAAAGTGAATTTGAATTCGAGTAAAATAGAAATGAATTCAAATTGAATTAGATTGAAATTGAAATTTAAAACAAACTGAAATTGAATTGAATTGAAACGAATTTGAAATTGAATTGAATTGAAACGAATTTGAATTTGAATTGAATTGAAATGAACTCGAATTGAATTGAAATCAAATCGATTTGAAATTGAATGTAGTGTTGAAATGGTTTTGAAAACGAATTTAAAATGATTTATAAAATGCGTTTTAAAAAGGAAATCGACGAAATATATATAATATATATATTATATATATATAATGGCCTGAATAGAACGCGCCGCGCCGCGGCAGTTCGTGAATTTCGACCATTTATTTCAAACGGACGTTGCGGGAGATCCGGCCGTCGGATTCTCCTAAAACCGGAATCGTTGGGTTCGTATCGAAAAGAGCTTTCCAATGAATATTAGAAATTTGAAATCTAACGGTTGGATTTGGAATTATGTCCAAATCAAATTTGAAAAAGGTCGCTGTAAGTGCAGTTCGATAGCCATTGATGGAAATCGACTGTACGGGCCTTGATAAAATTATTAAAAATATTGATAATTTGTGTAAAATCATAATATGTGAATCGAAAAGAACTGGGATGAAGAATTCCACATTTGAAATGATAAAAATAGATTTTTATCGAAATGAACCAGTTGTGAACTAGAATTAAAATCAATTTATTTTTGAAATAAATAAATTGAATTTGAAAGTGATTTTAAAAATAATCAATATTCCCAATACGTGGATTGGACTGGAGTTGAATCGAAATTATCTTCGGGATATTTCGATGTTGGATTTCGTGACTATACAGATATTGTTATGGGAATTTGAAAGATATATTTTATATCGTTATTTCCAATACGATATATGTTGGTTTCAGAATTTGATATTGAATATAAGCCGATATATTTTCTATTCAGAGCCTTGTATTTAATATCAAATGTGATTTGGGTTTATCGTGAATCGTGTTTTAGATGACGTTGGTTCTTTAACCCAGTTAAAGGCAAGATATCGATTTTTGAAAAGATTAAAACTAAGTGGAGTTTTAACGAATCTTTAATTAGATTAAAAATGTGAATTGATAATTTAAATTATCAAATTTGAAAGGTGATCGAGAATGGGGTACCACCAGTTTTGCTCCAAAGCGATAGTTAAATCTTTAATTAGATTTGAACGTGAAATGGTAATTAATTTTACCGATAACACCGTGGTGTTAGATGTGGAGCATTACCAGTTTTCTCCATGGGATATATAGGTTGGGATTGGGAAATAAAATAAATAATTACTTCGGTGTGGTTCGCTAATCCCGACTAGTTTGAAATGATATCCAAAGGAGGATTAAAGAATAAATTTAGAAGAATTTATCTTGGATAAAATTAATGGGAACATTTCCCTAAGAATGTGATTTTGTGAATAAAAGAATATTCTGAATTGGAATGAGGCGTTTGTTGTGTTTGTGTAACATTCGTTTATTATATACGTGGGTTATTCAGAAAGGCCGGGTTTATACCCATTCTGAATAACCGATTCGACGAGATGTCGAAGATGAAGACGGTGGTTGAAGACCGGAAGTCTTCACATCGTTTGGGTGATTACTGATGATCTTGATTGGGTTGTACACCCAGGATGAGGGAATCAGTTGGTGATCGTCCAGACGTACTTGGAGATGGATGGATATGCGAGGAAAGTGCCTCCGGTTTCGTTCAGACCCAGAACGAACTTGTAAATGGATTGTGTGTCTGACATTGGATTTTATTCTGTGTTGATTGATCTCTATTAAATATACATCTGTTTGGCGGCGGAGAATTTATTCTCTTGCTTAACGCCCTTCTCTGAGACGTACGAGCTCAGAGGTTGTATATCGATGGACATCAGTCGCATGGAGTGACTTGCCAATGTGGCACGCGTAAGTGGCAATTGATCAAGGCTTCTGTTGAAAAGCAAAGTCTTGTGGTTGATGATCAAAGCATGGCCTGTGTGGCATAGCTTTGTGTATAACGTGGATTCGCGAGCCTCACACCTCGGTATGAGTCAAAAACGGGATACGGACCCAAGGAGTGCACGACGTTTCTTTCTAGCTAGGGTGGTGTCAGTGACCTACCAGCCCTGACATTTATATACTTTTCACCTGTGTGGTTGTTGGATACGAGGCGCCTCGGATATAGGTCTGTAAGGACCGGGAAACGTGTGTTCAGGAATAATTAATCCTCAAAAGTAAGAGAGGACCGGCCTTGGAGGTTCCAAAGGATCAGAGTGGGGTCCTGAGGCATTGCTAGAGTGTCTCGAACGCGGAGAGGAGCTTGCCCCTTGCCTCGGCTCATGACGGAATCCAATTTCCAATACGTGTATTGCGGTTTTAATTGTAGAACTAGTATGGCGACATGATATATGGTACCCATGCCGTCTATGATTGATATTTATGATTGAAATTGTTTTGACACTATACACCTATTATAGTATCAAGTGATTTGTTTTAAACGTACCAAGCATGTTTGGCTATTATAAGGGAAAACCCTATCCTCCGGCTTGCGTTGCATTGTGTGATGGGACCTGGGTCTTATAATAGCTTCATTTTTCCAAAAAGCATTGCGTTGTTTTATTATATGCACTAGTATTCTTGGGAGGAAACCCGTTCCGTGTTATACGGCGTGGTCCCTTGAATTACTCTCTTTTAAAGTAAAATTTTAAATAACTGTTTTAGTTCTCACACCAGTCCCATGACTGACCTGGAGTTTATTGTTTTAACCTAAACTCTGGGTGCCCCTATTTTCCGCACGGGCAGCTAGTAGTTTTGGTTTTGCAGATTTATATCCACAGGGTCCTGATTACAGCTGGAACGATGCTCGGAAAGCTCTGTATCCGTGTATTACTTTCAGTTGTGTTTTGTATTATTTTCCGCTGCTATGTAATTTATTTTAATCTCTGATATTTATCGAATGTAATTTATTCATTTATACTCTGTATATTCTTGTATCTGATGGAATTGTTGAAATAGCAATGAAATGTTCTTCCGTATGCGTCGTTTTGTGTGTTGTTCTCAAAGTATTCGTGCTTTCCTTCACGGGGAAGTTACGGGTCCTTACATATAACCATTTATAGATGAATCTCTTTAATAATCAATTTATTAATTAATTAATGTACTAATTTCCACCTAACCCACCTTCTAATCTATCTTCCTCCGCCTATTTCTTCAGGCCGATTAATCAAACCCATCTCGCAACCAAACCCGCCACCATCGCACCCTCCACAAGCCATCGGACCCTCATCCACCGGCGCCACGTCGAAGACCTCCATGAACTCCACCTTCGCTTGCCACAACACCCACTCGGCCTCCCCAATCACATGAAAAACCACACCAAGACATCGTACTTCAAACACCATGTCCCCACAAACCAGTAAATGAAAATCAATCACAGCCGTTCACATTGTAGATCTCCGTGTGCTCTTCGATTTGGCTTCAGAATTGCTTGAAATGGTTGTGTGGATTGAAATATTGGAGAGGGAGAAATTCAGACCCAATCGCCCATCGGTTTGGAATGAAAACGGCGGCCCGAAAAACAGAACTAGGGTTTTCTATAATTTAGGGTATTTATAGAATTTTATATTATTCTTTTATTCCAAATTTACTTGTTCATCGTTACGAACTTCGAACCAAACCCAATGATTGTCGCCCTAACCAAATACCCCCATTCCGAACACAATAGAATATGTTTCATAAGCCAATTCGACTGTTTCAATCAGTTTTTATTTAAAATAAAATATAAATCAACATATGTTGAATTTTAAACATACATTTTAATATAACGGGGCGACATACTGACTCCAAAAATTTTCGAAAAATGAATCAAGCTATGTTTTGACGATAAGGTCCTAACAAAACTTATTTCGTCGAATTTGGAGACCGTTTGAAAAATGGTCAATTTCCAATCTAGTAAAGTGGAAATTAGGCTAAGGTCCCTATTTTGAAACTTAATTTGGCTCAGGTCCGGTCATAAACTTATTGTAAATTAGGTCCCTATTTTTCTATTTAGAAAAATTGCATACATTTATGCAACAATTCATCAATGTTAGTTCAATTTTTTTGCATACATATATGCAATAATTCAGAATATTTGCATATATGTATGCAAATATTCGTTCAGAATAGTTCCATACATGTATGCAAAAATTCAGAATATTTGCATACATGTATGCAAATATTCGTCCAGAATAGTTGCATACATGTATACAAATATTTTGAATAGCTGATACATGTGTGCAACTATTTTGAATGAATATTTGCATACATGTATGCTAATATTCGTTCAGAATAGTTGCATACATGTATGCAAATTTTTTGAATATTTGCATACATGTATGCAAATATTCGTTCAAAATATTTGCATACATATATGCAAATATTCATTAGAATAGTTGCATACATGTATGCAAAATTTCAAAATCTTTACATACATGTATGCAAATATTCGTTCAGAATAGTTGCATACATGTACGCAAATATTCTGAATGAATAGTTGCATACATGTATGCAAAATTTTTGAATATTTGCATACATGTATGCAAATATTCGTTGAGAATAGTTGCATACATGTATGCAACTATTTTGAATATTTGCATGCATGTATGCAACTATTCATTCAGAATATTTTCATACATATATGCAACTATTCATCAGAATAGTTGCATACATGTATGCAAAAATTCAAAATATTTGCATACATGTATGTAAATTTTCATTCATAATAATTTTGATACATGTATGCAAATATTATGAATAACACGTAAAAATGAAAACTGGGACTAAATTTATAATAAGTTTACGACCGGATGTGAGCCTAATTTTGAAACTTAATAGGGACCTGTAGAAAACGCACCCTCTATTAAATTCAAACTGAATTGACCAAACAAGTTTAAATTCACCACGCCCACATATTAATTCCAAAAATTACGAAAATTGGAATCTAGCAATAATTTGACATTTCGGATCCAACAAAAGTGGTCACGTCAAAAACGGAGGTCGTTTGCAAAATTGCTATTTTTAAGGGCTATATATTATATAAATTTCATAACGACTATTCTGAATTTTCAACTAGACATAACTTTTTATTCCCATTATGAAATCTGGATTTTTCACATTCATTGGAAAGATATTTTCAAATAGATTCTAATATTTATGGTTTACTAAAATCCAATTTATTTTGAATCCTGTACATTCATTTGAAATTTGAAATCGGATTTTCAAACTACCGCGCCATTTCCAATTCCTTTTATAATTAAAATAAATATTTATATTCTAATTTCAAGTTAAATAAATATATACATGCTAAAAACGTTTAAAACAAATTTTTAGTTGTTATTTTTTAAAATAAATTATTTTAAATATTCAAAATTCATTAAAATAACCAAAATAAAAATTTTAAATTAGTTTTGATTTTCCGGGTTGTTACATTAACCCAATTAACAGTGAAATATGATTTGGAATTTATAAATCTTTTTATTAAGATTTAATGGAAATTTTCCAAATTAAAGTTTTCCAATTTAGTAAAATAAATTGGAATGGAATGGAATTCGATTTGATAATAATCGAAGTGAGCTTCTATGGAGGAAGACTGTTAATATACATGGAATTTAAAAGGCTTTGTCATTATTCCATTTATATTATTAGTCGAATATGGAAATTGATATCGATTATATATTGATATATTTCCTCTGAAGATTCCATAATTAATGGAATGTGGTTTTGAGTTTATCGTGAATTGTATTTTAAATGACATTGGTTCTATAACTCAGTTAAAGACATGATTACATGACTATCATTATATTTCGAACTGTATTATTGATCTCTGCTAAATATATATCTAATTGGTGGAGAATAATTTATTCTCTTACTTAACACACTTCTCTGAAATGTACGAGTTTAGAGGTTATATATTGGTAGAAATCAGTGGTACGGTGTAGATTGCTGATGTGGCATGTTTGTGTTTCCAAATTTAAATAATCATTAAATAATGATTGTTGGAAGATTAAAAGTAAGTGGAGTTTTAGTGAATCTTTAATTAGATTGAAATGTGAATGCGATAATTTAAATTATCAAACATGTGAAATGATCGAGAATGGAGTACCACCAGTTTTACTCCGGGCGATAGTTAAATCTTTAACTGGATTTGAACGTGAAATGACAATTAATTTTACTGATAACACCATGGTGTTAGATATGGAGTATTACCAGTTTTGCTCCATGGGATGAATAGATTGGGATTGGGAAATATAACAAATGATCACTTCGATAAGGTTCGTTAATCCCGATTAGTTTGGAAAACCTTAATTTGGTTTAAAATTATGAAAAGAATATTTGAATAAAAGAATATGTTGGAATGGAATGAGGCGTATGTTGTGTTTTATAGCACTTATTTAGAAGATACGTGAATTATTCGGAAAGGCCGGGTTTATCCCCATTCTGAATAATTGATTTGACGATAAGTCAATGATGAAAACGGTGATTGAAGACTGGAAATCTTCACATTGTTTGGATGATTACTGATGTCTTAATTGGGCTGTACACCCGATACAAGGTAATAAGTGGTGATCGTCCAGACGTACTTGGAGATCCACGTGATATGCGAGGGCCTCTCTCCTATATTGGAAACCAATTTTATTCAAACATGAATATTTTCATATTTGATATACACACACACACACACACACACATACATACAGTAACAATGAGATTTTTACATGACAATTCTAACTCACATAAAAGGATATGTTTATAGGACAATTCTAATTCACATAAAAGTATATGTTTATAGGACAATTCTAATTCACATAAAAGGATATGTTTATAGGACAATTCTAATTCACATAAAATGATATTTTTTTATGGCAATTCTAGTTCACCATAAAAATGATATTTTATATGGCAATTCTAATTCAACATAAAAATGATATTTTTTATGTGACACAAATGTAATTCAACAAAAACGGTATTTTGTTTTGACACAAATATATTTAACAAAAATTTTATTTTGTTTTTGACACAAATATGATTCAAAAAAATGGTATTTTTAACTAACAAGACATTTCTAATGAAAATGATATTTTAAATAAATGACCTTTTTTTTAAAATGACATTTTCTAAATGAATGATATTTCTAAATGAATGAATTTTCTAAATCAAAGACATTTTTATTCTAAATAATCATTTCTAACTAAAATGTTATTTTTAGTATAAATAAACATTTCTTACTAAAATGTTATTTTTAGTCTAATATAACATTCCTTAACAAAAATGTTATTATTAATCTAATAAAATATTTATAACAAAAGTGACATTTTTAACCTAATAAAACATTTTATAACAAAATGTTATTTTATTTCTAATGCAACATTTTATAACAAAAATGTTATTTTATTTATTTTATTCTAATGCAACAGATGATAATTTTATTCTAATATGACATATTTTTACTAAAATGACATTTTTAACTAAGATGACAATTTTATTCTAACATGACATATTTTACTTAGAAAATATGATTTCTGCATGAATGACACATTTGTTGATCAAATATGATTTCTACATAAATGACATATTTATTGACAACATGAGTTTTTCTTTATAAGGGACATATTTGTTCTAATATAACACTCATAACAAAAAAGACATTTTTAACATGTCATGGCATTATTCTAACATAAATGATATTATAACATGTCATTATTCTAACATAAATAATGTTTTTAATTACCATGACATATAATAACAAAAACGATGTTTTTCTTAACATGTCATATAATACCAAAAATGATGTTTTCTTACCAAAATGATATGTTTAACATAACATGATATTTTCATTTTAATATTTAAAGATTATATCTTTATCTTAGATAAATATAATTCAACGAATAATCATCACCACAATCAATTAGTCGATCTAAATTTTACACACCGCATATTTGTGTTCTATATGGCGTATATTAATAACATAGTCACAATCAAATAAAATATATATATATATTTTTTTAATTTTTAAAATTGAGAAATCTCACAATGAGTTTTCTCCTTCATATTTGATGACTAGCCCTAAATATATTCCAGACTGTTCCATGAAGTAGATCTCAATTTTACGGTTCTAATGAATTTCGTTTCGTCAAGTTATGATATGATTTGAAGAAGTTACAACATTTTAAATATTCGAATAATTAATTAAATCATTAACTATTAATAAATAATTAGTTTACTCAAACCATCTTCCTCCCGTCGTTTCATTGTACTAGTTGAACCCATTCATCGTTGCCTTCCCATGAACCGCGCGCCCACCACAAGCAGCCGGAGACCGATAGCCCCCCTCCACGCCAACCACCATCGTGAGCTCCTCCAGCACCTCGAATGGTGCGCTGCTCGCATCGTAGCCCCAACCAGGAAACGCCGCCGAACTCCACCCGTTTGAGCTCCAATACCCGTCACCATGGTTCACCAATTCCAACCATATCCGTTCACATCGTAGATCGTGCGAAGCTGATCTCTTTTCGCTTTGGAAGGGTTGGATTTCATCAAGTGGATTTGATGATTTTTGGGCACGAAATCTGGAAGAGATTGGCCATTGATGAAGAAGAGGCGGCGGTAGCTTATGTTTTGATATTAGGGTTTTCTAATTTCCTATATTTATAATATTTTAACAATTTAATTCTTTAATTCACAAAAAGGCCCATAAATTCCTACCAAATCCAGCCCAACGAATATTGCTCCTAGACAAATACCCCAATTCCGGACACAATGGACTAGGTTCCGTCAACCCGTTTGATCATCTCAGCCCACTTTTCTTTAATTTAAAATATAAATCATTTAATTATTTAATTTAATCATACATTTTAAATTACCGGGGCCACACACTGACTCGAAAAATTCTCGAAAAATTAATCGAGCTATGTTTTGACGATACGGTCCTAAAAAGAGTAATTTCATCGAATTTGGAGACCGTTTGAAAAATGGACTTTTTCTGGTCGATCCAAATTGACTGAAATTGACAAAACACATTTTCTTTTGCCACGCTCCCATATTAATTCCAAAAATTATGAAAATTGGGACATTGCAATAAACTGACATTCCAGATCCAACAAAAGTGGTTTTGTAAAAAACGGAGCTCGTTTGCAAAATGGCTACATTTACGGGCTATATATTATACTAAATTCTATAGCGACCATTCTGAATATTCAACTAACCATAACTTTCGATTCCCGCTATGAAATTTCGATTTTCCGGGTTCGTTGGAAAGATATTTTTAAAAGGTTCTAATTTTTTTGGTTTCACTAAAATCCGATTTATTTTGCATCCTGTACACTCAGTTAAAGTTGAAATTCAAAATTTCAAACTACCGCGCTATATCTAACTCCTTTTATAATTAAACTAAAGATATTCATTAACTTCGATTAAAATAAATTTTTAATCGTTATTATTTAAAATAAATTATTTTAAATATTTAAAATCCATTAAAATTTCTAAAATAATTTTTTTTAAATTGGTTCCAAAATTCCTGGTTGTTACAGGTTAAACCCGGTCTTTCCGAATAACTCGCGTATTTTATAATCAATAATAAAGTGTTATCAAAACACATCATGCGCCTCATTCCAGTTCAGAATATTCTTTTATTCCAATATTCATATTTTTAGGGAAAGGTTCCCAATAATTTTATTAAAGATAAATTCTTTAAATTTATTCTTAAATCTTCCTTTGGATATCAATTTAAAAAGATTTTATTAACTAGTCGAGATTATCAAATCCTACCGCAGTAATCATTTATTATTTTTCCAAGCCCAACCAATTCATCCCATGGAGCAAAACTGGTAGTACTCCATATATAACACCCACTGTGTTCTGGGTAAAGTTAATTACCCTTCTACGTTCAAAACTAATCAAAGATTTAACTATTGCCTTGATGTAAACTGGTGGTACTCCATTCTCGTTCATTTCAGGAATTCAATAAATTTAATCATCTCATTTCTGTTTTAATCTAATTAAAGATTCACTAAAACACTAGTTCAGTTTTAGTCTCAAAAATCATTACTTAATGATTATTCAAATTTAGGAAATAAATCCTATCTTTAATTGGGTTAAAGAACAAATGTTATTTGAAAACATTGTTCACGACAAACCCAAAATCATCTTCCATCAAAATGGAATCTTCATTGGAAATCATAACAGTATATAATCAACATAAATTCCCGTATCAGACCAATAGTATAAATGGAATAGCGGCAAGGCCTTTTAAATTACATAAATAGTAGTGGTCTTCATCCACAGAAGCTCACCTCAATTATTACTAAATCGATTTCCATTCAATTCCAATTTAATATATTAAATTGGAAAACTTTACTTTGGAAAATTTCCATTTAAATCTTAATAAAAGATTTGTAAATTCCAAATTATATTTTCACTGTTAATTGGGTTAAAGAACAAATGTCGTTTAAAACACAGTTCACGATAAAGCCACAATCAACTTTCATTTCAATTCCAATTTAATTTTAAATAATTGGTAAACTTCTCTAAATCTTAATTAAAAGATTTATTCTTCAGTCACCTGGGTTTAAGAGCAGTGTTATTGAAGACACTATTCGCGACAAACCCAAAATCCAATTTATTTATTTAAAAACATTGGATTATTATTCTAGTTAATAACTAGTTTATTTCAATAAAAAAATATTTTTATATTTTCAAATATGGAATTTTTCATCCAATTTCTTTCCAAATCAGTAATTATGATTTTAAATAACTTTTCGATATTTTTAATAATTTTGTCAAGGCCCGTACAGCCAGTTTCCAAAAATGGCCACCGAACTGCATCTATAACGATCTTTTTCAAATATGATATGGACATAATTCCAAATCCAACCATTAGATTTCAAATCTCTTATATTCATTTGAAAGTTCTTTTCAATACGAAGCCGACGGTTCTGGTTTTAGAAGAATCTGACGGTCGGATCTCCCGTTACATCAATTTGAAGTTAATGGTCGAAATTCATGAACAGTCGCTGTGCGGTGCGTTCTATTCAGGCCACTAAATATATATAATATATATTCCATTGATTTCCATTTAAATCGTAATTATAAAATAATTATAATTTCATTTTAAAATGATTCCAACATCTTTTTCAATTTTAAATCAAAATTGAATATTCTACATCTTTATCATATTAGAATGATAATATTATAAAAACATTAAATTTTGAAGTCACTTCTTTTCGATATTCATTACTAAATGAATAAAATTGATCGATAAATCCGTTCGGGTTAAAATGGCGTTTGCTACTTAACTCGGCTTCACATTTCAATATTTTTGTGTCCATCCAAATCGGACATCAAAATCATAATTTTATTCTTCACTGAAAATTATTTTAAAAATATTCGTTATTTTAAAATATTCTTTATTTTAAAAGATTCTTTATTTTAAATTATTCTTTATTTTAAAATACTCTTTACATTAAAATGTTCTTTACATTAAATGTTCCTTTTATTAAAATGTTCTTTTTATTACTATGTTCTTTTCATTAAAATGTTCTTTTCACTAAAATGTTCTTTTCACTAAAATGTTATTTTCATTAAAATGTTCTTTTACATTAAAATGTTCGTTTCATTAAAATGTTCTTTTCACTAAAATGTTCTTTTCATTAAAATGTTGTTTTACATTAAAATGGTCTTTTCAATAAAATGTTCTTTTCACATTAAAATGTTCTTTTCACTAGAATGTTCTTTTCACTAAAATGTTATTTTAACAAAAATGTTCTTTACATTAAAATGTTCTTTTACATTAAAATGTTCTTTTCATTAGAATGTTCTTTTACATTAAAATGTTCTTTTACATTAAAATGTTCTTTTCATTAAAATGTTCTTTTACATTAAAATGTTCTTTTCACTGAAATGTTCTTTACATTAAAATGCTCTTTTACGTTAAATTGTTCTTTTATTTCTGAATCGGAATGCGACTCAATCAGTTACCATATAATTTCAGTTATATGGATTTCACACATCGCATGTATGCAACAATAATGATAAAAAATCGTTACATATACAAACATCATCCAAAGTGCAATTTACAACTATATAAGCACTAAAATAAATAAATAATGCTCATCACAGCCTGCCAACCCATCGATTGACATATAATTAAATTCAGGGGAGATGTGAATAAATTACCATCCCCAGACCCGTATGGAGTTTTCAAACAACAACAGTTAATTTAAATAAATTATTGGTTAACAAATTTAACCAATTCTAATTCGGTTTGAAATATTTTTCTGATTAGCCAATTTTCACTGTTTAAAATTATAAATAGATATTTATAATTTAATTTCAACTACCACATTAATGTTAACATTATTTTTAATAGTTAAACATTTCAACATCACAAACAATACATAATGCAGTCAATTAAATCGTCCATGGTCTGTGGACGAGGGAGGTGAGTTAACAAGCACCGTATACAGTTTATGATGATTAAAACTAGTAAAAATCTACACTGCCAATTCTTTATATTCGTATACATGAATAAAATAACATGATAAAATAAAATTTAGTGAGGAGTTCTCACCTTGGGTTTACACTCCGTCATTTTTTATGCAAAGGAATGTGACCTTTTCGGCTCCGCGGTCCACATACGATATCCAAGTAACTTCAAATTAGTTTTATTGCGAAGCTCTCGTCGATATGGTTCCAATGCATCTTGTTTCGTTAAATTCTGAGTTCGTATGAAAAAGTTATGCTTTTTACAAGTTTCATGTACATGTATATGTAATTAACTTAACATATAAATTAATTAATTACCATAAAATCACCTTGCTCATCTTCTCCCTCCTATAGGAAACTCACGCACAACTCCTCCCATGTCCATTTTCATGCAAGTTTCCTCCACCTCTTTCTCCTTCGTTTCTACACGAAATCAAAAACCGTAAACACCGTTGTTCTTCTCTTCTTCTCCTCTATAATATCAACACCATGAATCTCAAATTTAAGCTCCAAAAAATTTGGTCCATTTCTTACAGCAAAACTCACGGCCAATGCAAACATCCCGACACTTTTTGTCACCAAATCCATCCAAATTTTGCATACAACCTTCATTTCTTGCCACAAACTCCAAAACAATAACCAAATCTTGCATCGTTGCTTCTATCTCACGAAATCATCAACCCTAAGCCGCATAAAAATAAAAAACGCACACAGGAAAAATAGTCTGTGCCAAAGATTGATATGAACACTTGGAATTTGGTATGAGATTGAAGAGGAGATCGCTATGAACTCACATATATTTATTCCATGATTTTTAGGATTTGATTTCATTCGATTTTGATTTTTGGAAGGGAAGACTCATGTTGTAATGAAAAGAGGGAAGGCAATGTGATTTTCAGAAACTGGATTAGGTTAAGGAAGTGAAAAGGATATTATATAGCGGAGGAATTTATTTTTTATTGATTTTATATTTTATTATACTTAAATATCACTCATTTTTATAGTTGAAAAATTCATGTGGTAATCTATTGATTCCGTTTTTGATGAAAATTGACATGCAGATACTCTATAACATTACGGACCAAATAAAACTGGCTTCGTTGAATTCCGTGTCTGTATGCACAAACAGCGAATTTTTAAAGTCAAAATATTGTCTGTTTTTCACATTAAATACCACTCTTGGTCACATACTGATTTTAAAAATCATAAAATTTGGAATCTTGCCATTATTCGATGCTACGGACTCAATAAAAAAGTTTCGTCGAATTCTGGGGTCGTCTCAATAATGTTCCTTTGTAAAATTGCTAAAATTAGCTTCAAAAATGCGATTTTAGCATACCTTTTCTTCTTGTACGCCCAAACGCCAACTTCAAAAATTATGGCCTTTTTGATTTAACCATTATTTGACGATACGAATCTAGAAATAAATGGAATTGAATTCTGAGATCGTCTCAACAATGTTCCTTTGTAAACTGATCGCTTATTTTTGAACAAATGGTTTTGCCTCTCATGGCCACATACTGACTCCGTTCGATGCGCATTTTGGAACCCAACAATTATTTGTCATTATGAACCCAAAAAAATTGGTCTCGTCGAATTCTGAGCTCATATGCAAAATTTCACTTTTTAAGGGCTATGCATGATTTAAAAAAAATCGAATTTTTAAAATTTTCAAAACAAAGCTTATAAATCAATTTAATAATTTTACTAAGTTTGTTTTAAGTCAAATAAAATATAAAAACTAATTTATGTTTATTCTCAATTTTTGTTTAGCAAAAATAATCAATTTATATTCGCATATTCCTTAAAATAACTTAAATTAAAATTTTAAATTGGTTCTGAAATTCCGGGTTGTTACAATTTCGTATCCCACGCCATAGCCGAAATCCAAACAAACGACACCATATTTCCATTTATGAAAATGTAACTTCATATTCCTGAACTTGCACAAAACTTGTGAATGCCCAAGTCCACTTTCATATCCCATACATCTGTATTTGGGGACATGAAAATCCAAAGAGTTCGTACCAAAAAACCATGAGTATGTGCACCAATCCCCACTCTTTGCAATACGAAAGAAGAATTTCGTATCCCGTGCCTGGGTATAATTATATTGTGATTTCATGGATACGAAATCCACAAATGTAAACTGATACAAAATCCCTAGAAAGCCAAAATTTCAATCCCAAGTCGTTGCTCGAACCGATGTGTGAGATACGAATTCCCATCGAACCAAGAACACCGATCCGAAAATTATCGAGTCTAAGTGGTTAGGCCAATGATAGCATGTCGAGCCGACCTTACCCGCCTGAGCAATGTCGAACCGAGACTCATCGATCTGGAGTATAAACCGTATGCCCAAGAGTTTGAATATTTTGCAACGTTGACCAAATCACCGCGAGGTTCCATGAGTTCATACACGGGTTTCGAGCACTTTGAAAGTCATGAGTCCATCATATGATTTCCATGTCAAAAGGTCAACACTTTCCCCTCAAAACATGTTTTTCTTATGAAAGGAAGACGTGCTTTGAAGAATCCAGAAATTCAAGAATCCATAAGTTGCAAACCAAAGGAAGTCCGCATAGTAATCCAATAGCCTGGAAATCGAAGACCAGAAGCCACGATCTCACCGGATCATATTGATATAAAACCATAAATCTAGAAAAACGAATAAAACTGACGATCGCTCCGTATTGTGCTAACAAGAAGACCAAAACCAAATAGACTCAATGATCGCTATAGATTGTATTAGGAGAAATAACCATGAATTAGGAAACCGAAGAAACCTGAAGTACAGAAAACTAGAGTATTCAATAATAAGATAATCAGACGAATCCAAAAAATGGAATGACCAACAGATAAATAGCTAGATTAGTCTAAGACACCCATCCAAAACCTGACAAGAGTACCAAGGAAAGACAGAATAATCCAAGATGCCCTTGCCAAAATTTGACAAGAGGACCAAGGAAAAGCCAGAAGCGTCCAAGACTCCCCTGTCAATACCTGATAAGAGGACCAATGGAAAATCCAGAAGAGTCCAAAACGCCCTTGCAAAAACTTAACAAGAGGACCGAGAAAAAGCAAAACAGGTAGGGTTGTACCCTCTACTAGGCAAGGCGGCCTTGCCAAGTATTGACAAGGCGGCCCGCCCTTTCCCAAGAAAAGTCCTTACTTAGGGACCATATTTTTATACTTTGCGAGCGAAGTCATTACTACGCCAAGTCCTGAAAGTTTGAAATTTCAATTCTAGATTTTCATACTCTGCAAGCAACATCCGACGAGCGAAGTAATTTTATTAAAGTTTTCAAGGGTTGGAGTATTCAATAAACCCGAAAGAAAGCCTAGCGGTTTATTATCGATAAGAGAGCAAGTTTAGGGGTTAAAACATAATCCCGTATGCGGGTGAGTCGACTTACCGCTTTTAATTTCAAGTTTATTGAGTTCTATTAAGTTTGAAGGGGATGGACTAGCGTCGGGTACAAAGCATGCCTAGGGGTACACTAATCCCCGTACATGGGTTGGCCGACGTAGTCATCCTTATTCCAAAAAATGAAAAATAAACAAAGGAGATTGGATGGTTTATCTCCCGTAAATAGCATGCTTAGGGATTAAGACCTAGTCCAGTACATGGGTAGGCAGTCTTAGCCCTCCAAACCCCTGAGCCAAATAATCAGAAATGAGTGAAGAAAGTCATAAGTCTTATCACCCGTCAAGAGAATGCCTAGAGATTAAGACCTAATCTCATACATGAGTAGGCAGACTTAGCCCTCAAAAATCCTAAGCCAGATAACCAAAGGTGAAAGTCGGAGATCAAATGGTTTCTCGTCCATAAAGTGCATGCCTTGGGTTTAAGACCTAATTCCGTACATGGATAGGAAGACTTAGGCCCTCCGAAATACAAAGCTAAATAAACGTAGACAAAAGTAGGAGATCAGGCAGTTTATCGTCCACAAATAGCACGCCTAGGGATTAGAAGTTTATCCCGTACAAGGATAGGCAGATTTAGGCCCTCCGAACTCCCAAGCCAGGAAACTAGAGGCGAGTGCAGGAGAATGGATAGTTTCTCGCCTACATAGAGCATGCCTAGTGATTAAGGCCTAATACCGTACATGGGTAGGCGGATTTAGGCCGCCTACCCTTCTATAATCATATAAACCAAAGATATTAGTTAATTGTGAGGTGGATGTTTTATAGTCCAGCACGCATAAGGATTAAGTCCTAATCCCGTATGTGCGTGATCCAACTTAAAACATCTGCAACCGAAAAACCATAGATATTATACCCGAAAGAATAATATCCAAGAGGCCGGACCAATATAACCAGAATCCGGAGACGATAAGCCAAATTTTGAATCATCAACTAGCCAAATTAAAAGAGCTAGAGACCCAGATAAACATAGGGTCTTATATGCATAAGCTGGATGTTAAAAAACAACATCCATAATCCAAAGGACCAAAATACAAAAAAATAACAAAAGGTATAAATGCCAGATATCCAAAAGATGGAATGCAAAAAACAAAAATCCATAAAGCTTGAATCCAAAGGGTGGAGCACCAATGAGAAAAAAACCGCAAAGCCAAAATCCAAAGTGTGGGGAGATGAAAAGCCAATAAACCAAGAAGCTGAGGAATCAAAAACCGAAAAGACCAAAATCTGAGAGCTGCACAACCAAAGAAGCTGGAAAACCATGTAAATCGATGACCAAACCACCAAATGCAGGTCCCGGTCCATTCCTATTTAAAGTCGGAACAGGCAGTTGTGCCTCTCCCAATATTGTAGCTTGATTCTGAATATACTCCATCAGCTCGCCACATCTGACATGTTCTTTAATCATATCCCCGAGATGCCCGCAATCATTGGTATCATGGCCATCCAGGTCGTGAAACAAGCAATGCCTACCAATTTTTCCCACTTTGTGTTGATTCCCTTGCAAATGTCTTCCTGAAGGGAGCAACCAGATGATCTTACAGATAAATCTATTTTAGAGGACGAATAAGCTCCACGTATAAAGGGAATTTGGGTTGATTCCACTGATATGCATTTCGATGACTCTAAGGAGCAACCTTTCCTTTTTCTTCACCAGAGTTGGACGATCCTTCTCATTAAACCGAATTAGCCTCAAGAACTTTCTTGTCGGTCCTCGCATCCATCTTCCTTAAGAAACTGAACTGCCTCAAAATAGAATACAATGTCCCTCAGTGGATCCCGTTGAACCGAGATCTTTAAATCAGTCTTCTCTCAAGTACCGGAAATGGTAGCCATTAAAACTATCGAAGGATCCAGTTGATCGACCAAAGCCACGGTTGCATCAAACCTCTACTAAAACTAATACAAAGTATCGCTGGTCCTTTGCTTTACCGCGATTAGAGTCATCACGGTCTTGGGTCAAGCAATGTGAACCTCGAACTGTTTGATGAATTTCCCAACCAAAACACCCCAATAATTAACCGACTCATTTTCCAATTGTTGAAACCACATGGCAGCAGCATTCGTAAGATAAAGATGGAAGCACTCTGCCATGACATTCTATGAAGCTGAAAGTACCTCAATGTGGTGTGTAAAGTGCATTAAGTGAACCATAGGATCCTTTCTACCATAAAAAGCCTCCAGTACCAGCAATTTGAAATTCAGTGGTCCTAGGAATTTCGAATACCCTTAGTGAATGGACTATGAGTAATGCAATCCATGTCCGAGAGAGAGACCCCGCCTCGAGTGTATTTACAAACAATATCAATGATTTGAGTACCACTTCCTTTACCAAGCAAACAATTCCAGTCATTCAAATCCATACTGATATCCCTGGTGTCAAGTCTAACCTTAGCAAAATGCTGAGCCCCAACAAAGATATATGGATCAACCCTGACCTGAGGTGCCTAAACTAGCACAAACCTAGCTTAAGGAACTACGAGAGTTTCTTCATCCAGAACTGCGAAACCTGAGTCGAACCTTTAACGAATTGGGGGTGGTGCCCCCGAGTCTAGCAAATGCGGTACCCATTTACGGATTGGTGTTGATATGGGGTTGTTCTTCGGGAATTGTAATGGCGCGATTTTCGACCCAGATAATCAAAATAAAAACACACTGTTGACTATTCAAGCATCGAAAATACCGGAACATTTATAGAAGAATTTAGAGGGTGAGAAAGAAAAGATAGAACAAATAGAATAGAAGAAGAAGAAGATCACAACTGAACAGAATCAGAGTAACATGAAACTCGCAGCGGAACAAAATAAGATGTATTATATAACATAACTTTGAATACAAAACTGTATTGTATATACATACCATTATCAGAGTACAATACATCATATCACAGCGGAAATAACTCCACATAACTAATGGTGAAGCTTCCTGCTTTTGAGCTCCTCCAAGTGAATCTGCAAAGCCTGAAACACTTGACTGCCCGTACAAATTTGGGCACCCAAGAGTTTAGGGAAAACAAACAAAATAAACTCTGGGTCAGTCATGGGACTGGTGTGAGTAAATTCCAACCATACTGTTTTACTTTGAAAATCCTTTTCAAAACAAGAAAATAATAGTAAGACCAGCCCACACATAAACATGGACGGTTTTTACCTTACTATAACCCGAAATATTCTTGATATCAAAACCCAGTGATATTATGATAATGTCTAACCAAATAATTATACAAGTAGTAGAACGCTTGCATCTCACGTTCCACATATATATAGTATAAAATCATAAACCGCAGGGCGCTTATTGGAGAATGGTTTTAAACAGACAAGGTATGGGAGCACCTTCTGAATAGTGTACTCTAGAGGGGATACACTCAGGGTTCAACAAGAACGTCTTGCAACCCGGCCACACATGACCGCTCACTCATTTAGCTTGAGTGTCGCGAATATATTGCCACCACGGTTGTAGGCCATCCAACCGTCATCCGAAGATACAGAATCGAAAAGAAGTATAAATATGAATTTTCTCTAGATCGGTGACAATACACCCTGCTTGGGGATGACCCAACTAGCCATGCTGCCTAGCCCAACTTCTGTTTATTCCTGGTTGTGAGGCTAGAGGCTACGTCTATCTTCAGAACATCTGATCACCATTCACTTTGAATGTCACATCATCAAATCCGTAATCACACATTGATTACACAAATGCACACTGGGTGTAGAATAGAGAGAAGTTACCTTCTCCCTACCAACTTGGTATATTCGTAAAATCAACGGCATGACCGTTGGAAATACTCTGCCAGACACTCGTCCATACAAGTTGTCCTGGGACTGGACAAACAAATAAACATCATTCAAGAACTGGACGACCCTTGCTTTTAACTCCGTCTTCAATTATCTTCAGCATATCTAATTCGCAGCGCTTATGTCTATACGGAGTGGTTTTCAGATAACATATCCAACCGGTCTCTCCGTATTGACAACGACGGTCAAACACTTCGATAGTCGGTTATATAACTATCGGAGTTAAAATAACATCCATTCTAATATATAATTAAACATCATACAATCACGTGCGCTTTTTATTTAACATTCGTTTCATTGTTCGGATTCCCATATCTTACTAGACATTTCTCAAATCCCGTTTTAGCCTTTTCATACTTCTTCGAAAACATTTCCAGTTATTATAAACTCTTATTCTTTCATGTTCCAGAAACATACGTTATTAACGTTCGAACTATTTCCATTAATTTCACATTCTTTATTTCTATACTTGGATAATCTATCCTATTTATATTGGAAAATATTTCCAATTTCCTTTAACCCTTTTATCGGCCCTACGTTCACTTTTAATACATTTTCCACTTTGAAATGTGAATACCCTCCCTTATTATAGAAATCTGAACACCTTTATCATATAACTCTTTATTCACGAAATACTTTCCCTTATCTTGTTTACCGAAATCTCTTTCATACTTTTTATATTCCTATTCCACTTTATAAACTCTGTTTCTAAGTCAACTTCTTATCAAATCGATATCAAGTTTATAACTAAATACTGACTCCTATCCTATTAACATTTATTTGTTTATAACTAAATGTTAATTATTCTATCAGATTATAATCCCTAAAATAGTTTACTTTTAATACATTCGACATCGTCGAATTCTAGTTCCAAATCCTAACGGTTTAATTCTAATCACATTTCGAACATCGAATTGCTATCATCGTTTTCTAACACGATTCCCCAATTCCTCTTTCTAAAATGATTCTTATATTTTCTTACGACATCGTTATTTATCACTTTCGAATAAGTGGATTTCAATTAAACTGCTTCATTTCCTAGGAAGTGCTGCCATATATAAAAATCACGCTTAAGTTTGGTTGACAGCGTTAATTTATCGCTATAGTTCTAAACTTATCATACGCTGTAATATTCTCCTTTATGACTAATCTTGACATAACAGTCACGCTTAATCCTAATCAACAGTGTTTATTTTATCGCTATAGTTCAAACTTGCAATACGCTGCTATATGCCACTTTATAACTAATCTCAACGTCTTTTACCGTTACAAAAATCTTGACATCTCTTTCTGTTACAAAAACCTTGACATTTCTTTTCGTTACAAAAATATTGACATCTCTTTCTGTTACAAACTGATATCGTTCCTCGATAATAGCGAAGCCGTTCAAGTTAGGGTATTCTATTTACCTCTCAGACCTTGATCGACAACGTTCTTACCTTAGAACCGATACAAGTCTGCACTCTAATCCCTTATTACTTATAATATCTACCCGATCGTACTTTCATGTTTATTTTTAACTATGGTTTTATAACACCATATCGTTACATTTGCTCTAAAAACACCATATCGTTACTTTGAAATCTCTGGTGTTTGATTACTTATATTAAACATTTACTCTTCGCTTTCTCCATTCCACAGTTCTATTTATAACTTCTTAACCAAAAGGTAATTAAATCTTATTACTTTGGATTAATTTATTTCTAAACTGTTTCATTAGATTAATTGAAGACCAATTAACCTAATAATTATTTTCCTAAATAACAGTTGAATTAATCAACTTCATTCCATCAGTAAATTCGTTAACTGATTTTAATTACTTCTTAACATTAGATTAATATAATTAATCTAATAATATTATTATCCAAATATTTAATCGTCGGATAATTTCTGCTTTATAAACTCATTTAAATGCCAACAATCATTTTTATTTATTTTATAAAACGAACTCTAAAATACTGGTTTATAATAGAACTTATATTATAAATTTAAATCTTCTTTTTAATTATAAAAATATAATTTTTATAATTAACCTCGTTGATTTGCCTGACGGCCAATCAACTCTTTAACAAAACGATGGTTTTACGGTTGACTGTCACCACTTTCTAAATCGATATCATTTATTTATTTATCGAAAAGATGTTGAATATCCGTTCAACATAAATATTCTCATGGGTTTTTTAAATACAATTCGGGTTCAAACAGTGCATACAAAACAAACAATACATATAAATATCGAGGAATTCGGTCGGATTCCTCCAACCGGTTTTCGCATCCACAGATGTCAGTCAACACAATTTACACTAACTCTATACTAGGGAATATTCCAATTGATGGAATCAGTATCCAACCGATGGTGTGTACATATGTGACGGTATATAATATTCGACCAAATTAATTTGAATCTACCTAATCGACCATCACACAGCATTCAAACAACATTAAAGTGTAATTAAAATATTTTAAAATAGATCAGAGTTAGTGATTTTACTCACCTTCGCGCGTTAACCGTTAAATAACGATTTGCGTCGGTACACCGGATCAGACCGTTCGTGACTCTGTTAATCACCGGCCCAAACAATCCAGCCCGCTCGCTCCATTGTATTTCCTGAACCCGCTAGTTAAAACGCGAGCTCTCACTTCACCTCATCAATATCCCGTCCATGTCGAAACTTCAATTCCGTTCCGATGCCACTGCAGGTTCTAGGGAATAAACATTTCCCCATTTCTAATACTGTTCGCTAATATTGCTCGTTTACTTTTGCTCATCGTCAACGCTTCTTGCTTGCTTGAAAATACATGAGTCCCCATTGCTTGACTAACTATATAAAACACCGTATACTCATGGTTTCCACTTCAATTCGAAACAAACCCCTTCTATATAGATGAACACTCCACCGCCTGCTGTCAGATCATCACCTGACTGTCGCATTTCCTTTGAACAAAGCATCTCCAAGTATTTTCATCTACTTCTCCTATTTCCATATTTTTCCTTTTTATTTACAGTTTTGCTCCATCGTCCAAACGAGTCCACTTCCATGCATGCCCGGCGCCTCAAGTTCTTTCCTTGGCCACGCACACGTGAGTTTCTACCTATGCCAAAACCGTTCACCTCCTTGCACCCTCTCACTTCTGCTTCAGCCTCACGCTCCCATCATTTTCCACACGTTCTGTGCCCCACTTCTTCCTCATTCATCACTTCCTCAACAGCATATTCCATTATAAAACTATACCCTTCCATGCTTTATTATTGACTCCTGTTTTCTAGCCTTCTAGTAGAAGAACCCACGCCACCAAAAAATTCAACAAATCCATGCTTTTAATAGTAGTATTTCTTTCGTGTTTCATTTTTGAAACAGTCCGAATCCAACTTGAAAACCAAACCTCACATATATGAACTTCACCCCTCTTATGTATACACGTGGATCCATGTTACCCAGACTCCACCGTATAAATTTGATGCTCCATCCAAACTGCAAATCTTCCTACCACATTCACTTAGGAAAACAAGCATGCAAACCTTCCTACCATTCACTCAAGCATGCTATATTTCGAACAACCTTGCCACCCTTAATTTGATTCAAATTTATATATATATACATAAATATATATATATATATATAATATATTCTAAACAAATGGACCTTGCTTTTCTTCTGGAACCAATCACGCTTGGATCTTAACCCGTACTTAACTGCAAAGTCCGTGCCCTCTTCTTGTTTCACGCTATTCTCCTCCCTGCCAATCTTCATGCTGTTTCACTTATACGTCCTCTTCATTTCATGTAACCGACCCTTTTGAATGGACCTTCATCATTTCCGAACCTCCAAACTCCATGCCAGTGCCGCCTTAGTTCACTGGATCGCCTTCCCCAACTTCCATGCGCACTACGGTTCCCTTCGCCGTCCGTCAGTTCCTCTATCAGCATTGCGAGCTTGAGATTTGGGATCTGTCACCATCCCTTTTGTATTTTATCTGATCTATATAAGCCATTAAAACTCGGATATTGATTTTCAGGAGGAGCCGAACCAAATGAAGCATCTTTACATTTGTTTTTATTCGCTCCTAAGAGCTTCGGCCATGGCATGCCTGGTACCAAAGCAAAACAAAGGGAAGGCGCTATATTTATAGATTGATCGTTCCTTCATATGTAAGTAATAGGATGGTGTAGCTTTAGGTGTAGGCGAATGGGTTTTATACTGCAGCTATGGGGTTGGCAGGCTTCAGCATGTAGCTTGCGTGTTGGGGTAGAGAATAGGGTAAGCATACTTTTAAACATAGGTCAGTAGTGTTGTTTTTCTTTGGTGTTAAGTAATACACGTATATATATTAGAGTAGAGGGGAGGGACGTGCTGTTTCCACTAGGTTGATGGGTTCTCATTAATGTGATAAGGCCTTGCCCATGCGTGATTTAAGGGACTAGTTGTCTTTAGGTAGCTGATGTACCAAAAAGAGAAGTATATTATGGTTTATTTGGATACAAAATATCTTTCTTTTATTTACCAACTTGCGTGGAACGTTTATTGTAGAGCCATTTTGGTTGTATATTTTAGATGGATAGAGTAGCCCGTCATGTATACATTCATATATTCGGTTTCATGTTGTTAAAGTTAGCGTACCCTGTCACATAAACTCCAAGCTGTTACAGACAGATATAAGAATACGATCGTGTCCAGTGAGGTGCCACGGTCTCAAAAATATAATAATACCGGTAGATTGACTCATATTTTGAAATCCCGAAATACCCATACAGGGTGCGAAATACTCCAAATAAAAAGTTGCATATTTAATTAATTAAAAATCACAGTAAAATTCTAAAAATTAAATTATTGCTGTGCCTCAAAAGAACCTTGTCCCGATTTGCAACCGATATCAAGTTATATTCAAATAACCGTTACGGTCGATATACGATTTTACGACGACTTTCTGAATATTTGATTTGGACATATCTTGCAATCTACACAACGAAATATTGGTTTTTCACTTCTGTTAGAAAGATACAGTTCAGCAGATTCCAACGTTTCTCGTTTCGAAGAAATCCGATTCAAAACGAGTCCGGTACACTCAGTTGAAGTTCAGAACGTTAAATTACGAACTGCAGGGTCGTTCTGAGCTCGATTATAATTAATATATATTTATATACGTTCAACTTCGTTTTAATTAATATATAAATCCATTTATATTACGATTTAAATATTTAAACTGATTTAAATATTCAAATTCAAACCGTTCAAAAATGCAGGACGTTACAGTCCTTCCCCCTTAAAATAATTTCGTCCTCGAAATTGCTAAGATAGAGAAAATGCTACAATCTCTGTTATAAACAGGTTAAAAATCTTTTTGGTTTACTTCATAATTTCAGTTTCAACTGAACTGATTAATTTCAATTAAAATATTAATTCCTTCTTATTACCGAATATTTTCAGAAATTCTGAAAATTTCCTAATAGCTCAATTTTCAGAGAATCTCGCCAGCATCTCCTCTGCACGGCTCACTCGGTACTACAACAACTTGCCACTCAGGGCCTTCGCCAATCCAAACGGCCAAACGGCTTGCCCACCGACTCATAAATATCTCATATCCAAAATAATATAAACGTGTACCTTTTTGTTGGGCATTTCAACTCCATCCCTGCCATTTGCTATTATTTTAGCATATATCCAATCATCCTTGGTTGATCTCCCATCAATCCATTCTCAAACCAATCTTTCGCTTTTTCTAAGCCAAACTTCTATTTCAACTCTAATTCCATTTACTGATTTATTTCTCAAATCCGTTATCTTCATTTCCAGATTCAAAATCTTGTTTCTTATTCTCCATGAATCTATTCATTTCAATAACTCAAATCACCAATATTTCTCTTTTACAATTTCCATTCTGGGTCGTCCCAAATTCAGTCCAGTTTTTTTATCTTAGTTTAAGTTCTACTTTTACCATTTTTAACTCCATAAGTTAAATCTTTTATTTCAGAATTCAAATTCCTGGGATTTATTTCAAACTAGTTTGAAATCATATATAATTTAAAACATTTGAATTTCTGACACTTTTTCCTCAACACAATTCAAAACAAAATCTTTGGTAGTAATCCATCACTTACCAGCTCGAAAATGAACACCGATAATGGCGCGCTTCATCATCGGAATTATTTCCCAGCAATTGAAGTGAGTTCAATACCGTATTATTTTCAAAACTCATTTTTAAACACTTTATTTTGAAATTTCATCAAAATATTCTTTTCAAACTGCTTGGAAAAACATCTTTGAATTCACCCAGGATCTTAAAATTCCATATATTTAATTCAAATTCAAATTCAATTTCAATTCTTTTCCAAGATTATAGAGTTTTTAACTCAATTCTGGTTTTTAAATCAGATTCAGCTCATCAGATTTTGCATATTATACTTATATAATATTTCGATTGGTTATCTATGCAACCAACTCAATTATAATCATGTTCGATCATAATAATGATCACATATCCAATATATTATATTAATATCAAGATATATACTTCTTTTTATATCAAAATATACGTTGGGTAAAATTATTTTATTTACCCTCTTTTAAAACATACTGTGTCGAATTACTCTGTTCAAGAGTTTAGAAACACCTATTGTAACGAACTGGGTTTTTCGACTCCGAAAATCAACATCAAACTATCATGTTGACCATTCAGACATCGAACATTCCAGATCATTTATAGAAAGAAGTTAGAGGGTGAGATAAGAAAGAAAGAAATACTAGAATAGAAGGAGAAGAAGAAACACCACATACAGAGTCTCACATCGCAGCGGAACAAAATATAATACAGAAATAAATCTCTACTGAAAGCTTTTAAGATACTTACAATATCAGAGTACACATCTGGACAGTGATACTAATCTGTCCTCATATAACACACAGCGGAATAGTAATAATATCATACGTCTGGACTCTTCCAGCTCGTCTCTTCACAGCAGTCGATAACCTGAACCTGTACAACCCGGTCTAACCCGAGCATTTACAAAACACCGGGTCAGTCTGGTGAACCAGAGTGAGATAAACTCGCACAGTAACAAGGGTGAACCATCCAACTTGATTTTAAAGTTCAAAACCTTTTCAAACGAAAAGGATAATCGTAAGACCAAATCCACACATAAATACGGACGGTTTTTACCTTACGATAACCCAAAACAGTTTTGAAATCAATATCTTGTCTGATATTATAATAATGTCTAAATACAAGTAAATAGCAATCTAGTAGAACGCTTGCATCTCACGCTCTACATATATAGTATACAATCAAAACCCGCAGGCGCTTATTGGGAATTGGATTCCGACTTGACAAGGTATGGGTCCACCTTCCGATCGTGTATCTCTAGAGACGAATACACTGGGTTCAACAAGAACTTCTTGCAACCCGGCCCTCACATGACCGACCCCTCATTTCGCTTGAGAGTATCGAATGTATATCACCGACGGTTGGGATCAGCAACCGTCTCCCGACGAGGGACAGCATCGAAACATAGATTTAAGAAACAAATAGGATTTCCTCTAGATAGGTGATCATACACCCTAATGGGAGCGACCCACATAGCCATGCTGCCTGCCCGATTTTTGTCATTTCCCGGCTGATGAGGCTTGAGGCCAGAATTAACTCTTGAACATCTGGTCGTCATTCACTTTGAATGCCACATCGTCAAATCCATCAGATATCACTAATTGACGTCCACAAAAATACTCTAGCTGAAAGCTAGAGAATGGCAATTCCCTGCCAACAACTATCGTACGTTTGAAGAAATCAACGTACGTGACCCTTTTGGAAATACTCTGTCAGACACTCGTCCATACACGTCATCCAGGAACAGGATGAACCGAAGTCATTCTCCTACTGCATCCATATAGGAATCACCCCATGGATCAGTAGCGAGAAGTCCTTGCACTCGTGGATTCCAACCACGACAGAACCACCGTTTATCTCTGGCCGCTAAACCAGAGATTCTTAGCAGTTCCTCCGCTTATGAAGATCCACGGTCTTCAATGCTCCATCTCGACCGTCTTCAAATATCTTCACGTATTTGTTGGTCGGAATGGTTTTCGAATGTAAATTCGATCCCGGTCTTTCCATACCAACAATCGTATTGGTCAAATTTGATAGTCGGTGTTTTAACTATCAAAATATACAGTGTTTCATCCATGACACTCCAATGAGTTTACTGGTTCAGTATTCAACATCACTTGGCCTTTAATTAAACTGATTTACTTTTGTTAAATTAAAAAACTTCTAATTCCTTCAAATATTCAAAAATACGATATTTGAATACTTCTAATTCGATTTAACTTTAATCGATTAACTATCATTAGACTTAACTCCATTCGCTCGACTCTAGATCGCAGCGATCACAATGGTTACGCCTGATTCCCTCAGGAAACATCCGACCGCCGTAGGCTATCTGCAGCCCTGCGAATTACGCTAGCAGTCGTACGAAATGGCAACTTAGCCGAATAATTATGTTTGGTTAATTCAATCTCGAATAACTATATTCAATTGGCTTGCATCTCACATTCGGTAACTTTTTAAATGAATTCCCATCTAAAAATATATTCCTAACTTTATCATTAATTAAAATCATAACTTATTTCAACATTAACTACTTTAGTAGTTAATCCCTTTATTATCTAAATTAAATATTAAATCCCTTTTAAATCCTTATTTAAATTCAAACAATCTTCATTTAACTATTTTAGTCAAAACACATTAACTTGATAAACAATTCTAATTCCAAACGGTCGATTTAATTAACTCAAAAACTTGGTTATCTCATTAACCGATTTCAACAATCCTTGCTTTAAATTAATAAAAAAATATAATTAATTTAGATAGATTCTAATTATTGGTTTTCTTTACAAAACAATTTCCCAAGGTTTAACCATTTAATTCATTTCTTATTCTTCAACTGGTAAATCTGATTAACATCAGCATATACTTTGCAAAATAATTTTTCATAACAAATCAAAGTCTTAAACAAATAAAATATTTATTTATTTCTCTCAATATAACTTTTATTCAAATAATATAATTCAAATCTAACTCTGGTTATAAAATAAATTTTATAACCTCAACTCTATCGATTCACCTGTCGGTGAATCAATATCTATAACTCGATTGGTTTTAAAGGCCATACTCTGCCAAACACTTAACCAATATCGCCCATTGGTTTAAACCAAACAGATGTTGAATATCCAGTCAATAATCAACCATCAAATCAATCACACAAAACAGATCAGTTCATATATGATGATATGAAAATAAATAATACATTTGAGGAATCCGGTTGGATCCCTCCAACCTGTTCTTCCCTGTAATCACAACGGTTATCTCAAATCAGACTATTCAGTTTTGTTTAACTGATAAATTAAATGACGATCATTTAACATCAACCATAAGCAATTCAACAATGCAACCATTTAAACACGTTTATAAATAAACGTGACCAACCAAGGTGAGTTACCTTTATTGGAATCAATCGTTAAAAATAACGATTTGGTATTTCACTGAAATTAAACACAGTTTAATTTCATCGGTTAAATCAACAAATAAATAACTAGCAAAACAGTCAACCATTGGCAAGTAGAGCACACAAAATAAAAACACCCAATTTATATAAAATATAAAAAGGGTAACTGAGTGAGTTTAACTCACCTTGAGTTCGTTCGTTGAACGGTTCGGTTATAGTTAAATTAAACAATGGTTTAATTTAACTATAAATTTCAATAGTCTCTACTCCTGTCCAGATCGGTCCCAACAATGTAGATTTCTGCGTTGTGTTCCCGATGCTCTTGACTTCGTTCAATTCTGTCAATTAAATATACTAACGGTTTAATTATGGCTTAAGATAAACCAGGTCAAAACCTTTCTCGTTCCCTCTCCCTTTTCACTTGTTTACATCAGGCACCCGTAACGTTCACAGAAAAATGACTTACTAAATGGATTTGCATATTAGTTTGATCATGACCAATTATCTAGTTATAATAGTACAGGTGTATACCATCTTTACCCCATCCGTATGGTGCCAGATCCATCCTTGCATTTCGGTTTCTTCCCAAAATTACTGTTGCGCCATCCATTCCTGTCCATATGCCATCATTAAATTAGTTTTGAAAATGATCAATTTTTTGTATTAATTATAGTTTTAATTTCTCTCCTTTGAACTTCGCTCCTGGGTTCACTTCGAAGATCATCTGCCGGTTGTTTTCTCCAGGAACTCACGGTCCCGTTCAAGCTTCCTCCAAAAATCTGCCACGTGTCCATGCAGAGAACCCATGCTATTTCACGTTACCAGCTCCGCCGTTTTACATTAAAACTCCACTGCCTCCTTGCCAAACCGCACTTCAGCTCGCACTTGCTCCGCCTGCTGTCGGATTCTCCCCCTCAACGAAGCTTTTAAAGACGCTCCTCCATTCACTCCTTCACCGTACCCAAGCCTTCACCTGAACCGAACTCGCCACCCGAAGCACCACCGCATCTCTGACCAACTGAGCACTACGCCTCCTCCTGCCGTGTACCCAGCTTGCTGCTCCTCTACAGTCCAGTATTTCGAAGGGACCTTTATTAGCAGAAAAGAATCAAAGAAAGAAAAAGATATGGAAACAACCGATGGTGCACACTATATATAGGAGGAGGAAAGGAAGATAAGAAGAAGGTCTTTCATTAGTCATGCGAGGTAGCATGTGCATAGTCCGACAGTGTACAGGAAGTAGGTGTTGAAAAATGCATGTTGTTTTCATTTTCAGTTGCAGGATGGACAGCTCGAGTTTTCAAATGTTTGGTACGGTTCGCAACTCAACATGTGTTGTCTACACAATAGGACGATTTTTATGGTTTTAGTACAGCCTCCTTTTGGTTTGGTCTGCTAAATGTTTAGCATGTTTATAGCTAGGTGAAGACTACAAGTCAGTCAGCTCGACTGAATTGAAATATCGCAGCAGTAATAGTTGAGAAAGGGAGAATCTAAAGTAGGCTGAACGTGGTTTTACTGAAGCCTGATTATATATATATATAATATTTATTTATTTGTTGAGAGGTTACGGTTTTTATTAAATAATATTACCCGATACTTCATCCTCAAGTAACGCGATAAAATCACTATAAATGATTTCTGTTTACTGATAAAAAGGTTGTTCTTGATGTAAAACGATATTCCGGATCCAATGGAACAAGTTTCGTCGAAATCCGAGGTCATATGAAAAAATTTCCTTTATGAAACCGGAAATGAACACACGTTTAATTTTTCCACAGTCACCAGATAAATCAAATCCACTTGAAACTACGAAGTCTGACAATAACTTTTCGATACGAACCCAACGGCACTAATTTCGTCGCATTCTGAGACTGTTGCCCCGGTAGGCTGTTTTTACCCCTAACCGCCCTACCCTTTTTAACGCCAAATTTTCCCATCTCCCAAAAATAACAAACTATATACATATCCTGACTCTAATCGACGATACGAACTCAACGGAACTGGTTTCGTGGCCTAATTCAATCGTTTGCTCAAGTTACACTCAAATATCTCTTTATTTATTTAAATACGCGCTATAGAAATTGAACGGGCGTTTACGGCTACCGTGGCCACATACGACATCGGTTTTCCACGCCATTCACCACCGTACAATAATTTAACGATACGGTTCTAATAAAACTGATTTCGTCAAAATCTGAGTCCGTTTGCAAAACGGCTATTTTAAAGGCCTATAATTTAATAACGATTTCCATAGCGACTATTTCAAAATTTGATTTGGCCATAAATATCAACCTATAGCACGAAATCTAGATTTTTCTCTTTCATATGAAAATTATCGTCAATACGGTCCCAACGTGTCTTGTTTCACAGAAATCCGACTTATATCGAATCCTGTATTCTCAGTTGAAGTTCAAAACTCTAATATTACGAACTGCACGCCATTTTCGAGCTCGAATTATAATATATATAAATTATAACGTTCAACTTCGTTTTAAGTAACGAATTCAATATTAAATTTCATTAATATTCCAAATATAATATTTAAAACTAATTTAAATATTCATATTCAAATGGTCGAAAAACACGGGTCGTTACATTCTTCCCCCCTTAAAATAATTTCGTCCTCGAAATTGCTAAGGTAGAGAACAACCCTATTAACTGGTTTCGAATTACTCGTTTACTTCATTAATTTCAGTTTCAACTGAATTTATTATATATATACTTTTTTTCAATTAAATTATTACTTCAATTTAATAAACGAAAATTTTCAAAAATTCTGAAAATTTTCTAACACCCGAAATTTTCGAAAAATTTCGCCAGCACCTCCTCTGTATGGCTCAATCGGTACAATTCCAACTCGCCATTCTAGGCTTTCTCCATTTCAAAAGAAAATAAAACAGCCAAGCGGCTTGCCAAACAGGCTCATAAATCACCAAATCCCATATAAAAGTAAACGTGTACCTTTTTGTCGGGCATATCACTATATCTTTCCCGTCTGCCACCCTGTCAGCTTATACAAATGCATTCCCAAAATTCCAACTTTATCCTCAGAACCAAATCCTTCACGCATCCAATCCAAATCCCATCCTTAACTCAACTTCCATCCATCATTGATTTCAACTCTTAAATTATCAATCCAACACCATTTCAGATTCCTGTCTCGCAATTCAAAATCTGGTTCTGCTCGATATAATATATCTCGATTCAATTTCCAGTTAATTGGTTCCAATTCGTTTCATAATTTCTATTTAAATTTTGTTTTGGTTCAACAATTCCCCTGGGAGTTTTAAACAGTTTAGCTCTTTCAAAATCAAATACTCCTTTTCAGGATTCAAAACAACTTGTTTTTCTCAAAGCAATTCAAAACAAAATTTTTGGTAGTAATCCGTCACTTAGAACTCGAAAATGAACACCGATAATGGCGCGCACATCATCGGAATCTATTTTCCAGCTGTCGAAGTGAGTTCAATACTATATCACTTTCAAAACCATTTCTGAACACTTACATTTTGAAATCCATTTCAAAATATCCTTTGCAAGGCTTGTAAAACAATTCAAAAACCTCCCAGGATTTAAAAATTCTCATATATTCAATCCAAGTTCATTTGCAGCCACCTTTCCCATTTTTGGGAATTTTAATTTCCAATTCTGATTTAGATTTCAGATTTAATTCATCTGATCCCATATTATACGAATTCTAAATGGTTATTTATATAACCTTTTCAATTATAATCAAGCAACGCATCCAATATACTATAATACTTCAATACATATATTTTCTTTATATCAAAATATAATTTGGGTAAATTATTTCACTTACCCTCTTTCAAAAACATGCTGTGTCGAATTATTCTGTCCAAGAGTTTAGAAACACTTATCGACACAGTTTGCATTACTGTATCGACCAGAATTCATAAACTACTCGACAAACCAATTAACACAATATAAACAGTTTTTATATCAATTTACAAATACGCGCTCATATATATACACTCAAACTCAATCTAGGGTATTACTAACCCCATCTCTACTGAGTCACGCCACAGAGCCAAGGTAATCACTTAACCTTCAGCTCTGATACCACTGTAACGAACTGGGTTTTTCGACTCCGAAAATCAACATCAAACTATCATGTTGACCATTCAGACATCGAACATTCCAGATCATTTATAGAAAGAAGTTAGAGGGTGAGATAAGAAAGAAAGAAATACTAGAATAGAAGAAGAAGAAGAAACACCACATACAGAGTCTCACATCGCAGCGGAACAAAATATAATACAGAAATAAATCTCTACTGAAAGCTTTTAAGATACTTACAATATCAGAGTACACATCTGGACAGTGATACTAATCTGTCCTCATATAACACACAGCGGAATAGTAATAATATCATACGTCTGGACTCTTCCAGCTCGTCTCTTCACAGCAGTCGATAACCTGAACCTGTACAACCCGGTCTAACCCGAGCATTTACAAAACACCGGGTCAGTCTGGTGAACCAGAGTGAGATAAACTCGCACAGTAACAAGGGTGAACCATCCAACTTGATTTTAAAGTTCAAAACCTTTTCAAACGAAAAGGATAATCGTAAGACCAAATCCACACATAAATACGGACGGTTTTTACCTTACGATAACCCAAAACAGTTTTGAAATCAATATCTTGTCTGATATTATAATAATGTCTAAATACAAGTAAATAGCAATCTAGTAGAACGCTTGCATCTCACGCTCTACATATATAGTATACAATCAAAACCCGCAGGCGCTTATTGGGAATTGGATTCCGACTTGACAAGGTATGGGTCCACCTTCCGATCGTGTATCTCTAGAGACGAATACACTGGGTTCAACAAGAACTTCTTGCAACCCGGCCCTCACATGACCGACCCCTCATTTCGCTTGAGAGTATCGAATGTATATCACCGACGGTTGGGATCAGCAACCGTCTCCCGACGAGGGACAGCATCGAAACATAGATTTAAGAAACAAATAGGATTTCCTCTAGATAGGTGATCATACACCCTAATGGGAGCGACCCACATAGCCATGCTGCCTGCCCGATTTTTGTCATTTCCCGGCTGATGAGGCTTGAGGCCAGAATTAACTCTTGAACATCTGGTCGTCATTCACTTTGAATGCCACATCGTCAAATCCATCAGATATCACTAATTGACGTCCACAAAAATACTCTAGCTGAAAGCTAGAGAATGGCAATTCCCTGCCAACAACTATCGTACGTTTGAAGAAATCAACGTACGTGACCCTTTTGGAAATACTCTGTCAGACACTCGTCCATACACGTCATCCAGGAACAGGATGAACCGAAGTCATTCTCCTACTGCATCCATATAGGAATCACCCCATGGATCAGTAGCGAGAAGTCCTTGCACTCGTGGATTCCAACCACGACAGAACCACCGTTTATCTCTGGCCGCTAAACCAGAGATTCTTAGCAGTTCCTCCGCTTATGAAGATCCACGGTCTTCAATGCTCCATCTCGACCGTCTTCAAATATCTTCACGTATTTGTTGGTCGGAATGGTTTTCGAATGTAAATTCGATCCCGGTCTTTCCATACCAACAATCGTATTGGTCAAATTTGATAGTCGGTGTTTTAACTATCAAAATATACAGTGTTTCATCCATGACACTCCAATGAGTTTACTGGTTCAGTATTCAACATCACTTGGCCTTTAATTAAACTAATTTACTTTTGTTAAATTAAAAAACTTCTAATTCCTTCAAATATTCAAAAATACGATATTTGAATACTTCTAATTCGATTTAACTTTAATCGATTAACTATCATTAGACTTAACTCCATTCGCTCGACTCTAGATCGCAGCGATCACAATGGTTACGCCTGATTCCCTCAGGAAACATCCGACCGCCGTAGGCTATCTGCAGCCCTGCGAATTACGCTAGCAGTCGTACGAAATGGCAACTTAGCCGAATAATTATGTTTGGTTAATTCAATCTCGAATAACTATATTCAATTGGCTTGCATCTCACATTCGGTAACTTTTTAAATGAATTCCCATCTAAAAATATATTCCTAACTTTATCATTAATTAAAATCATAACTTATTTCAACATTAACTACTTTAGTAGTTAATCCCTTTATTATCTAAATTAAATATTAAATCCCTTTTAAATCCTTATTTAAATTCAAACAATCTTCATTTAACTATTTTAGTCAAAACACATTAACTTGATAAACAATTCTAATTCCAAACGGTCGATTTAATTAACTCAAAAACTTGGTTATCTCATTAACCGATTTCAACAATCCTTGCTTTAAATTAATAAAAAAATATAATTAATTTAGATAGATTCTAATTATTGGTTTTCTTTACAAAACAATTTCCCAAGGTTTAACCATTTAATTCATTTCTTATTCTTCAACTGGTAAATCTGATTAACATCAGCATATACTTTGCAAAATAATTTTTCATAACAAATCAAAGTCTTAAACAAATAAAATATTTATTTATTTCTCTCAATATAACTTTTATTCAAATAATATAATTCAAATCTAACTCTGGTTATAAAATAAATTTTATAACCTCAACTCTATCGATTCACCTGTCGGTGAATCAATATCTATAACTCGATTGGTTTTAAAGGCCATACTCTGCCAAACACTTAACCAATATCGCCCATTGGTTTAAACCAAACAGATGTTGAATATCCAGTCAATAATCAACCATCAAATCAATCACACAAAACAGATCAGTTCATATATGATGATATGAAAATAAATAATACATTTGAGGAATCCGGTTGGATCCCTCCAACCTGTTCTTCCCTGTAATCACAACGGTTATCTCAAATCAGACTATTCAGTTTTGTTTAACTGATAAATTAAATGACGATCATTTAACATCAACCATAAGCAATTCAACAATGCAACCATTTAAACACGTTTATAAATAAACGTGACCAACCAAGGTGAGTTACCTTTATTGGAATCAATCGTTAAAAATAACGATTTGGTATTTCACTGAAATTAAACACAGTTTAATTTCATCGGTTAAATCAACAAATAAATAACTAGCAAAACAGTCAACCATTGGCAAGTAGAGCACACAAAATAAAAACACCCAATTTATATAAAATATAAAAAGGGTAACTGAGTGAGTTTAACTCACCTTGAGTTCGTTCGTTGAACGGTTCGGTTATAGTTAAATTAAACAATGGTTTAATTTAACTATAAATTTCAATAGTCTCTACTCCTGTCCAGATCGGTCCCAACAATGTAGATTTCTGCGTTGTGTTCCCGATGCTCTTGACTTCGTTCAATTCTGTCAATTAAATATACTAACGGTTTAATTATGGCTTAAGATAAACCAGGTCAAAACCTTTCTCGTTCCCTCTCCCTTTTCACTTGTTTACATCAGGCACCCGTAACGTTCACAGAAAAATGACTTACTAAATGGATTTGCATATTAGTTTGATCATGACCAATTATCTAGTTATAATAGTACAGGTGTATACCATCTTTACCCCATCCGTATGGTGCCAGATCCATCCTTGCATTTCGGTTTCTTCCCAAAATTACTGTTGCGCCATCCATTCCTGTCCATATGCCATCATTAAATTAGTTTTGAAAATGATCAATTTTTTGTATTAATTATAGTTTTAATTTCTCTCCTTTGAACTTCGCTCCTGGGTTCACTTCGAAGATCATCTGCCGGTTGTTTTCTCCAGGAACTCACGGTCCCGTTCAAGCTTCCTCCAAAAATCTGCCACGTGTCCATGCAGAGAACCCATGCTATTTCACGTTACCAGCTCCGCCGTTTTACATTAAAACTCCACTGCCTCCTTGCCAAACCGCACTTCAGCTCGCACTTGCTCCGCCTGCTGTCGGATTCTCCCCCTCAACGAAGCTTTTAAAGACGCTCCTCCATTCACTCCTTCACCGTACCCAAGCCTTCACCTGAACCGAACTCGCCACCCGAAGCACCACCGCATCTCTGACCAACTGAGCACTACGCCTCCTCCTGCCGTGTACCCAGCTTGCTGCTCCTCTACAGTCCAGTATTTCGAAGGGACCTTTATTAGCAGAAAAGAATCAAAGAAAGAAAAAGATATGGAAACAACCGATGGTGCACACTATATATAGGAGGAGGAAAGGAAGATAAGAAGAAGGTCTTTCATTAGTCATGCGAGGTAGCATGTGCATAGTCCGACAGTGTACAGGAAGTAGGTGTTGAAAAATGCATGTTGTTTTCATTTTCAGTTGCAGGATGGACAGCTCGAGTTTTCAAATGTTTGGTACGGTTCGCAACTCAACATGTGTTGTCTACACAATAGGACGATTTTTATGGTTTTAGTACAGCCTCCTTTTGGTTTGGTCTGCTAAATGTTTAGCATGTTTATAGCTAGGTGAAGACTACAAGTCAGTCAGCTCGACTGAATTGAAATATCGCAGCAGTAATAGTTGAGAAAGGGAGAATCTAAAGTAGGCTGAACGTGGTTTTACTGAAGCCTGATTATATATATATATAATATTTATTTATTTGTTGAGAGGTTACGGTTTTTATTAAATAATATTACCCGATACTTCATCCTCAAGTAACGCGATAAAATCACTATAAATGATTTCTGTTTACTGATAAAAAGGTTGTTCTTGATGTAAAACGATATTCCGGATCCAATGGAACAAGTTTCGTCGAAATCCGAGGTCATATGAAAAAATTTCCTTTATGAAACCGGAAATGAACACACGTTTAATTTTTCCACAGTCACCAGATAAATCAAATCCACTTGAAACTACGAAGTCTGACAATAACTTTTCGATACGAACCCAACGGCACTAATTTCGTCGCATTCTGAGACTGTTGCCCCGGTAGGCTGTTTTTACCCCTAACCGCCCTACCCTTTTTAACGCCAAATTTTCCCATCTCCCAAAAATAACAAACTATATACATATCCTGACTCTAATCGACGATACGAACTCAACGGAACTGGTTTCGTGGCCTAATTCAATCGTTTGCTCAAGTTACACTCAAATATCTCTTTATTTATTTAAATACGCGCTATAGAAATTGAACGGGCGTTTACGGCTACCGTGGCCACATACGACATCGGTTTTCCACGCCATTCACCACCGTACAATAATTTAACGATACGGTTCTAATAAAACTGATTTCGTCAAAATCTGAGTCCGTTTGCAAAACGGCTATTTTAAAGGCCTATAATTTAATAACGATTTCCATAGCGACTATTTCAAAATTTGATTTGGCCATAAATATCAACCTATAGCACGAAATCTAGATTTTTCTCTTTCATATGAAAATTATCGTCAATACGGTCCCAACGTGTCTTGTTTCACAGAAATCCGACTTATATCGAATCCTGTATTCTCAGTTGAAGTTCAAAACTCTAATATTACGAACTGCACGCCATTTTCGAGCTCGAATTATAATATATATAAATTATAACGTTCAACTTCGTTTTAAGTAACGAATTCAATATTAAATTTCATTAATATTCCAAATATAATATTTAAAACTAATTTAAATATTCATATTCAAATGGTCGAAAAACACGGGTCGTTACACCTATCGACACGGTTTGCATTACTGTTTCGACCAGAATTCATAAACCACTCGACTGACCAGTCAACACAATATCAAATGGTTCTTATATTAATTACAAATACGCGCTCATATATATACACACTCAACTCAATCTAGAGTATTACTAACTCTATCTCTATTGAGTTAGGCCACAGAGCCAAGGTATTCACTTAACCTTTAGCTCTGATACCAACTGTAATGGCGCGATTTTCGACCCAGAAAATCAACATAAAAACACACTGTTGACTATTCAAGCATCGAAAATACCGGGACATTTATAGAAGAATTTAGAGGGTGAGAAAGAAAAGATAGAACTAATAGAATAAAAGAAGAAGAAGATCACAACTGAACAGAATCAGAGTAACATGAAACTCGCAGCGGAACAAAATAAGATGTATTATATAACATAACTTTGAATACAAAACTGTATTGTATATACATACCATTATCAGAGTACAATACATCATATCACAGCGGAAATAACTCCACATAACTAATGGTGAAGCTTCCTGCTTTTGAGCTCCTCCAAGTGAATCTGCAAAGCCTGAAACACTTGACTGCCCGTACAAATTTGGGCACCCAAGAGTTTAGGGAAAACAAACAAAATAAACTCTGGGTCAGTCATGGGACTGGTGTGAGTAAATTCCAACCATACTGTTTTACTTTGAAAATCCTTTTCAAAACAAGAAAATAATAGTAAGACCAGCCCACACATAAACATGGACGGTTTTTACCTTACTATAACCCGAAATATTCTTGATATCAAAACCCAGTGATATTATGATAATGTCAAACCAAATAATTATACAAGTAGTAGAACGCTTGCATCTCACGCTCCACATATATATAGTATAAAATCATAAACCGCAGGGCGCTTATCGGAGAATGGTTTTAAACAGACAAGGTATGGGAGCACCTTCTGAATAGTGTACTCTAGAGAGGATACACTCAGGGTTCAACAAGAACGTCTTGCAACCCGGCCACACATGACCGCTCACTCATTTAGCTTGAGTGTCGCGAATATATTGCCACCACGGTTGTAGGCCATCCAACCGTCATCCGAAGATACAGAATCGAAAAGAAGTATAAATATGAATTTTCTCTAGATCGATGACAATACACCCTACTTGGGGATGACCCAACTAGCCATGCTGCCTAGCCCAACTTCTGTCATTCCTGGTTGTGAGGCTAGAGGCTACGTCTATCTTCAGAACATCTGATCACCATTCACTTTGAATGTCACATCGTCAAATCCGTAATCACACATTGATTACACAAATGCACACTGGGTGTAGAATAGAGAGAAGTTACCTTCTCCCCACCAACTTGGTATATTCGTAAAATCAACGGCATGACCGTTGGAAATACTCTGCCAGACACTCGTCCATACAAGTTGTCCTGGGACTGGACAAACAAATAAACATCATTCTAGAACTGGACGACCCTTGCTTTTAACTCCGCCTTCAATTATCTTCAGCATATCTAATTCGCAGCGCTTATGTCTATACGGAGTGGTTTTCAGATAACATATCTAACCGGTCTCTCCGTATTGACAACGACGGTCAAACACTTCAATAGTCGGTTATATAACTATCGGAGTTAAAATAACATCCATTCTAATGTATAATTAAACATCATACAATCACGTGCGCTTTTTATTTAACATTCGTTTCATTGTTCGGATTCCCATATCTTACTAGATATTTCTCAAATCCCGTTTTAGCCTTTTCATACTTCTTGGAAAACATTTCCAGTTATTGTAAACTCTTATTCTTTCATGTTATAGTAACATACGTTATTAACGTTCGAACTATTTCCATTAATTTCACATTCTTTATTTCTATACTTGGATAATCTATCCTATTTATATTGGAAAATATTTCCAATTTCCTTTTAACCCTTTTATCGGCCCTACGTTCACTTTTAAAACATTTTCCACTTTGAAATGTGAATACCCTCCCTTATTATAGAAATCTGAACACCTTTATCATATAACTCTTTATTCACGAAATACTTTCCCTTATCTTGTTTACCGAAATCTCTTTCATACTTTTTATATTCCTATTCCACTTTATAAACTCTGTTTCTAAGTCAACTTCTTATCAAATCGATATCAAGTTTATAACTAAATACTGACTCCTATCCTATTAACATTTATTTGTTTATAACTAAATGTTAATTATTCTATCAGATTATAATCCCTAAAATAGTTTACTTTTAATACATTCGACATCGTCGAATTCTAGTTCCAAATCCTAACGGTTTAATTCTAATCACATTTCGAACATCGAATTACTGTCATCGTTTTCTAACACGATTCCCCAATTCCTCTTTCTAAAATGATTCTTATATTTTCTTACGACATCGTTATTTATCACTTTCGAATAAGTGGATTTCAATTAAACTGCTTCATTTCCTAGGAAGTGCTGTCATATATAAAAATCACGCTTAAGTTTGGTTGACAACGTTAATTTATCGCTATAGTTCTAAACTTATCATACGCTGTAATATTCTCCTTTATGACTAATCTTGACATAACAGTCACACTTAATCCTAATCAACAGTGTTTATTTTATCGCTATAGTTCAAACTTGCAATACGCTGCTATATGCCACTTTATAACTAATCTCAACGTCTTTTACTGTTACAAAAATCTTGACATCTCTTTCTGTTACAAAAACCTTGACATTTCTTTCCGTTACAAAAATATTGACATCTCTTTCTGTTACAAACTGATATCGTTCCTCGATAATAGCGAAGCCGTTCAAGTTGGGGTATTCTATCTACCTCTCAGACCTTGATCGACAACGTTCTTACTTTAGAACCGATACAAGTCTGCACTCTAATCCCTTATTACTTATAATATCTACCTGATCGTACTTTCATGTTTATTTTTAACTATGGTTTTATAACACCATATCGTTACATTTGCTCTAAAAACACCATATCGTTACTTTGAAATCTCTGGTGTTTGATTACTTATATTAAACATTTACTCTTCGCTTTCTCCATTCCACAGTTCTATTTATAACTTCTTAACCAAAAGGTAATTAAATCTTATTACTTTGGATTAATTTATTTCTAAACTATTTCATTAGATTAATTGAAGACCAATTAACCTAATAATTATTTTCCTAAATAACAATTGATTTAATCAACTTCATTCCATCAGTAAATTCATTAACTGATTTTAATTACTTCTTAACATTAGATTAATATAATTAATCTAATAATATTATTATCCAAATATTTAATCGTCGGATAATTTCTGCTTTATAAACTCATTTAAATGCCAACAATCATTTTTATTTATTTTATAAAACGAACTCTAAAATACTGGTTTATAATAGAACTTCTATTATAAATTTAAATCTTCTTTTTAATTATAAAAATATAATTTTTATAATTAACCTCGTTGATTTGCCTGACGGCCAATCAACTCTTTAACAAAACGATGGTTTTACGGTTGACTGTCACCACTTTCTAAATCGATATCATTTATTTATTTATCGAACAGATGTTGAATATCCGTTCAACATAAATATTCTCATGGGGTTTTAAATACAATTCGGGTTCAAACAGTGCATACGAAACAAACAATACATATAAATATCGAGGAATTCGGTCGGATTCCTCCAACCGGTTTTCGCATCCACAGATGTCAGTCAACACAATTTACACTAACTCTATACTAGGGAATATTCCAATTGATGGAATCAGTATCCAACCGATGGTGTGTACATATGTGACGGTATATAATATTCGACCAAATTAATTTGAATCTTCCTAATCGACCATCACACAGCATTCAAACAACATTAAAGTATAATTAAAATATTTTAAAATAGATCAGAGTTAGTGATTTTACTCACCTTCGCGCGTTAACCGTTAAATAACGATTTCCGTCGGTACACCAGATCAGACCGTTCGTGACTCTGTTAATCACCGACCCAAACAATCCAGCCCGCTCGCTCCATTGTATTTCCTGAACCCGCTAGCTAAAACGCGAGCTCTGACTTCACCTCATCAATATCCCGTCCATGTCGAAACTTCAGTTCCATTCCGATGCCACCGGAGGTTCTAGGGAATAAACATTTCCCCATTTCTAATACTGTTCGCTAATATTGCTCGTTTACTTTTGCTCATCGTCAACGCTTCTTGCTTGCTTGAAAATACGTGAGTCCCCACTGCTTGACTAACTATATAAAACACTGTATACTCATGGTTTCCACTTCATTTCGAAACAAACCCCTTCTATATAGATGAACACTCCACCGCCTGCTGTCAGATCATCACCTGACTGTCGCATTTCCTTTGAACAAAGCATCTCCAAGTATTTTCTTCTACTTCTCCTATTTCCATATTTTTCCTTTTTATTTACAGTTTTACTCCATCGTCCAAACGACTCCACTTCCATGCATGCCCGACGCCTCATGTTCTTTCCTTGGCCACGCACACGTGAGTTTCTACCTATGCCAAAACCGTTCACCTCCTTGCACCCTCTCACTTCTGCTTCAGCCTCACGCTCCCATCATTTTCCACACGTTCTGCGCCCCACTTCTTCCTCATTCATCACTTCCTCAACAGTATATTCCATTATAAAATTATACCCTTCCATGCTTTATTATTGACTCATGTTTTCTAGCCTTTTAGTAGAAGAACCCACGCCACCAAAAAATTCAACAAATTCATGCTTTTAATAGTAGTATTTCTTTCGTGTTTCATTTCTGAAATAGTCCGAATCCAACTTGAAAACCAAACCTCACATATATGAACTTCACCCCTCTTATGTATACACGTGGATCCATGTTACCCAGACTCCACCGTATAAATTTGATGCTCCATCCAAACTGCAAATCTTCCTACCACATTCACTCAGGAAAACAAGCATGCAAACCTTCCTACCATTCACTCAAGCGTGCTATATTTCGAACAACCTTGCCACCCTTAATTTGATTCAAATTTATATATATATACATACATATATATATATATATAATATATTCTAAACAAATGGACCTTGCTTTTCTTCTGGAACCAATCACGCTTGGATCTTAACCCGTACTTAACTGCAAAGTCCGTGCCATCTTCTTGTTTCACGCTATTCTCCTCCCTGCCAATCTTCATGCTGTTTCACTTATACGTCCTCTTCATTTCATGTAACCGACCCTTTTGAATGGACCTTCATCATTTCCGAACCTCCAAACTCCATGCCAGTGCCGCCTTAGTTCACTGGATCGCCTTCCCCAACTTCCATGCGCACTACGGTTCCCTTCGCCGTCCGTCAGTTCCTCTATCAGCATTGCGAGCTTGAGATTTGGGATCTGTCACCATCCCTTTTGTATTTTATCTGATCTATATAAGCCATTAAAACTCGGATATTGATTTTCAGGAGGAGCCGAACCAAATGAAGCATCTTTACATTTGTTTTTATTTGCTCATAAGAGCTTCGGCCATGGCATGCCTGGTACCAAAGCAAAACAAAGGGAAGGCGCTATATTTATAGATTGATCGTTCCTTCATATGTAAGTAATAGGATGGTGTAGCTTTAGGTGTAGGCGAATGGGTTTTATACTGCAGCTATGGGGTTAGCAGGCTTCAGCATGTAGCTTGCGTGTTGGGGTAGAGAATAGGGTTGTTTTTCTTTGGTGTTAAGTAATACACGTATATATATTAGATTAGAGGGGAGGGACGTGATGTTTCCACTAGGTTGATGGGTTCTCATTAATGTGATAAGGCCTTGCCCATGCGTGATTTAAGGGACTAGTTGTCTTTAGGTAGCTGATGTACCAAAAAGAGAAGTATATTATGGTTTTTTTGGATACAAAATATCTTTCTTTCATTTACCAACTTGCGTGGAACGTTTGTTGTAGAGCCATTTTGGTTGTATATTTTAGATGGATATAGTAGCCCGTCATGTATACATTCATATATTTGGTTTCATGTTGTTAAAGTTAGCGTACCCTGTCACATAAACTCCAAGCTGTTACAGACAGATATAAGAATACGATCGTGTCTAGTGAGGTGCCCCGGTCTCAAAAATATAATAATACCGGTAGATTGACTCATATTTTGAAATCCCGAAATACCCATACAGGGTGCGAAATACTCCCAATAAAAAGTTGCATATTTAATTAATTAAAAATCACAGTAAAATTCTAAAAATTAAATTATCGCTATGCCTCAAAAGAACCTTGTCCCGATTTGCAACCGATATCAAGTTATATTCAAATAACCGTTACGGTCGATATACGATTTTACGGCGACTTTCTGAATATTTGATTTGGACATATCTTGCAATCTACACAACGAAATCTTGGTTTTTCACTTCTGTTAGAAAGATACAGTTCAGCAGATTCCAACGTTTCTCGTTTCGAAGAATTCCGATTCAAAACGAGTCCGGTACACTCAGTTGAAGTTCAGAACGTTAAATTACGAACTGCAGGGTCGTTCTGAGCTCGATTATAATTAATATATATTTATATACATTCAACTTCGTTTTAATTAATATATAAATCCATTTATATTACGATTTAAATATTTAAACTGATTTAAATATTCAAATTCAAACCGTTCAAAAATGCAGGACGTTACGGGAATTGCCCCAAGTCCCTAGCTAATCCTTGAGGAACATTAGCACTTGTTCCTGCAATATTACCTTGTCATGATGGCTTCTTGAAACCTTCAAGTCTAGAGAGAAGAGTATTCATAGTAGCTTCCTACCTTCAAAAATGCTCATTCTGTTGTTCCAACCGAGAAGTCAAATCCTTGGTCAAATCCATAATCACTCTATCAATATCCTCACCAATAACATAGTTCGACGGATGTCCAGTAGAGGAAACTTATTGACATTCCACTGTTCTTGCTCAATCGGAACAAGCCAAACTGATTTGTTTCCTTTTAACTAGCGAAATCCAATAGAAAACCGAGAGAATCTATATCCTTAACAATCCAAGTTCAAAAGGCAATCCAACGTCCCCTTCCTAGCATGCCAAAATGTTGATGTATGGAACTGGTTACTCGCACACGCCAACACCCGATGGGTTAATAACACACAAATTATCTAAACAATCCAAGAAATCAAGACATATAGTGCAAAAAGGTAAATAACACCAAATTTATAGTGATTCGACGCTAACGCCTAAGTCTACTTTGTTGTAACTAATCATCATTGTTACAACTACAAGAGTGATCCAAGTTTCAACACTTTGAGTTTACGAAGTTGAGGGTGTAGAATGGAAAAATCCTTGCCCATTCCCTACAAGGCCCACGAAGCGATTAACATCTTCCTAAGTGCAAAGTGTTCCAAATATGCTCCAATGCCCAAGAAGCAAAACCAAGATCCAACACAAATATCCAAATGTTATAAGAAAACTTCTATAGGAAGTTCATAAATCCAAAAGACCTTCGGAAGCAATAGAGATCAAGTAGAAATCCATTAAAATGCTCCAAAACAAAGCTTCTAGGGTGCAGAAATAAAATAGCCAAAAGATCCTGAAACAGGCAAGATAGCTGGGTATATATTGGTGTGAGAATATAAGATTACTTATCCCCGCAATTTCATCTCTGGTATCGGTATCGATCTTGGGATCGGTATGCATCCCGAGAGTTGACAATTTCCATTGTTGCTTCTTAGAAGCAACTCCAGATGCAAACCGAAGTTTTCGTATTCTATGATACGAATTGTATTTAATATTCCTAGGGTTAGACAAAAGTCCAATCCATCGCCTTGCCTTGTCTTCAAATTGGAGAGTAGGAAATTAAGATTTCGTATCCTATGCAATAGCCGAAATCCAAACAAATGACACCATAATGTAAGATACATAATTGTAATTTTGTATTCCCATGCTTGCACAAAACTCGTAAATGCAAAAGTCCAATTTTGCATTTCCATAAGTCCATATGTGAAGCTATGAAAATCTGAAGAATTCGAACAAGAAAAACATGAGCACCTACACTGATCCCAATTCCTTGCAATACAAAAGATGAATTTCGTATCTTATGCCTCGATATAATTCCAATATTTGATTTTGTGGATAGGAAATCACCAAAACTATACGTGATACAAAATCCCTATAAAGCCAAAATGTCGATCCCATGTGGTTAAGCATTAATATCTGTTGCTCGAATCGTTGTGCGAGATATGAATCCCACTAAACCGAGAACACTGATCCTAAGATTATCGAATCGAAGTAGTTAAGCAAATGATAGCATGTCGAGCCGACCTAACCGACCTGAATAATGTCGAACCGAGACTCACATATCTAGAGCACAAACCATATTTCCAAGAATTTGAATACTTCGCGACTTCGTCAAATCACTGTGAGTTTCCATGAGTTCGTATTCGAGTTTCATGCGCTTTGAAAGCCATGAATCTGTCATGTGATAACCTTGTCAAAAGGCGGGTCAACAATTGATTTGAGGAAGTTTTTCTGAATAAAGATAATATTAAAGGGAAGTCGCTTCTCCAAAGATGGACATGTATCGATGCCTTTAAGATCAAACATGGTACATGTTATGTGCTTCAAATTTGTTACATGATTTGGGTCAAATAGTTGTTTAGAAACTTTTAGAAAATTTCCATGTGCTAAAATAAAATGATAAAGAAAAAAGCAACTTATTATGCAAAATTATGAACCTAAAATCATTTTTGCTTCAGAATCTATAATAATTGCAAAGCTTTGAGAATACATGTTACAATCTAAAGATCATGAAATTAAGAGCACGGGATCTGAAAATTTAGCATGTAATAAAGACGTAACTAGCCTTTGTATTTATATGCTTTAGGACTTGCTTGATGTAGTTTTAAATTTTTATTTACCTCATATTTTATGTCATAGAACATATTTTGTGTAGGTCTCATATTATTTTTTGTAGGCTCTGAATTATTTGTTTCAATTTTCATCTTGCCAAATTTTTGGTAATAATCGATACAATTTGTTACATTCAGGACAGTTTATCCACTGGTGTAACAATTTTAATTGTTAGTTCAATTGTCCATTTAACACTTGCACATCTTTTATGTCATTTTGATGTATTTATTTAAGTGGGACAAATAGGTTGGCCTATAAATATATATATATAGGTTAGGTTAGAATATTTCATTTTTTTTAAAGAAAGAAAGTTGAGTTGGGTTATATATAGATTGGATCAATATTTGATTGAATTTATTTTGACCTAGCACAACCCATTAGACATGTCTAAATATAAGAAACAAAAATGTTTGTTATTGTATGCAATTTATTTTATTATATGAATGAAAGTGTTAGCAAAACAATTTATGTTTGAAATTTTAAACTCGTATATTTTTGTTGATAGGCTCGTTCTAGTATTATCATTTTAGCTCATTTTTGTTAGTGGTAATAGAAGAAATATTATATGAAATATATTATTAATAGGTATTTTATTAGAATCATGAAAAGAAATATTTTTGTATGAATGATATACATAAACATTTGTTTTTCCCACTGTTGTGCGGTTCTACTAGTATAACTAATGGAAAACAAGAAATATTGATGTGACCGATCCATACATTTAGAGAATAATGTAGTTCTTTCGTATGAATAGTGGTGTTGCTCGGGCTGGCCAGACCGGACAGATGGGTGTTCGTGTCCTATAATACTTTCAGACATACACGAATCAGACGAAGAGTTGGTTCGTACATTGTTCGTACGAGACAGATAACAGATAAATAAGATTCAAACAATAGAAAGGTATCAAACATTTCCGGCCAGACATATGTTCGTACATGTTTTGTTATCCTACATGAGAATCGTACAGACACGGACTGGACACCTTGCCCCTTCGGACCGAGTCATACAACAGAATATCATGTCCTATTAACACCCCTTAAATATGAAAACTCCACTAATTATAGTCAAATCACAATATTGTGTCATTAAGTGACTATAATTGGGTTAAGTGGATGTATTAGAAGTGAACACTATTTAAAAGAGGATTTGTCTTATTAGTTATATGTGGATAATACCGAGGCCAACTCAAGTCTGTTCAAAGTCAAAGTCTTTGACCAGAGCATTTTGGTTAATAGTAATTGTTATTATTGAATCAAGGATCTGGTATTTTAACGATAGAGTCAAATATAAACGTTACTGGACTTTTGGCAATTACATAATTCCAAAAATCCAAAGTGATATAATTTTAACTTAGAAAATTGGTGTAAATAACTGTCACAACTAGGTAATACTTATTAAATTAAAATTAGATTTTATCAAAACTGAGTAAGAAAAAAATTTGACCATATTATCAAACCACTTGCTAAATGACGTATGAATTTAACATTCGAGTAGCTCAATACCAATTGCTGACCGAATTTACATCAAAGATTTATACGATCGAATAATGAATTCTCTTCAGACCAAACGATTTAATTAGTTTACAATTGTTATAGATTGATTAAATAACTAATGTTTATAGAATATCAGTTATGAAATTAGAATGACACGACCCGAACTCCCCTGTGAAGGAAAGCACAGATTGCGTTGAGGACAAGACAAAATAGAACGCAGACAGAAGAACATTTCATTGTTATTACAACAATTCCATCAGATACAAGAATATACAGAGCATAAATGAATAAAATACATTCGAATAATATCAGAGATTTAAATTACATTTAAATACATCGCAACGGAAAATAATACAAAAGAACAACTAGAAATAATGCACGGATACAGAGCTTTCCAAGCATCGTTCCAGCTGTAAATCAGGATCCTATGAATATAAATCTGCAAAACCAAAACTACTAGCTGCCCGTGTCGAAACTAGGGGCACCCAGAGTTTAGGTTAAAACAATAAACTCCAGGTCAGTCATGGGACTGGTGTGAGAACAAAAACAGTTATTAATGTTGAATCCGTGATTTTTTGTTTGATGATAACAAACAATTTTTAATGTGTTTGAAACTGTACTATTCACTGCTCTTCACATCATATTGGAACAAAAATATTTTTGTCTAATAATGCTCCTACACAGAAATTGAAAATTTACATAAGCATTTATTATTCAAAAATCATATTTTTATTTCATAATCAAAACAGTACAATACTTTCTGAACTCTCAGCTATACAAATTTTCACTCATTATTTCAGTACAAATGAATCTCACTACATGTTTCACTGTCACTCATCAATACATTCTTACTGTCTCTTTATCCTGTTGCATCATCCTGAAACCTGTCACAAAAAAAAAATGCACACAGTAGACTGGAACTAAAATTTTTATAATTTTTTATGTGCCTCAGATTTTCTGTGAGTTTTTCTCATCATTTTTTCTGACTTGCCTGACACATATTTTACAAGTATGGCACAATACTATACAAGATCAGAAACGATCAAGTATAGCAAGAAAGCCAAATACTTGTGTATACCAAAACCAACACATTCAAGTTGGATCAAGAATGGTATCTGTTTTTTTTCATTTTTGTGTTACAGGGTCACAGAAGCATATATGGCAACAATAACAAATCAGTTCAGGTTCAAGCAGCATTCAAAGAGAAATGGTCAAAGCAGTGTGCACAAGATTGCACAAGGTTTCAGAGCTACATATGGAAAGCATTCAAACTGCATGGATTTCATATGCAATACAGGAAATTCATACATACACAAGGCAGCAAACATGCAACATGACATTGCAGGATGGAAATATATGGCAAGTTGTTCAGCATTAAAAAAAATCCTGTTTTTTATTTACATGAAACTAAAGCATGTGCAAATTAAGCAGATTTGATTTACTAGACTGGAAATGAACACAATTAACATGCAAGAATTATCTGGACATAATTAAGTGGTGATGGCATTTAATACAGTGGAAAAATTCGACATCAAAGAATAAAATGAGGGCCTAAAATCATGTAGTTTGTTTTCTGAAGATTTTTTGTGAATAATGGTTGACAAGATAATCAGTTTCCACTTATCTTGTTTCCTGGTTTGAATTGTTAAAATTGTAAATGTTTCAACATGACTTTATGGGCAATACAATTTTAGGCAAGTGTTTAATACATTCTTGGGTAATTGTTTTTTATGCTAATCAATCAATCCCAAGCTCATTTTTGACAAGGAAATTTTTCTCTGGAAATCAATACACACAGTAAAATGGGCAAGCAAGAAATCAAAATCTTCCAGAAATGATTCAATTTATTCAAGGGGACAAATTAATATTTTTTTTAGGATTCAATCAAGCAATATACGCAGGCAACAAACAAAAGAAGTGAATAAATTAGTTCATTCATATATGGAAAGATCAATTCGTGCATATCAATATTTGTTTCCAGGTGGCAAATCATTTTTCCAAATTCATCGATGGACAAATTCATGTCTATAATCATCAATTCAATCAGAAAGGGAAATCATGGAAAATTCAAAATAATTAAAAGAGGAAATTCACGAAAAATCCTTCCAAATATTCATCAAACCAAATCAAGCAAGTCATAAGTGAAATCAGAGAATAAGGGTTCGAATTTCCCCTATAAATTCACATGTTTCCTCATAGGCAAAATCATCCAACTCATTCGAAATCAACTAAAACCCTACAGTCAAATCAAAGAGCTTACAGTGTTGGATTGGAGCAGAAAGACATTCGGAGTCAAGCTAGAAAGCATCGCAAATCATCTGGAATAAAATCAAAGCCATCAGAACCTCAAACTAAAGAAACCCCAGCCGCCTTGTTTATTTGCTTGAAGAAATAAAGAAAAAGGGACGACGGATTTCTAATTGAAGCTACAAAGGGGTGTTTTCATTTAAGGGCTTTTTGTTTTAATTTTTAATGTACTTTGTTTAGTTCTGTTTGAAAAACAATCTGTGGTTTACTAGTTACGTCCGTAAAACTAGGGTGTACAGATTACAGTTTTGTGATCTGGGAAAATCTGGTATATGGATTTTAGATCAGTCTAAGACTTCGAGCGTAAGTTTAAATCAGTAGCAGGTGTTGCAAGTTTGCAAAACTCTTTAGGTGGTAGCAGGGTTTGCAAGTTTATTGAGTGTTTGTAAGCGGGAGACTGTTTTAAATCCTAGTAGATATCTTAGTAATGCAGCAGTAGGCACAGTTTGCCGAAGCAGGGTAATTTCTGTGTGTTTCTTTTATTGCATTCCTTATTATTCTGTGACTATTCTAAATATTGGATAAACCCTATTCACCCCCCTCTAGGGTTAATCTTGATCCTACAATTGGTATCAGAGCATGTGTTTATTTAACTCTAGAGTCATGACATCAATGAATAATGCTTTTTCTGAGGGACAGTCTAATTCTAGACCACCCATGTTTAATGGTAGTGATTACGCGTATTGGAAAGCTAGAATGAAAATCTATCTTGTGTCTGTTGACTATGATGTCGGGGATATCATTGAAACTGGTTATAAACCACCCACTATAATTGTTAACGAAATTGAAATGCTTAAACCAAAAGATAAGTGGGATGCAAATGATAAGAAACTTTACTCTATTGATTCTGAAGCTATGAAAGCTTTGATCTGTGCCTTAGATAAAACTGAATATAACAGAATTTCTCATTGTAAAACAGCTAAGGAAATCTGGCATACACTGGAGGTCACTCACGAAGGAACGTCGCAAGTGAAAGAATCTCGTCTTGCTCTATTCAGCAATGAGTATGAAAATTTCACTATGCAGAAGGATGAGAGTAATAAGGACATGTATGGATGTTTTTCTGTGCTAGTGTACAATGCTAGAGCCCTTGGAAAAGTTTTTACTGAAGTTGAACTTGTGAGGAAGATTCTGCGTGTTTTGCCAATGAATTTCAAGGCAAAAGTCACAGCTATTCAAGAATCAAAGGATCTGAGTAAGCTGAGCATGGAGGAGCTTGTTGGAAATCTAATGACGTATGAAATGGAGCTAAAATCATGAGAAGATCGCAATAACTCTGATCTAAAGAAGAAATCAATTGCTTTGTCCAATACTGTCAACAGCGATGGCGAAGACCCCATCGAACAGCTTGCAATGGCCGTTAGACAAATTGCAAAGTGGAGCAAATTCAAACCTCGAAGAAACAAACCAAAATCCAACAAGCTGAAGAACTCTGACAATTCAGATGAGGAACCACTTTGCTACAACTGCCAGAAACCTGGACATCTGAAACCAAACTGTCCCCTTCTTCAACACAAAAGGAACAAGAAGAAAAAGAAAGCCTTTTCTATAACTTGGGATGACGAGGAAGGAGAAGAAGACTCAGATAACAGCGAGGAAGAAAGTAACCTATGCTTCATGGTAAAATCAGATTCAGAAGATGGTAGAGAGGAGTCGACTGAGGTATACAGTTATGATGATTTGTTTTTAATGTGTAAACATCTTTCTGAAATCATTGATACACTAGAAGCAAAAGTAAAAAAACTTAAAGCAAAAAATTTAGAACTACCGACTCTCAAGTCCACCATTGAGAATCTTGAAAAAGAAAATTTGACTTTGAAAGAAACTGATGAGATTAAGAGAGAGAATTTTATTAAAAGATGCACTTCACTTGTGGATGAAAATACAGCACTAAGAACCAAAGTTCAGAATCTTGAAGTCACCTTAAATAAGTTTTCAATTGGACAAACATCTTTCAAAATGTTGCTAGGAAACCAATTGTTTGCTAACAATGGAAAAGGACTAGGTTTTGGTAAAGTTCAAAATGATGTGACTGTGATTGACAATGCAAAAGGTAGAAGCATCTTTCCTAAGTGTGTAAAGTGTGGGGAAATTGGCCATAAATTTGAAAATTGCAAGACTATGAATAAAATCAGAAAATCCACTAGAGTTTGGGTTCCTAAACACTTGGCACACAATTACCATAAATTTTGGAACACAAATAAGAGGACAAAACAAATGTGGGTTCCAAAAGATTCTTGCTTTCATCATACTTCAGTCACTGATATTTTTGGACCTTGGAACGTCTCTAGGTCATCTTTCTCTCTTCTTGTGTAGGTATGTTGGCGGGCTAAGGAGCAACAAAAATGGTATTTGGATTCAGGTTGCTCCAGACATATGACAGGAGACAAGAGATTGTTCCTTAGCCTAGAAAGATATAAAGGTGGGAGTGTTACATTGGGTGACAACAGCAAATGTAAGATTATTGGTAAGGGAAAAGTAGGTAACAACATTTTTGCCTTAACTGATGTCTTATATGTTGATAATTTGTATCACAATCTTATTTCCATAAGCCAACTGTGTGACAAAGGAATGAATGTAGTTTTTGACAGTGAGATTTGCAAGATCATTGATACATCCACTGGAAAAGTTGTTTTTACTGGCAAAAGAAAAGGAAATATCTACACACTCTCTTTTGATGATGTAACTGTTTCTAGATGTTTGGTTGCCACTGAAGAAGAGGCAGTTTTATGGCATAAAAGGCTAGCACATGCTAGTATGCATCTCCTTGAAAAACTAGAAACAAATGAGCTTGTCAGAGGTTTACCTCATCAGAAATTTAAAAATAACAAAGTGTGTAAGGCTTACTCCATGGCTAAACTTAGTCGCTCGTCATTCCATCCAAAAAATGTTGTTAGCACTTCACGTGTTCTTGAATTGATTCGTATGGATTTGTTTGGACCTACTGATACTGCTAGTTTAAATGGTGTAGTAACCCGCATTTTAGCTGTTGAACAATTTATTTATTTAATTATTAAATATCGATTTATCGATATCGAGAACGTGAATTAAATAATATTGAATATTTAATTAATAATTATAATATAATAAAATATATTATAATGTCGAAATAATCAAAAATATGGGAAATACAATATTCTGTGAACTGGGTCATCCCTAAGATGTAATTCAGCTTAGAGTTGAATTATATTGACAAATATATTCAATCGACGTCAGTTTGAACGTAGAATTTTAATATAATTAAAATAGAGCCTGAAACGACGCGGCAGTTCGCTATTTGGCGATTCGAACTTCAACTGAGTATACAGGACTCGTTTTAAATCGAATTTCTGTGAAACAAGAAACGTGTGGAGCTGGTGGAGTATATTTTTCTAGTGGAAGAGAAAAATCGAGATTTCGTCGTGTAGATTTTGATTTATGTCCAAATCAAATTTCAGAAAAAGTCGCTGTGAAATTCCTTTATAATTCGTAACGCTTTATATACGTTATAAAAGGATTTTTCAATGTAAATTGAATATCGAATCAATCTGGACTCGGAATAGCGAGTATATAAATATACCGGAGCTGTATGATATTCCTCGGTGAATATATATGATAATATAAATTTATTTATATTTAATTTAATTTAAATATATTTATATATTTAAATGGGCTATTTAGAGCTTTAAAAATAGCCACTTTGGCAAACGAAGTCGGAATTCGACGAAACTAGTTTTGTTGGGTCCGCAGTGTTGAATTTTTGTTAGATTTTCAGTTTCGTGATTTTTAGAGTCAGCGTGGGGCCGTACGGATTTTTAGAGTGAAAAACAGTCAGTATTTCGATGGTTAAAAATACGCTGTGTGAGCATACGGAGTCGGAATTCGACGAAACCAGTTTCGTTGGGACCGTAATGTCGAACTCTAGCTACATGTCCAGTTTGGTGATTTTTGGATAATGTATGTGATCGTGGGAATTTGTAGAGCGATAAATGAACAAATAAAATGAATATAAAAATATATAAAATTTTCTATAAATAACCCCAAACACTTCCAACCCTAAAACTATTTCCACCGAAGTCAATCCTTCACAAGCCGCCACTTCCTCATATTTTCTCAGTAAAGAAACAGTAGAAATTCCCAATGGAAAAAATCAAAACAAAGTCTATAAATCGTTATATACATATAATTGAGATTGCCAAAGCCTGCTCTTCGATCTGAGGTGAGTAGCAAGGAGTTCGACGTTTTTTTTTATGGCGGTGGGATTTTTACAGTAATACTAGGGCTTGGGGTTAACGTCGATGTTGTGAAGGAGGGACCACGGGGAGGTCAGCGTGGGGTTCGGGAAGGCGAGGCGCTGCTGTTGTTCGTTGTTTGAGGAGGTGTGATGCTTCATAGGGGGTTCCGCGTTCACGGCGATGACGGCTAAGGCACAAGTCCGTCGTTCAGTAGTTAAGTCAAGTTCGTCAGTTGGTGGTGTGAGGACCCGAGATTGCGATGAGGAGGAGAATGGTGAAGGTGATTTTCGATTTCATGAAGGGTTAAGCGTGGGAGAAGGGATCGAACGCAGGGAATTTAATGTCGAGATTGATTTCCTGGAGCTCAATTGGTATCGTTGGGGGAAGATGGAATTTCGGGTATGGGTTTCCAACGTGGAAATGGGCCAGATATTATATTAAGTGAGGCCCAAGTTTTAATTAGAAATCTGTTTAATTTTGTTTTAAAATAGTATTTACGTTACCAGAATTTGACGCCATAAGTTGCGTTGGGATCGTATGGACGGGAGCAACACAATGGGACTGACCGCGAGTCAATCCGAGCTCATTACAATTTATGGCGAAATAAATTGTTCGACTGAACCAATGAACGCAAACTGATATTTATCGGTTAACGCGCAAAAGTGAGTAAATCTCACTAACTCTGAACAGTTTATAATTTCATGTTGTATTGTTAGAACTGTTAAAATTGTCTGTTTGACTATGTGTTGATTGTTTGATTGAACTGCTAGTCAGATAGTTAAATTTCTATATTGATTCTGTTTAACAGAATATATCATATGGAACTGAAAGTGATGTTATCTATATTGTCTTACATCTGTGATGCAGGGAAACAGATTGGGGGAATCCGACTGGATTCCTCAACAGTTATTTTATTGTTTTTCATATATTTTGATATATGATGTGAATTATAACCTGTTGTTGATTATATATGTTTGGATGATATTGATCATTGACAGTTGGTTGTTTAAAAACAATAGAAAACACTGAAAATGTAGAAAAGGGGATTTTCAATATTTATATTGAAAATGAATCTATTTATAAAATCGAAGGATTTTATAAAAAGGATATTTATTTAGAAATAAATAAAATAAAGGAATATTTATTTAGATTAAATAAATAGAATAAAGGATATTTAATTAGGGATTAAATAATTAGAGTTATAAAGGAAAATCTATTTAGGAAAATAAATAGATTATACAAAAGGAAATCTATTTAGGAAATGAATAGAAATTAAAATAAATAGAAATAAAAGAAAAGTTAGTTAGTCGGATATAAACATTCGAATCAAGTTAGTTAAGTGGTCAAACCAAGCTAGTCGAACCAAACTAGTCAAGCTAGTCAAACCAACCGAGTCAAGATGGTCGAGTCAAACCAACCGAGTCAAGATGGTCGAGTCAAACCAACCGAGTCAAGATGGTCGAGTCAAACCAATCGAATTGAAATGGTCGAGTCGAACCAATCGAGTCAAGATGGTCGAGTCAAACCAACCGAGTCGAGCTGGTCGAGTCGAACCAATCGAGTCAAGCTGGTCAAGTTAGTCGAACCTGGTCAGTCGAGTCGAGTAAATCAAACTTAGTTAATCGAAAGGAGTTTATCGATTTAGTTAATCGATAGGAGTTAATTGATTTAGTCAATCGAGATGAGTTAATCGGTTTTAATGAATCGAGAGGAGTTAGTCGAATATGGTATTCGAACCAAATGGTCAAACCAAGTGGTCGAACCAAGTAGTCAAGCCCAGTGGTCAAACCAAATGGGTCAGGTTAGCCAAACCTGGTCAGTCAAACCAAATGGGTCAGGTTAGCCAAACATGGTCAGTCAAACCAAATGGGTCAGGTTAGCCAAACCTGGTCAGTCAAACCAAATGGGTCAGGTTAGCCAAACATGGTCAGTCAAACCAAATGTGTCAGGTTAGCCAAACCTGGTCAGTCAAACCAAATGGGTCAGGTTAGCCAAACCTGGTCAGTCAAACCAAATGGGTCAGGTTAGTCAAACCTGGTCGGTCGAACCAAGTTAGTCGAGTTAGCCGAATAGGGTTAGTCAAATAGAATTAATCGATTAGGGTTAAACAATAGAACTAATCGATTAGAGTTAAACCAATAGAGTTAGTCGAGCCTAGTTAATCGAATCGAATTGGTCGAACCAAGTAAGTCGAGTTAGTCGAGTCAAGTTAAGTTAGTCGAGTTAAAGTTATCTATGTTAGTTTCATCGAAAGGAGTTATCGATGTTAGTTTCATCGAAAGGAGTTATCGATGTTAGTTTCATCGAAGGGAGTTATCGATTATAGTTTAATCGAAGTGAGATTTTCAAATATGAGTTATTTGAAAAGGAAGGGTTATCGAATATTAGTTATTCGAAGAGAGATTATCGAATATCGTTTATTCAAAAGAAGTTAATCGAACATAGCTTATTCGAAGAAGAATTAATCAAATAGGGATTTCTCGAAGAGAATTAATCGGCAAATTCGATTATATCGAATTCGGGAAAGTACTTATGCTTTCCAGTGTTTAAATAGAGTTTTATTCATTTATAAATAAATAAGTGTTAGGTTAATTATTCACTAATAAGAATAGAAGTTATAATTAAAGTTAGATAATTCGAAAGTAGGGATTATAACGTTATCGTTATAACCAATGTTCTAAATATAGAAGAGGATCAGTAAAATTTGGATTCGAGAAAGGCGTGAAGAAGTTGTTAAAGATTAAAAGATAAACTTTGACCATTTCGAAGTTATAACGTTGTTCAGTTAAGGTCTGAGAGGTAATTATACCCCAACTTGAGTGACTTCCTTCTTAACTAAGAAATGGTAAGGTTTGATCGTAAAAGAGTTTTGGAAATGTTTTTCAAACGAGAATCAGAAATGTTTTCTGATAAAAGAAAAATAAGAATTTAGAATATAGGGAAACAGGAGATAAGAAAATAAAGGAACTAAAGAGATTAATGTTAAAAGATGTTTGTTCGATATAATTTCCATCTGGGAATAATATCGTTGTTTGCACACTTGTTTTTCTTTGATAGTTAACTCACCGACTATCGAAGTTTTGACCATTTTAACGTTGTTAATATGGAGAGACCGGTTGGATTATTATCCAAAGAACCACTCTGTATTGGCATAAGCGTTGCGAATCATATATGTCAAAGATAGTTGAAGACGGAGTAAAATGCAAGGGCTATCCTGTTTACAGAATAGTGCCTTCGGTTTGTCCAGTCCCAGGACAACTTGTATGGACGAAGGTCTGACAGAGTATATCCAACGGATCGCGTAAGTTGATCTGTTCAAACGTATTCACGTTTGGTGGCGGAGGAATTCGTTTCTCTTAGCTGTATACCCGTGTTATTTTTGGATAAGTCAATTTGTGATTTGGTGGGTATGACGATGTGACATTTTAAGTGAATGAAGATGGATGTCTGACAGAGTATTTCCAGAAAGGTCACGTACATTGATTTCTTCAACTGTACCAAGAGTGGAAGCGGAGATGGAAACTTCTTTTAGCTGACATGTAATGTATTGTTGTAGACGTCAATTAGTGATTTTCGATGGATCTGACAATGTGGCATTCGAAGTGAATCTATTGTGATGATAAATCGTAGCTTCTAGCCTCACATCCGGTAAATGACAGAAATCGGGCAGGCAGCATGGCTAAGTCGGTCGCACCGAAGTAGGGTGTATAATCACCTATCTGGAGAATATTCATTTGCTTCTTTAATCTATCAATGCTGTCCCATATATATATACGGGAACGGTTGCTGATCCCAACCGTTGGTGATGTACATTCGATACACTCAAGCGAAATGAGTGGTCGGTCATGTGTGGCTGAGTTGCAAGATGTTCTTGTTGAACTCCAGTGTATCGTTCCTAGAGTACACTGATCGGAAGGTGGTTCCATACCTTGTCATAGTTGGAAATCCAATCATCCAATACGTGCTTGCGATTTTGATTGTATACTATATATGCAGTAAATTGAGATGCAAGCGTTTCTGCTAGATTGATATTTATTTGTACTTAGACATTATCATAATATCAGAATGATATTGCTTTGAAAAGTTATTTGGATTCTCATAAGGGAAAAACCTGTTCCGTTCTGCGGCGTGGTCTTATGTGATATCATATACCTGTTTTAAATGATTTGAGTTTACTCACACCAGTCACATGACTGACCCGGGGTTTATTTTGTTTTCCCTAAACTCTTGGGTGCCTAAATTTGTACGGGCAGTCAAGTAGTCAGGATTTACAGGTATACTTGAAGATCTTGGAGCAGGTGGCCTCAACAGTCGATAGCTATTATTTATTCCGCTGTGATGTTATGTGTTGTACTCTGAAATGGTATGTATATACAGTTATAACTTTGTATTTCAAAAGTTATGTTATATTTTATTCGTTCCGCCGTGAGATTCGTGTTACTCTGATGATGTTGTATGTTCTTCTTCTTCTTCTATTCTAAGTTTCTATCTTACCTACCATCACCCTCTACTTTCTTTCATTAATTACCGGGATTTTTCGATGTTTTGGTTATCGACGTCGAGCTTACGTCGATAACCAAAGTCGCTCAAAATCCGGGTTACTACAGTTGGTATCAGAGCATTGGTTTAGTTATTACCTTGGCTCTGTGGCGTGATTCAGTAGAGATGGGATTAGTAATATCCTAGACTGAGTTTGAGTGTATATATATGAGTGCGTATTTGTTAGTTAATATAAAGTGATTTATATTGTGGAGTTTTATTGGTTGAGTGGCTTATAAATTCTGGTCGATCAGTTTGATCCACTGTATCGGTAGGAGTTTTATAAACACTTGAACACGATGAACCGACATGGTATGTTTTGAAATTAACATAGTATAATTGGTTGTGTTGGTTGTTAGTATAATCGAATGAGGTTATAAAAAGGTAAAATGATTATAAATGACTAATCAGAATTCATATAAGTAAAGTATATGAAATAAAATGAAGAAAAACCTGAATTTAAATCAGATTGGAATTAAAATAAAGAAATTTTAAGTTCCTGGGAGATTTTGAAAACGTTTTTCAAACTGAAGGTGATATAGTATTGAACTCACTTCGATAGCTGGAAAATAGATTCTGATGATGAATCGCGACATCATCAGTGTTCATTTTCGAGTTCTAAGTGACGGACTACTACCAAAGGTTTTGTTTTTGAATTGTTTTGAGAAAACAAGTTGTTTAGAAATTCAAAGGTTTTGAATTGGCATTGTAATTTCAAATTGATTTGAAATAGACCCAGGAAATTAAGTTTCGGAATTTAAATTTTAACTTATGAAGTTAAATAGAATAAGATAGTAGGAATAAATTGAAATATTAACTTGAACTGAGTTAAATAGAATTGAATTGGATTAGAGAATAATCTGTTATGGAATTGGGTTGATGAGTTAAGAATTTGAAATTTGATATTCGGGTTCGAATGAAATTCGATTTGGTTTTGAGGATATGAACTGATTGGAATTTGATGGAAATAACACTGGTATATGCTGAGTTGATAGCATATGGAAGTGATAGAGTTGATGTGCCTGACAAAAAGGTACCAGTTTATATTATATATGGATATGAGATTTATGTGCCGAATTGGCAAGCCGCTTGATTGTTTGATTTTCTTTTGGGTTAAAGAAGGCCCAGAGAGGCGAGTTGGAGTTTGAGATATTGACCAGTACAAAGGAGGTGCTGGCAAAAATTTTCGAAAAGTTAAGATGTTAGAAAATTTTCAGAATTTTTGAAAATTTAGTTAGTTGGAATAAATTAATATTTTAGTCGATATTAATTGGTTCAGTTGAAACCGGAGACAAGAGGTAAACAGATAAATTTTTACCCAGAAGATAGGGTCATCCCCTTGCTTAGCAATTTCGAGGACAAAATTTTATTAAGGGGGGAAGATTGTAGTAACCCGCATTTTAGCTGTTGAACAATTTATTTATTTAATTATTAAATATCGATTTATCGATATCGAGAACGTGAATTAAATAATATTGAATATTTAATTAATAATTATAATATAATAAAATATATTATAATGTCGAAATAATCAAAAATATGGGAAATACAATATTCTGTGAACTGGGTCATCCCTAAGATGTAATTCAGCTTAGAGTTGAATTATATTGACGAATATATTCAATCGACGTCAGTTTGAACGTATAATTTTAATATAATTAAAATAGAGCCTGAAACGACGCGGCAGTTCGCTATTTGTCGATTCGAACTTCAACTGAGTATACAGGACTCGTTTTAAATCGGATTTCTGTGAAACAAGAAACGTGTGGAGCTGGTGGAGTATATTTTTCTAGTGGAAGAGAAAAATCGAGATTTCGTCGTGTAGATTTTGATTTATGTCCAAATCAAATTTCAGAAAAAGTCGCTGTGAAATTTCTTTATAATTCGTAACGCTTTATATACGTTATAAAAGGATTTTTCAATTTAAATTGAATATCGAATCAATCTGGACTCGGAATAGCGAGTATATAAATATACCGGAGCTGTATGATATTCCTCGGTGAATATATACGATAATATAAATTTATTTATATTTAATTTAATTTAATTTAAATATATTTATATATTTAAATGGGCTATTTAGAGCTTTAAAAATAGCCACTTTGGCAAACGAAGTCGGAATTCGACGAAACTAGTTTTGTTGGGTCTCAGTGTTGAATTTTTGTTAGATTTTCAGTTTCGTGATTTTTAGAGTCAGTGTGGGGCCGTACGGATTTTTAGAGTGAAAAACAGTCAGTATTTCGATGGTTAAAAATACGATGTGTGAGCATACGGAGTCGGAATTCGACGAAACCAGTTTCGTTGGGACCGTAATGTCGAACTCTAGCTACATGTCCAGTTTGGCGATTTTTGGATAATGTATGCGATCGTGGGAATTTGTAGAGCGATAAATGAACAAATAAAATGAATATAAAAATATATAAAATTTTCTATAAATAACCCCAAACACTTCCAACCCTAAAACTATTTCCACCGAAGTCAATCCTTCACAAGCCGCCACTTCCTCATATTTTCTCAGCAAAGAAACAGTAGAAATTCCCAATGGAAAAAATCAAAACAAAGTCTATAAATCGTTATATACATATAATTGAGATCGCCAAAGCCTGCTCTTCGATCTGAGGTGAGTAGCAAGGAGTTCGACGTTTTTTTTCTGGCACTGGGATTTTTACAGTAATACTAGGGCTTGGGGTTAACGTCGATGTGGTGAAGGAGGGACCACGGGGAGGTCAGCGTGGGGTTCGGGAAGGCGAGGCGCTGCTGTTGGTCGTTGTTTGAGGAGATGCGATCCTTCATAGGGGGTTCCGCGTTCACGGCGATGACGGCTAGGGCACAAGTCCGTCGTTCAGTAGTTAAGTCGAGTCCGTCAGTTGGTGGTGTGAGGACCCGAGATTGCGATGAGGAGGAGAATGGTGAAGGTGATTTTCGATTTCATGAAGGGTTAAGCGTGGGGGAAGGGATCGAACGCAGGGAATTTAATGTCGAGATTGATTTCCTGGAGCTCAATTGGTATCGTTGGGGGAAGATGGAATTTCGGGTATGGGTTTCCAACGTGGAAATGGGCCAGATATTATATTAAGTGAGGCCCAAGTTTTGATTAGAAATTTGTTTAATTTTGTTTTAAAATAGTATTGACTTGTATAACGTATAACTTTGTCATACGTTACCAGAATTTGACGCCATAAGTTGCGTTGGGATCGTATAGACGGGAGCAACACAATGGGACTGACCGCGAGTCAATCCGAGCTCATTACAATTTATAGCGAAATAAATTGTTCGACTGAACCAATGAACGCAAACTGATATTTATCGGTTAACGCGCAAAAGTGAGTAAATCTCACTAACTCTGAACAGTTTATAATTTCATGTTGTATTGTTAGAACTGTTAAAATTGTCTGTTTGACTGTGTGTTGATTGTTTGATTGAACTGCTAGTCAGTTAGTTAAATTTCTATATTGATTCTGTTTAACAGAATATATCATATGGAACTGAAAGTGATGTTATCTATATTGTCTAACATCTGTGATGCAGGGAAACAGGTTGGAGGAATCCGACTGGATTCCTCAACAATTATTTTATTGTTTTTCATGTATTTTGATATATGATGTGAATTATAACCTGTTGTTGATTATATATGTTTGGATGATATTGATCATTGACAGTTGGTTGTTTAAAAACAATAGAAAACACTGAAAATGTAGAAAAGGGGATTTTCAATATTTATATTGAAAATGAATCTATTTATAAAATCGAAGGATTTTATAAAAAGGATATTTTTTTAGAAATAAATAAGTAAAATAAAGGAATATTTATTTAGATTAAATAAATAGAATAAAGGATATTTAATTAGGGATTAAATAATTAGAGTTATAAAGGAAAATCTATTTAGGAAAATAAATAGATTATACAAAAGGAAATCTATTTAGGAAATGAATAGAAATTAAAATAAATAGAAATAAAAGAAAAGTTAGTTAGTCGGATATAAATATTCGAATCAAGTTAGTTAAGTGGTCAAACCAAGCTAGTCGAACCAAACTAGTCAAGCTAGTCAAACCAACCGAGTCAAGATGGTCGAGTCAAACCAACCGAGTCAAGATGGTCGAGTCAAACCAACCGAGTCAAGATGGTCGAGTCAAACCAATCGAATCGAAATGGTCGAGTCGAACCAATCGAGTCAAGATGGTCGAGTCAAACCAACCGAGTTTAGCTAGTCGAGTCGAACCAATCGAGTCAAGCTGGTCAAGTTAGTCGAACCTGGTCAGTCGAGTCGAGTAAATCAAACTTAGTTAATCGAAAGGTGTTTATCGATTTAGTTAATCGATAGGAGTTAATTGATTTAGTCAATCGAGATGAGTTAATCGGTTTTAATGAATCGAGAGGAGTTAGTCGAATATGGTATTCGAACCAAATGGTCAAACCAAGTGGTCGAACCAAGTAGTCAAGCCCAGTGGTCAAACCAAATGGGTCAGGTTAGCCAAACCTGGTCAGTCAAACCAAATGGGTCAGGTTAGCCAAACATGGTCAGTCAAACCAAATGGGTCAGGTTAGCCAAACCTGGTCAGTCAAACCAAATGGGTCAGGTTAGCCAAACATGGTCAGTCAAACCAAATGGGTCAGGTTAGCCAAACCTGGTCAGTCAAACCAAATGGGTCAGGTTAGCCAAACCTGGTCAGTCAAACCAAATGGGTCAGGTTAGTCAAACTTGGTCGGTCGAACCAAGTTAGTCGAGTTAGCCGAATAGGGTTAGTCAAATAGAATTAATCGATTAGGGTTAAACAATAGAACTAATCGATTAGAGTTAAACCAATAGAGTTAGTCGAGCTTAGTTAATCGAATCGAATTGGTCGAACCAAGTAAGTCGAGTTAGTCGAGTCAAGTTAAGTTAGTTGAGTTAAAGTTATCGATGATAGTTTCATCGAAAGGAGTTATCGATGTTAGTTTCATCAAAAGGAGTTATCGATGTTAGTTTCATCGAAGGGAGTTATCGATTATAGTTTAATCGAAGTGAGATTTTCAAATGTGAGTTATTTGAAAAGGAAGAGTTATCGAATATTAGTTATTTGAAGAGAGATTATCGAATATCGTTTATTCGAAAGAAGTTAATCGAACATAGCTTATTCGAAGAAGAATTAATCAAATAGAGATTTCTCGAAGAGAATTAATCGGCAAATTCGATTATATCGAATTCGGGAAAGTACTTATGCTTTCCAGTGTTTAAATAGAGTTTTATTCATTTATAAATAAGTGTTAGGTTAATTATTCACTAATAAGAATAGAAATTATAATTAAAGTTAGATAATTCGAAAGTAGGGATTATAACGTTATTGTTATAACCAATGTTCTAAATATAGAAGAGGATCAGTAAAATTTGGATTCGAGAAAGGTGTAAAGAAGTTGTTAAAGATTAAAAGATAAACTTTGACCATTTCGAAGTTATAACGTTGTTCAGTTAAGGTCTGAGAGGTAATTATACCCCAACTTGAGTGACTTCCTTCTTAACTAAGAAATGGTAAGGTTTGATCGTAAAAGAGTTTTGGAAATGTTTTCCAAACGAGAATCAGAAATGTTTTCTGATAAAAGAAAAATAAGAATTTAGAATATAGGGAAACAGGAGATAAGTAAATAAAGGAACTAAAGAGATTAATGTTAAAAGATGTTTGTTCGATATAATTTCCATCTGGGAATAATATCGTTGTTTGCACAGTTGTTTTTCTTTGATAGTTAACTCACCGACTATCGAAGTTTTGACCATTTCAACGTTGTTAATATGGAGAGACCGGTTGGATTATTATCCAAAGAACCACTCTGTATTGGCATAAGCATCGCAAATCATATATGTCAAAGATAATTGAAGACGGAGTAAAATGCAAGGGCTATCCTGTTTACATAATAGTGCCTTCGGTTTGTCCAGTCCCAGGATAACTTGTATGGACGAAGGTCTGACAGAGTATATCCAATGGATCGCATAAGTTGATCTGTTCAAACGTATTCACGTTTGGTGGCGGAGGAATTCGTTTCTCTTAGCTGTATACCCGTGTTGTTTTTGGATAAGTCAATTTGTGATTTGGCGGGTTTGACGATGTGACATTTTAGGTGAATGAAGATGGATGTCTGACAGAGTATTTCCAGAAAGGTCACGTACATTGATCTCTTCAACCGTACCAAGAGTGGAAGCGGAGAAGGAAACTTCTTTTAGCTGACACGTAATGTATTGTTGTAGACGTCAATTAGTGATTTTCGATGGATCTGACAATGTGGCATTCGAAGTGAATCTATTGTGATGATAAAGCGTAGCTTCTAGCCTCACATCCGGTAAATGACAGAAATCGGGCAGGCAGCATGGCTAAGTCGGTCGCACCGAAGTAGGGTGTATAATCACCTATCTGGAGAATATTCATTTGCTTCTTTAATCTATCAATGCTGTCCCATATATATATACGGGAACGGATGCTGATCCCAATCGTTGGTGATGTACATTCGATACACTCAAGCGAAATGAGTGGTCGGTCATGTGTGGCTGAGTTGCAAGATGTTCTTGTTGAACTCCAGTGTATCGTTCCTAGAGTACACTGATCGGAAGGTGGTTCCATACCTTGTCATAGTTGGAAATCCAATCATCCAATACGTGCTTGCGATTTTGATTGTATACTATATATGTAGTAACGTGAGATGCAAGCGTTTCTGCTAGATTGATATTTATTTGTACTTAGACATTATCATAATATCAAAATGATATTGCTTTGAAAAGTTATTTGGATTCTCATAAGGGAAAAACCCGTTCCGTTCTGCGGCGTGGTCTTATGAGATATCATATACCTGTTTTAAATGATTTGAGTTTACTCACACCAGTCACATGACTGACCCGGAGGTTATTTTGTTTTCCCTAAACTCTTGGGTGCCTAAATTTGTACGGGCAGTCAAGTAGTCAGGATTTACAGGTATACTTGAAGAGCTGGGAGCAGGAGGCCTCAACAGTCGATAGCTATTATTTATTCCGCTGTGATGTTATGTGTTGTACTCTGAAATGGTATGTATATACAGTTATAACTTTGTATTTCAAAAGTTATGTTATATTTTATTCGTTCCGCTGTGAGATTCGTGTTACTCTGATGATGTTGTATGTTCTTCTTCTTCTTCTATTCTAAGTTTCTATCTTATCTACCCTCACCCTCTACTTTCTTTCATTAATTACCGGGATTTTTCGATGTTTTGGTTATCGACGTCGAGCTTACGTCGATAACCAAAGTCGCTCAAAATCCGGGTTACTACAAATGGTAAACGTTATTGTTATGTACTGGTTGATGATTACTCTAGATTAACATGGGTTTATTTTCTAGCCAAAAAGTCTGAAACTTTTGATTATTTTTCAAAGTTTTCAAAACTTGTTCAAAATGAAAAAGGTGTTTCAATTAAAACTTTGAGAAGTGATCATGGAGGTGAATTTGAAAACTTAGTTTTTGAAAAATTCTGTGAAGAAAATGGCTTTAAACATGAATTTTCCGCTCCTCGAACACCTCAACAAAATGGGGTGGTTGAAAGGAAAAATCGTACATTGCAAGAGATGGCTAGATCTATGTTATGTGAATATAAATTACCTCAAACCTTATGGGCTGAGGCAGTTAATACTTCATGCTATGTAATGAATAGAGTCATGATTAGACCAATACTTAATAAAACGCCATATGAACTGTGGTTTGACAAAAAGCCTAACATCTCATATTTTCGAGTTTTTGGATGTCCTTGTTATATTCTGAACACAGGAGATCAACTTGGAAAGTTTGAAGCAAAAACAGTTGATGGAATCTTCATGGGTTATTCTTCAAGGAGCAAAGCTTACAGAATCTTCAATAAACAATCAAGAACAATTGTGGAGACCATTAATGTGAAGTTCAACGAATCAGACATAGAGATGGCTTCTGAAAATGATAAAGATGAAGGTGGTGTGCAAGAAGGCGAGAAAGATAGCAATGAAGTTGAGGCAAACAACGAAGAAGTCACAGAAGCAACAGCTGAAGCTGAAAGGCTGAAATTCAAACCCAATCATCCTCCAGATTTGATAATTGGAAGCCCAACGGCTGGCGTTCGCACCCGTTCCTCTCTCAATAAGAATGTTTGTGCTTTCTGTATTCACAATGCTTTTATTTCTGAAATAGAACCAAGTTCATATGATATTGCTCTTAATGATGAATCTTGGATTTTAGCTATGCAAGAGGAACTTAACCAGTTTGAGAGGAATAAAGTCTGGAAGTTGGTGCCTAGGCCAAAAGACTATCCAGTTGTTGGAACAAAATGGGTGTTTAAAAATAAACTTGATGAATCTGGTAATGTAATTAGAAACAAAGCTAGGTTGGTTGCTCAGGGATACAATCAAATTGAAGGCATTGATTTTGATGAAACATTTGCTCCAGTTGCTAGGTTAGAAGCAATTAGAATTATGCTAAGTTTTGCATGTTTTAAAGGTTTAAAACTTAAGCAAATGGATGTTAAGAGTGCCTTTTTGAATGGTGAGCTGAAAGAAGAAGTTTTTGTTGAACAACCCCCTGGTTTTGAGAGTCATGAATTTCCAAATCATGTGTACAAACTAGAAAAAGCATTATATGGTCTTAAGCAGGCTCCTCGAGCTTGGTATGACTGTCTTTGTTCATATCTTTTGGAAAATGGTTTTAAAAAGGGATGTGCTGACACTACTCTGTTTCTATTACATGATGGTAATGATTTCTTGATTGTTCAGATTTATGTTGATGATATCATTTATGGTGCTACTAATGATATTTTGTGTGAGAAATTTGAAAAAGTCATGCAGGACAAATTTGAGATGAGCTTGGTTAGAGAGCTAAAATACTTTCTTGGATTTCAAATCAAACAGATCAACAAAGGAATCTTTATTTCTCAGACCAAGTATGTAATGGAGTTGTTGAAGAAATTTGGAGTTGAAGATGCAAAACCAATGAGAACACCAATGAGCCCAACAACTAAGCTTGACAAAAATGAAAAAGGTGCTGCTGTTGATCAGAAAAAAATATCGCGGTATAATCGGTTCACTTCTCTATCTCTCTGCTTCTAGACCCGATATTATGTTTTCTGTCTGCTTATGTGCAAAAGAATCTCATTTAAAAGCCACAAAACGAATTCTGAGGTATTTGTTGCACACACCAAAACTTGGCTTGTGGTATCCATCTAGTGACAATTTTGATTTAGTTGGTTTTACTGATGCTGATTATGCTGGCTCACTCACTGATAGGAAGAGCACTAGTGGAACTTGTTTCATGCTAGGACATTCTCTTGTTTCTTGGTCAAGTCGTAAACAAAATTGTGTTGCATTATCCACCACTGAAGCTAAGTATATTGCATTTGGAAGTTGTTGTGCACATATTTTATGGATGATGCAAACTCTTTCAGATTTTGGCCTATTCTATAAACAAGTTCCTTTGAAATGTGACAGTAAGAGTGCAATAGATCTATCAAATAATCCTGTACATCATTCACGCACAAAACACATTGATGTGAGACACCATTTCATTAGAGATCATATTGCTAGTGAGGACATTTGTATTGAATTTATTCCAACTGAATCCCAACTCGTGGATATTTTTACTAAACCCCTTTCTGAAGATAGATTTTGCAGATTACGATTGGATTTGGGAATTATAGAAATTAATTAATCTCTTTGCATTTTTGGGTAAATTTTTTCTTAAGATGTTCTGTTATTAATTTCATTTTCTGGCAAATTAATCCAATCTTCAAATCATCAAGAAAAGAACAGTTTATTTTGGACATTTATAATAAAATTGTGACTGTGTTAGATCTCAGAATATGAGATGGATGAAAGCTTCCCTATAACCCTGATTTGATTGAATGTATTTTATAATATGAGTAATTTAGGAATTATTTTTCACATCCATCTCTATCTATATCACACTTCTATCATCCATTATTGTTCTCATATATTAAGGGGATTTTGTATATAATAATAATAATAATAAGTATTTCTCTGATCTCATTTAAAAATCCAAGCTCTGGTCATGCATGGTCATGAGTTTACTTATTTAATTTCATGCTGCAACTAATCCCTTTTAAAAATCCAAGCTCTGGTTATGCGTGGTTAGTGTGCTCTTGAAATTATAAAAAAAAGGAAAATGTATATAGAATCCTCCCTGGTATATGTTAACTAGCTTTCCATTCCATCTTGTAAATTGTGAAATGTATTCCTGTCTTACAGATTATTATGATTTTTTTGTTTGATTGATTGGAGTTTGCGGTTTCTGATTCTGTCAAATGACTTGATCTCTTACGATGGTCCATATCATTTGTAAATGTCCAGCCCTGTTCATCTTTTGATGATTACAAAGGGGGAGAAAGAGCTAAGATTTTGATACATATACAGACATCTATAGATTTTATTTTGCCACTAATGCAAAAAGTTTAGTTATTTTCTATTCTTTTTAAATTTTTTGCTATGTCTGTTTACTGTTATAGGGGGAGCACATATATAGGGGGAGTTCTCATTATTTTTTCCATACCAAACACATTTTGCTATATTCAAAATTTTAAGTATGTTTGTCATCATCAAAAGGGGGAGATTGTTGAATCCGTGATTTTTTGTTTGATGATAACAAACAATTTTTAATGTGTTTGAAACTGTACTGTTTACTGCTCTTCACATCATATTGGAATAAAAATATTTTTGTCTAATAATGCTCCTACACAGAAATTGAAAATTTACATAAGAATTTATTATTCAAAAATCATATTTTTATTTCATAATCAAAACAGTACAATACTTTCTGAACTCTCAGCTATACAAATTTTCACTCATTATTTCAGTACAAATGAATCTCACTACATGTTTCACTCTCACTCATCAATACATTCTTACTGTCTCTTTATCCTGTTTTTCTCCTGTTGCATCATCCTGAAACCTGTCACAAAAAAAAAATGCACACAATAGACTGGAACTAAAATTTTTATAATTTTTTATGTGCCTCAGATTTTCTGTGAGTTTTTCTCATCATTTTTTCTGACTTGCCTGACACATATTTTACAAGTATGGCACAATACTATACAAGATTAGAAACGATCAAGTATAGCAAGAAAGCCAAATACTTGTGTATACCAAAACCAACACATTCAAGTTGGATCAAGAATGGTATCTGTTTTTTTCATTTTTGTGTTACAGGGTCACAGAAGCATATATGGCAACAATAACAAATCAGTTCAGGTTCAAGCAGCATTCAAAGAGAAATGGTCAAAGCAGTGTGCACAAGATTGCATAAGGTTTCAGAGCTACATATGGAAAGCATTCAAATTGCATGGATTTCATATGAAATACAGGAAATTCATACATACACAAGGCAGCAAACATGCAACATGACATTGCAGGATGGAAATATATGGCAAGTTGTTCAGCATTAAAAAAAAATCCTGTTTTTTATTTACATGAAACTAAAGCATGTGCAAATTAAGCAGATTTGATTTACTAGACTGGAAATGAACACAATTAACATGCAAGAATTATCTGGACATAATTAAGTGGTGATGGCATCTAATACAGTGGAAAAATTCGACATCAAAGAATAAAATGAGGGCCTAAAATCATGCAGTTTGTTTTCTGAAGATTTTTTGTGAATAATGGTTGACAAGATAATCAGTTTCCACTTATCTTGTTTCCTGGTTTGAATTGTTAAAATTTTAAATGTTTCAACATGACTTTATGGGCAATACAATTTTAGGCAAGTGTTTAATACATTCTTGGGTAATTGTTTTTTATGCTAATCAATCAATCCCAAGCTCATTTTTGACAAGGAAATTTTTCTCTGGAAATCAATACACACAGTAAAATGGGCAAGCAAGAAATCAAAATCTTCCAGAAATGATTCAATTTATTCAAGGGGTCAAATTAATATTTTTTTTAGGATTCAATCAAGCAATACACGCAGAGCAGTGAATAAATTAGTTCATTCATATATGAAAAGATCAATTCGTGCATGTCAATATTTGTTTCCAGGTGGCAATTCATTTTTCCAAATTCATCGACGGACAAATTCATGTCTATAATCATCAATTCAATCAGAAAGGGAAATCATGGAAAATTCAAAATAATTAAAAGAGGAAATTCACGAAAAATCCTTCCAAATATTCATCAAACCAAATCAAGCAAGTCATAAGTGAAATCAGAGAATAAGGGTTCGAATTTCCCCTATAAATTCACATGTTTCCTCATAGGCAAAATCATCCAACTCATTCGAAATCAACTAAAACCCTACAGTCAAATCAAAGAGCTTACAGTGTTGGATTGAAGCAGAAAGACATTCGGAGTCAAGCTAGAAAGCATCGCAAATCATCTGGAATAAAATCAAAGCCATCAGAACCTCAAACTAAAGAAACCCCAGCCACCTTGTTTATTTGCTTGAAGAAATAAAGAAAAAGGGACGACGGATTTCTAATTGAAGCTACAAAGGGGTGTTTTCAATTAAGGGCTTTTTGTTTTAATTTTTAATGTACTTTGTTTAGTTCTGTTTGAAAAACAATCTGTGGTTTACTAGTTACGTTCGTAAAACTAGGGTGTATAGATTACAGTTTTGTGATCTGGGAAAATCTGGTCTAGGGATTTTAGATCAGTCTAAGACTTCGAGCGTAGGTTTAAATCAGTAGCAGGTGTTGCAAGTTTGCAAAACTCTTTAGGTGGTAGCAGGGTTTGCAAGTTTATTGAGTGTTTGTAAGCGGGAGACTGTTTTAAATCCTAGTAGATATCTTAGTAATGCAGCAGTAGGCATAGTTTGCCGAAGCTGGGTAATTTCTGTGTGTTTCTTTTATTGCATTCCTTATTATTCTGTGACTATTCTAAATATTGGATAAACCCTATTCACCCCTCCCTCTAGGGTTAATCTTGATCCTACAATTAATCTTTATTTTAAAGTTCGGTATGTCAAGGGACCACGCCGTATAACACGGAATGGGTTTCCTCCCAAGAATACCAGTGCATAAAACAAACAGCGCAATGCTAAATAAAGAAAAATGGAGCTGTTATAAGACCCAGGTCCCATCACACAATGCAACGCAAGCCGGAGGATAGGGTTTTTACCTTATAATAGCCAAAGCATGCTTGATACGTTAAAAACACATTATTTGATACTATTATAATTGTATAGTGTCAAAACAATTTCAATCATAAATTTCAATCATAGATGACATAAGTGCCCCATCCCACTATGTCGCCATACTAGGCTCTACAAATAAAACTGAAATACACATATTGGAAATTGAATTCCATCATGAGTCGAGGCAAGGGGCAAGCTCCTCTCCGTTCGAGACACTCTAGAAAATGTCTCAGGACCCCACTTTGATCCTTGGAATCGGCTGGGCCGGTCCTCACCTAACTTTGGAGGATTAGTGGTTCATGAACACACGTTTCCCACACAGGCCGTGCTTTGATCATCAACCACAGGACTTTGCTTTTCAACAGAAGCCTTGATCAATTGCCACTTACGCGTGCCACACTGGCAATTCACTCCATGCGACTGATGTCCATCGATATACAACCTCTGAGCTCGTACGTCTCAGAGAAGGGCGTTAAGCAAGAGAATAAATTCTCCGTCGCCAAACAGATGTATATTTAATAGAGATCAATCAACACAGAATAAAATCCAATGTCAGACACACAATCCATTTACAAGTTCGTTCTGGGTCTGAACGAAACCGGAGGCACTTTCCTCGCATATCCATCCATCTCCAAGTACGTCTGAACGATCACCAATTGTTTCCCTCATCTTGGGTGTACAGCCCAATCGAGATCATCAGTAATCACCCAAACGATGTGAAGACTTCCGGTCTTCAACCACCGTCTTCATCTTCGACATCTCGTCGAGTCGGTTATTCAGAATGGGTATAAACCCGGCCTTTCTGAATAACCCACGTATATGATAAACAAATGTTATACAAACACAACAAACGCCTCATTCCAATTCAGAATATTCTTTTATTCACAAAATCACATTCTTAGGGGAAAGGTTCCCATTAATTTTATCAAAGATAAATTCTTCTAAATTTATTCTTTAATCTTCCTTTGGATATCATATCAAACCAAATTGCGGTTTTCCAAACTAGTCGGGATTAGCGAACCACACCGAAGTAATTATTTATTTTATTTCCCAATCCCAACCTATTTATCCCATGGAGCAAAACTGGTAATACTCCATATCTAACACCACGGTGCTATTGGTAAAATTAATTACCATTTCACGTTCAAATCTAATTAAAGATTTAACTATCGCTTTGGAGCAAAACTGGTGGTACTCCATTCTCGATCACCTTTCAGATTTGATAATTTAAATTATCAATTCACATTTCAATCTAATTAAAGATTCATTAAAACTCCACTTAGTTTTAATCCTCACAAAAATCAATATCCTGCCTTTAATTGGGTTAAAGAACCAATGTCATCTAAAACACGATTCACGATAAACCCAAAATCACACAATATTGTTAATCGAGTTAAAGAACAGGTGTTGTTCAAAACACCGCTCACAATAAACCCAAAAAGCAATTCAAATTCAATAACAATTAAATATTATTTAATTGATACAATTCATTAAATCTAAATAGAAAGATTTAATCTTTTTCTCTATTGGGCTTAAGAACAGTGTAAATGAAGACACCATTCACGACAAACCGACATCACATTTGATATTAAGTACAAGGCTCTGAATAGAAAATATACCGGCTTATATTCAATATCAAATCTTGAAACCAACAATTATCGTATTGGAAATAACGATATAAAATATATCTTTCAAATTCCCATAACAATATCTTCATAGTCACGAAATCCAACATTGAAATATTCCGAAGATAATTTCGATTCAACTCCAGTCCAATTCACGTATTGGGAATATTGATTATTTTTAAAATCACTTTCAAATTCAATTTATTTATTTCAAAAATAAATTGATTTTAATTCTAGTTCAAAACTAGTTCATTTTGATAAAAATCTATTTTTATCTTTTCAAATGTGGAATTTTTCACCCCAGTTCTTTCCAATTCACATATTATGATTTTACATAAATTATTAATATTTTTAATAATTTTATCAAGGCCCGTACAGTCGATTTCCACCAATGTCCATCGAACTACACTTATAGCGACCTTTTCCAAATTTGATTTGGACATAATTCCAAATCCAACCATTAGATTTCAAATTTCTAATATTCATTGGAAAGCACTTTTTGATACGAACCCAACGGTTCCAGTTTTAGGAGAATCTGACGGTCGGGTCTCCCGCAACGTCAATTCGAAGTCAATGGTCGAAATTCACGAACTGCCGCGGCGCGGCGCGTTCCATTTAGGTCATTATATATATATATATATATATATATATATATATATTATATTTCGTCGATTTCCATTTAAAACATATTTTATAAATCGTTTTAAATTCGTTTTCAAAACCATTTCAACTCTATATTCAATTTCAAATCAAAATTGAATATTTCATATCATTACTATATAAATGATAATATTTTCAAAACGTTATATTTTGAAATCACTACTTTTTCTATATTCATTATAAAAATGAATATAATCGATATAAATATCGTTCACGTCAAAATAGCGCAACTCTAATCAACACGGCTTTATATATTTCAATAAATTCGTTATTCTATTCAACAAATGAATATATATTCTATTCAACACATGAATCTATATTTCTTTCAACACACGACTAATCTCAACACATGAGTATTGTCAACACACGACTATTTTTGTTATGCAATATATTTTATAAAACTATGGTATCTATCGTTTGATTTTTAAATCAGACTCCACCGTGAAGTAGTTTCTAATTTTAAATATAATAAAGATGTAAATTGTATTGTTAAAATAGTTTACTCAACACATAAATAGTTTCAACACATGAACATCGTCAACACATGACTATTTTTATATTCAACAAATGAATTTTCTTTTATAATATTCATTATTTTCCCGATTAGAATGAGGCCCAATCAATTACCATATAACGTTAATTATATGATTCCACCCAACACATGTATATAATAGCAACGATAAATAATCAACCATCATCCAAAGTGCACAACACAACTGTCTGTCAACCTATCGATCGACACACAATTAATTATTGGGACTAGTGTACGTCAAATATCTTCCCAATACCCGTGTGGGGTTTCACATCAACAAACACTTAATATTATTTGTGCAGTTGGGCGACGTGTAAAATTTATCGTCCTAATCAATATCAATTAAAACAGTGTACATAAACAGACCGTCTGGTTTGTAAATGAATATTTTATTGTATTCACACACACGTTAAAAATTATATTTTTAACGATAAAATATTTTATTTCGACACCTGAATTTCTATTCAATTCATTTACACAATAAAATGATATTTTTATTTTTCTAACTTATTTTAGAAAATTCCGGCGGCATAACGACACGATACTAGAAACGGGACTAGGCCTAGCCTTGTCCCCGGTCTAATAATGGCCCATGCCATACCCAAATCAAAGTATCTCAATTCATTCATTTTCCAAACCAATTTCAACCAAATCACTCAATTCACAAATCAACCAATCATCCATGGTTTCAAACAAAGGTGTCGGGTGCTTCTATTAAGCACCATCTGCATCCTAGTAAATATTTCTAACTAAAAAATGAAATTTGAGTGAGAAGTTCTCACATTGATTTTTTGCTAACGCCTTTTCTAAACTGCTGAATTGTTATTCGAGCTCCAGACTTCGCATACAAGCTCAAATCTTCAATCCATCTTTTTTCCTAGCACAAGCACGACATTCTGAACAACTTTTGCCTAAGGGACTTTTTGCCGAAAATGCTCCAATTCGCCAGAATTCGCGAAAGTACACAAATTTTACCACTTTTGAACAGCAGACTTCGAACGCGTTTTCCGAGCAGCTCCGAACTCCAAAACATGACTTCCATATAGCCAAATCGAAGAGAATTTCGTGCTCTACAACTTTGGTTTAGAGGGACTTTGGCCAGAAACGCACCGTTTGAGAGATATAAGCCAAAACAGTCCGGGATGTTTTGCGCAAAACGGGAATTTTGGTGAAAATGAGTTTTTGAGTGTAGCGGGGCCCACGGCCGAAGTTAGGTGGCCAGCGGGCGGTGCCGGGCCTGATGGACGTGGGGGATGGTGCTAAGGGCGGTGGTGGGGCCCGTGGTGGCCGCGGTGGTGGTGGTTGGTGATTTGGGGGTTTAGGGTTCATGAAAAGAGGAGAGAGAAGGAGGAGGAGGAGGAGGAGGGGTGCCAGTGGTGGCTGGTGGAGGAGGGGGCAGCGGAAAAGGGGGTGGAGCTCCCCATTAAAGAGGAAAAAGAAGAAAAGAGAGGAAGAGAGAAAGTGAGAAAAAAAAGGAAGTAAAAGTGTTTATATGCTCGTTTCCCGCGTATCGCATGAACGCTAACGATCTCCAATCGCCGCGGTTTTCGGACACGACATAGTAGACGTAAAGACGAGTCCAACGAAACAAGTTTCGTCGAATTCCAAGTTCGTTTGACCGTTCAAAAAAAATCACGAATATGCTCAGATATTGCTCAAAAATCCGATTTTGGCGCACTTTTTCTTCTCGCACGCTCACACACTAACTCCAAAAATCATGGCCTTTTGGATTTAACCATTATTAGACGATACGAATCCCAAAAAAAATGAAATCGAATTCTGAGGTCGTATCAATAATGTTCCTTTGTAAAATGACTACTCGTTTTACCCTGAACTGTTTTAGCTCGCACGGCCACATACTGACTCCGTTCGACGCGCCCTTTGGAACTCAACAATAATTTGTCATTATGAATCCAGAAAAATTTATCTCGTCGAATTCTGAGGTCATATGCAAAATTTCACTTTTTAAGGACTATGTATTGCTAACCGAAAAACTCCAGCCAATTGCCACTATTCCGGATATCGGAATATATCGAAGCTTAAACTTTTCGGAGTTCTAAACGGCATTTTGAACTCAATTGAAGTAGTTTCGAGTCCAAATTCATCCGTATGCAAAATTTGACTTTTTGGGCCATGTATAATTTACAAAGCGACTATTCTGAATTTTCAACTGGGCATAACTTTTGATTCCCGCTATGAAATTTCGATTTTTCAGATTCGTTGGAAAGATATTCTCAACTAGATTCTAATATTTTTGGTTTCGCCAATATCCGGTTTATTTTGAATCCTGTACATTCATTTGAAGTTTGAAATCGAAACGCGCCATTTTCAATTCCTTTTATAGTTATAAATAAATATTTATATTCTAACGACGATCTATATAAATATATACGTTCGAATTCTATTCGAAATAATTTTCTCGTCGTTATTATTTAAAATAACTCATTTTAAATATTCAAAATTCATTAAAATTGCCAAAATAAATTTTTTTAAACTGGCTCGCATTTCCGGGTTGTTACAATGATTTAGGACATAATCATCGTTATATATTTTTATGTTAATAATAAATATATCAATCAATATTAGATATCAATAACATATTAAATATGATATAATTTTATATATTTAAGTTGGGTTATATATTTATATTGGGCCGAATGGACTCACAACCCATGACGTTTGGAGGTGGAATCTGGTCGATTTGGAAAGGAATAAAGGTAACTAAAATATAAGCGAGGAGGTAAAAGATGCATGGTTAAGATTGAGAATGTGTAATGAGATTTTTTTTAATATGTCTCTTATGAAACCACTTAAAAGCATATCTAAAACCTCAAATCCTAGACACCTTTTCGTTGCCATTAATCTCCTTCATCACTATCGGAATTTCGCCTGCAAACTTGTCTTTAATATAACAAATCAAATTCAATTTCATCCAAAGTTATTTGGTAGTGGAAGGTCGACGGTTCTGAATAGCAATCTGATGAATCAAGAGATATTTAGAGAAGTGAACCATTATTTCAACGTGGACTCCTACGCATTTGTAGTAGGCAACATTCACTATGTTACATATAAAATATGATGCATCATAATTGGTTAATTATGCACGCCAGAATATATACATACGTACATGCACACATACATACATATAATTAGTGGTTAATTAGTTAGGTGAGATTTATATGTAAATGTTGTTGTCACAACGAGAGTGGTTTTGAGCATAATATTTGATGTTTATGTTCATTATTTAATTATAATCAAGCATTATATATTAAATAAAATTTATTTAATATTATGTTAACTAATTTATATATTAATTTGAGTATAAATCATATACGTTATTTATATGTAAGCATATACAAAATTATATAATATATAATATTGATTGTAATTTTTCCCTGTACTTGTTTATTTCTGTTTTGAATTACTAATTTCGCAAATTAATTTTATATTATTATTACACTAATGGTCAATATTTAAAAGTTGTACGAACGATAAACTTATATAAGATAATTAATGCTTTTAAAATTCAATTTTATAATTTTCGAAATTACTATATAATATCATAAGCTTTTGGATAAAAATAAAAATTTACTAACATTATTTTATATTTTCAAAATTTTAATTCAAATTTCAGATGTCTAATTATTAATTAATCAAAAATATTATTCTAATTCATGAAATTATGGATAATTTTTGCAACCCTTAAAATAAGATCCCGGATTGAGCTTTCATTTGTAAATAATTTTATATTAATTAATTTTGGGTGAAACTATGCAATAGTTTACAATATGTATATAATAAAATATTAAATTTGTCATATCTTCAAATCTAAGTTGATTTCAAACTGGAATGTTAATAATTCTTTTGTGCGTGTGTGTGTGTGTGTGTGTGTGTTTGCGCGCACGCACGCACGCGCGCATGTGTATTATTTATAGTATGCATATATAAAATATTATAAAGTAATTTATTATTGTGTTTACTTTTTTGGATAAGACCAACCGATTTTTAAAGTCATCTATAACACTATTTCGACTACAACAAACAATGGATACAAAAAGATATAGAAGATAAGCAGATTGTCTATCAAGTACATGCATATTTCCTAGCCCTAGTTAAGGGAATAAAAGAACACTTAATCACCACACAAGGTGAGGATCAAATATAGAACATAAAAGCTAGGAAACATAAATTACAATAGTACAAATACTTGCTACGGTCCCAAATAACAACCTAACTACCATACAAACTCTAACCAAGCTATCCAAAACATAGACACGGCTACCTCCAAGGCTAAGCAGAAACGCTGGCATAGCAAGAAAGAAACTGGCAAGACCTGTCCAAGCAAATTTCTTAACAACTTAACCATTGCAACTCGCTATTTTCTTCTAGCATATACACTCATAGACAACCACCATGAACAACCGCCTAGACATCTTAAGGCAGGTAAAGACAGCCAAACCCAGAATGAAAACCCGAGCAAACCACTAATACCAGTCGGCAAACAAATGACCAAAAACCCTAACAAACGAATCCAAGACGAAACACAAGCAGCAACGACATTACGGCAATCACCTAAAAGTACGAGCATAGCAAGTTCATCCAACGGGTACCCAACCAGGAAAGAACCACTATCACAGATCCAAACTAAAACCAGAAAATACAGGAGATGGCCTTCCTTTTGGTGATTTCTGGATAAGGCAGAGCGGGAATAGTCATACAGGAGAGTAGGGGAAGTCATGCAAAGGCAAGGCAAATGAATGAACAAAGAAGTGCTTGATGGAGTCAAAAGGCACTCAAGCAGGTGAACGAGGGGGAGAGGAAAGGAGCGACAACGGAATAGGGACAAGCACAGAAAAATCAGAGCTGGCCAGAGCACAGATAAGCACCCAGGTTCAAAAATGGTTCGGTAAAAGCTTAAAGAGGATGACGTACATTTGGTTCCATAAGACGAAAGCTAGGAATAGAGTTGGGGGAAGGCAATGGGATGAAGAAAATGGGCTTGAAGAGTGGCGGCGGAGAAAGTAAATGATACCCTATTCGCCAATTGAAGAAGCAGCTGACACCACCTTTCCTGATTGTATTTTCTTTCTGTATTATTTTATTTACTTTTTTTTTGCAAAGCTGACCGGTTTTTATAGTGCTCTGTAACACTCTTTTATTAATTAAAAATAAAAGTTACAATGACGTGCAAGTGATATGTGATACACATATCAACTATTGATTTTTTAGGTGGTCCTCCCGCTTACACTTATACATTATACATAATTAAATTTATCCAGACTAGCATGGTCTAACATACATTTTGACTTGTAATGGGAACACCTATAAGTACCTAGCATAGAAACAAGTCTTCTAACCGTTTTCGTGTTGGTTCTTCAGCATCTCTTTCTTTATTCTGCGATTGATTGGTGTCTTGGGTAGCGCTGTCTCACCAGAACTCATAGAAGCTTGTTCAAATAGAATATCAAGGGGTCTGGGCTTGTTCCCTGGTCGTGGAGCTATGTTCTCGTATGGGGACTTGGTGCTGGTGCTCTCTATTCTAGATGTAGGAGTTAGTCTCCATTGATGCTCTCTGATATTATTCTTGATCAGCACAGTAATGCTTTTAGTCCATTCTTTTTTGATCTCTCCACTGCTTAATTTTGCCAGGATATTTGTGCATTCAGTAAGCTTCAGTTGTAATGTAGCAATCCTGTCTAAGCTATTACTTTTGATAGCCAAATCATTTTTTAGCAAATCCATTAGCTGGTTAATGTGAGAAGTTATTTCATCACATTCACCCATAGCTTCCCAATTATCTGGACTACGTTCCTGCCAAACATTCACATTGAAATTAAGCTACAAGAAGGTATCTAGTGGCTTGTGCAGTTGGTTCACCGAATCAGTTAATTCATTGTTCACATAGTTGTCGGTAAGATCAATAACTAATTTCACCTCACCATGCTGGCAGAATACAACAGTAGTCTCTCTAGTCCCTTTCTCATTACTTAAATCTGTACCAAAATTCCGCACTTTATCTACCAAGTCATTCATTTCAGGTATACCATTTACTTCACTTTCATGATTTTTGCCTATTGTAATGAATTTTGAATATTTAAAATGATTTATTTTAAATAATAACAAATAGAAATTTATTTTGAATAAAATTAGAATGAATAAATCTATTTAAATCGAAGTTAGAACGAATATATTTATTTTAATTATAAAAGAAATTGATAATGGCGCGGTAGTTTGAAAATTCGATTTCAAACTTGAATTGAATGTACATGATTCAAAATAAACGGGATTTTAGTGAAAACACATATATGTGAATCTGTTTGAAAATATCTTTCCAACGAATGTGAAAAATCCATATTTCATAACGACAATAAAAAGTTATGTCCAGTTGAAAATTAAGAATAGTCGCTATGGAATTTAATATAGTATATAACCCTTAAAAATGTACGTTTAAATTAAATATATATTGATTTATATTTTAAATTTAACAGAAACTGATCGTAACAGTCGAATTGGCCTACCGGACATGTCCCATTGTGTCCGGAATGGGGGTAATTACCTAGAGGCGAAAGTCGTTGGGTCTGATTTGGAGATAGGACAAAAATTTCACCTTTTCACGAATTAAATATATTAATATATATATATATACACACATACACACATACATATATATATATATATATCAAAACCTAATTCATTTCTATCTCCCGCAAATCAGAGAAAGTCCTGTCGCCCTTTCTTCAAAGCCTCTACCCCTCCCATCGTCGCCTCCGCCCAACTGCCATCCGCCGCTGGCACCTCCGCCATACCCCATGGCAATGCCGCGCTGCCCCCTCTGACTACCTCCCTCCGTCGCTTCTCCGCTTCCCCTTTCACCCAGATCTAAACCCTAAAAACCCCAACCCCCACGAAATCGGAGCGCCGCCACCCCTGTAAGCTACCGCCGTCTTTGACCGTCAACCCTGACCACCAGCAAGCCCCAGTGCCCTTTGACCACCACCAAAGACCACCGTGAACTCCTCGGAACAAATACAGTGAGTTTTTATTGATTTTAGTTATAAAAATAGGATCTTTATGATATGAATAACATAATAAAATTTGGATTTTTATATACATGAAGATGAGATTTTTATATACATAAAAAGACGATTTATATATATATGAAAGCAAGATAAAAATACGATTTTTAATTCATAAAGATGAGATATTTAATCGTATAAAGATTAGTTTTTTTTATTTGAAAAAGATTAGATTTTTAATTTGAAAAATATTAATTTTTTATATGAAAAAGATTATATTTTTAATTTAAAAAGAATTAGTTTTTTTAATTTGAAAAAGATTAGTTTTTTAATTTGAAAAAGATTGGAATTTTAATTTGAAAAAGATTAGATTTTTAATTTGATAGATTTTTAATTTGAAAAAGATTGGATTTTTAAATATGAAAACATAGATTTTTATATGTTAAAAGATTATATTTTTATAATATAAACATCAACATAAAAATGTGATTTTTATATATGAAGTAGCGGTATAAAAATTCAATTTTTAGTTATATAAAAATTCGATTTTTAGTTGGATAAAAAATCGATTTTTAGTTGGATAAAAATTCGATTTTTAGTTATATAAAAATATGATTTTTATCATATATATAGCGATATAAAAATGCGATTTTTAAATATATAAACATCATATTAAAAATGTGATTTTTACTATGAACAGCGTGGAAAAGACTACGTTGGAATTTTAGGCAAATCCAAATGATTCATAAATTCAGAAATAGAACTGGGGGAGTGGATTCCAAAGGTGAGAACTTCTCACTTTAATTTATTTTCTAGTTAAATATATATATTAGGATGCAAGCGGTGCTTAGAAGCACCCGACACCTTTGTTTGAAACCATATTTGTTTGGTTGTTTGATTGATTGGTTTATTTGTTTGAATTTAGTATGAAATGAATTGAATTGATTAAATTTTGGTTTGGGAAATGAATTGAATGGTTTAGAATTTGGTTTGTACATGGCGCGACCCATTATTAGGCGAGGGATAAGGCTAGACCTTATTCCGGTTCTAGTATCGCGCCGTTATGCTAGCGAAATTTTCTAAAAGTGTTAGAACAATAAAAATATCATTTTTATTAAATAAATGAAAAGTATAAAATATTCATGTATTGAAATAAATATTTTATAGTTAAAAATATAAGTTTTAACGTGTATATGATTAAAATAAATATTCATTTACAAATCGGATGATTTGTTTATGTACACACATTTAATGGATATTGATTGGGATGATATATTTCACACAACGTCCAACTGCACAAATAATAATTAATATTTGTTGGTTGAAACCCCACACGGCTATTGGGATGATATTCGACATATACTAATCCCAATTGTTTAGTTATATATCAATCGATTGGTTGACAGGATGTTATATGCCTTGATTATATTTAATGCTCATGCAGTTGTGTAATGCACTCTGAATGATGGTTGACTGTGTTTGGTTATTGTTGTGTACACGTGTGTATGAAATCCATATAAATAAAATTATATGGTAATTGACTGTGTCTGATTCCAATTCGGAAGAACGAATATTTTAAATTAAAGAATATTTTAAAATGACAAATAATGAATATTTTAAAACAATATTCAGTAATGGATCAAAATATGATTTTGATGTCCGATTTGGGATAGACACGAAAATATTTAAATATATAAAGTCGTGTTGATTAAATTAACGCCATTTTTACATGAACGATATTTATATCGGTTTTATTCATTTTTAAAATGAATATCAAAAAGGAAATAATTTCAAAATCTGATATTTTGAAAATATTATTATTTATATATTATAATGACAAAGAAAATTCAATTTTGATTTAAAATTGAAAATGAAGTTAGAATCGTTTTAAAACGAATTTATAAAATACATTTTAAATGGAAATCAACAAAATATATATATTATATATATTTACTGGCATGAATAGAACGCACCACGCCGCGGCAGTTCGCGAATTTCGACCATTGACTTCAAATGGACATTGCGGGAGATCCACCGTCGGATTCTCCTAAAACCTGAACCGTTGGGTTCGTATCGAAAAGAGCTTTCAATCTAATATAAGGGATTTAAAATCTAACAGTTGGATTTGGAATTATGTCCAAATCAAATTTGGAAAAGGCCGTTATGGATGTAGTTCGATGGCCGTTAGTGGAAATCGCCTGTACGGGCCTTGATAAAAATTATTAAAAATATTAATAATTTGTGTAAAATCATAAGAAATGATTTGGAAAGAATTAGGATGAAAAATTCCATATTTGAAAAGACAAAAATATATTTTTATCGAAATGAATTAGTTATTAACTAGAATTATAATCCAATTATTTTTAAATAAATAAATTGGATTGAGAATGGGTTTTGATATAACCAGAATGTCCAATATATGAATTGGTCTGGATTTGAATGGAAATAATCTTCAGAATATTTTGATGTTGGATTTCGTGACTATACAGATATTGTTATGGAAATTTGAAAGATATATTAATATCGTTATTTCCAACACGATATTTGTTGGTTTCAGAATTTGATATTGAATATAAGCCGATATATTTTCTATTCAGAGCCTTGTATTTAATATCAAATAGGATTTTGGGTTTGTCGTGAACAGTGTCTTAAATAACACTGTTCTTAAACCCCGTGTGAAAAGAATAAATCTTTTAATTAAGATTATTGGAATTTCCCGTTATATTTAGTAATTGATATAAAAATGTAATGTGAATTGGGTTTATTTTGAACTGTGTTTTTAATGACATTCGTTCTTTAACTCGATTAACAGTGAAATGTGATTTGGAATTTATAAATCTTTTAATTAATATTTAATGGAATTTTCCAAAGTAAAGTTTTCCAATTTAACAAAATAAATTGGAATGGAATGGAATTCGATTTGGTAATAATCGAAGTGAACTTCTATGGAGAAAGACTTTTACTATATATGGAGTTTAAGAGGCTTTGCCATTATTCCATTTATATTATTGGTTGGATACGGAAGTTTATATCGATTATATATTGTTACGGCAAAGAATTTCGCTCGGTCCGAACCAGTCGCTAAACCGACCCAGACCGTTCGAAACGCCCTATCGTTTGAGAACACGACAAAGTAGAACGCATACAGAAGAACATTTCATTGTATATCACAACAATGCATCAGATTACAAGAATATACAGAGTATAAATGAAAATTACACAGAAATACCAGAGATTTAAATTACATTTAAATACATCGCAGCGGAAAATAATACAATACGCAACTAGAAGAGATATACGGATACAAAGCTTTCCGGATATCGTTCCAGCTGTAAACCAGGATCATGTGAATATAAATCTGCAAAACCAAAACTACTAGCTGCCCGTGTCAAAATAGGGGCACCCAGAGTTTAGGTTAAAACAATAAACTCCAAGTCAGTCATGTGACTGGTGTGAGAACTAAAACAGTTATTAATCTTTATTTTAAAGATAGGTAAATCAAGGGACCACGCCGTATAACACGGAACGGGTTTCCTCCCAAGAATACCAGTGCATAAAACAAACAGCGCAATGCTAAATAAAGAAAAATGAAGCTATTATAAGACCCAGTTCCCATCACACAATGCAACGCAAGGCGGAGGATAGGGTTTTCCCTTATAACAGCCAAACAATGCTTGATACGGTTAAAAAAAATCGTTTGATACTATTATAAGTGCATAGTGCATAAAACAACTTCAAATCATAAGTATCAATCATAGGCGGCATGAGCGCCCCATCCCACTATGTCGCCATACTAGGCTCCACAAATAAAACCGCAAATGTCACGTATTTGGAAATTGGATTTCCGTCTATGAACCGAGGCCAGGGATCGTCCTCAACCGATTCGAGACAATCTAGCCCATGTCTCCGGAACAGCCGCAACTGCCCCTTGGATCGTCAGGGCCGGTCCACCGATGTGGATTATAGTGCCTGAACAATACGTTTCTCCGCCCTTTGGGGCGTAAATGAGCCAACGAATGGCTCCATCGGACCCGGATCGCCCGATCTAACTGAGGCGCCTCGCAACAGCAACAACCACACAGGTGAAAAGTATATAAATGTCAGGGCTGGTAGGTCACTGACACCACCCTAGCTAGAAAGAAACGCATGCCCTCCCTGAGGTCCTCTCCCGTTTTTGGTTCACAACCGGGGTGCGAGACTCGCGAATTCACGTTACACAAAGCTGTGCCACACAGGCTGTGCTTTGATCATCACCACAAGACTTTGCTTTTCAACAGAAGCCTCGATCAATTGCCACTTAGGCATGCCACACAGGCAATTCACTCCATGCGTTTGATATCCATCAATATATAACCCCTAAGCTCGTACGTCTCAGAGAAGGGCGTTAAGCAAGAGAATAAATCCTCCGCCGCCAAACAGATATATATTTAATAGAGATCAATCACACGGACTAAAATCCAATGTCAGACACACAGTCCATTTACAAGTCCGTTCTGGGTCTGAACGAAACCGGAGGCACCTAGTACCCCGCATATCCATCGATCTCCAAGTACGTCTGGACGATCACCAACTGTTTCCATCTTCTTGGGTGTACAGCCCAATCAAGATCATCAGTAATCACCCAAACGTCGTGAAGACTTCCGGTCTTCAACCACCGTCTTCATCTTCGACATCTCGTCGAATCGGTTATTCAGAATGGGTATAACCCGGCCTTTCTGAATAACCCACGTATATAATAAACAAATGTTACACAAACACAACGAACGCCTCATTCTAATTCAGAATATTCTTTTATTCACAAAAACACATTCTTAGGGATAGGTTCCCATTAATTTTATCCAAGATAAATTCTTCTAAATTTATTCTTTAATCCTCCTTTGGATATCATTTCAAACTAGTCGGGATTAACGAACCATACCGAAGTAATTATTTATTTTATTTCCCAATCCCAACCTATATATCCCATGGAGAAAACTGGTAATACTCCACATCTAACACAACGGTGTTATCGGTAAATTCAATTACCATTTCACGTTCAAATCTAATTAAAGATTTAACTATCGCCTGGAGCAAAACTGGTGGTACTCCATTTTCGATCTTTTCAATCTAATTAAAGACTCATTAAAACTCCACTTAGTTTTAATCTTTAACTGGGTTAAAGAATCAGTGTCATTTAAAACACAGTTCACGATAAACCCAAAAATCACATTCCATTAATTATCGGGTTAAAGAACAAGTGTTATTTAAAAACACTGTTCACGATAAACCCAAAAATCAATATCGATTCAATTCCAATTAAATATTATTTAATTGGTACACTTCGTTAAATCTAAACAAAAAGATTTAATCTTTTCTCAACTGGGTTCAAGAACAGTGTTAGTGAAGACACCATTCACGACAAACCCAAATCACATTCGATATTCAATACAAGGCTCTGAATAGAAAATATATCGGCTTATATTCAATATCGAATTCTACGACTAACAAATGTCGTATTGGAAATAACGATATAAATATATATCTTTCAAATTTCCATAACAACACCTGTATAATCACGAATTCCAACATCGAAATATTCCGAAGACAATTTCGATTCAAATCCACTCCAATGCAATCATTGGATATTCTGGTTATTTTCAAAACCCTTTTTAAATTCAATTTATTTATTTAAAAATAAATAGAATTATAATTCTAGTTCAAAACCAGTTCATTTCGATAAAAATCTATTTTTATCTTTTCAAACATGAAGTTTTTCATCCCAAATCTTCACAAATCATTTCTTATGATTTTACACAAATTATTACTATTTTCAATAATTTTATCAAGGCCCGTACAGTCGATTTCCATCAATGGCCATCGAACTGCACTTACAACGACCTTTTTCAAATTTGATTTGGACATAATTCCAAATCCAACCGTTAGATGTCAAATTTCTAATATTCGTTAGAAAGCTCTTTTCGATACGAACCCAACGGTTCCGGTTTTAGGAGAATCCGACGGTCGGATCTCCCGTAATGTCCGTTTGAAATAAATGGTCGAAATTCACGAACTGCCGCGGCGCGGCGCGTTCTATTCAGGCCATTATATTATATATATAATATATATAATATATATTTCGTCGATTTCTATTTAAAACGAATTATATAAATAGTTTTAATATTCGTTTCAAAAACAATTTCAACTTCCTTTTCAATTCAAATCAAAATTGAATTCTTCTTTATTAATTCGTTTTAAAATTCACTTCAATTCTATTCAAATTTCAATTCAATTTGAATTCAATTCAATTCGCTTTCAATTCAATTTGAATTCGTTTTCAATTCGATTCATTTCGAAATCGTTTTCAATTCAATTCATTTCGAAATCGTTTTCAATTCAATTCATTTCGAAATCGTTTTCAATTCAATTCATTTCGAAATCGTTTTCAATTCAATTTATTTCGAAATCGTTTTCAATTCAATTGATTTCGAAATCGTTTTCAATTCAATTGATTTCGAAATCGTTTTCAATTCAATTCATTTCGAAATCGTTTTCAATTCAATTCATTGCGAAATCGTTTTCAATTCAATTCATTGCGAAATCGTTTTCAATTCAATTCATTTCGAAATCGTTTTCAATTCAATTTATTTCGAAATCGTTTTCAATTCAATTCATTTCGAAATCGTTTTCAATTCAATTCATTTCGAAATCGTTTTCAATTCAATTCATTTCGAAATCGTTTTCAATTCAATTCATTTCGAAATCGTTTTCAATTCAATTCATTTCGAAATCGTTTTCAATTCAATTCATTTCGAAATCGTTTTCAATTCAATTCATTTCGAAATCGTTTTCAATTCAATTCATTTCGAAATCGTTTTCAATTCAATTCATTTCGAAATCGTTTTAATCGATATAAATATCGTTCACGTCAAAATGGCGTCAATCTAATCAACACGGCTTCATAAATTTCTATTTTCAAATATTCTATTTCAAATATTTCTATTCAAATATTTCTCTTCAAATATTTCTATTCAAATATTCTATTCAAATATTTTATTTCGAAACTGGAATGAGGTCCAATCAATTACCATATAAAGTTAATTATATGGATTCCATACAACACATGTATATAATAGCATTGAAAAATATTCAACCATCAACCAAAGTGCACTACACTGTATAAGCATCAAATATAAATATTTAACGCTTATAACAGCCTGTCAATCGATCGATCGACATATTTAATCAATCAGGATGAGTGAACTTCATATTTCATCCCAACACCCGTGTGGGGTTTCAAATCAACAAACACAGATTTTATTTGTGCAGTTGGGCGATGTGTAAAATTTATCGACCCAATCAATGTCCTTCAAATATGTGTACATAAACAAACCGTCCGGTTTGTAAATGAATATTTATTTATTTACATTCACGTTAAAAATTATATTTTTAACGACAAAACATTTTATTTCAACATATGAATTTCTATTCAATTCATTTATTCTATAAAATGATACTGTTATTTTTCTAACTTATTTTAGAAAATTTCGGCGGCATAACGGCACGATACTAGAAACGGGACGAGGCCTAGCCTTATCCCCGGTCTAGTGAAGGCCCACGCCATTCACACATCAATCAAATCCATTCATCTCACCAAACAATTCAATTTCAATCAAATAATCTAATTTATTTTTGCAATCAAACAAACAAGTCCATGGTCTGTGGACGATTGTGTCGGGTGCTACTAAGCACCGTCTGCATCCTAGTATATATATATAACTAGAAAAAGAATTTGAAAGGTGAGAAGTTCTCACCGATAGCTATCCAAACATCTTGACTCTTCTTTGATATAAATCTCCTTCGTTCTCGCCTTTTTGTTACCTTCGTTGCCCGCTTTCACTACCTATGTAAAAATCGAATTTTTACTACGCTATTCAATATATAAAAATCATATTTTTATTTCGAAGCTCAATATATAAAAATCATATTTTTATTTCGAAGTTCAATATATAAAAACCATATTTTTCTTTCGAAGTTCAATATATAAAAACCATATTTTTATTAATGCTAAAAATCAAATCTTTATTTTATAAAACTCGAATCTTTTCATTGTTAAAAATACGATCTTTTCATTCAAAAAAATCTGATCCTTTCTATTTTAAAGTTCAAACCTTTCTCTTTTTAAAGTTTAAATCTTTTCTTATTCTAAAGTTTAAATCTTTTCTTATTTAAAATCTAAAAATAAAATCAGTTTTTAAAACCTTTTTAAAAAACTCGGTTTTTAAACCTTTTAGAAAATTCAGTTTAAAATCCAAAAAAAAAGTTTAAAAATCCTAAAAAAAAACAGTTTATTTTCTGTTTATATAAAATAAAAATAAAATAAACTAATAAAATAAAATAAAAAAAAAAAAACTTACAGTTGTTTGGAGGAGGGGGTTTGCAGCGGCTTCTGGCGGAGATGGGGGAGAGACCGACGACGGCTGGTGGTCCTCCGGTGAGGCGGCGGCGTCTTCAGCATCGCGAGGCTAGGGTTTGGGTGCTTGCGTCGATCGAAGGAGGGGAGGGGGTTTGATTTGGGAAGGAGGAGGAAGGACAGGGGGGGTCCAGCCGTGGGTGGAGGTGGCGCCGTCGAGCGCGGCGGCCCAGTCGAGGGGGGGGCGACGGATTTTTTTTAGGGATTGGTTTTTTATTTATTTCTGAAATAGTTTTGAACGGGGGGGGGAGGGCAGAGGGTAATAGGGGGAGAATTTTTTTTTTATTTATTTAATTATTTTATTTTGCAAAGAGTTGACTTTTACATACGACCTCTAAACGAGGCCCACCGCCTGTCGTCCATAGCGTATTACCCCCATTCCGAACACAATGGGATATATATCGTAAGCTGATTCGATCGTTACAATCAGTTTCCTTTGAATTTACATTTAAATCACTATATTGAATTTTAAACGTACATTTCAAATTACCGGGGTCACATACTAACTAGAAAAATTCCTGAAAAATATTTTCTAGCTTCGTATTGACGATACGGTCCTAACAAAACTAGTTTCGTCGAATTCTGAGACCGTTAGAAAAATGGCCAATTTCCAGTCGATTAAAATCAACTGAAACTGGTCAAACGCGTTTTCCTTTGCCACGCTCACATATTGATTCGAAAAATTATGAAATTTGAAACCTAGCAATAACTTTACATCCCGGACCCAACAAAACTGGTTTCGTCGAAATCCGAGGTCGTTTGCAAAATGTCCATTTTTAAGGGCCTGAATTCCATAGCGACTATTCAGAATTTTCAACTGGACATATCTTTTGATTCCCGCTATGAAATCCTGATTTTTCGGATTCGATAGAAAGATATCATCAATTAGATCCTATCATTTTGGTTTCACTAAAATCCGGATTGTTTTGCACCCGGTACATTCAATTGAAGTTTGAAATCGAATTATCGAACTACCGCGCCATTTTCAATTCTATTTATAATTATATATAAATATTTATATTCATACGACGACGTATATAATATTTACGCCGAATTCTATTCAAAATAAATTTCTCGTTGATTTTATTTAAAATAATCTATTTTAAATATAGAAAATTCGCTATAATTGCCAAAATAAAAATTTTAAACTGGCCCAGATTTTGCGGGTTATTACATATATACTGATCTATTTTCCGTGAAGATTCCATTGTTAATGGAATGTGATTTTGGGTTTATCATGAGCTGTGTTTTAAATGGCATTAGTTCTTTAGCCCAGTTAAAGATGGGATTAAGTTCTTAACTTAGATTAATCATCAAGCAATGATTTTTGGAGATTAAAACTGAATCAGAGTTTTAATGAATCTTTAATTAGATTTAAATGTGAATGTGATAATTTAAATTATCAAATTCACGAAATGATCGAGAATGGAGCACCACCAGTTTTACTCTAGGCGATAGTTAAATGTTTAATTAGATTTGAACGTGAAATGGTAATTAATTTTACCGATAACACTGTGGTGTTAGATATGGAGTATTACCAGTTTTGCTTTATGGGATGGATAGGTTGGGATTGGGAAATTAAATAAATGATTACTTCGGTAAGGTTCGCTAATCCCGACTAGTTTGGAAAACCTTAATTTGGTTTAAATTGTGAAAATAATATTTGAATAAAAGAATATTCTGAATTGGAATGAGGCGTATTTTATAACACTCGTTTATTATATACGCGAGCTATTCAGAAAGGCCGGGTTAATACCCATTCTGAATGACTGATTCGACGATAAGTCAACGATAAAGACGGTGGTTGAAGACCGGAGGTCTTCACATTGTTTGGATGATTACTGATGTCTTGATTGGGGTGTACACACAAGACGAGGTAATAAGTGGTGATCGTCCAGACGTACTTAGAGATCGACTGGATATACAAGGACCTCTCTCCTTTATTGGACAAATGGGACGAGGAATAAGGTGCCTCCGGTTTCGTTCAGACCTAGAATGAACTTGTAAATGGATGCATGTTTGACATTTGATTTTATTCTGTGTTGATTGATCTTTATTAAATATATATCTGTTTGGCGGCGGAGAATTTATTCTCTTGCTTAACGCCTATCTCTGAGACGTACGAGCTCAGAGGTTATATATCGATAGACATCAGTCGCACGGCGTGAATTGTCAGTGTGGCATGCTGAGATGTAAATGATCAAGGCTGTTGAAAACAGAGTCTTGTGGTTGATGATCAAAGCACGGCTTTAATATAGCACGGCTTTAATATAGCATAGCTTTGTATATAGCGTTAATTCGTGAGCCTCACACCCCAGTGTGAACCAAAAATGAGAGAGGACTTCGGGGAGGACATGCATTTCCTTTAATCTAGGAGTGGTTTCATGGTATGGAGCCCAAACATTTCTACTTATATGGATGATGGATAGCGAGGCGCCTCGGTTATATCGGTTACTACGGGGCCGATGGATTATATGGTCGACGTACTAACCATTTCGCCCCATAGGGCGGGGAAACGTATTGTTCAGGCATTTTAATCCACTTTGTGTGGACCAGCCCAGACGATCGAAGGGTTACTCGAACTCTGATCCTGAGACATGGTAGGCTAGATTGTCTCAAAGTGGTAAGGATGATCCCTTGCCTTGGTTCACAGATGGAAATCCAACTTCCAATACGTGACATTTCAGTTTTGATTGTAGAGCCTAGTATTGGCGACATGATATATGGTACCCATACCGTTTATGATTGATACATTTATATTTGATGTTGTTTTATACACTATGCACTTATAATAGTATCACATGATTTGTTTTAAATGTACCAAGCATGTTTGGATATTATAAGGGAAAACCCTGTCCTCCGGCTTACGTTGCATTGTGCGATGGGACTTAGGTCATATAATAGCTTCATTTTTCCAAAAAGCATTACGTTGTTTGTTTTATGTACTGGTATTCTTAGGAGGAAACCCGTTCTATGTTATACGGTGTGGTCCCTTGATTTACTATATTTTAAAGTAAAGATTTAATAATTGTTTAGTTCTCACACCAGTCACATGACTGACCTGGAGTTTATTGTTTTAACCTAAATTTTGGGTACCCTTACTTTCCACATGGGAAGCTAGTAGTTTTGGTTTTGCAGATATTGTATTCATAGGATCCTGGTTTGCAGCTGGAGATATATTTGGAACGCTCTGTATCTGTGTATTTCTTTCAGTTGTGTTTTGTATTATTTTCCGCTGCATTATAATTTGTAAATCTCTGATATTTATCAAATGTATATTATTTGTACATATTGTATATTCTTGTACTCTGGTGTAAATTATTGTAATAAGAAATGAAATGTTCTTCTGTTTGCGTTCCGATTGATCTTGTTCTCAGACAAACCGTTCTTTCTCTTCTCTTCGGAGACCGGGGAAGTTCGGGTCGTTATATTACCTCTCCTTCTTCAAATTCCATATCAATAACTTTTCTCCCTAATTTAGTTTCTTCATTTACAGCAGAGTGGTCATCCAAGGAAATACCAAACTGCAGGACAACAGGCCCAATCCTTACTTCGCCAAAAACAGGCTAGGGAATTGTTTATCCATGAAAATTACACGCATACTGATAGGTTGAATTTAAACAAATATAGGGGTCAGCCGCTAAGAGCATGATGTACAGATCACTAGCATATGGTCCAATCACCCAGTCGTTCAATGACATGAAGCGAGCTTCATACTGACCCACACAAGTGTGATGTTCAATCAATAGGTTCAGTCACTCATTATTTATCTTGGTCGTTCATCCATACTAACTTGGTCGGTCATTCATACCTCGTGGGCAAGTAACTCAAGAAACCAAGAAGTTGCTCGCGCATCCTTTATCTACTCGCACACTACAACCTTGGTCGATCACACATCGTCTTGGTTAGGCATAGTGATCCAATATCATCCTGAACGGACGGTCGAACAACCTTTGGAAGGTCGAGCAAGGCATGAAGGGCCGAGCATGGCAAGGGAGGTCGTACATATCAGTAGAAGCTGGTCGCTCATGCACTTTGGAAGTTGCTCGCACAGAAAGTCGGTTCATTCACTCATCAGAACAGGGTCATGTGCACAACATAGCTTGAGGAGGTCGTGCGCACAGCATAGCTCGAAAAGGCCGAGCGCACAAGGGAAACTCAAGTATGGCACAACTCGTGCATAATAGGACTCACGCACCTTAGAGAGGTCGCTCGTTCATACCTTGGTCAAATACCACTGCTTCGATCAGATGCCACCTATCGGCCGATCAGAGAAAGGCCCATGTTAATTCCTGGTTGGTCGCTCTTACACCTGCCTTGCAACTCTGATTGGTCGCTCATACACTCATCACCCGTTCGCCCGTTCAACCTGCCCGCACATATGAAGGTCGCTCTCTTGAGACAGCCGAATACAACCGTCAACAGTTGGCTATAGCCTGGCGGTGGAATTTTCGTAATTAAAGGGACGAGCGACCCGTAACCTGCATATATAAATTTCAGCTCATTTCTTCAGGGGAGCTCACCTATAAATAGGCTATGTTTTCCACTACAAAAGGGATCGATTTCCATCATCCCAAAGGGCTACCCAATTATTTCTTCAACCATTTCAAGTGATCCTCACATCATCTACCATCCAAAAACAAAGATCTAGCATTGAGTTCATCATGGAATCCACCAAAAGTGCTCAAGTATCTTAGATATTGAAGATCCTCCTTCATCCTCCTTGCATTTGAAGATTTCTCACCATTCCTCCACCGATCTTACTATTTCTCCGCTGATCCAAACATTCCTCCATCAATTTGCATAGATCTAAGCGAGATTTACTTGTAATAAGAGAATATGAATGTACCGAATGAGATTCCATGCCTTGTAATCATTGGTGTCATAATGAAATCCTTGCGAAAGTGGATGTAGATCCCTTAGATCGAACCACCATAAAATTATTTGTGTCTTTACCTTTTTATTGCGAATGTGGTCTCATTTATTACCGATTGGTGAAGTGCCTTTGTGGCACCTTTAGTGTTTAATCAAATTTCGGTTTAAACATTTGGCGCCCACCGTGGGGCCGCATTCGCATCTCCTTCCTTTATACTTCTCTCAAGCTCAACAGCCTTTCCTTAAGGTTCTAAGCCTGCTTCTATTGCAGATCCACTAGATCAAAGATCCAGGCGAATCATCAAATCTCTTCCAGACTTTAAACCTTGCTCAAAGTCATGGGTAGACCAAAGGAGACTACTAGTAAGACTGCCGAGGAGACCGACGACCTCAACAAAAATGCTAACAACGTTACACCACCCTCCAACCATTTCAAAGTTGGTGAATCTTCTAGAGATGGAGTGGCCATAACAAGGGGAGAGTTGGATGAAGTTGTTGCAGGTCTAACAAGTCAAATAGATATCGCAAACAATGCTATGTTGAAAAAACTTGAATCTATGATCGCTATTCAAGCCGCTACAGCGAAGGTTACCTTAAATGCTACCCATCTTCACCCTGCTCAAACTACTTATATGGACAATGCAGTTTCCTCCTCTTTAAGTCCAAATCGAGAAAGCTTTGTCCAAGAGGTTGCAGATCCTGATAATTCTAACCACAGGGAAGCAAAACCACTAATGCGCAACCATTCCGACAAAGCAACTTCCCGATTGGCATCGGTTCCACCAAAGGGACACTTCCCCAAGGGGAGGTCCAGGGCCCTGAATTCCAAACCGTCACCATTTGCTTAGGCAAACATCTGATCAGGATGATGTCATTTGCCTTGTGGACTGGTACAATGAGGAGGAGCACATATCAGAAATGGTACGTGAAGTCATGGAGGGAAGCGTGAAGAAAGAGGACAACGAAAAAGAGTGGGGATTTTCTCCTACTAAGATCCCACTCACCGAAAGGATCAAGATGGCTCTATATGCACAAAAGTTCAAACCCCCAATGGTGCAAGCTTATGATGGGACAAGTGATCCCAACGTGTTCTTGTTCAAATATGATCGGCATATGGACGGGGCACGCGCCACAGACGAGCTCAAGTGATTGTACTTCCCAACTTACCAAGAAGCGATGGCCTATCTCTGGTTCATAAAGCTGCCACCAAAGTTTGTGGATGATTTTGCTACCCTGGACAAGCTATTCGAGGAACAGTTCAGGATCCAACCAACCAAAGTTCAGGATGTTATGGAACTAAATGAGCTAGAGGAAAGGCCAGAGGAATCCATCAAAGCTTTTCTCACTTGCTTCAATGCGGCGGCGATCGAAGTTGAAAATTATGTGCTTCGCTTGGTTCTGATGGCTTTGAAAGGGTCTATATGCAAAAGGACCAAGTTCGGACGATGGATTAAGAAAAAGAAACCAAGCAAACTAAAGCAGCTGTTTGATAAAGCTGAAGAATATATGAGTATCGAAGAGGATCCAGCCTATGCCTTGGATGTCCCAGAAAGCAATGTACAACCAGAAAAGAAAGGCAATATGAAAAGCGGCCAAAAGAATCTTGGTGGTCAGAAGAGGGGCAACGAGGGAAAGGACAACCGGACCAATTAGAAAATCCACGTTTTTAGGAATTCTGAGTTCACTCCTCTCAATGACACTATAGGAAATATCTTCATGGCAAGTAAGGATACTGAGAAATATCCAACGCCAAAGCAAATAAAGGTCAAAGATGTTGCAATAAAGTCAGGTAGGCTTTGTCAATTCCGCAACCAGCCAGGACACAATACCAATAAGTGTACGCATCTAAAATCACTAATCGAAGAACTGATTAGCATCGTCTTCAACAATATGTAAAAAATCCACAGTCCTCAAGCACTACTCCGACTCTCCAAGGGAATGGGGCAACAAGAAATGGATTGCTTTTTCAAACCAATCCAAGGCCAATAATCAATTAAGGATCAATGATCGGTGCTTTGATTTCCATGGCTTAGAATAAGCGGACATCATCACCACTCCTTTATTTTCATGCATTACTTTATACTTTACATACTGCTATATTCAAAATTCTTGTATACAGTCTGTAATATTTTGCAAACATTGTTATGAACATTAGCTCTATGACTAAGAGAATATCTTTCAAAACTATTTTCAAATTGATTTCAAACTTCTCTCAAAATAAGATTTAATCTTCCAAGAATTTCAGACTTATGATTTCGAATATATTTCCTAATTTATAAGTATTCTTATTTTTATAGTTTTATTAAATCATTTATATACATATTTTACTAAGTTTATATTTGATTATAATATTCTTGTTTTAACTCTAAGTTTTCATATAACTATTTTTGTTTATATAGTTTATAAATATCTCTTTATAAATTCATATATATATCTAAGTTTTCATATATATATATATATACACACACACAATTATGAATATATGTTTATTAAAAATAGTTTACTTTACATAATACAACTCTATATTCTCTTTAAAAAGATCTTTAGTTTTTACTATATTAAAGAAGCACCCTACTAATATTAATTAACTTCATATATCTCATAGATTTATTCTGAATATTTTACTACCTATCTTGAATAATTTTTACTACTAAAATTTTATCTTTACTATTTTTTTCAATCTCTTTCATAAGTACCATTAACATAAGTCTAGAAATTAATATATTACCTTTGTTTAATTCGAATAATTTATAATATATATGTGGATATCACTTTAAATATCTTTTATGGAAATACATATCATCATCAAATCATTCTATATGTTATCATAATAACATTACACATTGTATTTCATATTGTATGTCATTATTACAAATTTCGGTGTATTTCAAATTAAAGTCATTCACATCACAAGTTGCATTTCACTCAATATAACACTTCATATAGTTTTGCATATAACATATTGCATTATCACCCACACACTACATTCCATGTTAACTTTAAATCCATGCATATAACATACTGCATTATCACCAACACACTACATTCCATGTTAACTTTAAATCTACACATAACAAGTATATTGTGTGAGAAGTTTTTTGTCTAATTAGAAATATAGGTTTGTTAATTAAATACATAATATATTTGCTTTGACTTGACTGATTTGGTTGACTTGGTTGAATTGTTTGGCTTAATTGACTTGTCATATTTATTTGACATAAATAACTTGATTGACTTGTTTGATATGGTTGAATCTCATTAGTAGTGTGTTAGAAATATACTTATGCATTTGTGGTTGATAGGAGTGTTATAGGTTTTTAGGATAAATAGAAGTTACAAGAAAATGGTTGGCTCTATGTTTGAATTCATTTTAATGGATGTTTTATGACAACAAAACTTAAATTGATTGATTGTTTGGATTAAATTGCTTTACTTAACTTATATCATAATTTTAAGGATATCTTATCAGAGTTATTTCTTAGTCTAGATTAAAGTCACTTTATAGTTTTAAGGGAATCAGAGTTTATGATAGATTTAGTCTTGTATTAGATTAAGGGGTAGTTTTAGAGTTTCTAAGGATTAGTTGAAGGTTCAAGAAGTGGTTTTTAGACATGTATTTTTGCTTTGGTTGTTTGTTTGAATTACTTGTTTGTTTGAATTACTTTTCTTGTTTGTTTGATTTGCTTGTTTGGATTTATTTGCTTGTTTGGATTTATTTGCTTGTTTGAATTGATTATAAAAATTAATTGGATCGCTTAGTTTATTATCCTTCTATTTTAGACTAGTATAGTCATAATTTTAGGGGGAGTTATAATATTTTTAGAATCATAGATCTAGGGGGAGATATAAGGATATAAGGATATTATATAATCAGGGATAGTTATATTAGAAACATATATAGTATGAATTTAGGGGGAGTTATTTAACTAGTACTTTAGACTAGAATCAAATATTATAGGATATGTATAGATAGATATAGGATTTAGGGGGAGTATATTTAGAATTTCTTTTTGATAATGAGAAAGAGGGAGAAATTATAAAATATAGACTTAGTTTAAGGAAGAGTATGTAGAGTTCATGATGACAGAGAGAGTATTAAAAGGATCAGAATCAACAAGTATGAATACTTTATAAACTAAGGATGTCATCATCAAAAAGGAGGAGATTGTTTAAAGAATGAAGTTTTAATGACAACAACCTTATTTCAATTATCATTGTTTATAAAATATATACTAACATCTCTATCTAGAATACATAGACATATATATGCAGGATTTGTATACAGGACTTAAGGACTGAAGACTGTACAGTTTTAGAGTTTCAAGAGATTCGGGATTCTGGGTTCGGAAGAGATTCAAGACTTATGAGTTATCAAGTTATCAAGCTATCAAGATTTCAAGAGTTCAATAAAAATAAAGTAATAGAGTCTATTTTATATGTAAGATTCTGAATAGCACTCCAGGTTCAAACTCTGTTTTTCAAATTATCTCTTTTCAAAATTAATTTCAAAACTATTTTCAAATTGATTTCAAGCTTCTCTCAAAATAATTTTTAATCTTCTAAGAATTTAAAACTTATGATTTCAAATATATTACCTAATTTATAAGTATTAGTATTTTTATAGTTTTATTAAATCATTTATACATCTATTTTACTAAGTTTATATTTGATTATAATATTCTTATTTTAACTCTAAGTTTTCATATAACTTTTTTTGTTTATATAGTTTATATATATCTCTTTATAAATTCCTATATATATATGTCTATAATTATTAATATATAGTTTCTATATCACATATATATAAAGTTTTTAATCATATGTTTAAATAATATTTTCTTATGTTTTTATACTTGAAAAATAATGTTTTAATAACTAGTTTTGTTTTAGAAATTTCCATAATATATATATTGAATTAAATAAATTAAAAATGCTTTAAAACTAAAAAATATGGTGGATATGTCGACATACATACATGGGTATGTCGACATATAAATGTCAGAATTTAAATTTGAAAGGAAGTGTCTTTTCACTATTTGTAACGTTCAAGAAGCGTTGCAACCTTTCAAATCTTATGAATAGGGACTGATTTCGAATTTTTTATTCATTCTTATTATCTATCTTCATCTCCTTTCTTTACACCATTAACATTTCATATTTTTATGATTTCTATACTTATACTCTACCGCTTTCAATTCTATTTATACAAAACTTCTTCTCTTCTCATTCTCTACTTATTACTCTCTGAATTGAAGTGCTATTGAAGAGTTATAGGGTTGTTGTAATCGTTTAGTAAGTGTTTGCGAAAAGGTGTATTCCTTATAGCCTTGAAATCAAAAATGGAATCGGTAGTAACCTTGTAGCCGGGGAAATCAAGGAAAATATACTTCATCAAGGGAGTTTGGAGTCGGTTGTAACCTTGTAGCCATGAGATCAAGGAGATTCTACTTGGATATTGACATAGTAATAAAACTCTGTGCAATCCAGCATTGCGTGGGAATGGACGTAGGAGTAATCCGAACCAGTATTATATCCGATGTGTTGATTCCATTACTGAATTTTATTTCTGTGTTTGTATTTGATTCTGTGTCTTTGATTATCTCTGTGGTGTGTGATTCATAAGTAGATCATATAAGTTTTAGATTTTCTTAAATTCCTTAAAAACACTATTCACCCCATCTAGGGTTAGTTTTGCCTTAACGATCCATTTCGCATTCCCTAACAGGTGTGACTTAGCATCTAAAAGTGAGTGTATATTTCATACCTTTTATATTAAACAAATACATATTTTTATATATACTAACCCCATTGGGTTCATTCTCTATGTTCTACACGACCATGCATCGATCTTTAGCTATAAAGGCTTTACAAACTAAGCAAATAATGTGACACTCCTGCTTATTCTTACTTTTCAATGAATAACTAAAATGATACTGATACTTCAAATAATATGCCACTCCTACTCGTTTTCAATTTGAAAACTGATGTAATATTTTTATTATATTTTATTACTACTTTTTTCAAAAATTTTATGGAGGTTTATGGTACTTCAAATAATGATTTAAGAAAAGGAATCAACGAATGATATGACAGTCCCTGCTTTTGATTTGGACTGTGCATATGGAAAGCAATCTACAATACATATAGTACAGTTTCAATGACTTACATTGTAAGATTACAAGCCAGCTACAATATAAAATCCACAACTATATGCATTATGTTGTTTTCATAAATATTTTGCAACTATGAAATCTATAGACGCTTACGAACATTGTACTATAACAGCAATAGACTAGCTTATTATTTGAAGCGTACAAACATTGTACGATTAAATTTTTATTTTCAAATATTTGAAGCTGTAATTTAGTTTGTTCAAAATGCATTATTTGACAAGATGGTTACTTTGACTATTTATGTGTTTAGTTTCTTTACCACTTAACAATATAAGGATGGCTGGCCATAAAGTTGTAACCGAATTGCTTGAAGTTGTAACCGAAGGGCTTAAATTTAATAGAACAAAAGAATCTTCTAATTTTTCTTTAGTTGGCCTCTTCATGCATTTATCGTAGAAAAATTTCAAGCCATGTATCATGCTTATTGTACTATGGTGTGATTGGGTCTTCCTTTTCCCTTTTCTCTCGAAACTCCAGTTAGGTTTCGGGGGATTAAAAATGATGACTCCGCACTTACTTTATTTTTATATTTTGTAAATAAGCCGCTGGGCCATATGGGCTTAGCACGGCTTTCTTTTCTCTTTTCTGTATAAATAAGTTGTTGTGTACAACTTTAGGGAAATCATTTACTAGGAAGGAGGGTTTTACTAATGACCAATCTTGGATAACGAACTGCAAAAGAATTTTTTGAATCTACTGGCTAGCCTGATGAAGTGAAATGAAGAACTGCGGCCAGACACTTGAAAGAGGAGTCCCTTAAATTATGGATTCTCCTTTTTAAACCATTTCTTGTATATTTATGATCCCATTAAACTATTTCGATACTTATAAAAATCTCAAAAATTTCTTAATGATGCTTAAGTTCTTATAAAACCCTTTTAACATTCCTTGATTTTGTCGAAGAGAAAGGAAGAGCATTATTTACATATAAGGGAGGTTTTGAAACCTCTACGTGCGCATCAGCTTAAGGAAAAGTTCACCAAATGCGATTTTTGGAGAAAAGAGATGAGATTCCTAGGGCATGTGGTCTCTAAAGATGGGATAGCAAGACTATCATCATCCTGTGGCCATATCAGTGTAGCTGAGTTTATAGTGGCCAAATTTGGTCAAGTGCATAGGTGAGAGAGGAATGATTTTATTAGAACTTGTTTGAAATTTTCTTTTAAGGAACATAGATAATATTTAAGTGAAATGTTTTAATGGTGGTTCAGGTGCTTATTTAGTTGGGCAAGAGCTTGCTGTCGTTCTTCCCAATTATGGAAGCAACAAGGAGGCAAAGAAGCTCATTCTTGGGCTTAGCAGGTATGCTTCACCTGGAATATTAATGGCTATTATGGGTCCTTCATATTTTGGATAGTCTCCTATGCTTGATTCTTTTTAGGTTTGTTGTTCAAAAATAATGAACGATGCATGTTTGATAACATCCTTTGTATATACCATAATATATTCATTGTTTTGATGTTTTCCAATTCATGTTACATTGAGAACTTTTGTTAATTTATCTTATTGTTCAGCTTCTTAGCTTCATGATATCAATGGTAATTATACACTCATATTAAAAGGTAAAATAATATAGGAGTGCTTTTAAACTTGTGGGAAATTGTAATATACTGTCTAATAGGTGCAGCAGCAGATCCGAAACCCTTGCAAGATTTGGTTGTTTGACTTTTGACTTGCTGCTGCAATGGAATTGGATCAATGGGAATAATGACATTGTCGCGCAAGAGATCATCTTCTTTTTCACAATAGTCAACCAATTTTATTGGGTTGGTCGCTAAGTTGGCTTGTAATCATACTAAGAAGCATGTGTTCTTGTTCTGGGTGCAGGCTGTCAACTAGCATGGCGAAGTAGTTAGAGATTCTACCGGCACGGGTGTTAGATGATTCATCGGGATGGCTGCGAGGACTGACAGTATATGTCAGTTGGGATATGGCCTACAAGCGCCAGTAGGTCCTTGGCAATAGAAGAGCAGTGATTAATGCGCAAATGGATTATCCTCCATTTGGAAACTTGGGAAGAACAGGCTTTAGCTCGGTATGTTGTCATCTGTCAAGGTTTTGTCACCAGACTTTACTGTTTAATTTGCATTTATAAACTTTGAGTCAAATATGTTGTGTAGGTGACAACTCCATTGACGTTCAGGCTTATTCCTACTGTCTTGCATTTGGAAATTTTGATGCGTTGGTTGCCTGCTGAAGGCCGTGATCAAGATGGGGTAAGTTGCGCAGTTGTGTTTATTAGTTTTCTACACAACAGATGCATGAGTTATTATTACATAATGTTGATTGCAAATTTACCAATAACAAAATGTTGTTCTTTTATTAGATGTATCAAAAGTGAAAGATAGTCTTGATGTCCTTACTTCGTTTTCTTTTCGTTTTGGTTCCTAATCAAGTACATCCTCTTAACTTTTTGAATTAGCAATTTCATTCACTTCTAAGTAATATCACTTTACATGATACTAACCAGTGAACTTTATAACATGATCTTGATGTGCACATTATTTGCATGGATTTTGTGTAGTGACCCTCCCTCTCAATGGATCCAAATCAATCATTAAACCGACTTAAATCGAACCAAAAAGGCGGATACGCTAACTTTGGGCGCTCAACACATCAAAAAAACAACATAAGACTTTTATAAACATCATAATAATGGTACATCAGAGTACGTAATATCAGAGTATATCAAAAATAATACAGCAGAAGATAAATTACATTAAATATAATACAATACATTGGAAACAAATAAACTAACACAACGGAAGACTATCAATGCTCTGGACACAGCTTTAAGCTTCGATCCAGAATCCTGCTAAATGAAATAATCTGGAAAACCAAAATTATTGACTGCCCATGTGGAAAATATGGGCATCCAAAGTTTAGGTAGAAACAATAAACTCCGAGTCAGTCATGGGACTGGGGTGAGAACTCAACACAGTTGTTAAACTTTTTTTTTAAAATAAGGAAATCACGGGACCATGCCGTATGTCACGGAACGGGTTCACCCCCATGAATACCGGTGCATAAATAACAACCAATAACAGCCATATGGATCTACAATGCATCATACAACATGTAATTCCTCAATATAACCATTTAGGCTTAATCCCAAATTTAGATTTTTCCAAATCCAATTCACTTTACAGAAATTATTTCTTTGGACTTTGTTTCACGATTTCTTACTTCAAATCATTTTGAAATACATATCTAATTTTTATATCGAAGTAGATTTCACTTCAGGATCTCAAACCAAAATCTTTGAAAATATGAATTCCAAAACATCACAATGCATACAAATAAATATGCAACCAAATATCGGGAGGTATTCATCCCTCAGACAAGGCTGTACGCGCCTCACCAACTCGATATATATATATATATATATATATATATATATATATATATATATATATATATATATGCACCTCCCACCATGGAGCAGGCTACATTAACGGTGAATCATCCCACGCCCTTGGTGAAAATACACCGCCCTCACACTTTTAGTCATCCGGGTTACCCGAATCTTTAGCCACATACAAAATCATTTCATATCCCGAAGTGGGGAAAATCATTTCACAACATAATAATCATAAGTACTTTCAAACTATAGTACTTTACATTAGCAATTCACACATATGATCAGTAACTATTAATCACATAACATTTGAGCTTATATGTCTCAAAGAAGGGTGTTAAGAAAGAGAATAAATTCTCCACCACCAAACAAATATATCATCAATACCAACTAATCGGTTATGTGATGAACTACAATGCCAAACACATAATACATTTCGAAATCATTTCGACCACATCGGGTTTAGTCCTCGAAATCCTTTCTGTTTTATAAAACATGTTTATAAAACATTCCCTATCAAAAATAGGGAACATATTTCTGTTCACTTCAGAAAATCTCTATTCAAAATCATTCATTAATTTTGAAGTAAACAAATTCGCTAACACCTTATAGTCAAATCGTGAAGTGTTTCCCAGGTGTTAGCATACTAATATTTGTACGCAACCCAATGCCAAATGTAAAGGCATATTTTCTCATAAACTGGTCGAGCATAATCCAAGTAGTCAATCAATCACAATCAATATCAACAACCAAGTTGAAACGACCCAAACTTCCCCAAAAGGGAAAGCTCGGATTGAGTTGAGAACACGACAAATCAGAACACAAACAGAAGAACATTTCATTGCTTATTACAACAATTTACATCAGAGTACAAGAATATAACAGAGTATAAATAAATAATATACATTAGAAAATATCAGAGATTTAAATTACATTTAAATACATAGCAGCGGAAAAATAATACATAACACAACTGAAAGAAATACTCGGATGCCGAACCTTTGGAATATCGTTCCAGTTGTAAATTCACGATCCTGGAAAAGAAATAATCTGCAAAACCAAAACTACCAGTTGCCCGTGTGGAAAATATGGGCACCTAGAGTTTAGGTTAAAACAGTAAATTCCAGATTAGTCATGTGACCAATGTGAGAACTAAAATAGTTATTAATTTGATTTTAAAGCTAGGTAAATCAAGGGACCACGCCGTATAACATGGAATGGGTTTTCCCTTAAGAATATCAGTGCATAAAACAAATAGTGCAATGCTAAATAAAGAACGATGAAGCTATTATAAGACTCAGTTCCCATCACACGACGCAATGCAAGCCAGAGGATAGCATTTTACCTTATAATTGCCAAATATGCTTGGTACACGAAATTTATCTTTTATTATTACTATAAGTGAAGAAATCAACTTCAAATATAAATGTATCAATCATAGACGGTATGGGTACCATATATCATGTCGCCATACTAGTTCTACAATTAAAACCGCACAATATCATATTGGAAGTTGCATTTCCATCATGAACCAAGGCAAGGGATCATCCTTACTGGATTCGAGATAATCTAGCCAATGTCTCAGGATCAGCTGCAACTGCACCTTAGATCTTCAGGGTCGGTCCTCTCTTATGTTTGAGGATTGGTAATTCCTGAACAATACGTTTCGCCGCCCTATGGGGCGTAAGTCTGGACACTACCTCGCTTTCCATCATCCGCATAAGTAAAAATGTCTGGGCTCCATACCATGACACCACTTCTAGCTAGAAAGAAATGCATGTCCTCCCTGCAGTCCTCTCCCATTTCTGATTCATACCGGGGTGTGAGGCTCGCGAATTAACGCAACATAAAGCTATGACATTTAAGTCCGTGCTTTGATCATCAACCATAAGACTCTGCTTTTCTACGGAAGCCTTGATCATTTGCATCTCTGCATGCCACACAGGTAATTCACGCCATGCGACTGATGTCTATCGTTATATAACCTCTGAGTTCGTACGTCTCAAAGAAGGATGTTAAGCAAGAGAATAAATTCTCCGCCACATAACAGATATATATATATATATTTAATAGAGATCAATCAATGCAGAATAAAATCCATTGTCAGACACACATCCATTTACAAGTTCATTTTGGGTCTGAACGAAACCGAAGGCACCTTATTCCTTGTCCTATATATCCAATACAGGAGAGAGGTCCTCGCATATCCGGTCGATCTCCAAGTACGTCTGGACGATCACCACTTATTACCTTGTCTTGGGTGTACAACCCAATCTAGACATCAGTAATCATCCAAACGATATGAAGACCTCCTGTCTTCAACCACCGTCTTCATCGTGGACTTATCGTCGAATTACTGATTCAAAATGGGTATAAACCCGGTCTTTCCAAATAACCTGCATATATTATAACAAGTGATACAACATACCCTCATTCCAATCCAGAATATTCTTTTATTCAAATATTCATATCCTTTGGGAAAGGTTCCCATTAATTTTATCAAAGATAAATTCTTTAAATTTATTCTTTAATCTTCCTTTGGATATCAATTCAACCAAATTAAGGTTTATCCAAACTAGTCGGGATTAGCGCACCTTACCGAAGTAATCATTTGTTTTATTTCCCAATCCCAACCTATACATCTCATGAAGCAAAACTGATAATACTTCGTATCTAACACCATGGTGTTATTGATAAAATTAATTACCATTTCACATTCAAATCTAATTAAAGATTTAACTATCGCTTGGAGTAAAACTAGTGGTACCCGATTCTCAATCCTTTCCCGAATTTGATAATTTAAATTATCATATTCTCTTTTCAATCCAATTAAAGATTCATTAAAACTCCACTTAGTTTTAATTTTCCACTACAACAAAAACACCATATTACAACTTTAATTTTACAATTGTGCGAAAAGCACAGTTGTAATAAATGCTTTTTTACAACTGTGCAAAATGCACTGTTGTAATAAATGTTTTTTACAACGGTGAAAAAATCACTGTTGTAATAAATATATATATCACAACTTTTCTTTTTTGTCTGTTGTAATAACTAATATATACTAATTAATTTCTCATAATTAATAGTTAATCTAGAAAGTTGTTTAAACTTATTTTTAGTAACTCTTTTTTCTATTTCTTGTATTAGAGACCTATTAAATATTAATAACAACTTATATTTAATAATTAGTAATATTAACATTTAAGAATAATTCATATTCAATAATAAATTTACAAATTAATACCAATTACTATTAATTACTATTAGATTAGATAAAAATTGCTTAAGTGATGATTAATAAATAATAGTTACATTTTAAAAATTACTATTAAATATTTAATAGTATATAATTAATAACATTTACATAATAATTAATTTTTAATAGTTGGAATTCAATTATAACTTTGAAGAAATCGGTAATAATTAATAATAACTATTTTTAATCAGTAATATTTAATATTTTAGTAATTATCCTTAAAATAATTTTGTTAAGTGTTTAATAATTAATAACTAGTAACATATACATAATAAATTTTAAATAATTGATATTCAATTATAACTAAAAAGAAATAAGTAATAACTAATTATAACTATTAAAATTTATTATTTTAATAAAAATTAGTTCTGAATAAATCCCATATATATATAATATAAATTTTTAAACGAAGCTTGTTTTTCCAATACCTCACGCTGTCATGAAAAGTTGGCGCACCGGGATGAAACTTAGGAGGGAAAAGCGAAAATTTCGCTCCAAATTAAATGACGCTTCTATTTCTAGTACCTCACGCTACTTCTCCTACTCTTCCCTAAATCTTGATCGATCCCCAATTCTTCTACAGGAAAAAAAATTTATCGTGATCCTGTACGTAGAAAAAAAAAATGGCAACCTGCAAATCGCAAAATCACGAAACGGAATCAATAAATCAGTGAGCGCGGCGAACGACGAAAGATCTCCATACGATGACGGTCCAAATCGCGGATCTTAGGTGAACAATTTTTGAATCCGAAGGACCTCTTTCACCTATATTACTTTTTGTCTTGAATTCTCGAACCTTGAATATTCTTTTTGGGTTACTTTTCTAGCGTGAATTTTAACGATCTAAAACTGGTTTTCAGTTTAATGTGATCAATACTGCTGTAAATTTTATTTCGGATAATTATTCTTTCAACAAATCTGGAAAGAATGATTCTGGCTTTTTCGATAAATCAAAGACTATTGATACCTCTACTTCATCGAATCTTGATTCTATTTTGGTCAATAATTTACATTTGAATGAGCTTTCTCATGTTGTTAATTCTCATGAATGTTTGTTGAATGTTGATTCTGTGCTAAGGCGTACTGATTCCACTGTCTTATGTTTCTTTCACCATTAGATTTTTTGTTTTAAACATATAATTGTATATGCCATTTTGTGAACTGAAGGCTGAAGCTCCGCCAGTGTTCGTCTGAAGCTATTATGCTTCAGTGCTTGGATAATAGTAAAATATTAGTCTGAAGCTCCTCTGATGTTCCATCCTTTTTGTGAACTGTACCGGCAGTTGTGCTAGTTGTCATGTAGCATCGCAGAAAGTACTTGTCCTAAAAGTGAAAACATAGGAATTCAGTAGTCTACAATTCTCGCATTTCAGCTTGTTTATTATTATATTATGCCAGTCAAACTTGTCTTCTTTTAGCATGTCTGTAGAGTTTAACCTCAAAACGTTCGATTATGGGTTAGATGGTTTAAATAACTAATTAAAGCCTAATTTGTTGTATTAAAAAAATACAAAAAATAAAGTATATGCCGTGCTATCCTATCCCTCAAGCCTCAGCATCTATCATTTATATCTGTTTTTTTTTAAATATGGCATGGCATTTAGCTGAGTATGGAGTTAAATATATTTAGATTACTATAAGTAGAAAACTGCTCTCTATTATCGTTAATTTTTTTTGATTTTATGTTCTTTAAATATCAGTATTTCTCAATCCATATAGATCTAACAAAAACCGTGAACTAATGAAATGTTGAGCTCAATGTCTTGTATGTGTCATAAGCTAAAGCAGATAGGCTCAACTTAATCCTTATTGGAGTTGGTTGGTCCGCTGGTCCTTCCGGAGGTCTTCGGTATCACGGGATTTCTGAATAAAAAATGTATAGATTTGATGCACACATACATAAGTATGCATGTGTGTATGTGCATGTACGCTATTTCTCCCTTATTAGTTACACTATAATTAAATAATTAATAATATTTAATGGCTTTAGTTAATTACATCAACAAACAGTCTCCTAAAGTTCATGAGTGTCATCACTTTAGCCATGTTGCACTATAATATATTATAATTGGTTTATAACTTTCTTACCGCTTGAATAATTAATTTTACTCTACAACTTATTGAATCAAGAATTTCAACTTTTCAACCAGCCCTTCAGCTGTCAACTTATTTGGATATCCTAACATCCAGGGTGAAGTTCTTTTCATTCCTTTACACTTGGTGAAACTTCAAACATTTGGTATTTGCATTCATTTGATTGTCGTTTATTACCTGTTGAAAATTTCATTCATAGATTAGAAAGTTTGGACTAAATGACTACTTTGTTTATTAATGGATTTAGCTACCATGTCAATATTGTCATTTGCTAATTTGTTTTCTAAAAGTCAAAGTGCAGATGCTCTTTTTTTAGAAGTTGTGCATCATCCAATTGTTTAAAAAGGGGTCTTGGACCACACGCAGTTCATGCTATTAGGTAAGTTAAGAATTATTGTTAAGTTTTGGTATTATTGGCTTAAAAAACACTTTTTGTTCTTTTTTAATAACAGACATATTCTTATGCAATAGGTTTGATCACTGCAGTGAACTTGCACCAAAAAGATAAATGGCGTAAAGATTTCCTTGTCCTTGACTAGTGTACTCCCGTAGGATATGCAATTTTTTGTGGATAACTTGTGCTTGTACTAAGTTGCTTTGTAATAGTAAAGTATGTAATAATGTACAAAATGTTGTCTAAAACTTATTGTTTGTAATACTAAATATTTGAGTATTTTAATAAATTAGTTTGCAAATAATTGTAATATCGGAATTGCTTACAGAGTATTGCTATATTTAGTGTATTGTTCTTTTCAGTTGCAAAAGATGTTTAATTTTTTAAAATCCCAAATGTTAATCACAACGGTGGATAACAGTTGTAGTAGATTTTATTACAATGGTGCATAATTGTTGTAATAAATTTTATTACAACGATGGAAAAAAGATGTAAAATATACATATTACAACGGTGTTGCAACAGTGTAAAAAAGTTGTAAAAGATATTAGTCTATTACAACTTCTGAATACACGACGGTTTGCCCACCGTTGTAAAATTTATATTACAACGGTGTTCCACCGTTGTAATAGGGTCATTTTGTTGTAGTGTTCCCAAAAATCATTATATAATGATTATTCAAATTCAGGAAATAAATCCTGTCTTTCACTGGGTTAAAGAACCATTGTCATTTAAAACACAATTCACGATAAACCCAAAATCACATTCCATTTTATGGAATCTTCAGGGAAAACAAATCAATATATAATCGATATCAATATCCGTATCCGACTAATAATATAAATGGAATAACGATAAAGCCTTCTAAATTCCATATATATTAGCAGTCTTCCTCCACAGAAGTTCACTTCGATTATTATCAAATCAAATTCCATTCCATTCCAATTTATTGTATTAAATTGGAAAACTTTACTTTGGAAAATTTTCTTTAAATCTTGATGAAAAGATTCATAAATTCCAAATCACTTTTCACGGTAAATCAAATTAAAGAATGAATGTCGATAAAAACACAGTTCACAATAAACACGATTCACATCCCATTTTATTCCAAATACCAAATATAACTGGAAATTCCATTAATCTTAGTTGAAAGATTTATTCTTTTCTCACTTGGGTTTAAGAACAATACTATTTAAGACACCATTCACGACAAGCCCAAAATCCAATTCTTTTATTCAATTCCAATTAAATATTAATTAATTGGAAAACTTCACTAAACCTTAATCAAAAGATTTATTCTTTTCTCAACTGGGTTTAAGAACAGTGTTATTTAAGACACTGTTCATGACAAGCCCAAAATCCAATTTTTTTTATTCAATTCCAATTAAATATTAATTAACTAGAAAACTTCACTAAATCTTAATTAAAAGATTTATTCTTTTCTCAACTGGGTTTAAGAACAGTGTTATTTAATACATCGTTCACGACAAACCCAAAATTCAATTTGATGTCAAATACAAGGCTCTGAAAATAAATTATATCGGCTCATATTCAATATCAAATTCTAAAACTAACAAATATCGTACTAGAAATAACGACATATATATATTCCAAATTTCCATAGCAATATCCGTATAAACACCGAATCCAATATCGAATATTCCGAAGATTATTTCTATTCCAAATCCATTCCAATTTGTTTGTTGGAAATTCCTGGTTATTTTAAAACCATTTACAAATCCAATTAATTTATTTAAAAATAATTGGATTTCAAATCTAGTTAATTACTAGTTCATTTCGATAAAAATATATTTTTATCATTTGAAATATGGAATATTTCATCCCAATTCTTTACAAATCATTTATTATGATTTTACACAAATTACCAATATTTTTAATAATTTTATTAAGCCGCTTTCGGTCGATTTCCATAAACGGTCATCGAACAATACTTACAGCGACCTTTTCCAGATTTGATTTGGACACAATTCCAACTCCAACAGTTAGATTTCAAATCTCTTATATTCGTTAGAAAGCAATTTTTGATATGAACCCAACGGTTCCAGTTTTAGGAGAATCCGATGGTCGGATCTCCCGTGACATCAATTCAAAGTCATTGGTCGAAATTCGCGAACGGTCATTGCACGACACGTTCTATTCAAGCCATTAAACATATATAATATATATTATATATATTTCATTGATTTCCATTTAAAATGTATTTTATAAATCGTTTTAAATTCGTTTTAAAAATGTTTTCAACTTCATTTTCAATTTTAAATCAAAATTGATTATTCCATATCATTATAATATATAAATGATAATATTCTCAAAATGACTGATTTGAAAATAATTCCTTTTCGATATTCATTATAAAAAAATAAATAAAATCGATATAAATATAGTTGGCATCAAAATAGCGGATACTAATCAACACAACTTCATATCTTTTCAATATTTTTCGTGTCCATCCCAAATCAGACATCAAAATCATATTTTGATTCTTTCCTGAATATTAATTTAAAATATTAGTTATTTTAAAATATTCATCATTTGTCATTTTAAAATATCCGTTCTTTCTGAATTGGATTCAGACACAGTCAATTACCATATAATGTTATTTATATGGATTTCATACCCACATGTACACAACAACAATTATACATAGTCATCCATCATCCAAAGTGCATCACACAACTGCATAAGCATTAAGTATAAATAATTAATGCTTACAACAATCTGTCAACCAATCGATTGACATACAACTAAATATAGGGATTACTATATGTCCAATATAATGTCAATACCCATGTGGGGCTTTCAAACAACAAATATTGACTATTATTTGTGCAGTTGGGCGACATGTAAAATTTATCGTCCCAATCAATATCAGTAAAATGGGTGTACATAAACAAATTGTCCAATTTGTAAATGAATATTTATTTTCATTCATATACACGATAAAAATTATATTCTTAACGATTAAATATTTACTTCAACACATGAATATTTTATATTATTCGTTTATATAGTAAAAATGATATTTTTATTGTTCTAACATATTTTAGAAAATTTTGGCAGCATAACGGCGCGATACTAGAAAATATAGAAAGGTTTAAAAATCGCATTTTTAAACCTTTCTATATATATTAAAAATCATATTTTTAAATCGCTGCTCATATATAAAAATTATATTTTTATAATTCTACTTCATATATAAAAATTATATTTTTAATTTGCTATTCGTATAATAAAAATCACGTTTTTATTATGCTATTATATAAATAAAAAACACATTTTTATGGCGCTATCATATAAATAAAAATTCAACTTTTATCCAACTAGTATATATATAAAATTCATATTTTTATAATGTTAGTATGTATATAAAAATTGTATTTTTATATCGCTACAAATATTATAAAAATCATACTTTTATACCGCTATATATATTATAAAAATCTTATTTTTATATCGCTATATATACTATAAAAATCATATTTTTGTAACCCTACTATATATGTATTCATATTTTAAAACAATACTTTCATATAAAATCTGAAAAATAAATCCATGTTATTTATTTTCAAAAAGAATCACAATCCATTTCTTTAAAATCAAGTTATAAATAAAAATCATATTTTTATTTTGCTATTTCTATTTTAAAAACAATGCTTTTCTAATTTAAAAATCGTAATTTCATAACAAAGTCATATTTATAAAAATCATAGTTTCACATACATAAAAATCCTATTTTTCATATATAGAAAAATCATATCTTTTCATATAGAAAAATCGTATATTTTCATACAGAAAAATTGTATCTTTATACATAGAAAAATCGTATATTTTCATATATAAAAATCATATCTTTATATATAGAAAAATCCAAACTTTCTATAATATAAAAATCATATTTTTATAAAGTAAAATAAAATAAAACAAAATCGGAAAAACTTATTGTTAATTGGAGGAGGGGAGTTTGCTCGTAGGTTTAGGTGGGTGGCAGCGACCAGTGGATGGGCGTTGGTGGTCAGAAGCAGTTTGGGGGGTGCGCATTTGATTGCTTGTGGCTTTGGGTTCGAATGGTGTACGGTGGAGAGAGGGAGAGGGAGGAGAAGGGGCAATGTGGCTTGGGGCGGGGTCCGGCGACGTCGACTGGCCGACGGTGGTAGTGGCACGGCCTAGAGCGACGGCTGGAGGCAATGCGACGGGTTCAATCATGTTTTTTTTTAATTTCTGATTTGAATGAACGAGATAAAGGGGAGGGTTGACCTAGATTAATAAATATATATTTAACATAATTTAATTTCAAAAAGTTACTTTTTCTTTTGATCTCCAAATCGAACCCAACGACTATTGCCCTCAGCTAAGTACTCCCATTTCGAATACAATGGGATATGTCTGGCAAGCCAATTCAATTGTTACGATCAGTTCTCATCAAAATTAAAATATAAATTAATATATATTAAATTTGAACGTACATTTAAATTTGCAGGGGCCACATACTGGCTCCAAAAATTCCTAAAAAATAAATCTAGTTATGTTTTGATGATACGGTCCTAACAAAACTAATTTCGTCGAATTTGGAAACCGTTTGAACGGTCATTTTCCAGTCGATTAAATTCAAATTGAATTGACCAAACACGTTTAAATTCACCACGCTCACATATTGATTCCAAAAATTATGAAAATTGGAATCTAGCAATCATTTGACATTCTAGAACCAATAAAATTGGTCTCATCGAAAACGGAGGTCGTTTGCAAAATCGCTATTTTTAAGGGCTATATATTATATTAAATTCCATTGCAACTATTCTGAATTTTCAATTGGACATAACTTTTTATTCCCGTTATGAAATGTGGATTTTTCACATTCTTTAGAAAGACATTGTTAATTAGATTCAAATGTTTCTTGTTTCATCAAATTATGACTTATATTTAATTTTGTACATTCAATTGAAATTTGAAATCGAATTTTCAAACTGTCGCACCATTTCAGGCTCGATTTATAATTAAAATAAATCTATTCGTTCTAAATTCGATTAAAATAATTTTTTAGTCGTTATTATTTAAAATAAATCATTTTAAATATTCAAAATCCGTTAGAATTGCCAAAAAAAAATTAAATTAGTTCTGATTTTACGGGTTATTACACAAGTATATTTGGTTCTATATCACATCTCATGTTTTGGGTAAGTTTAATCACCATTCATTCATTCAAATCTAATTAAAGAATTATTAAAACTCTTCTTCATTTTAATCTCTAAAATCATTACTTATTGATTTCTCGATTTTAGGAAAATTAATCCTGCTTTTACTTGGGTTAAAGGACCAATGTCACTTAAAACACAGTTCACAATAGACTCAAAATCATCTTCCATAAAAATGGAATCTTCACGGAAATAATAACAGTATATAATCGATATAAATTTCCATATCAAACTCATACTATAAGTGGAATAGCGACAAGGCCATTTAAATTCCATATATATTGTAATGGTCTTCCTTTACAGAAGCCCATCTCGATTATTACCAAATCGAATTCCATTCAATTAAAATTTAATATATTAAATTGGAAAACTTACTTTGGAAATTTCCATCTAATCTTAATAAAAAAAATTATAAGTTCCAAATCATATCTTCACCATTAATTGGGTTAAAGAACTAATGTTATTTAAAACATCGCTCAAATAAACCAAAAATCCAACTCAAATCCAATTAAATATTAATTAATTGGTAAACTTCACTAAATCTTAATTAAAAGGTTTATTCTTTTCTCAACGGCGTTTAAGAACGGTGTTACTAAAGAAGCCATTGCCGACAAACCCAAAATCCAATTCGATATTAAATATAAGGCTCTGAATAGAGATAATATCAGCTTATATTCAATATCAAATTCTGAAACCAACAAATATCATATTGGGAATAATGATATATATAAATATATCTTCCAAATTCCTCAACAATATCTGTATAATCACAGAATCCAATATAGAAATACTCCGAAGATCATTTCCATTTAAATCCTTTCCAATTCGTACTTTGAATTTTTTTGGTTATATTAAAACCATTTACAAATCCAATTTATTTTTTAAAAAAACATTGGATTATTATTCTAGTTAATAACTAATCCATTTCAATAAAAAATATTTAACCTTTTCAAAACTTGGAAATTTTCATCCAAAATCTTTGGAAATCATTTATTATGATTTTACACAATTTTTCTATATTTTTAATAATTTTATTAAGGCCTTTACAATTGGTTTCCAATAAAGGTCACTGAACTGCATCCATATCGACCTTTTCTGAAATTGATTTGAATATATTTCAAGATTGAACCATTCAAATTTAAATCTCTTATATTCATTGGAAAGATCTTTTCGATACGAACCCAAAGGTTCCGGTTTTAGGAGAATCTGACGGTCTGATCTCCCGTTACGCCAATTTGAAGTTAATGGTTGAAATTCACGAATGATCGCTGCATGGCGCATTCTATTCAAGCCATTTAAATATATATATATATATATATATATATATATATATATATATATCGTCGATTTCCGTTTAAAACATATTTTATAAATCGTTTATAAATTCATTTTAAAACATTTCAACTTCATTTTCAATTTTAAATCAAAATTGAATATTCCATTACATGACAATTTTATACAGTGCATATATATGTTAAAAATTATATTTTTAATGATCCAATTATTATTTCAATACATGACAATTCTACCCATTTCATATATAGGCTAAAAATAATATTTTTAATGAATAAATGTTTATTTCATTGCATCACCATTTTATATGTCACATATATATGTTATATACAATGCATATATATTTTTCACATCGCATATATATTTTTTCACATCGCATATATATAATTTTTACGTTGCATATATATAATTTTACCATCATACACACACACACACACATATATATATTTCACATCGCATATATATATTTTTCACATCGCATATATATAATTTTCACATCGCATATATATATTTTTCATATCGCATATATATATACATATATATATACATATATATATACATATTTTCCATTTCAATTAAATTCAGAAATCTCACATTGGGTTTCGCTCCTCCTAAATTTGTAGCTAGCTCCAAACTTCTTCTATTCAACTCTAGAATGTAGTACACGTTGTCACGATTCCCATGGTTCCTGTTTCATTGGATTCCAACATCGTATGAGAGAGTTGTGCTAATTTATATGTTAATTACATTATTAAAATAATTAATAATTAAATTAACTAAATTTAATACCTTTCTTCTTGTTTACATCATTATTCGGGTCCTATTTCGAATTGCTGAAACCCATCGTTATTGCCTTCTAGGACTTAAAATCGTGGCCACCTCCTAACGTCGGTCGATGATCGGAGTCCTTCCCCTTGCGCTCCTCGGCGCCTCCTGCTGCTGCCATGAATCATGTGAAACCCAGTGCTCCCCTGACGTCAGAATTTCCACTCGAATAGCGTGTGTTCAGGCACCAAATCCTAGAAATCTGTAGCACAATTTCCGATCTCCATCGTATGATACTGAAGAGCTAAGGAAATACTTCAATATTTGTTTAAGAATCTGAATCCATTTCGCGATGGATTAGGAGAAAATTAAGAGATAAAGATCAAGAAATTTAGGCCCTTGAAGAAGAGAGAACGACGACCTCAGGAACGAGTTGACCACGATTGTAACACCCCGTATTTTTCGTGATCGTATAAGTAACAAATCAGAGAATAGTTAATTTTTAAAATAAGAATCAAGGGAAACGGGTTGCGCCATTGCGTTCGTCTTGAAATTCTGCTTGGAAACGAGTTCGAGTTTTCGAGAAACGGAGTCCGTATGAGGGAGATATGGCCCTCCGAAGTTTCAGAGAATTTCAGAATCGAAAACAGCTCGAAATTCGAATTCGAAATTCGAATTCAAACCCAGAAGCGGGCTGGGCGGGAAATTTCCTGCCCAGGGCCCAGGTCGACTGGGTGGTCGACTGGGTAGTCGACCTCCCCTGGGCCAGGTCGACCATAGTATCGACCTGGGGGGGGACCAGGTCGACCATAGTGTCGACCTGGGGGTCGACCTGCTCCCGAAACCCACTTTCTGAACCTGATGCATTCTGATGTAATTAGACTCGTTTTCTATCTAGATTCGTCCGCCTAATCCTATATAAACTCACCCCTAGCCTCATTCTCTCCACACCATTTCATTCTGTCTATATTTTGCCTTTGTTCTAATTAAAAATAAAAATGGTGTCGCTACCCTGCTGGAATCAAAACTTGGACTGATGCATCTTCTTCCAACCTGAATAGAATTAAAAGCTAAATCAAATCTCAAATCCAAGTTTAGACCTACGACAACAATTAAAGAGGGGTAATTCAACATTTCTGCATCAACGACCATTTATTATCCTTTCTTAAAACCACGAAAGGAAAGTACAGTTATTTTCCGCTATAAATGTTAATTATGATTGTGACATGAACTGTAAATCTGAATTTAAGGTTATGTCTGTTCTGTTCTGTTTAGATCTATCTTATTCTGTATCTCTTTCTTCTTTCTGTTCTATAGCCAGGCTACTACGAGCCTGAGCCAAATCTCATAAGAGACTAATGCGCGAACGCTAAAATGTTTGGGACAAATAATGAATGATGCATAATTGGACAGGACTGATTCGAGGACATGACATAAAATCTGAGGCATATAATTGGACATGTGGCATATTTAACATATGACTTGAGATTGAGGCATAAAATATATTGGACTTATGACTTGGGATTCGGGCGTAGATTTAATCGTAAAAATCAAACTAATTTAGATACATAAGTACGTGTTGTAATCTAGATCTGTAGTTAATTTGAGAAATAAACATATGTTAGATCTAGATCTGTTTATACTAGGTATGATAATCTGTGATTTGGGAGAAGGGGAAATATAGGACAACTTGAGGATTGGGGGCATAATGCATGTCTTAAATCAAGGTCTAATGTTCGAGTTTAAAGATAATTTACAACATGTTATGCTTGAACGATAATGCATGTTGAGGACATACTACATGCTATAGTTTAAAAATCTAGATTTTTTGGACATATTCTTTTATGTAAAAACTCATGACTTGGAAAAGGAATATGTGACTTAGGCGTAGAGACCTATACAAAAATGGGATAACTATCAATGTGAATGCGCCTAAATAAGGGTTTTTGGATTTCAGGCATCATAGGCTATAATTTGGCATAATTCATATTACTTATCGTGATTTATGGAGAATATCCTGTACTGTGCAATATTTAATTAGGAGCATATATGGCAAGTGAGTTTAGGGTAAATTTATGGTTAGGCAAGATATGATATATATATATAATCTGCTAAATCTGTTATATTGACTAATCTGCTAGTTCTGTTATATTGCTAATCTGCTAGTTCTATTGCCTAAATTGCTAATTAGATTGAATTGCCTAATCTGCTAATTATGTTAAGTTACCTTGTCTGCTAAATCTTCTAAATAGCCTAATCTGCAAGATCTGTTATCTGTTTACTCTGTTGAATGACGTAATCTGTTGGAACTGAAATGCTGAAATTCGAAGTATGTGAATCTGTAGGCTCGACTTAAAATTGAGCAAAACTTGTTAATAGAACCTCGAATAACCTGCTGTAACTTGTAAAGAAGTTTAATCCGTTAAATAAACAGAATTAGTCTGATATCTGAAAAATATGTATTGGAATGAATTGGCTATGACACGAGGTTAGACTCTGTTTGCGGTAGAAGCTTGCCCGGAACCAACCGGCTTAACCAGCGACCGCAAACTGTCAGTCTAATGTGAGAGGTCGTAGGCATAACTAAAATATTCTAAGACACGAGGTTAGGTCTGGCTTGTGGCAGAAATCTGCCCAGAACCACCCGGCATATCCAGCGGCCACAAACTACCGACCTAATGTGAGAGGTCTGTGCATTAATATTTAATTAATGCAAATCTGGGATAAAAATGATGTCTAAAACCTGTTGGGTGGATAGGGTTGAACCAATTGGACTAATGAATTTAACAAACCTGTTCGTGAATATGTAGGCCCAATTACAAAGTTAGACAAATCTGTAAATATGTTAAATCCGTATATCTGATCTGTTAGTCTGAAAATTTGTCTGATCTGTGAACTAGTTGATCTGAACTCTGTATGTCTGAACTTGTAAACCAATTAATCTGAAATCTGTTAGTCTGGGGACACAAGGTTAGGAGGGGAATTACTTGTGTCATCTGTTGTTTGGGACCCATATTAGTTAATAACCCTTTCTGGTATCAAATCTTTGACCCAATAGTAGGTAGGGTCCGGGCACGCTTACTGAACTAATTATAAGTGGTTCATTCTGATAATGGCGAGGGGTGTTGATGGTGCTTTCCAACCGGGTCATGTGTGTGCATGGATCCTGGTCCGCCTCTGAGGAAGTAAGACGCCGTGACATCTGTAAATAGGCCTGTGCCAATTGGTTGTCACTTTAGGGAGTGATACACCGTATTGTGGAGCCGACACAGGGTATTTATGTATTAGGGAGCCGATCGCTTGGGGTAGGGTTTTAGGGTACACTTTGTTCTGTCTGTTTCTGTTGGTACCGTCTGTTTCTGTTGGGTGGTAACACCTGTCTGCATGGTACAGTCTGTTCGGGTGGTAAAGGCCCATTTACTAGTGTACACCTAATTCTACATTCTGTTTCCGTAGGGATTAATCTGTTTCTGTCTGTTTCTGTGCGGGTGGTAAAGGCCCATTATCAGCATTCTGCTTCTTTTTGTTTCTGTTCGGGTGGTAAAGGCCCAATATTAGCTTTCTGTTTCTGTGGAAATTATTCTGTTCCTGTTTCTGCTTCAGTTTAGACATTAGGGTGACACCTAATCCTGTTATACTAGTATTAGTGCAGAGGAATGAATAGTAATATTATTCTATTCCTTCTGTTTAACCTAAGTACATCTGCTGCTCCTGCTACTGTTATCTCTCATCCAGATTTATTTGCATGCCATGATTATTATTATCTGTTCATATGCTGAAAGTCACTGGACTTGCCAGACTTTATGTCTGACCTTGCTTGTTTTCGCCCCTTTTTCTTCCGTTTCCCCCCAGGTTTTCCAAGGAAGGAATACTTTAGCTTGATCCGGATTTCTTCTGCTTGAAGTACTTAGAGTGCTTAAAGTATGGCTTATCTCCTTATGGCAGCTTCTGTGGGGATTATGATTTTAAAGTTTTGTACTCTTATGATTTTCTGAACAAGGCTGATATTTATGTACTTGAGTTTTTGGGAAAGATGTAACCAAACTGATTTCTGTTTTCCGCTGTAATAAAGTTATAATTTCTCAAGTATTGTGTATCTGTCTTGTAAATTTCTGTTCTGTCTACTAAAACGCTCCACCAAAGTTAAGGCATTCCCTTTGTGAGTGAACTTAATGAAGGTGGGGTGTTACACTTGGTATCAGAGCTGAAGGTTACCAAATTTGATAAAAAGTTTTGAAAACTATTTTCAAAAAGGTTTTGAAAAGGAAGTATTTTCGAAAAATAAAGTTTATTTTGAAAAACATAATCCCCAAAGAGCCATATATCTATCTTTTCCGTTCTCCGTTTTGAATCTTTTTCTTTCATTCCAGCATGTCTGGGAATCTTAACTTTCCAGAGGGCGTGCCAATACCTGGCTGGTTCAGGAGGTACTTAGAGGCTAGGGCCAACGATGCAGGCCCAGCAGATATTCCTCCTCCAGCTGCAGCGATTCCCCCTCCTCCGCCCCCTCCTCGTGCAATTGCTTTTTAAAAGATCTGTAAAGATTTTAGGGCCATGGGTGGAAAGGATTTCAAGGGAACTGAATCATTCGTAAAGCAAGGAACTGGCTCAAGGAAACTGAGGATCTATTCGTTATCTTCGAGGTGAACGATAGGCAGAAGGTACAATTGGCGGTATGGTTGCTCAAGGACGAAGCTTCCTACAGGTGGGAAATCACTAACGCCGAGAGGCCGGTTGAAACATGGATGGATTTCAGAACAAGGTTTGAGACGAAATTCCTCTCGCAAGCTGAACGAAGTCTATAACTGGAAAAGTTCTTATCTCTTAAGCAAGGAAGTATGACGGTCAGGGAATACGTCAATCAGTTCAACCAACTGGCTAGGTTCGGGCTAGATTTAGTCAACACCCATCATAAAAAGGCTCTCCGCTTTGTTAAGGGATTGAACGAGCCACTGCACAGCCTAGCCATGACCCATGTACCCATGGGAGCTACTTACGAGAGTTTAGTGGATATGACACTACTGCACGAGGAAGACAATGAGAAGAAGGAGGCAAAGAAGGAAGAACCACAGAACAAGAAAGCATGGCCCAAAAAGGAAACACAAAAGAAGGGTGAAAAGTCTGAAGATAAGAAGGAGAAAAAGTGCTTTACTTATGGAAGCTCGACTCATCTGAACAAGGATTGCAGAAAAAGAAATGGCACTTGCTTCAACTGTGGTGAGATGGGACATTTCACTAGGGACTGTCCGAAGAAACGAGGGCAAGGGCAGAGGGAAGGACCAACTTCTGGAAGTCAGGCGCACACTCTCGAGGCTAGTGGATAGGATAGAAATAGGAAAACTTTCTATAGGAGGTTTAATTTCTTTATCTAATTTCTGAGTTAAAACTCTTTTCTGATTCTGGTATTTCGATTTTGTAATCGATACTCTGCACTTGAATACTAGTATTGTTTCTGATTCCGCTGTAGACTCAGACCCATAAGGGTTATGACTCATCTAAGCTTGGTAAATTGGGTATCTGTGTTGAGCGTTAAGTTTCCTATTGACGCATACATTTTGGGTTCTTATCATGCTTAGTTTCCTAAGAATCATTTAGTAATCTGATCTGTACCGGTAATATGTAAATATCTGAATATTTCTGATAAGGTTGAGATTTCCAGCTTTGACATTGTCTAAAGAGGGTAATCCTCTGGGTGTTAATCCGATGTTGATTTCGGTCTTCGGGGTTGATACTTAGGGGAGTTTGTCTCTCAACTAAGGTTTAAGGGAAACCAAGTTTTTGTTTTTTCTGTACTCGCTTCCATCATTCAACTATCGACCGAATCTTCGAACTTTAGGTAAAACTGATGGGTGTAAACACGTGTTTGAGACATGTTATGTTTGATGGTTGCAAGTGGATGCAAGTGGTTGCTAGTGGTTGCTCATGGATGCATATACACACACTAGGCACTAGATCGGCTCGAAAACACTCTTATACTGCATATGGATGTGTGAGCATTTTCAATTTCTGTGAATGCAAAATGATTGACTCATCACATGGATGCTGCATATGAATGAATGGTTGTCACTCATATAAGAATGATATGTATCAAATACGAAAATTTCATAAATGTTGGACTCATGGCACTAACATAATTCGCATTAAGGAGGTCAACTGAATCAGTGGACCGCCTGATCTTTGCATTAGATAAGGAACATATACACACACTTTTGCATATGTTCATACAACATTAGAAGTTTTCTAAGGACAACCGATGCTTGTGGATGATGGTTGAGTAGATGGATGACTGGATGGTAGGACACATTCTTCTCAACTTCAAGATTTCGGGGACGAAATCCTTTAAGGAGGGGAGAATGTAACACCCTGTATTTTCTGTGATCGTATAAGTAACAAATCGGAGAATAATTAATTTTTAAAATAAGAATCAAGGGAAACGGGTTGTGCCATTGCGTTCGTCTCGAAATTCTGCTTGGAAACGAGTTCGAGTTTTCGAGAAACGGAGTCCGTATGAGGGAGATATGGCCCTCCGAAGTTTCAGAGAATTTCAGAATCGAAAACAGCTCAAAATTCGAATTCAAAATTCGAATTCAAACCCAGAAGCGGGCTGGGCGGGAAATTTCCCGCCCAGGATCCAGGTCGACTGGGTGGTTGACTGGGTAGTCGACCTCCCCAGGGCCAGGTCGACCATAGTGTCGACCTGGGGGTCGACCTGCTCCCGAAACCCACTTTCTGAACCTGATGCATTCTGATGTATTTAGACTCGTTTTCTATCTAGATTCGTCTGCCTAATCCTATATAAACTCACCCCTAGCCTCATTCTCTCCACACCATTTCATTCTGTCTATATTCTGCCTCTGTTCTAATTAAAAATAAAAATGGCGTCGCTACCCTGCTGGAATCAAAACTTAGACTGATGCATCTTCTTCCAACCTGAATAGTATTAAAAGCTAAATCAAATCTCAAATCTAAGTTTAGAGCTAGGACAAAAATTAAAAAGGAGTAATTCAACATTTCTGCATCAACGACCGTTTATTATCCTTTCTTAAAACAACGAAAGGCAAGTACAGTTATTTTCCGCTATAAACGTTAATTATGATTGTGACATGAACTGTAAATCTGAATTTGAGGTTATGTCTGTTCTGTTCTGTTTAGATCTATCTTATTTTGTTTCTCTTTCTTATTTCTGTTCTATAGCCAGGCTACTACGAGCCTGAGCTAAATCTCATAAGAGATTAACGCGTGAACGCTAAAATGTTCGGGACAAATAATGAATGATGCATAACTGGACAGGACTGATTCGAGGACATGACATAAAATCTGAGGCATATAATTGGACATGTGGCATATTTAAGATATGAATTGAGATTGAGGCATAAAAAATATTGGACTTATGACTTGGGATTCAGGCATAGATTTAATCGTAAAAATGAAACTAATTTAGATACATAAGTACATGTTGTAATCTAGATCTATAGTTAATTTGAGAAATAAACATATGTTAGATCTAGATCTGTTCATGCTAGGTATGATAATCTGTGATTTGGGAGAAGGGGGAATATAGGACAACTTGAGGCTTGGGGGCATAATGCATGTCTTAAATCAAGGTCTGATGTTAGAGTTTAAAGATAATTTACAACATGTTATGCATGAACGATAATGCATGTTGAGGACATACTACATGTTATAGTTTAAAAATCTAGATTTTTGGGACATATTCTTTTATGTAAAAACTCATGACTTGGAAAAGGAATATGTGACTTAGACGTAGAGACCTATACAAAAATGGGATAACTATCAATGTGAATGCGCCTAAATAAGGGTTTTTGGATTTCTGGCATCATAGGCTATAATTTGGCATAATTCATATTATTTATCGTGAATTATGGAGAATATCCTGTACTGTGCAATATTTAATTAGGAGCATACGTGGCAAGTGAGTTTAGGCTAAATTTATGGTTAGGCAAGATATGATATATATAATCTGCTAAATCTATTATATTGCCTAATCTGCTAGTCCTGTTATATTGCCTAATCTGCTAGTTCTATTGCTTAAACTGCTAATTAGATTGAATTGCCTAATCTACTAATTATGTTAAGTTACCTTATCTGCTAAATCTGCTAAATAGCCTAATCTGCAAGATCTGTTATCTGTTTACTCTGTTAAATGACGTAATCCGTTGGAACTGAATTGCTGAAATTTGAAGTATTTGAATCTGTAGGCTCGACTTAAAATTGAGCAAAACTTGTTAATAGAACCTCGAATAACCTGTTGTAACTTGTACAGAAGTTTAATCCGTTAAATAAACAGAATTAGTCTGAGATCTGAAAAATCTGTATTGGAGTGAATTGGCTATGACACGAGGTTAGACTCTGTTTGCGGTAGAAGCCTGCCCGGAACCAACCGGCTAAAATATGCTTAGACACGAGGTTATGTCTGGCTTGTGGCAGAAGTCTTCCCAGAACTGCATGGCATATCCAACGGCCACAAGCTACCGACCTAATGTGAGAGGTTTGTGCATTAATATTTAATTAATGCAAATCTAGGATAAAAATGATGTCTAAAACGTGTTGGGTGGATAGGGTTGAACCAATTGGACTAATGAATTTAACAAACCCGTTCGTGAATCTGTAGGCCCAATCACAAAGTTAAACAAATCTGTAAATCTGTTAAATCCGTATATCTGATCTGTTAGTCTGAAAACTTGTCTGATCTGTGAACTAGTTGATCTGAGCTCTGTATGTCTGAACTTGTAAACCAATTAATCTGAAATTAGTTAGTCTGGGGACACAAGGTTAGGAGGGGAATTACTTGTGTCATCTGTTGTTTGGGACCCATATTAGTCTGTAACCCTTTCTGGTATCAAATCTTTGACCCAACAGTAGGTAGGGTCCGGGCATTCTTACTGAACTAATTATAAGTGGTTCATTCTGATAATGGCGAGGGGTGTTGATGGTGCTTTCCAACCGGGTCATGTGCGTGCATGGATCCCGGTTTGCCTCTGAGGATGTAAAACGCCGTGACATCTGTAAATAGGCCTGTGCCAATTGGTTGTCACTTTAGAGAGTGATACACCGTATTGTGGAGCCGACACAAGGTATTTATGTATTAGGAAGCCGATCACTTGGGGTAGGGTTTTAGGGTACACTTAGTTCTGTCTATTTCTGTTGGTACCGTCTGTTTCTCTTGGGTGGCAACACCTGTCTGCGTGGTACCGTCTGTTCGGGTGGTAAAGGCACATTTACTAGTGTACACCTAATTCTACATTCTGTTTCCGTAGGGATTAATCTGTTTCTGTTCGGGTGGTAAAGGCCCGTTATCAGCATTCTACTTCTGTCAGTTTCTGTTCGGGTGGTAAAGGCCCATTATTAGCTTTCTGTTTCTGTGGAAATTATTCTGTTCCTGTTTCTGCTTCAGTTTAGACATTAGAGTGACACCTAATCCGGTTATACTAGTATTAGTGCAGAGAAATGAAAAGTAATATTATTCTGTTCCTTCTGTTTAACCTAAGTACATCTACTGCTCCTGTTACTGTTATCTCTCATCCAGTTTTATTTGCATGCCATGATTATTATTATCTGTTCATATGCTGAAAGTCACTGGACTTGCCAGACTTTATGTCTGACCTTGCTTGTTTTCACCCCTTTTTCTTCCGTTTCCCCCCCACAAGGATTTCCAAGGAAGGAATACTTTAGCCTTATCTGGATTTCTTCTGCTTGAAGTACTTAGTGTGCTTAATGTATGGCTTGACTCCTTATGGCAGCTTTTGTGGGGATTATGATTTTAAAGTTTTGCACTCATATGATTTTCTGAACAAGGCTGATATTTATGTACTTGAGTTTTTGGGAAAGATGTAACCAAACTGATTTTTGTTTTCCGCTGTAATAAAGTTATAATTTCTCAAGTATTGTTTATCTGTCTTGTATATTTCTGTTCTGTCTACTAAAACGCTCCACCAAAGTTAAGGCATTCCCTTTGTGAGTGACCTTAATGGAGGTGGGGTGTTAAAACGATTGAGAATAATAGGGTTTTGACCAATAAGAAATGTTTATATAATTTATATATAATATTCTTTAATTCCAATAATACCTGTTTTTGCATTTGAACTCCAAATCAAACTCAAAGACTTTCGCTTCCAGCTAAATACCCCCATTCTGGATACAATGGGATATATTTCGTAAGCCAATTCGACGGTTTCAATTAGTTTTCATCAAAATTAAAATATAAATTAATATAATGGTCAATAATAAATTTGAACGTACATTTTAATTTACCGGGGTCACATACTGACTCAAAAAATTATGAAAATTAAAATCTAGTTACGTTTTGATGTTACAGTCCTAACAAAATTTGTTTCGTCGAATTTGAAGATCGTTTCAAAAATGGCCTTTTTCAAGTCGATTAAATTTAAACCATAATTACAACACATTTAAATTTACCACGCTCAAATATTAATTCCAAAAATTATGAAATTTGAAACCTAACAATAATTTGATATTCCGGATCCAACAAAAGTGGTTTCATCGAAAACAGAGGCCATTTGCAAAATGGCTATTTTTAAGGGCTATATGTTATATAAAATATATATAAATTCCATAGCGACTATTCCAAATTTTAAATTGGTCATAACTTACAATTTATATTATGAAACCTGAATTTTTCACATTCGTTAGAAAGATATAATCAAACAAATTCTAATGTTTCTTGTTTTCCTGAAATACGATCTATATTGAATTTTGTACATTCATTTGAAATTAAAATTCGAATTTTCAAACTACCGTGCCATTTCAGAATCGTTTTGTAATTAGTATAAATTTATACATTCTAACTTCGATTTAAATAAATTTTAAATCATTATTATTTAAAATAAATCATTTTAAATATTCAAAATCCATTAAAGTAGCTAAAATAAAAAAAATTAAATTAGTTCAGAAATTCTAGGTTGTTACAATCTCCCACACTTAAAATCTTTTCATCCTCGAAAAGGAACAGAGCTGAAAGTTGTTTAACTAACCAAATCAACTTTCATCCTAGCTTTCATTCTACAACTTTTTAGATTCTAAGAATTTTCTAGTTTCTCAAAAATTTGGCTAACACCCTAAATTTTTGAAAAATTTCGCCATAACCTCCGTTGTACGGGCTGATCGATAAAACCACAACTTGCCTCACAGGGCTCTCATCAATCAAAAAGAAAAAGAAAAAGCCAAGCGGCTTGCCAATTGGCTCATAAAATCATCAAACCCAGTAAATACAGTAAATATGTACCTATTTGTCGGGCATACAATTTTATTCCTTTTCTTAGCTTCCATGCTATGACCTGTTCATTATATATACATGTCTATATATGCAATTCCAATCAATTTCAACCCAATTCAATATTTGACTCGATTTGGCTAAATTTTACCTTCCATTCTCTTATTGGTTTGATCATTTCAATATTTTTATTAGTCAAACTAATAATCACACATCACAACCAGCAATCAATTTTTTGATTAACTTTTCAAATATTTATAACTTTTATATATTCGAAAATGATATTTTCTAAGACCAGATTATATATATAATCACAAATATGTTACTTATAAACTTGTCATTCTCAACTCATTTTAAGGCATTACTAACCCCATCTCTAATGAGTTTCTCATTCTAAGATACTACTGATCCTATCTATAATGATTATATGATGTTAGTAACCCAACATTTGATGTGTCTTTTATTCTGTTCTAATGAGTTGTACCCCAAAAATTTGAGTTAACCAAAGCTCTAATACCATATGTAGTGACCCGACGAAATCTGGCAGGCTTTGCAACCATCCCTTCATCCCCCAAGGTAGTAGGCTACTATCCCACCGTGGCCTACATTGATCCTCCAGACACCTTGTTTTATGGCGAGCCTCTCGACTCTTAAACCAACCCTCAAAAAGGACATGTAGGGGTAAGAGTCCACTGTTCACCACCAAGCCATATAGTGAGAACCCCCTATCATGCATACCCAGCTTCTGCCAGCAACAAGGACTAGTGTGAGAACTCAAAACAATTATTAAAATTATTTTTAAAATAAGGTAAATCACGGACAACACCGTATGTCATGGAATAGGTTCACCCCCATGAATACCAGTGCATAAACAACAACCAATAGCAGTCATATGGATCTACAATGCATCATACAACACGCAATTCCTCAATCTACCCATTTAGGCTTAATCCCAAATTTAGTTTTTTCCAAATCCAATTCACTTTACAGAAATTATTTCTTTGGACTTTATTTCCCGATTTCTTATTTCAAATCATTTTGAAATACATATCTAACTTTTATTTCAAAGAAGATTTCACTTCGGGATCTCAAACCAAAATCTTTGGAAATATGAATTCCAAAACATCACAATGCACGCCAACAAGTATGCAACCAAATATCGGGAGGTATTCATCCCTCATAGAAGGCTATACGCACCTCACCAACTCGATATATATATGTGCACCTCCCACTATGGAACATGCTACACTGACGGTGAAACATCCCACGCCTTCGGGTAAAATACACCGCCCTCACCCTCTTAGTCATCCAGGGTTACCCAAATATTTAGCCACATACCAAATCATTTCATATACCAAAGTAGGGAAAATCATTTCAAAACATAATAATCACAAGTACTTTCAAACTATAGTACTTTACATTAGCAATTCACACATATGATCAGTCACTATTAATCACATTACCTTTGAGTTTATACGTTTCAAAGAAGGGTGTTAAGCAAGAGAATAAATTATCCTCCACCAAACAGATATACCATCAATAGAAACTAATCGTTTATGTGATGAACTACAATGTCAAACACATAATACATTTCGAAACCATTTCGACAACATCGGGTTTAGTTCTCAAAATCCTTTCTGTTTTATAAAACATGTTTATAAAACATTCCATGTCCAAACTCGGGAACACGTTTCTGTTCACTTAAGAAAACTTCTTTTCAAAACCATTCATTAATTTTGAAATAAATAACATCGCTAACAGCTCATAGTCAAATCGTGAAGTGTTTCAGCATATGTTAGCATACTAATATTTCTACCCTAAATGTAAAAGCATATATTTCTCATAAACTGGTCGAGCACAATCCAAACAGTCAATCAATCTAAATCAATATCAACAACCAAGTATATTTGGTTCTATATCACGTCTCATGTTTTGGGTAAGTTTAATCACCATTTATTCATTCATTCAAATCTAATTAAAGATTTACTAAAACTCTTTTCGTTTTAATATCTAAAATCATTACTTAATGATTTCTCAATTTTATGAAAATTAATCCTGCTTTTACTTGGGCTAAAGAACCAATGTCACTTAAAACACAGTTCAGGATAGACCCAAAATCATCTTCCACAAAAATGGAATCTTCAAGCAAATCATAACAGTATATAATCGATATAAATTTCCGTATCAAACTTATACTATAAGTGGAATAGCAGCAAGGCCTTTTAAATTCCGTATATATAGTAACGATCTTCCTTTATAGAAGCCCATCTAGATTATTGCCAAATCGAATTCCATTCAATTCCAATTTAATATATCAAATTGGAAAAAAATTCTTTGGAAAATTTCCATTTAATCTTAATAAAAAGATTTATAACTTCCAAATCATATCTTCAGTGTTAATTGGGTTAAAGAAATAATGTTATTTAAAACATCACTCAAGGTAAACCCAAAATCCAATTCAATTCCTATTAATATTAATTAATTGGTAAACTTCACTAAATATTAATTAAAAGATTTATTCTTTTCTCAATTGGGTTTAAGAACGGTGTTACTAAAGAAGCCATTCATGACAAACCCAAAATCCAATTTGATATTAAATATAAGGCTCTGAATAAAGATAATTTCTGCTTATATTCAATATCAAATTCTAAAACCAACAAATATCGTATTGGGAATAACGATATATATATATCTTCCAAATTCCTTAATAATATCTGTATAATCACGGAATCCAATATCGAAATACTCCGAAGATCATTTCCATTTAAATCCTTTACAATTCATACATCGGAAAATTCTGGTTAAATTAAAACCATTTATAAATCCAATTTATTTATTTAAAAACGTTGGATTATTATTCTAGTTAATAATCAGTTCATTTCGATAAAAATATCTTTTACCTTTTCAAAACTTGGAAATTTTTATCCAAAATCTTTCCAAATCATTTATTATGATTTTAAACAATTTTTCCATATTTTTAATAATTTTAAAGCCTTTATAGCCAGTTTCCAATAACGGCCACTAAACTGCAACCATAGCTACTTCTTTGAGATTGATTTGAAAATATTTCGAGATCTAACCATTCAAATTTAAATCTCTTATATTCATTGGAAAGATCTTTTTGATACGATCCCAAGGTTCCAATTTTAGGAGAATCCGACAGTTAGATCTCCTATTACATCAATTTGAAGTTAGTGGTTGAAATTCGCGAACGATCGCTGCGCTGCGCATTCTATTCAAGACATTTAAATATATATATATATATATATATATACATATAATATCATCGATTTCCATTTAAAACGTATTTTATAAGTAGTTTATAAATCCATTTTAAAATGATTTCAACTTCATTTTCAATTTTAAATAAAAATTGAATATTCCATTACATGACAATTTTTTACAGTGCATATATATGTTAAAAATTATGTTTCTAACAATCCAATTATTATTCCAATACATGACAATTCTATCCATTTTATATATACGCTAAAAGTAATATTTTTCACGAACAAATTTGGAGATCGTTTGAAAAATGGCATTTTTCTAGTCGATTAAATTTAAACTAATATTACAAAACACGTTTAAATTTACAATGCTCACATATTAATTCCAAAAATTATGATATTTGAAACCTAACAAAAATTTGACATTCTGGATCCAACAAAAGTGGTTTCATCAAAAAAGGAGGCCATTTGCAAAATGACTATTTTTTAGGGCTATATATTATGTTAATATATATATATATATATATAATTCCATAGCGACTATTCTAAATTTTAAACTGGACATAACTTACAATTTATGTTATGAAATATGAATTTTTCACATTTGTTAGAAGGATATAATTAAACAGATTCTAACGTTTCTTGTTTCCCAGAAATCCGATCTATATTGAACTCTATACAATCATTTGAAATTAAAAATCGAATTTTCAAACTACCGCACCATTTCAGGCTTGTTTTATAATTAATATAAATTTATACGTTCTACATTAGATTTAAATAAATTTTAAATTGTTATTATTTAAAATAAATCATTTTAAATATTCAAAATCCATTAAAATAGCTAAAAAAAATTAAATTGGTTCAGAAATTCCGGGTTTTTACATTTTGGATATAAATGCAACTACTATGTATTAAATACGTACAAATATTTAGTGCCACGAGTGCAAATAAAAATAAGCATATGCATAACAAGGTGATAACAACATTGTTTCTGAGACATACATGAAAATTAGTGATGAAATGTAAAATGTAACTAACCATACAAATTATAAACAATTGAAACAGGCAAAATTTATAATTATATATACGTCTTTGCAAACTCACACGATAAAAAAGCATTACAATAGCTATCCCATAATCCTTTTAAGCTCTTGTAAACCCTATTATAACGAACTGGGATTTTCGACCCAGAAAATCAACACCAACTACCATGTTGACCATTCAAACATCGAACATTCCAGATCATTAATAGAAAGAAGTTAGAGGGTGGGAATAGATAAGATAGAAATTTAGATTAGAAGAAAAAGAAGAACACAATCAGAGTAAACACGAATCTCACAGCGGAATGAATAAAATATAATATACAACACAACTTTGAAGTAAAACAGTATGTATACACAATGTTTATCAGAGTATAACACTTACACACAACGGAAATAACAAAAGCTATATAGTCCTGCAGCCTCCTGCTTCAGGCTCCTCCAAGTATATCTATAAAGACCTGAACTACTTGACTGCCCGTACAAATTTGGGCACCCAAGAGTTTAGGGAAAACAAAACAAAAATAAACTTTGGGCTAGTCATGGGACTGGTGTGAGTAAACTCAAATCATTTTTTATTTAACTTTTCAAAATCCTTTTCAAAAGAAAAGATAATCGTAAGACCAATCCACACATAAACATGAACGGTTTTTACCTTACGATAACCCAAAACAGTTTTGGAAATCAATACTTCTCTGATATTATAATAATGTCTAATCACAAGTAATTATCAATCTAGCAGAACGCCTGCATCTCACGTTCAACATATATAGTATATAAGCAAAACCGCGGGCGCTTATTAGAGAATGGATTCCAACTATGACAAGGTATGGGACTACCTGCCGATAGTGTATCTCTAGAGACGAATACACTGGGTTCAACAAGAACGTCTTGCATCCCGGCCCACACATGACCGACCACTCATTTCGCTTGAGTGTATCGAATGTATATCACCAACGGTTGGGAGCTACCCACCGTCTTCTCGAAAAGGGACAGCATCGAACATAGACAAAGAATGAAATGGATTTTTTCTCGATAGGTGATATACACCCTAATGGGAGCGACCCACTTAGCCATGCTTCCTGCCCAATTTTTGTCATTTCTCGGTTGATGAGGCTTGAGGTCATTACGTATCTTTTAAAACACTTGACACCATTCACTTTGAATGCCACATCGTCATAACCATAAAATCTCAAATTGATTTCTTCAAAAATACCACGGGTATAAAGCTAAGAGAAACGAATTCCTCCGCCACCAAATGTAAGTACGTTTGAAGAGATCAACTTACGCGATCCATTGGATACACTTTATCAGACATTCGTCCATTCACGTTGTCCTGGGACTGGACAAACCGAAGGTACTATTCTGTAAACGGATAGCCCTTGCATAACTCCGTCTTCAATATTTGATCGCAACGATAACGTCCATACAGAGTGGTTTTCAGATAATACATCTGATCCTGGTCTCTCTATATCGAAGACGGAAAAATGGTCAAAAACTTCGATAGTCGATGATTTAACTATCAAAGAAAAACAAGTGTGCAAACAATGATATTATTTCCAGATGGAAATTCCATCGATCAATCAACATTCAACATTCATCCTCTTAATTTTATTTATCATTGATTCATTCATTTCCCATTTCTATATACTCAACATCTCTTATTCCCTAAATTTATGAAATATACGTCATCAATCATTGGAAAACATTTCCATCTCTGTTTCACGTATTACTGTCATTCTAGTATTCTTTCTCATCAATATTTCATTTTCTATAATTAGAAAATATCTCTGATTATATTTGGAAAATGTTTCCAAAATGTATTCATTTGGTTTAAACGGATGTTAAATAAAACATCACTAAGCCAATTTAAACCATTACACTCATTAACTAAATTCACTAAATCAATCTTCACTATTGAACCATACCCATTCCTTAGTTAAAAACGAAGTCAATCAAGTTGGGGTATAGTTACCTCTCAAACCTTAACTGAACAACATTTCTAACCTCGAAATAGACAAAGTTCATCTTTTAAACCTTTAACAAACTTTGTTACGTAACTCAGATTTCTATTTAGGAATCCACTTCTTTATTTTAAAACATTGATTATAATTATAGCATTATAATCCCTTCTTCCCAAATATCTAACTTCAAAATATAACTTTTACCCCCTTAATTTAACTAAATAACTAAACCACTAATTTATTCATAAATAAATAAATCCTGATTGAACCGCAAAGTAAGTATTACTTTACCGAATTCGTTATAATCGAATTAAATGTATAATTCTCTTTTTCGAATACTCTTTATTTGATAGCTCCTTTTCGAATAAACTATATTCGATAACCCTTTCTTCGAATACCTATATTCGATCATTTCTCTTCGAATTATTTACATTCGATTAACCTCCTTTTGAATAAACTATATTTGATTAACTCCTTTAACTCTATTCGAAAAAATTATTTCGAATAACTCCTTTGGATTAACTCATTTGGATTAACTCGGTTTGGTTACTCATCTTGACTAACTCAACTCTATTAACTCAAATTATTTAACTCCTATCGAATAACTAATCTTCGCTTAACTTATATTCGAATAACTATGTCTATTTTAACTTTATTTAAAATGGCTAATATTCAATTTAACACCATTCACTTGACTCTAGATCGCAGCAATCACAATGGCTACGCCTGATTCCCTCAGGAAATATCTGACCGCCATAGGCTATCTGCAACCCTGCGAATTACGCTAGCAGTCATACGAAATGGCAACTCATCCTAAATAACTACGTTTGACTAACCCTATCTCAATTAACTATATTCGATCAACTCTGATTGAATAAATAATATTCAGTCAATTCTAATTTGATTAACTCTACCTAATTAACTCTACGTTTATTCAATTTCAAATATCGATGTTGAAATCGACTTTTACTTCTCTATATAAGTCTTGACTTATATATTCTATTTATACAATGATAAATATTTCATTTGATTTATAAAATATTATTTATAAATTATTCTTCTCAATCTATCGGTCAAAATAGATTCTATTTTAAAACTTTGCTTTAAATCCATAACACGTTAGACCCATGTGCGAAGCACGGGTCTAAATCCTTCAAATGTAAAATTCTCCTTTACTACAATACTAGTATCTTTTCCAGTATTCCTTTTAAAATAAATTTATTTACAAATATTTCCTCTTCTATTCTATCTATTTTTCAAATAAATACCCCTTTCAATTCTATTTGTAAATAATTTACAAATACTTCTTTTCAATACCATTTGTAAATAGTTTTACAAATATTCCTTTTCAATTCTATCTATTTGATTTACAAATAAATATTCCTTTTTAATCTATTTATTTTCTAAATAAATAGTTTTGTTTTTCTAAAATCTTTTGATTTTATAAATATTTCTTTTTCATTATAACATTGAAAATTTCCTTTTTAACATTCCAGTATTCCTTATGGTATTCAACGTACCATATAACAATGATCAGTATCATTCTAGCATACAAAATCAACAACAGATTTCATATCACATCATATAACACAATATATGAAAAACAGTATAATAAATGTTGAGGAACCCAGTTGGGTCCCTCCGGCCAATTTCCCTGCATCCACAGATGATAAGCAATAAAATTAACATCAATTTCATGTCACTATGAAATATTCTGCTAAACAGAATCAATATTTGTTTAACGATGTATATTTATATCGTTATCTATATTTTCAATCAACTGACTAGCAGTTCAACCAAACAGCCAACACACAGTAAACAACCATCATTTATAAATTCTAAAAATATTTTATAAAAATATCAATTGAGTAGAGTTAGTGAGATTTACTCACATTGGACGGTTATCGTTAAATAACGATAATTGGTCATTGATTTGATTCAGGCGTTTAGTTTCACCGTAAATCCAAACGAGCCCCAATTCACTCCCGGTCCATTCCATGGTGTAGCCACCGTCCCTACGATCCCATCGGATCTTGTTTTGTCCAATTCTGATATCGTATGATAAAGTTGTTCAATTTCAAAGTTAATACACATTTAAATTAAAACTAACTAGATTTTATTTTCCAGCGGCTCACCATTTATTAAGGCCCAACTCACTTCCTCTTTACAACCAGACCCGCTACCCTTATCTTCCTCTTCCCTGTCAAAACTTGGACCGCTGCTCCTTATTTCTGCGTTGCCATTTCCAATTTTCAATTTCCATTCTCCCCCACCATACTTAACCGATACATTTCAAACCAGTTCCAACCTTCATCTCGTCGATTCCTCTTTCAGCCCATGCCCTCCATAATCAACTCGAGATCCCTCCTCAAGGAAACGACGTTAGCACCTTTTCGTTCAACACAGTAAACTTATCGACATTTTCCTCCCACAAAACCCTCAATACTTTGCAATAACGTATGAAACCATCGTATAAACCCAAATGCAACCTCCACTACTCACTCGAAGGCTTTCTGTTCGATTTTCAAATCAACAAAATTGTCACCGAGTTGCATGAAAAGAACTGAGCTTATAGCTCTTCTGTGCAGTGTCGAATGAAGGCTGTATTTGAGATTTATAGTGAAGTATATGATTCCTTTTTTTTCTTTCTCTTTCTTTACTTCTGACCGTAAACGAAGGATACAAATTTGAATTTCATTGTTGTAGGAAAATGAAGTGGAGAGTCTGATTTAAACAGAAATAGGAGAGGACGGCATGGGTTTTAAAGTTTCGAGCAGAAGAAAAGAAAAAGGAGTGAAGCTTTATATACAGTATTTTCCTTGGCACCCACGGAAGTAAAAAGTTTGGTACCCACGCAAAGCTACAAAACTTGGCATCCACGAAAATAGTACCTTGGTAGTGAAGAAATGAATATAGATAGGCTAGACAGGTCTGCAAAACAGTGTATATATATATATGTATGTATATTAAATGATTTTCTGTTGGGTTATTTTAATGGTGACTTTGGGTTAATATAGATACAAAACTGATGCTGAAATGATCTTGTATATATATCGTTTGATTTATAGTATTTTACATTGAATTATGCAACTGTTTTTATGTAGTAGGTGGAGTGAGTCAGTATGTCTTGTTCGTCCTTTCCCATACCGTACACATACCCCAATGATACCATCTAAACCAACTGTTAACTAGATATAAACCCACCACCACACATATTCTTATTTCTTACGTGTGAGCAAATTGGTGAATTAGTGGTAGATTCATATTTGTTGGCTGATGCAAGGTTGAGGATACATATAAGACGTTATCGTTATATATGTACTGTTGGTGCATGCAGCGATCTTGGTTTGGTGGCAATTAAATAGTGGTACACCTTGCAACCTGAATGCTGGAAGTTAGTTCTGTGGCGATTGAAGTTAAGTTGGACATCGATTCACATGAGATTTTAATTTGTTCAAGTATATACAGTTGAGTACCTCATTAAACACTACTACATGTATACATACGGGCGGCCAATGACAAAAATAAAAATACCGTTGTGATCAACGATGTGCCACGATCCCAAAAATATAATAATATCGGTAGGTTGACTCATATTTTGAAACCCCAAAATATTGATATAGGGTGCAAAATACTCCAAATAAAAAAGTTGCGTATTTAATTAATTAAAAATTACAGTAAAATTCTAAAAATTAAATTATCGCTATTTCTCAAAAGAACCTTGTCTAAATTCAAATCCATTATGCAGTTATTACCAATAAACTGTTACGGTCGATGAACGATTCTATAACGACTATTTGAAAATTTGATTTGGAAATAAATAAAAATCTACACGACGAAATCCCGATTTTTCTCTTCCATCATAAAAATATACTTCACCAGCTCCTAACGTTTCTTGTTTCATAGAAATCCGATTTAAAATGGACCCTGGTCATTCAATTAAAGTTCAAATCGCCAAATAGCGAACTGCGGTGCCATTTCGAGCTCGATTATAATTATAATATAATTATACGTTCAAAATGTCGTTCAAATAATATATTCGTTATTCTAATTCAATTCTAAACTGAATTAAATATCACCGATGATCCAATTCACATCATTTTGTGAATTCCACTATTTATGACTATTTCAGAAATTACATATATTATTATATTATTTATTTTAATCAAATATTCAATATTATTTAATTCTGGTCATTTTAAATAACCAAACCATTATTTAAATAAATTAATTATATTGCTTAAAAATGCGGGTCGTTACATTCTTCCCCCTTTAAAATAATTTCGTCCTCGAAATTGCTAAGGTAGGAAACAAACCCTACTGACTAGTACAAATTTATTTGCTTACTTACCAACCTTATTTTCAACTGGACCAATTTAATTTTAATTAAGATATTCATTTATTTCTATTAATGAAAATTTTCAAAAATTCTGAAAATTTTCTAACACCAGAAAATTTCGCCAGCACCTCCTTTGTACTAGTCAATAGTTCAAACCCCAACTCGCCTCTCTAGGCCCTTTCCAATTCAAAAGAAAATTAAACAGCCAAGCGGCTTGCCAAATGGCCCATAAATCACCAAATCCATAAAAATAAACGTGTACCTTTTTGTCGGGCATATCCTTAAATCCTTACACTTGCTTCTATTCAATACCTGCTGATCAAATATCCATCTATACCAATCGATTTCCAATCAAATTCAATCAATTTATCCTCAACATAGCTATTCTCTTAAACAAGCCAATTACCATTTTAAACTCAAGTTTCATTTTCGATTCCGAGCTCCTAACTAATCAATTTAATACCATTTCAAATTCCTATCTCATAACTCAAAATCTGATTCTACGGGATATACCATATTCCAATTCAATTTACAGTTAATTGGTTTCAAGTCATTTCATATTTGCTTTCACAAATTTCTTTAATTTTCTTTTGATTCATACTATCTGTCTTCTGGGAGTTTCCAAACAGCTTAGTTTTTTCTAAAGTCAATCATTTCCTTTTGGGTTTCAAAACAACTTCCTTTCTCAAAACAATTTCAAAAACAATTTCTTTGGTAGTAATCCGTCACTTACAACTCGAAAATGAACACTGATGATGTGGCCGGCATCATCAGACTTATTTCGTAGCTATCGAAGTGAGTTCAATACTATATCACTTTTTCAAAACTCAAAATTTAAACACCTTCATTTTGAAATCTTTTTCAAAATATCATTCACGATACTTGTAAACAAATTACAATCTCCCAGGATCTTAAAATTTCTTATATTTAACTCAAATCCATTTACGAACACTTTTCCCAATTCCCAGAATTTTAATTCCAATTCTGATTTAATTTAGATTTAATTAATCTGCTTTCACATATTACACTTATACGAATTCTGTTTGGTTATTTATATAACCATTTCAATTATAATCAACCAACACATCCAACATACTATAATCATTCGAATATAATTATTTTCTTTATATCGAAATATACTTTGGGTATAATTATCTCATTTACCCTCTTTCAAAACATACTGTGTAGGTTTATCGTACTTGAGTGTTTAGAGATCTTTATCGATATAATGGATCAAACTGATCGACCAGAATTCACAAACTACTCAACCAATAAATCTTCACAATATAAATCATTTTTATTCAATCTACAAATACATTCACTAGTTTATATACACTCAACTCAATCTAGGGTATTACTAACCCCATCTCTATTGAGTCACGCCACAGAGCCAAGGTAATCACTTAACCTTCAGCTCTGATACCACTATAATGAACTGGGATTTTCGACCCAGAAAATCAACACCAACTACCATGTTGACCAATCAGACATCGAATATTCCAGATCATTAATAGAAAGAAGTTAGAGGGTGAGAATAGATAAGATAGAAATTTAGAGAAGAAGAAAAAGAAGAACACAATCAGAGTAAACACGAATCTCACAGCGGAACGAATAAAATATAATATATAACATAACTTTGAAGTAAAACACAATATATACACAATGTTTATCAGAGTACAACACTTACACACATCAGAAATAACAATAGCTATATAGTCCTGAAGCCTCCTGCCTCAAGCTCCTCCAAGTATATATGTAAAGACCTGAACTACTTGACTGCCCATACAAATTTGGGCACCCAAGAGTTTAGCTAAAACAAAAAAAAATAAACTCTGGGTCAGTCATGGGACTGGTGTGAGTAAACTCAAATCATTTTTTTATTTAACTTTTCAAAATCCTTTTCAAAAGAAAAGATAATCGTAAGACCAATCCACACATAAACATGGACTGTTTTTACATTACGATAACCCAAAACAGTTTTGGAAATCAATACTTCTCTGATATTATAATAATTTTTAATCACAAGTAATTGTCAATCTAGCAGAACGCTTGCATCTCACGTTCCACATAAATAGTATATAAACAAAACCGCGGGCGCTTATTGGAGAATGGATTCCAACTATGACAAGGTATGGGACCACCTGCCGATAATGTATCTCTAGAGACAAATACACTGGATTCAACAAGAACGTCTTACAACTTGGCCCACACATGACCGACCACTCATTTCGCTTGAGTGCATCGAATGTATATCACCAACGGTTGGGAGCTACCCACCGTCTTCTCGAAAAGGGACAACATCGAACATAGACAAAGACTGAAATGGATTTTCTCTAGATAGGTGATATACACCCTAATGGGAGCGACCCACTTAGCCATGCCGCCTGCCCGATTTTTGTTATTTCCCAGTTGATGAGGCTTGAGGTCATTACGTATCTTTTGAAACAATTGACCACCATTCACTTTGAATGCCACATCGTCATACCTGTCAAATCACAAATTGATTTCTTCAAAAATACCACGGGTATAAAGCTAAGAGAAACGAGTTCCTCCTCAAAAAAACATAAGAATGTTTGAAGAGATCAACTTAGGCGATCCGTTGGATACACTTTATCAGACATTCGTCCATTCAAGTTGTCCTGGGACTGGACAAACCGAGGGCACTATTCTGTAAACAGGATAGCCCTTGCATAACTCCGTCTTCAATATTTGATCGCAACGCTAATGTCCATACAGATTGGTTTTTAGATAATACATCTGATCCTGGTCTCTCCATATCGACGACGGAAAAATGGTCAAAAACTTCGATAGTCGATGATTTAACTATCAAAGAAAAACAGGTGTGCAAACAATGATATTATTTCCAGATGGAAATTCTATCGATCAATCAACATTCAACATTCATCCTTTTAATTTAAATTATCATTGATTCATTCATTTACCATTTCTATATACTCAACATCTCTTATTCCCTAAATTTATGAAATATACGTCATCAATCAATGGAAAACATTTCCATCTCTGTTTCACGTATTACTGTCATTCCAGTATTCTTTCTCATCAATATTTCATTTTCTATAGTTAGAAAATATCTCTGATTATATTTGGAAAATGTTTCCAAAATGTATTCATTTGGTTTAAACAGATGTTTAATAAAACATCACTAAGCCAATTTAAACCATTACACTCATTAACTAAATTCACTAAATCAATCTTCACTATCGAACCTTACCCATTCCTTAGTTAAAAACGAAGTCAATCAAGTTGGGGTGTAGTTACCTTTCAGACTTTAACTGAACAACATTTCTAACCTCGAAATAGACAAAGTTCACCTTTTAAACCTTTAACAAACTTCGTTACGTAACTCGGATTTCTATTTAGGAATCCACTTCTTTATTTTAAAACATTGATTATAATTATAGCTTTATAATCCCTTCTTCCCAAATATCTAATTTCAAAATATAAATTTTACCCCTTAATTTAACTAAACCACTAATTTATTCATAAACAAACAAATCCTGATTAATCCGGAAAGTAAGTATTACTTTACCGAATTTGATATAATCGAATTAAATGTATAATTCTCTTTTTCGAATACTCTTTATTTGATAGCTCCTTTTCGAATAAACTATATTCGATAACCCTTTCTTCGAATAACTATATTCAATCATTTCTCTTTGAATTATTTACATTCGATTAACCTCCTTTTGAATAAACTATATTCGATTAACTCCTTTAACTCTATTCGAACAAATTATTTCGAATAACTCCTTTTGATTAACTCATTTGGATTAACTCGGTTTGGTTACTCATCTTCACTAACTCAACTGGATTAACTCAACTAATTTAACTCAACTTGTTTAACTCCTACGAATAACTAATCTTCGATTAACTTATATTCAAATAACTATGTCAGTTTTAACTTTATTTCGAATGGCTAATATTCAATTTAACACCATTCGCTTGACTCTAGATCGCAGCGATCACAATGGTTACGCCTGATTCCCTCAGGAAACATCTGACCGCCATAGGCTATCTGCAGCCCTGCGAATTACGCTAGTAGTCGTACGAAATGGCAACTCATCCTAAATAATTACATTTGACTAACCCTATCTCAAATAGATCAACTCTAATTGAATAACTAATATCCAGTTAATTCTAATTTGATTAACTCTACCTAATTAACTCTACGTTTATTCAGTTTCAAATATCGATGTCGAAATCGACTTTTACTTCTCTATATAAGTCTTGACTTATATATATTCTATTTATGCAATGATAAATATTTCATTTGATTTATAAAATATTATTTATAAATTATTCTTCTCAATCTATCGGTCAAAATAGATTCTATTTTAAAACTTTGCTTTAAATCCATAACACGTTATACCCGTGTGCGAAGCACGTGTCTAAATCCTTCAAATGTAAAATTCTCCTTTTCTACAATTCTAGTCACTTTTCCAGTATTCCTTTTAAAATCAATTTATTTACAAATATTTCCTCTTTCTATTCTATCTATTTTTCAAATAAATACCCCTTTCGATTCTATTTGTAAATAGTTTACAAATAATTGTTTTCAATACCATTTGTAAATAGTTTTACAATTCCTTTTCAATTCTATCTATTTGATTTACAAATAAATATTCCTTTTTAATCTATTTATTTTCTAAATAAATAGTTTTCTTTTTATAAAATCTTTTGAATTTATAAATATTTATTTTTCATTATAATATTGAAAATTTCCTTTTTAACATTCCAGTATTCCCTATGGTATTCAACATACCATATAATAATGATCAGTATCATTCCAACATACAAAATCAACAACAGATTTCATATCACATCATATAACACAATATATGAAAAACAGTAAAATAAATGTTGAGGAACCCAGTTGGGTTCCTCTGACCTATTTCCCTGCATCCATAGATGTTAAGCAATAAAATTAACATCAATTTCATGTAACTATGAAATATTTTGCTAAACAGAATCAATATATGATTAACAATGTATATCTATATCGTTGGCTATATTTTCAATCAACTGACTTGCAGTTCAACCAAACAGCCAACACAAAGCAAACAACCATCATTTATAAATTCTAAAAATATTTTATAAAAATATAAATTGAGCAGAGTTAGTGAGATTTACTAGCATTGGACGGTTATCGTTAAACAACGATAATTGGTCATTGATTTGATTCAGGCATTTAGTTTCACCATAAATCCAAACGAGCCCCAATTCACTCCCGGTTCATTTCATGGTGTAGCCACCATCCCCACGATCCCATCGGATCTTGTTTTGTCCAATTCTGATATCGTATGATAAAGTGGTTCAATTTCAAAGTTAATATACATTTAAATTAAAACTAACTAGAATTTATTTTCCAGCGGCTCACCATTTATTAAGGCCCAAACCACTTCCTCTTTACAACCAGACCCGCTACCCTTATCTTCCTTTTCCCTGTCAAAACTTGGACCGCTGCTCCTTATTTTTACGTTGCCATTTCCAATTTTCGATTTCCATTCTCTCCCACCATACTTAACCGGTAAATTTCAAACCAGTTCCAACCTTTGTCTCGTCGATTCCTCTTTCAGCCCACGCCTTCCATAATCAACTCGAGATCCCTCCTCAAGGAAACGATGTCAGCACCTTTTCGTTCAACACAGTAAACTTGTCGACATTTTCCTCCCACAAAACCCTCAATACTTTGCAACAACATACGAAACCATCGTATAAACCCGAATGCAACCTCCACTGCTCACTTGAAGTCTTTCTTTTCGATTTTCAGATCAACGAAATTATCACCGAGTTGCATGAAAAGGACTGAGCTTGAAGCTCTTCTGTGCAGTGTCGAATGAAGGCTGTATTTGAGATTTAAAGTGAAGCATATGATTCCCTTTTTTTCTCTTTCTTTACTTCTGACCGTAAATAAAGGATGTGAATTTGAATTTCATTGTTGTAGGAAAATGAAGTGGAGAGTCTGATTTAAACAGATATAGGAGAGGACGGCATGGGTTTTAAAGTTTCGAGCAGAAGAAAAGAAAAAGGAGTGAAGCTTTATATACAGTATTTTCCTTGGCATCCACGGAAGTAAAAAAGTTTGGTACCCACGCAAAGCTACAAAACTTGGCATCCACGAAAATAGTACCCTAGTAGTGAAGAAATGAATATAGATAGGATAGGTAGGTTGCAAAACAGAGTATATATATATGTATATATATTAAATGATTTTCTGTTGGGTTATTTCAATGGTGACTTTTGGTTAATATAGATACGCAACTGATACTGAAATGATCGTGTATATATATCGTTTGATTTATAGTATTTTACATTGAATTGTGTAACTGTTTTTATGTAGTAGGTCGAGTGAGCCAGTATGTCTTGTTCCTCCTTTCCCATAGCGTACACATAACCCAATGATACCATCTAAACCAATTGTTAACTGGATATAAACCCGCCATGACACATATTCTTATTTCTTCCGTGTGAGCAAATTGATGAATTAGTGGTAGATTCATATTTGTTGGCTGATGCAAGGTTGAGGATACATATAAGACGTTATCGTTATATATGTATTGTTGATGCATGCACCGATCTTGGTTTGGTGACAATTAAAGAGCGTTACACCTTGCAACTTGAATGCTGGAAGTCAGTTCCTGGCGATTGAAGTTAAGTTGGACATCAATTCACATGAGATTTTAATTTGTTCAAGTATATATAGTTGAGTACCACATTAAACACTACTACATATATACATACGGGCGGCCAACGACAAAAATAAAAATACCATTGTGATCAATGATGCGCCACGATCCAAAAAATATAATAATATCGGTAGGTTGACTCATATTTTGAAACCCCAAAATATTGATATAGGGTGCAAAATACTCCAAATGAAAAAGTTGCATATTTAATTAATTAAAAATTACAGTAAAATTCTAAAAATTAAATTATCGCTACGTCTCAAAAGAACCTTGTCTAAATTCGAATCCATTATGCAGTTATTACCAATAAACTATTACGGTCGAAGAACGATTCTATAACGACTATTTGAAAATTTGATTTGGACATAAATAAAAATCTACACGACGAAATCCAGATTTTTCTCTTCCATCCGAACAATATACTTCACCAGCTCCTAACGTTTCTTATTTCACAGAAATCCGATTTAAAATGGACCCTGTACATTCAATTGATGTTCAAATCGCCAAATAGCGAACTACCGCGCCATTTCGAGCTCGATTATAATTATAATATAATTATACGTTCAAACTATCATTCAAATAATATATTCGTTATTCTAATTCAATTCTAAACTGAATTAAATATCACCGATGATCCAATTCACATCATTTTGTGAATTCCACTATTTCTGACTATTTCAGAAATTACATATATTATTATATTATTTACTTTAATCAATTATTCAATATTATTTAATTCTGATTATTTTAAATAACCAAACCATTATTTAAATAATTAAATAAATTAATTATATCACTGAAAAATGCGGGTCGTTACACCTATGTATTATAATAGCTGAGAGCAAATATTTCACAACAATAATGGACATAGAGTTGGAGATCTCATATTTTAGACATGCAATTTGTGATTAAAACTACTGACTACTCTAAGCCAGATATGCAGCAACACTATGATGAATGGAGAGTAAAATTTTCTATTGCGTTTTAAAGGCAAAAAATAGTGCTTCTAAAAGTTCATCCAAAGGTTTTCAAAGGGCAAAAAATAATTGCAACATTTAATTAATCTCCTAGATTCTGTTAACTAACTCTAGTTATATATCTCGTCGCTTCTCCGCAAATGGTCAAGCCTAATTGTAGATAAGTTGGTGGAACAACTAGATATGGAATTATTCACCAATCGATTTTAGGGTAAATTACAACATTGATTTTGGTTCTTGGAATAGAATTCATAATCAATTGGGTTTTGGAGGAAGTATAAATATAGTAGTTCCGACTAAAATGGTTCAAAGTTTGATGCTGACTCTGAAATATTTCCTTGAGAGGGGATCATGGACAATGTAGATACTCGACAGGAGGGAAGAAATGCACTGCTGTAAGCTCTGCGAAGCGGTATGTTTAACCTATTTATAGTTTTAGTAATATATATGAGTGATGATCATATGTCTAATTATTATATTCTTAAGGTCTACTGATGCATGCATACTTGATTCTTTATTTGTCTATTAAAGTTAAATTAGTGGCTCTAGCTGTATAGATGGACAATGAGCTATTGCTTTGTTTTTTCCCATTTGTGCCAAAATAACAATCTGACATGTGCTAGTTTGATGCCTTCTATTCTGTTAGAAGCTTTTATAATCATACTGATAATAGTCAAAAGAAATAAAATATCATGGGCTTTGGGCTTGAATGTTTTCCCTGATAGGGTTTTTGTACTTTAAGGCTCTGGTGTTGGTCCTAGGGGCTAGAAAATGAGGATGTGTCAGGCGATAAAAGTAGTTAAGGATTTAGAACGAGATGTGCAGGAGAGTAAGAGAATGTTGGTAACAAGGTATAAGAAAAAGAAGGTGAAAAAGGAGATATGATGATGTATTATTAATTTCCTCCCTTTTAGACCATAATAAAGCAGTGTTTCTGGCAATTTGGATAAATAAGATATATTATGATTTTTTATTCTAAATGGCTTTTGTAACAACTCGAATTTTTATAACATGTTAAAACAAGAAATCAAGGTAGAATTAAAATTTAAAATCAGAATTAGGGGAAAAAGGGTTATGCCATTGCGTTCGTCTCGAATTTTTACATGAAATAGAGTCCGAATTTTCGAAAATCGGAGTCCGGATGAAGAAGTTATGGCCTGTACAAGTTTCAGCAGTTTTCAAGCAACACTGGACCAGGGGGGTCGACCTACCCCCCCCCCCCCCCCGGCCCCCCAGATCGACCATAGGGTCGACCTACCCCCCAGGTCGACCATAGTGTCGACCTCCCCCCTTACAGGTCGACCTGTTTTTACCCAGAACTCATTTTTGAAGCCTGAGACGTGTTTTGACGATCCGGATTGATTCTAGGGTTAATCTAAGGGCCTAAACTAGTTGCTACACCTATAAAAACACCCTTAGACCTAACCTAATTCATATCAAATCATTCTTACACTATTATGCTGCTGAACTCCCTCTTGAACCATGCCCCTCCCCCAAATTAAAGCTTAAGCATTCAAACTCAAATCAATTCGAAGAAGAAAGCTTCAACAATGATTCAAGACAATAAATCAATAACGCCGCAACATTTTTACAACAAATTCAGTTCCTAGTTCACTAGCCATGCTCTGTAAGTTCTAGTTATTTTTAGATTAAATTATTTAAATATAATATGGGCATGTGATGAAGTGAAATTGGATTTAAGTATGTTTATCGATCTATTTCTATTGCTTCTTGGATCTTGAGTTTTGAAACTTGTCTATCTTTATTCCCATGTCTAGTTTATGATCTATTCATCCTGTTGTAAATCATTTTTCTTGATTCATTACCAAGTTGTAATCTTCATGCCTGTGATGATGTTTTTCTCTCTGATCTTATTTTTATGAAAAATTCTACCTTCCCCTATTTATTTTCCTTTGATGAACCTAGGTCAATTTTGAACCTAGTCCTAAACTACGATATGCGTGCGAGGGTATACGGGGGAAATATTGGAATATTGCCCAGTGGAATATATGTGTTTGGTGGAATTGAAGGCATAATATGAAAATTGGATGTTTGGGGATAATTTACCATTAACATGAAACTTGATATTTGGGTATTGTCATTTTATGGTAATTGCAAGAATGGGGATTGACATATATAATTTGACATGGATCTTGATATATACAATTTGATATGGATCTTGATAAATATATATATATAATTTGGCATGGATCTTGATATATGTAATTTGGCTAGAACTTGTTATGAGTAAATTGGTGTAAACGTAGTATACATGTAATTTTGGGGATAAAACTTGAACTATGTAAATTGGTCATAGCTTTGTAAACATGTAAATCATGAATCTTGACATATGTAAAGCGGCATGAAACTTGGTATATGTGTAAATTGGCATAAAGTTGGCATACATGTAAAACGGCATGAATTGAACATATGTAAATTTGGTAGGAATTGGGCATATGTAAAATTTACATGTAATCTAGAACTTGGGCATATGTTAATTATGTAAAATTTGGAGTTGAAACATATATGATAATTTATGACTTAGTAGAGGTTTAATATGAAGGCGCCTAAGTTGGGTTTTGGGTAATTGGCATGTATTGTAAATAAAAGGCTATAACTTGGCATAACCTTATAATGAATTATGATAATAATTTGGGAACACATTTTGGGGCAAAAACGTGAATCATGAACATTTCTATATGTTAAACACATGAACTGATATTGGGGGTTTTGGGTGGAATACGACCATTAATGAACCTTTGACACGAGGTTAGACTCAGATTGTGGTGTAAATCTGCCCGGAACCGCCCCGCAAATCCAGTAGCCACAAAGTGTCAGTCTAATGTGAGAGGTCAAAGGCCAAATTGTAGGCGTAACGATTTATGACACGAGGTTAGACCCAGTTTGTGGTATAAATCTGCCCGGAACCGCCCGACAAATCCAGTGGCCACAAAATGCACGGTCTAATGTGAGAGGTCATGATTTGTTCGTCATAATGAATGAATTAAGGAATACTAACCATAATAAGACGTGGGTATGGTTAGAGGGTTAGGTGGGATGACATGGAAATTTGACATGTAAATGTGGATCTAACCGATATGAGTTAAGAACATGTAAAACTTATAAATGTAGGCTCAACCAATATGATATGAATGGGTGGTTTAAGTAACGTGGCTAGGCTAATGACACTTAACCGTTATAACATGGCTAGCGGATGGGTTGGACTAACTTGAATAGGTTGATAGCACCCAATCGATATAACCTGACAAGTGGCAGGGTTAAGTCAACTTGAACATATAGATAATACTTAACCAACTTAGCATGATACGTGGGCGGGTTAAGTCATGAACCCCTTGAATATACTTAACCAATTGGACACGATGATTTGATATGGTTAAGTCATGAACCGCTTGAATATACTTAACCAATTGGACACGATGATTTGATTAAGTCATGAACTGCTTGAATATACTTAACCAATTGGACACGATGATTTGGTAGGGTTAAGTCATGAACCGCTTGAACATACTTAACCAACTTGACACATGATTCGTAGGGCTAAGTCATGAACTTGAACGACAACACTTAGCCAATTTGACATGACACGTAGGCAGGTTAAGTCACGAACTTGAATGACAACACTTTACCAACTTGACATGCTAGACTGATAGGGTTAAGCCTCGAATTTAAATGACAACACTTAACCTACTGAACGGAAACCCTAGTTACGCGGTGCTTTTCAGCAGTAACCCACAAGATGTATCACGGTACCCTGGAACTAGGCAGGGTTGAGCATGATTTCTGGGCTAATTGTAAGTGACCAGAACGACGGCTGAGTTGGTGCGCCATTATAGGTTCAGGCGGACTATGGTCGTGCACGTTGTCCGGAGTTGAAAAAGCAGGCGTTGGGCACTAGTAGGTTTACACTGTGCGTGCTTGATTCGTGTCGGTGGTTGGCACCCTAGGGCTTGATACACCCTATGGTGGACCTAGCACAGGTGACTACATTTCGTGATTGGGCCGTATGACACAGACACATGAACGAGCTAGGACTTGTAGGGAGCCGATCAATTCATAGATCGTTACGTGGAATTCGTTAGGTAGCATAATCCCTAGTGGTCCTAGGTGGCATAAACCCTAATTGAATCTAGAAAACATTTAATAGGTAGCATAATCCCTAGTGGTCCTAGGTGGCATAAATCCTAGTTGAACACGCGATAGTTCATGATAATGAAACCTAGCCAGAACAAGGGTGGCAGTCCAAACGATTTCAAGAATGGTGGCACTACGTTGAAGTAGTACAGAAATACATGATGAAACCCATACGATATACGGCAAGGGACTGTACATATACATGGAAAGGATGATACGGGTTGGGGTACTAGTACATTTGGTGCAGAGAATTTAGGAAATCAGAGCAAATAGATATCATTTTAATGGTGAAGCAGAGAAATCTTGCGATGCTTGATAGATATCTTGCAAAACTATACTTATTTCATCTTAAATGGGAACCTTGCAATGTTATACATGACTGAAATCCTATGATGTTATTCTTAGTTATCGTGCCTGTAGCTTATCTTGTCATCATGCTTATTTTTACTTTCAGTTTATTCATGCCATGTTATCTTTACCTGTTTTTATGCTGAAAGTCACTAGGACTTTCTCAGTCTTTATGACTGACCCAGTTTGTTTTGCCTCCTTTTCTTTTGTCCCCGCCCCCCCAGGTTCGCAGGGTGGGAATAGAGCTTAGTTCGGATCTTACCAAGCTCCAAGGCTCTTTCATGTACTGCTTGGATTTCTCTTGGCTATGGCCTGCTTTGCTGTTTACTTGGGGAATGATTTATGACTATGGTTTTATGCTTCTTTACTATTGCAAGACAGATTTCGATGTAATGGATTTAGTAGCATTTTGTTGTAAAAGGCTTTAGACCTTTCTTGATTTTAAAGCAATGAAATTTGGTTCTTCTTCCGCTGTTTTATATGCTCTGTCTTGTAATATTTCTGTGTATGTTTACCTAGATAATGCTCCACCAAAGCTAGTGCATTCCCTTTGTGAGTGACCCTAGCGGAGGTGGGGTGTTACATTTGGTATCAAAGCAGAAGGTTACCAGACTGGGCAAAAGTTTTTAAAACCTTTTGAAATTATTTTAAAAACTATATACAAAGAAGCATTTTTCAAAAAAAGTTTTATTTTTAAAGGCTATTCCCCAAGGGACATTAGCATTATCCTTTGTTTCCTTATTTGAATCCCTTTTCCATTCTTTTCTCCATCTGTAGTCACATTAGTTCCATCTATGACTAATCTTATTTCAAGCTTTGTAGGGTTGCCGTGCGATGGAGGTAGTTCTCGAGAGACCTGTTAACACGTTATATAAGTGGGGATAAGAGTGGTTAAGGCGAATGAGGCTCAGAACAAGAAGGTAGAAATGTTTCTGTAGGAAAGTCTAGTTTATCTTTCTATCCTGTTCTTACCATTTTTGATTATGGTATATCGCATCCTTTTTATTTCTGCTTCGATAGTTGAGACGCTGCACCTTAGTACTAGCGTAGTAGAGGATCCCATTTTATTCTCAAATCTTGTTAGGGAATCGGCTCATTTATTCATGACTCGTTTGGATTTGGGAATGTCTATGCTAAGTGTTGAGTTTAGAAGTAATGCTTATGTTTTTTTGGGCTATGGGTTGATTCTAGGGATGGAGTGGTTATCCAGTAATGGTGCCATTCTTGAGTATAAAAGACGGTAGTCAGATTCTTGACTTGCCTTGGTAATGTCCTCGAAGTCTAGTGTAACCCTTAGGGTTCTGCCATGCTTGGTTACCTAGAATCTCTTGATACATCTATTGATCCCGAGTAGTGTACGCCACTAAGGTGGATGGTTCATTTCGCTTACGCATGAGTTATACGAAATTACCTTAGTAATTACATTTGGAAACATGGTTGACATCTGTTTATTTGCAGGAGATAATCCTTCTGCTTGGAATACCCTATAAACGAGATCCAGGATTCACTAGTGAATTTTGGAGAGCTTGCATGAAACCATAAGTACGCAGTTATGTTTAAGCCAAGTATACTAGAAAAAGAATAAGTGAAAGTGGAACAAGAGGCAACAGTGAAATGAGTTCCAACTCATATTTTGGAAATAGGAATTAAGAAGCTACGAAATTTTGAAGTTAAAGATGGACAAAGCATAATGGAGTTAAGCTCAAGGAAATGCGACTTTGAAGATTGAAGACTAGATACGTGCATCATATCTCTTTTTAAGAGTATATCCTTGATCCCTCTTTTCCTATAGATCTTACTTACATGCTATCTTTTATGTCTATCCTCTCGGTCCTATTCTCAATTTTATTTCTGTTGCAAACACCATAAGGAGAATGACTCATCTGGTTGTGATATATGTTGGGGTTTGAGGGTGTATGTTGGGTTGACTAAACTTTTTGGGCTTTATAGGATATGGGTTGGTTTTAGGAAGGGATTTCTTGAGACCTAAAAGGAGTTTATCATGTTTGGTTTCCTAGAATTATATATATTGGTTTTGGGTACAAAGTTTTTCTTTACTTGCTTCTATCATTCGGTTATACCTTTAGGTAGGAACAATTGGGTGTAAACATGTGTTTGAGACATGTTATGATTGATGGTTGCAAGTGGCTACTAGTGGTTGCTCGTGATTACATAACACACATTAGGCACTAGATCGGCTCAGACACATTTCCATATTGCATATGCATGAGTGTTTATAATTGTTTATGGATGAAATTGGATGTGTTATCATGTGGATGTCGCATATGGATGGATGTTTGTGCACACATATAGCGTTTAGTGTTTATATGATTATGACTATTTGCATACATGTTGGATTCATAGCACTAAACATATTTTGCATTTAAAAAGATCAATCAGGCCTGATCATTTGCATTAGACAAGGAACATATACACACACTTTCTGCATATGTTTATACAGCATTAGAAATCTCTTAAGGACAATGGATGCCTGTGATTGATGATTGAGCAGATGGATGATTGGATGGCAGGACACATTCTTCTTAACTTGAAGACTTCGGGGACGAAATCCTTTGAGGAGGGGAGAATGTAACAACCCAAATTTTTATAACATGTTAAAACAAGAAATCAAGGCAGTATCAAATTTTAAAATTAGAATCAGGGGAAACAGGTTACGCCATTGCGTTCGTCTCGAATTTTTACATGAAATAGAGTCCGAGTTTTCGAAAATCGGAGTCTGGATGAAGAAGTTATGGCTTGTACAAGTTTCAGCAGTTTCCAGGCAGCACTGGACTAAGGGGGTCGACCATAGGGTCGACCTACCCCCCCACCCCCAGGTCGACCATAGGGTCGACCTACCCCCCAGGTCGACCATAGTGTCAACCTCCCCCTTACAGGACGACCTGTTTTGACCCATAACTCATTTTTGAAGCCTGAGACGTGTTTTGACAGTCCGGATTGATTCTTGGGTTAATCTAAGGGCCTAAACTAGTTGCTACACCTATAAAAACACCCTTAGACCTAACCTAATTCATATCAAATCATTCTTACACTATTATGCTGTTGAACTCCCTCTTGAACCATGGCCGCCGCCCCCAAATTAAAGCTTAAGCATTCAAACTCAAATCAATTCGAAGAAGAAAGCTTCAACAATGATTCAAGACAATAAATCAACAACGCCGCAACATTTTTACAACAAATTCAGTTCCTATTTCACTAGCCATGCTCTGTAAGTTCTAGATATTTTCAGATTAAATTATTTAAATATAATATGGCATGTGATGAAGTGAAATTGGATTTAAGTATGTTTATCGATCTATTTCTGTTGCTTCTTGGATCTTGAGTTTTGAGACTTGTCTATCTTTATTCCCATGTCTAGTTTGTGATCTATTCAGCTTGTTGTAAATCAGTTTTCTTGATTCATTACCAAGTTGTGATCTTCATGCCTGTGATGATGTTTTTCTCTCTGATCTTATTTTTATGCAAAGTTTTACCTTCCCCTAATTATTTTCCTTTGATGAACCTAGGTCAATTTCGGACCTAGGCCTAAACTACGAAATGCATGCGAGGGTATACGGGGGGAATATTGGAATATTGCCCAGTGGAATATATGAGTTTGGTGGAATCGAAGGCATAATATGAAAATTGGATGTTTAGGGATAATTTACCATTAACATGAAACTTTATATTTGGGTATTGTCATTATATGGTAATTGCAAGAATGGGGATTGACATATATAATTTGACATGGATCTTGATATATATAATTTGATATGGATCTTGATATATATATATATATATAATTTGGCATGGATCTTGATATATGTAATTTGGCTAGAACTTGTTATGAGTAAATTGGTGTAAACGTAGTATACATGTAATTTTGGGGATAAAACTTGATCTATGTAAATTGGGCATAGCTTTGTAAACATGTAAATCATGATGTAAAGCGGCATGAAACTTGGTATATGTGTAAATTGGCATAAAGTTGGCATACATGTAAAACGACATGAATTGAACATATGTAAATTTGGTAGGAATTGGGCATATGTAAAATTTACATATAATCTAGAACTTGGGCATATGTTAATTATGTAAAATTTGGAGTTGAAACATATATGATAATTTATGACTTAGTCGAGGTTTAATATGAACATGCCTAAGTTGGGTTTTGGGTAATTGGAATGTATTGTAAATAAAAGGCTATAACTTGGCATAACCTTATAGTGAATTATGATAATAATTTGGGAACACTTTTTAGGGCAAAAACGTGAATCATGAACATTTCTATATGTTAAACACATGAACTGATATTGGAGTTTGGGTGGAATACGACCATTAATGAACCTTTGACACGAGGTTAGACTCAGTTTGTGGTGTAAATCTGCCCGAAACCGCCCGGCAAATCCAGTAGCCACAAAGTGCCAGTCTAATGTGAGAGGTCGAAGGCCAAATTATAGGCGTAACGATTTATGACATGAGGTTAGACCCACTTTGTGGTATAAATCTGCCCGGAACCGCCCGACAAATCCAGTGGCCACAAAATGCACGGTCTAATGTGAGAGGCCATGATTCGTTTGTCATAATGAATTAATTAAGGAATACTAACCATAATAAGACGTGGGTATGGTTAGAGGGTTAGGTGGGATGACATGGAAATTTGACATGTGAATGTGGACCTAACCGGTATGAGTTAAGAACATGTAAAACTTATAAATGTAGGCTCAACCAATATGATATGAATGGGTGGGTAAAGTAACGTGGCTAGGCTAATGACACTTAACCGTTTTAACATGACTAGTGGATGGGTTGGGCTAACTTGAATAGGTTGATAACACCCAATCGATATAACCTGACACGTGGCAGGGTTAAGTCAACTTGAACATATAGATAATACTTAACCAACTTAGCATGATACATGGGCGGGTTAAGTTATGAACCGCTTGAATATACTTAACCAATTGGACACGATGATTTGATAGGGTTAAGTCATGAACCGCTTGAATATTCTTAACCAATCGGACATGATGATTTGATAAAGCCATGAACCGCTTGAATATACTTAACCAATTGGGCACGATGATTTGGTAGGGTTAAGTCATGAACCGCTTAAACATACTTAACCAACTTGTCACATGATTCGTAGGGCTAAGTCATGAACTTGAACGACAACACTTAGCCAATTTGACATGGCACGTAGGCGGGTTAAGTCACGAACTTGAATGACAACACTTAACCAACTTGACATGCTAGACTGATGGCGTTAAGTCTCGAATTTAAATGACAACACTTAACCTACTGAACGGAAACCCTAGTTGCGCGGTCCTTTTCAGCAGTAAGCCACTAGATGTATCATGGTACTCTGGAACTAGGCAGGGTGGGGCATGATTACTGGGCTGATTGTAAGCGACCAGAACGACGGCTGAGTTGGTGCGCCATTATAGGTTCAGGCAGGCAATAGTCGTGCACGTAGTCCAGGGTTGAAAAAGCATGCATTAGGCACCAGTAGGTTTACGCTGTGCGTGCTTGATTCGTGTCGGTGGTTGGCACCCTAGGGCTTGATACACCTTATGGTGGACCTAGCACAGGTGACTACATTTCGTGATTGGCCGTATGACACAGACACATGAATGAGCTAGTACTTATAGGGAGCCAATCGATTAATAGATCGTTACGTGGAATTCGTTAGGTAGCATAATCCTTAGTGGTCCTAGGTGGCATAAACCCTAATTGAATCTAGAAAACGTTCAATAGGTAGCATAATCCCTAGTGGTCCTAGGTGGCATAAATCCTAGTTGAACATGCGATAGTTCATGATAAGGAAACCTAGCCAGAACAAGGGTGGTAGTCCAAACGATTTCAGGAATGGTGGCACTACATTGAAGTAGTATAGAAATACATGATGAAACCCGTACGATATACGGCAAGGGACCGTACATATACATGGAAAGGATGATACAGATTGGGGTACTAGTACAGTTGGTGCAGATAATTTAGGAAATCAGAGCAAATAGATATCATTTTAATGGTGAAGCAGAGAAATCTTGCGATGCTTGATAGAAATCTTGCGAAACTATACTTAGTTCATCTTGAATGGGAACCTTGCAATGTTATACATGACAGAAATCCTATGATGTTATTCCTAGTTATCATGCCTGTAGCTTATCTTGTCATCATGCTTACGTTTACTTTCAGTTTATTCATGCCATGTTATCTTTGCCTGTTTTTATGCTGAAAGTCACTAGGACTTACTCAGTCTTTATGACTGACCCAGTATGTTTCGCCTCTTTTTCTTTCGTTCCCCCCTAGGTTCGCAGGGTGGGAATACAGCTGAGTTCGGATCTTACCAAACTCCAAGGCTCTTTCATGTACTGCTTGGATTTCTCTTGGCTATGGCTTGCTTTGTTGTTTTACTTGGGGAATGATTTATGACTATGGTTTTATGCTTCTTTACTATTGCAAGACAGATTTCGATGTAATGGATTTAGTAGCATTTTGATGTAAAAGCTTTAGACCTTTCTAGATTTTAAAGCAATGAAATTTGGTTCTTCTTCCGCTGTTTTATATGTTCTGTCTTGTAATATTTCTGTGTATGTTTACCTAGATAATGCTCCACCAAAGCTAGTGCATTCCCTTTGTGAGTGACCTAGCGGAGGTGGGGTGTTACAGCTTTTCTAGGGTCAGACATTCTAGATCACTTTCTTAAACTTCAAAGTGAATTTTTATCATATTTGAATATCCGTACAAAGCTATTAACTAACTTTGTCTTGAATTATAGTTATCATAATTTCATTTTATTTATTTACTATTAACATTATTTTAGAATTTATTTATTCTTTATGGTATAGGAATGGTACATTGTTAATGATTTAAGAACAGACGTGGCTAGCCCTCAACAGGATATGAGCCACATGCAAAGAATGCTAGAAGCATGCATGGATATGCAACTTGAATTGCAGCGGACTATTAAGCAAGAAATATATGCAACTTTAAATCAGTCTACTGGTGAAAATGGTCAGTTTTATCATAACATTGTGAATGAATTAACATGGGTAAAAGGTAAACATGTGACGAGATACCATGTTCTCTTACTTTCAATGCTTTTTTGTTGAAAAGTATCTCTACTATCTCAATGTGGCATGGAGCAGTATATATTCCTCACTATACCATTTGTTTAATAGATACAAGTTTGTCTCGAATTCAATCAATATCTACTAATTATTGTCGTAATAACAGCCCTCCTTTACACTTGGCACAAAATTACTCAGTTGAGAAAGGCATAACCGATACCAATAATGATCATATTGGTATGCCAGCATATTTCTTTATCATTATTTGGTGTTCACACATAATGATAAAATATGACAAAATAAACTTCAAAAATGATGCACCCATATATAAATTTAACTTAATTCACAGGTTTTGCTTTTAACTATTGATTTGATTGTATACACAAATATTTATCATTATCATCTCCTTGGTCATCTCATGTTTATTTATTTATTTTGGAACCACAAAAAACAGTCCATGTCTCATGTATTGGCTCAGTGTACTATAGGTCTTTGTGCATGTGCATTATTATATGATTCCCAGTGTTTTGAAATTATATACTTGTTTATGGACTATTCATTATTTTTACATAACCATATTACTTGCAGAAATTTGATGAAACTGAGATGCCATACTTTCCATAGTAATCAAAGTTGTGTCTGCAAAAACAAGGGTTCTATGGAATCTACACCAAAAGAAAATAGGAAAAATACATGTACAGATCCATGTTAATAATTTTAGCAAGTTTGAATCTCATCATTTTTATATTTTTATAAATGGTTTAGCTTCTAATACATAAGTTGTCTTACTGTCATCTTCTATGTTTTATCAAGTAAGATGTGAAAAAATCAGATTAATCTAAGTTATTGTTAGTTTTCTTTATATGTCATCTTCATCCATTTATTTCTTACAATTATATGTTAACCTTCTGTGTAGCTAAGTGCATTCGATACGTCTGATGCATTTTGGACTTTTTAGATCAAAGGTGAATCTAATTGACTATTATTACAATTCATTGCAAGAAAACAATTTACATAATCCCTCTTGTTATATAGATCCTTGAAAAGGTTTGCTGCTCACATTTAGTTTAGACTCAGAATTTGCATTTGACCCTCTAAGTCTACCATGTTTGACAGTGAATTAACTTGAGATCTCTTAGGCATCATTGCATAAAAGATTTTAGTTGTAATGAGTAAAAGATTATGCTTCTTTTTGGTAGGTGTTGTATGGCGCCTTTTGAGAATAATACAAGATGTCACTCCATCTTCAAATCGATCAAGCTTGTCGATGTTTATGAAAAATATTTTTAATATGCATTCATTTTGGTTAGCTACAGTCGTATGTATGTTAATTTTTATCATAGATATCTACGTTTATTCCTTCATGTATGAAATATTATGGATATATATATATATATATATTTTTTTTTTTGTGATTTGGCTTATGACTCTATTTCTTAGTGTACATTAACGTGGTAATTGTGGTTTCTTGAATTGTTATAATATATTAGTAGAATTGAAAATTATAAGCTTTGAAGGTAATGGCAGCAAAAATGTGCAATAGAAATATTTGTATTAGCTTTGTTATATTATAGCTTCATGCTAGTGCTATAGAAAATATTTTGCAAGAAATAAAACGATGTTGTAGTAGATAATAATGAATTTTCTATAGCTTATCTGTAACGGCCCACAGATTTTCGATTCTGAAAATCCACACAAAAACACCATGTCGAACCTTCAAACATCGAAAACACAGGAACATTATTAGAAAGAATTTAGAGGGTGAGGTTAGAAAGAAAGAAATATTAGAATAGAAGAAGAAGAAGAAGAACCAATACAACACAGAATCAGTGTCTCACATCGCAGCTGACAAAAATATAATATAAAAATAGATCTTTATTGAGAGCTTTGAAAAACACACTTATAATCATCAGAGTACATAAACACATCTAGATAGTCACATAATCTATCCTCATATACAACACACAGCAGAATACATACTAGGTATCATATGTCTGGACTACTCCAGCTCGTCTCTTCACAGCATTTGATAACCTGTACAACCTGGTCTAACCCGCACATTACAAATGTTGGATCAGTCTTGTGAACCAGAGTGAGAAAACACATTTAGTTTATGGTAACATCCAATTTGATTTTTAATGTCAAAATCTTTTCGAAAGAAAGGATAATCGTAAGACCAAATCCACACATAAATACAAACGGTTTTACCTTATAATAACCCAAAATATTTTTGAAATCAATATCTTTTCTGATATTATAATAGTGCCTAAATACAAATAAATATCAATCTAGCAAAACACTTGCATCTCACGCCGTACATACATAGTATACAATCAAACCGCGGGCTCTTATTGGATAATGGATTTCCTGGAAAGGTATGGGACCACCTTCCTGACAATGTACCTCTTGAGATATATACATTGGGGTTCAACAAGAACATCTTGCAACCCAGGCTAAACATGACCGGCCCTTCACTTCGCTTGAGAGTATCGAATGTATCATTACCACGGTTGGGGGCCAGCCAACTGAATCAATAACATACATATAAAAATAAAAAGGGACAACCGAAGGCATTTGCTTTCTCCAGATCAGGTAATGGTATACCCTTTTGATGGGTGCGACCCATATAGCCATGTGACCTACCTGATTTTGTGTCATTTCCAGGTTGATGAGGCTTGAGGTTATGAATATCTTTAGAACATCTGGCCACCACTCACTCTGAATGCCACATCATCAAATCTGCCAGAAATCACTAGTTGACATCCAAAAAAATACTCTAGTTGTTAAGCTCAGAGAACGGTCGCTCTCCGTCACCAACTACGGTATGTTAGAAGAAATCAACGTACGCAATCCCTTTGGAAGTACTCTATCATACACCCGTTCATACAAGTCATCTAGGAATAGGATGAACCAAAGGCACCCTCTTACCACATCCTAGGTATCACCCTATAGATCAGTTGCGAGTAATCCTTGCAATCTGTAGATTTCAATCACGATCGAATCACAAGTTATAATAACTCTGGTGGACTAGACCAAAGAAATTTAATAAGTAGTTCTTCCGATCATGAAGATCCACGGTCTTCAATTACTCCATTTTCAGTCAGCGTCTTCACGTATTTGTTGGTTCAGAATGGTTTTCGAAAATAAATTTGATCCCGGACTTTCCGTACCAACAATCGTATAGGCCAGATTTTTGATAGTCGGTTCTTTAACTATCAAATAAAAGTGATGAAAATAAAATGAGTTCACTGATTCGATACTCAACATTACTTTGCCTTTTTAATTAAAAACAATTAACAAATGTTAATTTATAACGCCTAAACCTTTCCAATATTACAAATATAGCTTTTCACTTCTCATTTAACATAAGATTATTTTCAAAACTCTTTTTTTTAATACTTGGGGAAAATATCCTATAATTGTATATAATTTCCTATTTTTCTATCATTTCAAAACACTTTCTATCTTATTACTCATTATGTATAATTGGGAAATAAATTCATCTTATCGCTCGTAAAACAATGTTACAAAAACTTTCTTGTTTTATTATCGGAAATAATAACCAACTCTTGTTCTTTAGAATAAGTCCATTCCAAAATTCACTTTCCATTTACTTTTATCTAGAAAATACCATTATAATCTTACATAATCTCCTTTTACTTCTTGTACTTCGGAAAAATCATTATATATACGTTCTCTAATCTTTCCATTTTCGTTACTTTGGAAATGTCATTATACATATTTCAAATCTTTAAATTATCATTGCTTATTATTTCTCAAATGGAAATAATAAATCATTCTATATCTCTTTACCATTACAACTAATATCATACTCAGATAGTCCTAAAGTCGCTCAAGTTGGGGTATCTATTTACATTTCAGAACTTGATCAACAACGTTCTTATCTTAAGATAGATAGGAGTTGTAATTCAAAAACCAATATTCCATTCTAATATAAAAACAAATCCCATTTAACCATTTTTCTTAAAATATAATTTTATAATCCATTTCTGATTTTCGAAAATCTCCTTTCCAAGTACAACTACTATTATGTAATTCGTTGATTAAGTATATACTTTTAAGCATCTCCTTTTTAATTTAAATTCTTTTAACCAATTTTTTATATTACACAGATTTTTATTACAAAATCTTATTCTTAAATCCATTACTAATTTCACTTTTAATAATCCCTTTCCTAATCCATTCCACCATTTCCCGCTTGAAAATATTATTTCAATTTCCTTCATTTTACTTAATTCCATTATTAAGTAACGTTAATTTAAAATTAATGATGTAACACCTCATTGATTTTTATAAACCTTATTTAAATAAATTCTGGTTTAATATAACCCCTTTTCAACTCATTTTCCATTTAACTTAATTCAAATATTAAGTCAACATAATTAAGCTAGTGTGCTGCTATTCACACTCCCATTTAGACTACTGGCCACCTATACTAAAGGCCATCTCTTTTTTCTGTCTCTCTACTTCTTTACACCACCTAAATTATTCAATTTCTAATTAGCTACCACCTTTACCTTTAATTCTTCATCGTTCCTACAAAAAAAACGCAATTTTCTTGAAATTTTCTCCATCGCTCTACAAGCTTGAAGATTTCCCTAAATTGTCAACGCAATTTCAAGCGTCCAATCAGTTGATTAACACCATTGAATCACTCTACAATAGCATTCAACTTTTTCCCTGTTGTTTACACCATCGGATCAGCGCGTTCTGTGAGTCAAATACCTGAAATCACATCGTTTAACAAAAGTAATTAACATACTTCCAGTTTTACATGAAAAATAGTGATGTTAAATTAAGTACAAGTTACATACTTCATTAGTTGTAAAATGATCTGTCAACGGCATTTGACCAATCATCTTGTGGCCTATTACTATCATCCATCCACATAGTTATCAAGTTTATTGTAAATCACATTATCTTCCTGCAAAAATCAAACAAAAATAATTAAGATGAAGTTTTTGTAAATTTTGACATATAAATTGTTGTTATATGAAGAAAACCATAAAATTCAATAACTTACAATGTCATTCTCTATTACACCGTCATCAAAATTAGTGTCTTCCAAACTCGAAATAGAGAGAAGGATAAAAAAAAGCACCTACAAAAATTAACACAAAACCCTTAAAAAAATTCCTATAACAACAGAATAGATTATGCAGCATGATATACAAAATTAACACCTTTTTTGTCTTTATCTTCCATCCTCTACTCAACTAAAAAAACATATTTTTTTTCTTATGGTTTAAGGTTTAATATCTGAGAATTTACGTAGTTTGAGAAGAGAAGAGACAGTATGGCTGCTATTGACTGAGTGAAAAGAAATAAAGTGGTGGTAGAAACTAGGTCAAAAATAATACAATCTATTAATTTTTTTGCTTCCCCCGAATTTGGGATCAAACACCAAAGGTGTAAATATTTACACTTCACCGATTCGGTATTAACACGGAACCGCGTAATCAAAAAATAGACAAATAAAAGCAAGTTAGAGCACAAAGGAATTTTTATAGTGGTTCGATTCAATATGAATCTATGTCCACTTTAAACCAATTCTCATTATGATACTCAATCTTACAACATATGAAATTCCTCTCATTACAATCATTTCTCTCTTCTAACTCTCTTTATGATTTACTTTCATTAGAATTTGGCGAAGAAAAGTGGAGAGGCCTTTAGGTTTTTGATGAATATTCGATCACTTAGGTGCTTTCATCCCTCTCCATGATCTTCATAGTGAATTAGCATTCAATTTCGTCTTCGGGATGGATTAGAGAAGATTGGAGACCCTTTGAATGATATTTGAGAGATTTTCTATGTTTGAATGAGATTGAAGTTGCTTAGATTAGATTGTAGAGAGCTCTCCTTCTCATTGATTTGGATTTGATCTTCGTGAAGTTAGAAGAGTATTGTTGAATCCATAGAAGCCATTAGAGAAGGTGTAGATGAGCTTTGAATTTGGAGGAGTATCCCCCTTGGAATCAATTTTCGGTCCCCCTTAATGAAGAAGTATAGGGATATTTATAGTGGTCTCTAAGGCGTAGTGGCACACTTGTAAATTTATGTGTACATTTGGTGCTAGGTTGGCACATAGTTGGCGACATGGATTAGGACCGCTTAAGGGCTTGCGACATGAAACTAGCGGATTGGAGTGCATGCGCCATGACTTTAAATGAATACGACATGGAGGGCTTCCACGTCATGAGAATGGAGCGACTTGGATTTATATTCACGCCTTGAATTGAACTGCGACTTGAGCCATACGGCCTTCACGACTTGGGTGTGATGCGACATAAGGAAGTTGGGGCTTGGATATACCAGCGACATGGGGTGTGAAACGTCATGAATTATGACATGCGGTTCGGGTCAAATAGTGCCACCTTACTTAATTCTTGTCGCTGGAATGACATGGTTAAAATCGCTGGTGCTACATGAATATGTCAACGACCTATTGTAATGCGGTCCATCATGTGGTTTCAGAGAATTCAATTTATCTTTGTATAACTGGCACCAAACTGTGATGCACGTGAGCTCAGCAACCCACCCAAGCGATTTATATTACTCAATGTATGTACAAACCCCACGTGTCCATCATAAAAGAAATGCTTTTGTGTTTATAAGTGGATGCCAGCTGTCATCTTTTTGCCCCTAACCTTTTGTATACGTAGGTGATCTATTCCCTGAATGACACATGACCCGCTTGGATTGATTTACACCATGTGGTTGGAATCAAGGCGTGATGAAGGTGAAACCATGGCATGTTGAAGTCAAGCTGATGATCTTCATCCATGTCGTCTTGAATATCTAACGCCTCTAACCACTTGATTTCCTCCCTTCCAACGACATGGTTGTAGTCCAATAATAACGACCTGGCATGATTTGTATGTAACAGTACATATGTGGAACATTATGTGCTTAACTTAATCATGTCGTATGAATGCATTTTCACCATGTCGTGAGATCCGTGCACCATGTTGCTATAATTACACCATGTCGCATTTACCACCACAACCTGTACTCGTATGCCATTGTACGCGACCTGCTCTTTAGCAACTCGGTATCCATACAAATGTGTCCGCGCTCTTTGTCGTCGTACTTGCGGTATGAGTAGCCTCGCACCATATATGAATTTGCGGCATGCGGGATTAAGTAAAAGTGGTGGCTCATCGTTTCCGTTCAATCGCGGTATGACTCATGTCGTCGTGAACGACTTATATGACACAGACGATATGGATTGGGCGACTTGGCTTATGTCTCATCGACGACTTGGTATGCCCAAACGACTCGGTTAATGTCATTTGGTATGATATGGATTATTGAATGGTATGCTTTTAATATTGTCCGCTATCCCTTTGTCTTCGCAGTATAAGTCACGTCATACCATCGACTTAGTTTGAACGGATTATCTTGTTCGTCAGGGATTCGGGTCGTGTTAGTGACTTGGTTGCATGCAGTATTGACGATTCACAGTTCACTTCTTAAAATGCAGTCGACCCATAGTCCTTTGATGTCAATTCTTTGAACCGCGTTGAACTAACGGGGTTAACATTTTCCCCTTGGAGCTTGTATTTTTTGCTTGCGAGAAATGCGGGCTCCGAAATGAACATCGTAACTGGTGAACTTTTCTTTGATTGGTCTCACAAAATGGATTACAACTTGGATTTGTTCATATTTTCATGTTGTTCGTTCTGGTATCACGAATTTCAGTATATTTTTACATCACTAATGACTTGCCAGAATTTAGTCTTAGTTTGTTGTCATCTAACGTTGCACTGGAGCATAAATTGCTTTACTCTAACTGTTCTCTATGACTTATTTTCTGCATCTTCTTGGAGAAGCTCCAGATATTCATGCCTTTATCTGGAAGGTATTTATTCTTCATTATGGGATAGAGTTTTATGGCTCAGTGTTTTTCTGCTCTGTAGGCCAGTTCTGACATTTGAGACTCCATTGGATGCCCAAGTTTGTCTTTTATCATGTGCAAACTTCAAGTTGAACTCAACAGTATTTACATGTTCACGTAAACTTGACTATTTGGAAGCCTGCTAACATGGTCTGGCAATTTCCTAACTTGTCTGCTTGAACTGTTACAATCATTCGTGCTTGACTGTATCTTTCAATCATGCTCGACCAACATGTTGGTTTAAGCATGCTCGACCCGACTTGGGTTCGAGTATGTTCGACCAAGTATTGGCTTGAGCTTGCATATTATTTGAAGATTTTCCTATTTTAGGGCCTTCATATGTCATTGAATTTTCTGCAGTACTAAACTTTGTTCGATTCGATTCCATAGATTCTGCTTGGACTAAATTTTTATATGAGTTTCCGAGGTTAGAACAGTTACAGCTTCTAGATTAAAAGCGAATCGGATTTTCATTATCCTTATCCTCTTGACAACCCACCGGAGGAGTGTCATTTGATTGTTTGCCCTTTGACTTTGTTGCGATAGCCTGGTCGGACTCCGAAGTTTTAGTTTGGATTTGCACATGACTCTTGAACAAGCCAATGATACATGCAGGCTTCATTTGTGTCTTTTGCCTTACTTCGATGAACAATGGTGCAACATTGGCTCAGTTTCACTTGAGGGTTCCCCTTAGCATAAGTCCCTTTTTAGAGAATCTGTGATGAAGGGTTTTCGCGTGCAATTGGCGGCGAAATCGTTGTTGATTGCTTAAAGAGACAACAGGTTAGTCCAGTAAAAGGAGATAAATCATTAGAACCATTCAAAGATTCGAATGCATCATCAATGTGAAGCTGTTTTTATTTAGGAGCTTATGTCTTGGTGGATATAGTTCATACTGATAATATACTTAATTTGCTTATCGATAACACTCGGGATTCGTCAGTCTCGGTTTTGGACTGCCAATTATAAGTATTATCTTTTGAATTATCATTGTATTAGATTCGATATTTATGGAATGTGTGCACCTGACTGTTTGTCTGATGTGATTCTGAATTTGGCCTTCCCTATTTAACTACTAGCGATGCCCCAGTCGACATGACTCACGTTCTCTACCAACCCTTTTGGGTGACCGTAACCGCAGGATTTTCGGGAAACTAAGTAGCCTTGAGCATCACTTAGTAAGATGTATTGAGTTGGCATCAGATTTTAGGCTTTGCGACATCCATTTTGAATACCATGAATTTGAAGCTAGGTCTTTGAATTAAATGCCAAGTAGAAATGAGTCGCTTCTTGCATTATCTTTGCATCAGCTTATTATAGCTTTTTTCGCATTTCAGGACGCTTTGTTGTACACTGTTGTCTCTGCCAACCGTGTTTGATATTTTAGACCATCCCAGGGTATACAAAACTTTAAATCTTCGCTTTTCAACTATTTGTCCCAGTGCATGATTATTGCTTAACCTTTTAATAACTCATGTTGATACCGCTGATGGATACTAGCTTCAACTCCTAGAGAAATGATATCGCTTTATGGGACTATGCCATATCGTCGTATTCGCCTTTTAAGCATTATTTATTATCGGGTTTGAAGCAGAGTAATTTCTTTGAGTTACATACAATTGGAGATTTGTAGGCAAGGAAGCTTTTGTGTTGAAAGACTCTTAATTTTCATATGGCAAGGAAATTCTTTTTCACAAGAGACTTCATGTGATCTATTTTGACTGATATTTCAACTTTCTCTTCTTAATGAGGCTTGCAACTGGTCGTTGTTACCTAGCTGAATTTGCCAAGGTTGAGTTTTACTAGCACAATGAACTTCATCGACGTACCGAGTTATATCGATTTTGTCAGATTTTCCTTGATTTAGGTTCTTATACTAGAGGCTTCTAATTTGTTTAACAAAATCATTTTACTTTTAAAACTCAGTGTCATGGGACGATATAGTTTATCATTTTTACAAAGTAGCTTCTTCATTACTTTGGCTGAGGTTGGAAGTTAATTATTGACGGTCTTGAAGGTTATGTTAAGAACGCGTGTTAACCAACCACTGCTCCCCTAGTTAATCCTGAAAACTTTTGACAGTTCTGTTGGTTCTTTCAGATGTAGGAAGAGGAGCTGAAGCTTTACCGATTGCTCTTTTATGCCTCATGCAGCCTTTTGCTTATAATTTCTTTTGATCGGATATTGTGCGATTATCAACCTTCGCTTATGGACTATATACACAACTCATTTGATGATACAGAAATGCTTCTATTTTGCCGTAATTTAGCTTGTGCATTTCCATATGTTCGATTCCTTGCTGAGTATACGTCTTTTGGTTTCTACAGTGTCGTGATGAGCTTGTGGTATGTTTTCCAAGCATTGATTTTTTCTCAATGTGGTGGTGTTGCCCCCGTGCCAAATTTCATCATAAGCTTAAAGGTTAGGCGTGTCCGACTATAATTGGAATTTCTTGGTCATGTGCTTTTGTCGTCATTTTTGGGACTTCCCGGCTTGCTCATGATCCAAGGACTCCTGGTTTAGTTAATCTGACTCATGCCTTTCAACAGAGAGGAATTTTTGTTTTTATATATTCGAATATGTTTCTCGCTAATCTAGCAGTCCAAACACTTTGGAGACTAAGTTTGAATATGTGCCCCCAGGGAGGTCTTGGTTTTCATGCCTCCGAAGTGGTCTTCGTAAATCCATTATTCGTTGTGACTGAATAATTCAGTCACTTGTAGAATTTGTCGGACGCCTTTGAGAAGGCCTTTGGGTCCGTCGCTAACCGAATTTGGAGGACCCGGCTTATGATCGGACACCCTCGAAGAGGTTTTTTGAATCCGCCACTAACTGGATTTGGAAGACCCAGCTTATGGTTAGACACCTCCGAAGAGGTTTTTTGAATCTACCACTAATTGGATTTGGAAGACCCAGCATATGGTCAGACGCCGTATCACTCCACGGGGCAGACGCTGACTCTTTTTCTGGACGCTCGGTTTAACAACTGGTCTCAGTTATAGAATCAAGGCCTTGAACCTTCTTGTTCAGGAGGTGCCCCTTCGGCGGAATGTATGGTCTTCGATCCGTTGTTTGGTGGGTCTGAATAGTTCAGACGCATGTTGAACTTGTCAGACGCCTCCGAAGAGTTCTTTGGGTCCGTCAGTAACTGAGTTTGGAAGACCCAGGATCAATAGCTGGATTTGGAAGATTCAGCATCTGAGCGGATGCCTCCAAAGAGGTCTCTCGAAACCTTGTGTTTGTTTCGTTATCTGGCCATGTATTAATGGCATCAGCGATGAACCGGGCGCCCCTCGGGGAGGTCTTTGGTTTATACCCCGGTGTTTGTATCGCTATCCGGCCATGTATTAATGGTGTCAGCGATGAACCAGGTGCCCCTCGGGGAGGTCTTTTGTTTATACCCCGGTGTTTGTATCGCTATCCAGCCATATCTTAATGGCATCGGCGATGAACCAGGTGCCCCTCGGGGAGGTCTTCGGTTTAAAAACCTGGTGTTTGTATCGCTATCCGGCCATGTATTAATGGCGTCGGCGATGAACCGGGCACCCCTCAGGGAGGTCTTTGGTTTTTAGAGTCGCGTTGTTTCACGGGGCGGACGCTAGTTCATTTATCGGATTTTCATCGTGATTTGTTTGAACTAGGGCCCTAAACCTTGCAATTAAGAAGGTGTCCCTACGGTGAAATTTACAACTTTGTTAGTAGTCGGAGTGTCACATCATTTGATTTCTCAATTCCTGGCGTCCCCTGTCTGTGGCTTTGTACTTCACACCTTCATATTTACTATGGACGGTGTTTGGGTATTAAGCAACGGATGCTTGAGCTATCCTTGTCAGGATGTGCCGTAGCGACCACCAGGTTTTATTTGGCTATGTATGTGCTTCCGCTCTTTTAGAGGATGGTAAGTAATGTCATATCGGCTAAGCTTAATAGTCTACTTTAATAATCTTCCCGAAGCATATGGGCGGAAGAGAACTTGCTTTAGCGGCTGACTGGTAAGAACTTTGATAAAGTGGGTTAGGAGTATGGCCTTAGCTTCCCTGAGCCAACGAGCGAACAATATGCTAATTTTTCCTACTTAGGATATTTTAGCTTTGCCTTGGTAAGCTTTTTGTTAATGTAATATGCTGGCCATGGAACCATTTCTCGTAAAGATGCCCTTTCAATGACACTTACGACCCTCTAGTTCGATTACCATGACACTTTCTCATTGTTTGACCCTTCGCTGTGAATGATGTTTTGAGTTTTGAGCAATGGGTGAATGAGTTACCCCAATCGGGGTGCGCTTCAATAATCACCAGGCTCAGCTAGGTTCTCCCATTGACGAGATAGGGGTTGATTTGTACAATCCATGGTCCTGGTTTTATGATGGTGTCCATGATTTGATCAAGCTCCTCCAATCTTGATACGGTATGTTGTGCCCTAGGAACAAGGTAGTTTTAGTTTCTCCGGGGTACGAATGGGATATTTCCCCCACCTTCACAGCTGGATGTCGCTTTTTGGCAAGTTTCTCCATGTGTTGCCGCATGCTGTTGCAGCGTTCCATGAGGCAGTCACTGGTTTTTAATTTGATGCTCATTTTAATGAACGATCTTGGTTATAAAAACAGTGGCTTGGACCCCGCCTCTCATGAAGCACTCCCTTTGATGGATAATCCAATAGGCGGTGTTTGAATTATCATGGTTTGTATGCATGGCGAGAATCGCATGATTTTACTAGTTCATGGTGGGCAAGGTTCATTTGAGTAATATACCTGCAACATTTATTCGATCATTAGAGATTTTTTTGTTTTAATTAAAATTTCACAAATATAAGATCGAAATAAGAGTGCATTAGTAACAAAGTTAATATCCTGTTACAATCCCTCCTTTTTACCATAGGAGGTTTACAATTATAAGGGAATATATATGTCTTCCCATGGGATACGAAGAGTGCATTATGCAGAGAAATGTCGCAATTGGTCACCGGGGCAGACTTTTAGGATCTAAACTCCACCAACAGTTTTTAAAGTGTAGGTCTTTAAAGTTGCTTTTATCTTTATGAGAATTGCTGAATCCGCAGGGCTATTCTCCAGAGTATCCAAGCGACCTTTAACTCTCTTCCCAGTTCGCTTAGCTAAGTATGAACTATTTGCCATGGTAGCGAGCTTTAGGGTTGCTACACTCCCTGGTCAAGTCTTGCTTCCTTAACCCGGTCGGTTGGCGAGAGCGCTTCAGCAACCTTTCCTTTGGTAGCCTATAGGTAGAATCTCCCTTTGGACTTTTTGGTTGGATCAGAGAACCGGTATATGGACTTATGCGGTGGCTTTGTGTACCATAGTGACACTGCTCCCTTTAAGTAGAGAGGAAGTATGTGCATCCCACCTCATGCATTGCCTTAGCTGTATTCATTCGCCACTCATAATTGAATAGGAAGTAGTTAGGATCCACAAGGCCATTATAATGAGGTGGGGCAGGAGGAGTGAACTTCTTTGGACATTTTGTTTGAAGGACCTTTTTGGTGAATGGAAATTCTTTTAGGAGAGAAGTTCTATTTCTTTTTATTGCCACTGCGTGCTTGATTTTCCTTCATGTTCTGTTCATTCATGTCCGTGATATACTCTTTAGTGTTGTGCAGCCCTGCAGGGCCAATTTTCAATTTCTTTAACGGAAAGTTGCCTTGGCAATACGTCATGGTTCAGAAATCGAGGAATTGCCCCTTGTGTGTGATTAGCAACATTTCAAGTATTTCAATCGAAATGATTACTAGCATGTGGATTGGTTCCTTTGACATTGGCTCCCTCTTTGTCATTTGTCCAACTTCCGATACCATCCATATCATTGTGCTGAATTTGATCAGGAGCTATTGAATCCATATTCTCTTCAAGGTGGACATGAATCTTTTGGAGGAAGAGCGGGATTGGCTTGGGCATTTAGAGAAACATTCATTTTGTTTATGAGAGCCTGATTACCATCCGTTAGAGCTTTCATTTGAAGTTTCCATTTGAAATGATATAGATTTGGATGTCATTGAGCTGCTTAGTGCATGGAGATGGCGACATGTCATCCTCACAATTGAAGGCTGCTAGCGATAATGATGCAAGACGGAGAGAATGATTAGTCAAGGCGGACCCCATTCATCTTCGAACCAAACTTGAACCATGATGTCATGTTCTGAGGACCTGGTTCTAGGTTATACTAGATGATATAAATGATATTGGATTGAATTGTAGAACAATGTGTTCTTCATTCTCATGTCAGGTGATGGTGATTTGGCTTTGCAGGTCCATATTTGGGATGTTGCTTTTCGCAAGCATAATGATGCATAAGTTGTAGATGGAATCCAAGCTGAAAGTATGCAAGTCGATCTATACCGATGTTGAGGTAAGCCTATGTCGATCTTGTCCAGGTGTAACTTGGTGCATTCCTGTTCAATTGACTTCAATCTTTTGACATTAGTTCGATGTTCATTTTGTGAGATAATGCACAGTCTCTAGATGGCCAATTCGAAGGTGTGAACGGCATGATGCACCCACGACCTGGCTAGCCTAACGACTTGAGAATATTCCACGTCTTGACATGGCATGCGCCATCACTTAGCAGACATGCTTTATACTAGAGCATCCTTAACATGTAATGGATATCCCAGCTTGTTAACTCGTGGTCCTATGCATGTGTCTTCCCTTTTCCATAACAATCTGGCTTGCCGTATTTGTTCATTAATACACATAGCAATGTGCCATCACACGCTTGATACACAACATGGATATTCTATATGTGATCTGCTACATGATTCCACCACGCCATGATTCATGTCGTATTGCCCATTTATACCCTCATACTGGTGATATGAATTTGTCCCTTTGTTTGCTTCCATGTCGTGTGACAGCCTCCTCAATATGTTGGGACGACATGGCCGTCCATATAATTGCTCATGGTAATATCTACGTTTTAAGGCTCGTATCATGTTGTACGATCGACATGGAAGTTTGCGGGATGAGTCCACATTATACTGATGACATGGTCGCATGCTAATGCTTACTATCATTTTGTATTACACCGTACACACTATGATATGACTTCGGAAGAATGCTTCATGATGCGGAACGACATTAACGTCTTGACTATGCAACAACGCGGTTCCTCATGTGTTGATGTCATGGCGCACTAAACGACATGGATGACCTATGCCATAAATATGAGTGACGGGATATTGTAGTGCAATGAACGCATCAATACCATATCGTGCGATGGTTGGAATCATGTCGTACCATGGGCTCGCACCATGTCGAGTCAATGACCTTTATCTCAAGTCGTGTGAACACCTTTAAGTTGTGAACGACATGAATCATCCATAGACGACTTTATACTTTAGCGTGATTCAGCTCAGTGAACCCATCACACTTCCTGAGAGTTTGCAACTGCTTTATGGAAATGAATGGTGTAACACCCCACGTCCATTAATGTCACTCACAAAGGGAATGCATTAACTTCCATGGAGGTTATAAGTGAATATAGAACAGAAAAATTACAACAAGACAGATAATAAATAGTACTTGGAAATCTAAAACTTCATTTTATTGCAGCGGAAATTAAACATGTTTGTTACATCATAAAACCATAGATCATAACCAAGTACAATATCCATCTTCATAAAAACAAAATACATAATCCCATTACATAAATAGCCATTAAAAAGATAACAAGCTGGACTTTACTTCAACGGTCTAAGCTTTCCAAAGAGAGATGAAGCAATTAAATCAAACTCCACTAGAGTTGGGCCCAACCTGAGGACTTGGAGGGGGAAAAGGATAGAAATAGAGGGGGTCAGACATAAAGTCTGGCGAGTATGATAATTCTAACAATACTATTATCAAAATAACTAGACTAAGGCATAAGCTGGAAGACAAGTAAATGTCTATGAACTCTTAGGAAGATAAAGATAGCATTTAAGATAACACTAAAGATAACGGTAAATGCACACCTAATTACTAACGAATGATTACTACACTGCACCGCACATTACTACACTGCACCACACCAGTCACTCTATTGTTTGATCCCACTTGCTTCACACAGAAACTTTATAAATAGCCTTCGTACCCCTAGCTGACTACATAGGTGCCGTCTGCCCCTATCTCCACTAGGTGTACCCCACTACCCACTTTCGATCGACTCCCTACTCGTAGATACCCGTGCTGGCCCCATAGTGGGGTGTATTACTCCCCTAAAGTGGCAACCCGATACAACTTGAGAATGCATGTCTTATACCTACACGATGCAACAATGTCTTACCTACCAGCCCGGCTCCACACACGCATACGAAACCCGTTGGACTTGCGTTGCCACCGCTCCCCGTTTTGGCCTCTTACAGTCGAACCCAGTATGCGTGTCCCGTCCTCGACTGGGGTCGAGCCCACAAGATATGTTTGGGATACTTGTCGAAATGGGCCCCCACAAGCTACCCACCTAAGCTTGTCACTAGTATATCCCACTTAACCCTCTTAGTCATGTTCATTTACATGTGTGTTTGCTTAAGTCTTACTAATCGTATTTCACATGCCACTAAGGGCACCCCCTACATTCCTCATGCCACCCAAGGCACCTACTTAACCCCCATGTCCCACCTTACATATTTATCTGGTTAAGTATTTCTTAATTCATTCAGGCCATAACCTCATAAAGACCTCTCACATTAGACTGGCATTTATGGCAGCTGGGTTTGCCGGGCGGGTCTGGGCAGTCTTACACCACAAAAGAGTCTAACCTCGTGTCTTTACAACCGTTATGCTTTAGTTTAGGCCTAGGACCTCTCACATTGGGCTGACATTTGTGACCACTAGATTTGCCGGGCAGGTTTACGTCACAAACGAGTCCAACCTCGTGTCCTAAGCATTGATTAAAACTTAAAATCTTTTACCCTATTTTTAATAATTCCCTATTCAAATTATTAATTAAGTCAACTTTTAATGATGTCCATAATTGACTCAATTATGGCCATCCACTTATGGCATGCAAAATCATATCAATTGTACCCCAACTTTTTAATATTAAATCCTTAATATTACCCATACCCCACGTTTATACGTTCGCTTATTCAACGCATAATATAGGCTAGACTTGTATAGTCTAACACCTAGCACAAAGATAAATTATCACAACATATAGACAATTAAAATAAATCTAATCATAATAGGGGTGAAACTTGCATAAACTACACATGTTAAGGATCAAAAGGTGTCAACTTGTTAAATGTCTCAATTTATATGATATGATCATAGCCCAAATCTATACATAAACTTGCATATGGGGTTTTTAGGCAACATAATGATGGTGTGAACTAGCATAGGATATCATATATGTCATAGCATAATTCTAGATGTCATAATAGATGTCTTGGTATATGTTCATAACTTTTCTAATCAATCTAACTTGCATATGTGACTTGTCATATAGATCAACATAACCCAGACATGATGATTTATTTTATATGAACTAACTAGCATAGATGGTAACATCATGGCCTTTTTAACATGTATGATTCATCACAACTTAGCATAGAAACTTTCAACATACATAACATCATAATAGCATGATTTACAACATATAAGATATCATCATCACATAACATTGGATTTACAATATACATGATAGCAAAAGGGGTTTACAACAACATATATGATAATTCACATCATCTACTCATAATCCATTCATAACTCAACCTAATTAAAATGATAATAATCTTGTTAAGATCATCATACTCACAATTTAGAGAAGAAAAGAGAGAGTTTTGCATTGCTTTAGGGTTGAGAGAATTAGAATTGAATTTGCTTTTCTTCTTTCTTAGTTGGCGGCGGCTCCATTGATTTCCATGGCGATGGTAACTATTCTATTTTAATTAGGTTTAGGGTTAGCATTAGGATGTATTTATAGGTGTAGGAAGTAATTTAGGACCATTAGATTAACCCTGAACCATGAGAACCAATCAAATGCAAAATCTACATTTGAGCGAATCGGCCCACGGGTTGACAGCCAAACACCCTGGATTAACCCCTAGTCGACCCAGCAGGGCTCGGGTCGACCTCAAAAATGGGCCGGTTCGGTTATTCCGCCTCCCAATTCGCTGTTTTGAACTTTTTCGCATATTTATTTATTTAATTTTTAATTTATATATATATATCTATATATATATATATATATATATTTCTCTGCGCAACCCATTTCACTTAATTCTTTTCTAAAAATTAAGTATACTTTAATTTGTGAATTTTAATGTTATAAAATTACGGGGTGTTACAAATGGTTCAACAGTTTTACATTTCTGATAACACCACTAACTTTAGCTTATAGTCTCATGCTTTCAAAACGCGTAGTGTCAACATTGATAATGAACACATTCTTTAATTATACTCTATGTAACAACAACTTCAAGTTATGTAATGTAACTTCATGGTCTTCTCATATTTTGCCATGATCTCAGACAAGGCCCTGAATTCGTAAGATAACTCGTCGTTTGGCCTAGATCTTGGATTTGCGGAATCTATGGTAGAAGTAGGCTTAGAACTTGAATACGAAGGTAGGAGATGTGAACGCGGCCCCACGGTGGACGCCAAATATTTCCCCCGAATTTGGGATCAAACACCAAAGGTGTAAATAGTTACACTTCACCGATTCGGTATTAACATGGAACCGCGTAATCATAAAATAGACAAATAAAATCAAGTAAGAGCACAAAGGAATTTTTAAAGTGGTTCAATTCAATATGAATCTACGTCCACTTTAAACCAATTCTCATTATGATACTCAATCTTACAACATATGAAATTCCCCTCATTACAATCATTTCTCTCTTCTAACTCTCTTTATGATTTACTTTCATTAGAATTTGGCGAAGAAAAGTGGAGAGGCCTTTAGCTTTGTGATGAATATTCGATCGCTTAGGTGCTTTCATCCCTCTCCATGATCTTCATAGTGAATTAGCATTCAATTTCGTCTTCGGGATGGATTAAAGAAGATTGGAGATCCTTTGAATGATATTTGAGAGATTTTCTATGTTTGAATGAGATTGAAGTTGCTTAGATTCGATTGTAGAGAGATCTCCTTCTCATTGATTTGGATTTGATCTTCATGAAGTTAGAAGAGTGTTGTTAAATCCATAGAAGCCATTAGAGGTGTAGATGAGCTTTGAATTTGACGGAGTCTCCCCCTTGGAATCAATTTTCGGTCCCCCCTTAATGAAGAAGTGTGGGGGTATTTATAGTGGTCTCTAAAGGGTAGTGGCACACATGTAAATTTATGTGTACATTTGGTGCTAGGTTGGCACATAATTGGTGACATGGATTAGGACCGCTTAAGGGCTTGCGACATGAAACTAGCGGATTGGAGTGCATGAGCCATGACTTTAAATGAATACGGCATGGAGGGCTTCCACGTCATGAGAATGGAGAGACTTGGATTTATATTCACGCCTTGAATTGAACTGCGACTTGGACCATACGGCCTTCACGACTTGGGTGTGATGCGACATACGGAAGTTGGGGCTTGGATATACCAGCGACATGGGGTGTGAAACGTCATGAATTATGACATGCGGTTCGGGTCAAATAGTGCCACCTTACTTAATTCTTGTCGCTGGAATGACATGGTTAAAATCGCTGGTGCTACAAGAATATGTCAACGACCTATTGTAATGCGGTCCATCATGTGGTTTCAGAGAATTCAATTTATCTTTGTATAACTGGCACCAGACTGTGATGCACGTGAGCTCAGCAACCCACCCAAGCGATTTATATTACTCAATGTATATACAAACCCCACGTGTCCATCATAAAAGAAATGCTTTTGTGTTTATAAGTGGATGCCAGCTGTCATCTTTTTGCCCCTAACCTTTTGTATACGTAGGTGATCTATTCCCTGAATGACACATGACACGCTTGGACCGATTTACACCATGTCGTTGGAATCAATGCGTGATGAAAGTGAAATCATGGCATGCCGAAGTCAAGCTGATGATCTTCATCCATGTCGTCTTGAATATCTAACGCCTCTAACCACTTGATTTCCTCCCTTCCATCCACATGGTTGTAGTCCAATAATAACGACCTAACATGATTTGGTATGTAATAGTACATATGTGGAATATTTTGTGCTTAACTTAATCATGTCGTATGAATGCATTTTCACCATGCCGTGAGATCCGTACACCATGTTGTTGTAATTACCCCATGCCGCGTTACCGCCACACCGTGAGATCTGTACTCGTATGCCATTGTACACGACCTGTTTTTTAGCAACTCGGTATCCATACAAACGTGCCCACGCTTGTTGTCGTCTTACTTGTGGTATGAGTAGCCTCGCACTATATATGAATTTGCGGCATGTGGGATTAAGTAAAAGTGGCGGCGCATCGTTTCCGTTCAATAGCGGTATGACTCATGTCGTCGTGAACGACTTATATGACACAGACGACATGGATTCGTCGACTTGGCTTATGTCTCGTCGACGACTTGTTATGCCCAAACGACTCGGTTAATGTCATTAGGTACGGTATGGATTACTGAACGGTATGCTTTTAATATTGTCCACTATGCCTTTGTCTTCGCAGTATAAGTCACGTTGTACCATCGACTTAGTTTGAACTGATTATCTTGTTCGTTATGGATTCGGGTCGTGTTAGCAACTTGGTTTCATGCAGTATTGACGATTCACGGTTCACTTCTTAAAATGCAGTCGACCCATAGTCCTTTGATGTCAATTCTTTGAACCGCGTTGAACTAACGGGGTTAACATTTTTAAAGGTAGGCAGTAGTCTAAATGGGGGTGTGAATAGCAGCACACTTAAGCTATCGTATTCACTTAAATTACTTTTATAACTTTGTTATAAAAACTCGGGTTTTAATATAAAACCCTTTATAAACTCCTTCCACAATTCAATTTGATTTTATGTCAAATTCAATTACTTTTTAATGAGTTCCAAATAAAAAGAAATCTCTTAAATTTTATTTATTAAAACCAGTACATATGTGTAATAACCCGGAAAATATGAGCCAATTAATTAAAAAATTTAAATTGGTGATTTCAAAGGAATTTGAACAATTGAAATTGAATATTTCAATAAAATAGTGAATTAGAAATAGTGAGTCAGTTTGAAAATTTGAATTCAAATTTTGACTGACTGTGCAGGGTGGAAGATATAACGGATTTTAGCAAAACCAAAAATATTTAAATCTGTTAGTCAATACCATTCTAACGAGTCTGAAAAATCGAAATTTCATAACGGGAATCAAAAGTTATGGCCGAATGAATTTTCAGAAAGGTCGCTATATAGAATATATAGCCCTGGAAAATTGATATTTTGCATACGACCTCGGAATTTGACGAAACCACTTTTGTTGGGTCCGGGATGTCAAACTATTGCTAGGTTTCAAATTTCATAATTTTTGAAGCTAGTATGTGAGCGTGGCAAAAGAAAATGTGTTTGGTCAATTTCTATTAAATTGGAACGACCAGAAAATGGCCATTTTTCAAACGATCTCAGAATTCAACGAAACTAGTTTTGTTGAGACCGTAGAGTCAAAACATAGCTAGATTTATTTCTTTGGAATTTTTCGAATCAGTTTGCGGCCCTGGCAAATTGAAATGTGCGTTCAAAGTTAAAAATTAAATGTTTTATACTTTAATTTGAAAAATAACTAACTGTAATAGTCGAACTGGCCTACGAAACATATCCCATTGTGTCCGGGATGGGGGTATTTAGCTAGGGACGACAGTCGTTGGGTTTAAAAAGGAGTTCGTTAGAGAAAACACTATTTAAATATATAATATATATATCGGCCAATAGGATTTTTTCTTTCATAATTAAAAAAAAAACCCTCGAACCAACGGCGAAACCCGTTCCCCCCTTTCTCTCCTTCGCCGTCGCCGCTACAGCCGCTTCCAGCCAACGCCACCGCCACCCCTCGACTCGTCTCCTCCCCCTCGTCAGATCCGACCCACCTACGACCCCGATCGACGCCTACTCCACCTGAATCGAGGCCAGAAAGCCCGCCGCCGATCCCGACCACCGAGCGCCACCAAACCACCACCGACAGGACCCCCTCTCGAAGCTCTTCCACGTCCAACCCGCCGATCGTCTCCACGTGCAATGGATTTCGCGAAAACCTCAAACCTAGTTTCAAACCAAATAGAAAGGTGAGTTCTTTTTTATGTTTGCACTTTGAAAAATCATATCTTTTTAGTGTGTTGATGAAATTCGATGAAACAGGAAACATCACAACCGTAAGGAAGCTCTCTACACTCTACAAGAAGCCGTGGATTTTCTGACATCGTATCTATTTTTAGCGAAGCAACAAACCAAGGTGAGAAATCTAAATTAAATAAATTTGAATGGAAAATGTCGTGTATAAATTATATTAGCAAAATATAAATTACACACGTGTTGCATATACCTCATGTACATGCGTAGTGTAAGCTATATAAGCGAAGTATGAATTATACATGCATAGAATAATTGATATATGTGTTGAAATGCAAGTGAAACATAGCAATAAAATATATATATATAATCCCCTCGTCCACAAACCATGGACGATATTTATTGTTGTGAATTGGTGTGAAATATTGGATGAAAAATACGAATGGTTGAATAATTGTTTGTGGTTGATATTGTTTGGTTGTGGTTGAAAAATACCCATTGGTGATTGAAATGAATTGGAAATATTTGTGGAAATAAAAATAAAACATGCCGCCTGCGTGCGAATTAGATGCATGAATCCCCATTGTCAAAAACCGCGAGGTTTTAAGGTAGAGCGAGGAGCCGTACTAGGGATGGTGCCGGTTTTAACTACCCTGCCGTTATGCTGCCGAAATTTTGAATAATCTTTGTGTGTTAGAATTATTTTCATATGTTGAAATTATCTTCATGCGTTGAAATTAAAGTCATGTGTTGAAACTATATCCATGTGTGGAAATGTTCATGTGTTGAAAAGTGATGTGTGAAAATTAGATTCATGTGTGAATGAATGAAGTGTTAAACAATAAAAATCACCTTTTTATAATATATATGAAGTATGAAAAATATTCGCCTTATATATCAATAGTTTCAATAATAAAAATTCCATCTTTCTAATATGAACAACATAAATAAAATGCTCATGTGTTGAGAAGTGTGTGTAGTGGAAAAGTTCATGTGTTGAATAAAAAGATCAAACATAAAAATTACCTTTTTATTGAAACTATGAACTGTTGAAAACATCCATTTGTCGAATAAATATTTTAAATGATAAAAATATCATTTTTATCATATATGTGATATGCTAAAGATATGCGGACGTTGAAATAAATATTTATGAAGAAATATTCTTTTTAACATGCATACGAACTAAATAAAATAGTCATGTGTTGAAATCTATTTTAGTTCGGCAAAATTATCATCTTTGAAATGTGAAGTGTTAAAAATAGCCACTTGTTCAAATAAATGTGCATGAGTTGAAATATACATTAATTAGCTAATGATATGATTTTAGCCTATGCATGCAACATTAGAATGAATGGTGTTTTTAAACCAAAGTAAATCAAATATGAAGTTGAATGGAAAATGATAAGTGATATAAATTGTATATATGTACATGCATATTTATTGAACAGGTTATAGCAAAGGGGCTAGAGAAGAGGAATAAAATTTTGTGCCCAACAAATAGGTACACATTTACTGTTTTGTTTGGGTGATGATTTTATGAGCCTGTTGGCTAGCCGCTTGGCTTTTTCTTTTTCTTTTTGACATGAGACGCCCGTGTGGCTATTTGGGAATTTTCCCAGCCCCTCCCGTACAAAGGAGGTTATGGCGAAATTTTCCAAAATTTAAAGGCGTTAGTGAAATAATTGAAGTGAAAACGATATAGGAATTTTTGAATGAACTATATTTATATAAATATATAAATATAAATAAAATTAAAACGAAACATGGCCGTGCAGTTCGTGTTTTGAAACCGTGATTTCAAATGACTAGTGCGGGAAATCCGACCATTGGATTTCCCCGAAACCGCAACCGTTGGGTTCGCCTTGGAAATATCTTTCCAACAGCACCAACTTTGTGAAGATCCGACGGTTGGATTGTCTGGAATGTTTAATTCAAATCTGAAGAAAAACAACGCCAGATACGATTATATATATATATATAATTAAATTAAATCGAATAACGACGCTGCAGTTCGTAAATTGAAATCGTAACTTCAAATGGCTAATGTGGAAGATCCGACCGTCGGATTTTCCCAAAACTGAAACCGTTGGATTCGTTTTGAAATGACCTTCCTAATGATATAAAATTTGTGAAGATCCAACAGTTAGATTTTCATATATGTGTAAAATAAAATTAGTGAAAAACAGCGCTAGTGCATCGACGCGACCTGAAACATCGTTTAATTAAATATGGCCGTTTAAAATTAAATAAAAATGGCGATATATCGTTTTAAAATACTATAGGCGATATAGAGTGGAAATAAACCAATTTTGTTGTGATTGCTTGATATGTGATGGTTGAATGTATTTAACATGAAAATTATAACTAAAGAACTGAAATGTGAATGTTGAATAGTCCAACCATGTGAATAATTGATTTGAAAATCTAAATATACGTGGGTTATTTGAAAAGGACGAGTTTATCTCATTTCAAATAATCGATCGACGTTGAGAAGTCGAAGAGTGGAAGACGGTTGAAGACCGACGATCTTCACATTGGATGGATGGGCGCTACTGATGCTCGTGATTGGAGTAGCTACCATGAAGGAACTGAAGTAGTAGCCGTCCAAACATATTGTTGATTGTACGGATATGCGGGGAATTGGTGCCTCCGGTTTCGTTCAGACCCAGAACGGACTTGTAAATGGACTGTGTGTCTGACATTGGATTTTGTTCTGTGCTGATTGATCTCTGTTAAGTATATATCTGTTTGGCGGCGGAGAATTTATTCTCTTTCTTAACGCCCTTCTCTGAGACGTACGAGCTCAGAGGTTATATATTGATAGAAATCAGTCGCATGGAGTGGATTGCCTGTGTGGCACGCCTAGGTGACATATGATCAAGGCTTCTGTTGCAAAGCAAAGTCTTGTGGTTGATGATCAAAGCATGGTCTGTGTGACGTAGCTTTGTGTATAACGTGAATTCGCGAGCCTCACACCTCGGTATGAGTCAAAAATGGGAGAGTGACTACAGGGAGAGCACGACGTTTCTTTCTAGCTAAGGTGGTGTCAGTGACCTACCAGCCCTGACATTATATATACTTTTCACCTGTGTGGTTGTTGGAATGAGAGGCACCTCGATATAGGTCTGTAAGGACCGGGAAACGTGTGTTCAGGAATTGCCAATCCTCAAAAGTAAGAGAGGACCGGCCCTGAAGTTCCAAGGATCATAATGGGGTCCTGGGACATTTGCTAGAGTGTCTCGAATCGGAGAGGAGCTTGCCCCTTGCCTCGACTCGTGAAGGAATCCAATTTCCAACACGAAATATGCGGACGTGATTGTATTACTAGTATGGCGACATAGTAGATGGTAGCTATGCCGCCTAGGATTGATATTTATGATTGAATTTGCTTTTGAAACATATATGCACTAGTAATAATATCAAACACTTTTGTTTTATTCGTATGTAGCATTTTTGGCCATTATAAGGTAAAAACTCTATCCTCCGGCTTGCGTTGCATTGTGTGATGGGACCTGAGTCTCATAATGGCTTCATTTTTCAAAAAGCATTGCGATGATTTAATCATTTACTTTATTTCATGCAATAGCGCTCATTGGAGTAAACCTGTTCCGCGAAAGTGGTGTGGTCCTTTGAATTTCCTTATTATTGTTGTTAATAAGTTAAGTAGATTTCTCATACCAGTCCCATGACTGACTCGTAGTTTGTTTCACCTTGCAAACTCGGGTGCCCTCATTTTTACACGGGCAGCCTAGTTACAGGTTTCTGACGCACTTTTGGCTCATGGCGAGGCTTGACTACACCGTGCTGACTTGGATTTTCTCCGCCATTATTGTATCTATACTATGATTCCTCCATTGGCGATGTAGATTGATATTTATTTTTTGTACTCTTTATGTATGATTCCGCCTCAGGCGAAGGTGACTGACTATGTATCATTATGCACTAAGTAGTATCCTGTACTGTGCTTCTCTAATGTGATGATATCTATATGATTCCGCTGTCATATGTGTGTAAATAATTCTATTTTCTGTTTATGCTATTATCTGTGATCTGCTAATGATGATTAATGTTTTATATTCCAATGATTATCCTTAACACCGTGTCACGGGGTTTTGGGATCGTCACAATATGCATGTCCAACGGACGTGTGCGAAGACAACCAAAACGAAGATGAGTTACATGCAAAGACGCGAAAAAGTAAGAATGGAAATTCAAATTTTATCAAAATATACTTACCACATTTTTAGTTCCAACAACAACTTAGCATTTAGTTTCATTGTAGGCATTCATACATAAAGCGGCATAAAATTACTCACATTTGCTGTAATTTATGAAATAGAAGAAGTCAACATAGGCATTAAATTAAATATTTAAGTACGTGAAGCAAGCAATATACAACACGTGACTAATGGTTAACATATGAAAATCTTAGCAATCATACATGAATCTATAGTTCATTACACATTAAATCAGGAAACCACGGGTCCATAGCAAACGTTGTAGCAGAAATATGTTCGGCAACAAAAAATATGTAAATTCTATAAGTTTTGAGCTCATCAGAATACGTTTCTTAACCATGAATACGATGGCCACTATCTGCTTCAAACTGATGTCACATCTTCATCTTTATTTGTTTGCATATATCATGACATGAAGCTGAGAAATAAGGAACCTGGAAAAAGCCAAACATAAATAAGATATCATGACATGAAACTGAGCAATAAGGAACCTGGAAAAAGCCAAACACAAATAAGAAAATGCTTATGGAAAATAAACAATAAACAAAAACAGTAAAATGTATCTTCCTATTTAGAAAAAATGGATATCCGAAGAATTAAAAACAGTTGTTAAGTACAGTCAAAAATGAAGATCATCAAAAGTAATTAAATTACTTGCAACCATCTAGATTGCAACTTGCAACATGTGGATGACTTCATTAGATTAAGTGAATATGGAAAATGATTTTATCTAGCAGAGGTGCATATGGTTAAGAAAACATATTAAATTTGTCTATGCACCTAAACAGCAAAGACAACTTACATGAACAGCTTGTCTATTCTATTTACATCCTCATAGTAACCAAAATCAGATCCGAATAAAAGAAGATAAGGGTTTGGAATACAATAATATCCAATCTAAATCTATTTTATTTTATCTTTGAAAGTTCAATGCTTCATGGTTGCATATTATATACCTCTTTTTTGGAGTTTGGACGTTGAAGCGTGCCAGCTTCTTTATAATGTATGTTGATCTTTTGTTTTTGACTTGTGAATTTTAAACTGGGACCTAAAATTTCTGTTACTTAATGTTATGCAATACAGAAAGAGTATAAGTTACGAAATAAATTCTAATAACTGTTACTTACCCACAAAAAAAGTTTGCATGAAACATAGACTACTTTATTTTTCTGTGTTTATTATAGGTATTGTAATGTATGATTGTTTGCAAATTCATTTTCTTTTTTCATAAATGCCTTATGGTGTTCAGATTCTAGGTTGTCTCTAAACTTATATCATACATATGGATCAGTTACATAAGCAGAAATAATCAGTTTTTCCTAAAGAATTAAAAACTTTAAAATGATAAATAGAAAATACGCCGAAAAATGTGGACTAAAGTGTACCATTGTATTCCTGATGTGAAAAATTTTAAATAAGAGATGAGAAAGCACAAATTATATAGCCAACGATTACTGCTAGGATTGAAAACCGTCAGATTTGTTACGATTACTTAATCAAATAGCCAATGAAAAGCATCAAAACAAAAATTAAATTTAAAAGGGATCAATGTCAATCCTTTTAATTTGCCCTTATCTTCACATGGTCCACATGTAAAAATAGTATATTAGAAATAGACATCTTCCCTTAATGTAGCATTTTAAAGCATTATATGGCCTGCATTACTTTTATAAAATACCAAATTAGTTCAATATAATGAATTGAAACATGAATACTTTATTTGCATACAAAAAAGGATCAAGCAACTGTTACATATAGAACATATTATTATGTACCACTTATATGTTCCATGCTATGAGAGTTCCAGTTGGATCAAAATAAATATAGTTTAAAACCTTGAAGTATTAACAAAGAAATATTTTTTTACATGCAATAGGTTTTCATTACTTCTTGGTTTCATGAAGGCTAGCACTTGATTGTTGACTCGTTTACTCTTTCGATATTTGTGGCGTAAACTTCTAAAATGACATAGATAGGAAGCAAGGGTAAAGTCAGGCTAAAGCATAATACAACGTCATCATACATAGTTGATATAATCATAGGAATTTGGTTTGTGATATAGAAGTATCCAGTTATTAATATTTCACAATGACCTTCAATCTAAGCTAAGAAAGGAAACATAAATCACATGAACCAAAATATCTATTCCTTGATAAGCATGCGCCTACCCTTTTAGAATAAATTTGTTCTAATATATGATGACCCAGTTTTGTTATATTTTTGTCAAGCAAATATTTGTGTATATGTTGACCAAAGGATTACCATAAGGTTAAAGGTGTGGTTGAAATAGTTTCGAAAAGTTATTTACATGGAGTTAAAATATGGCTAATGAAATTATGCTTGTTTGTGCTATCAGGCCAAAGGATGATTTGTCGAGTATGGTAGTTTTATCCCATAGTTAATTCGTAGTACTTCATATTTCTACCATATATAGGCTAATAAAAAGGATGCCAAGATATGCATTATTTGATTCCATAAACCAAACCACATGGAGCAGATCACCATACAAAAGATCTAAGAAATTTTAAGATGAAAAAGAACAAATTTACCATATAAAATAGCTCTCCTTGAAATCCACCAACTATAAGTAAGTTGTTTATTACAACTACTGTACTAAGTTAAGTCTAACGATCCTTCTAATAAATTCCCAAGTTCATTCTGCATTTAATCAAATCAATGTGGCGTTAGCCTTGAATTGTATTAATAGATCATAACCACAAATAAGAAAATGAGGTGAAGGGTTAATAGAGAGAGTAAACTCGAGATGGCGCTACTTACTCTTTAGCCCTTTTGCTAACTACAACAACTCGCCAAATACTTACCGAAGCCATGTGTTATCAAGCAATACAAAACAGTGAATTAAATTAAGATTTCAAATTTTTATAAATCAAGCAATAAAAAACAGTGAAGCACAATTAAGCTTGTATTAAAAAAATGTAAGCTGACAGCATGTAACACATATATTACAGTGCATAAAAATGTATAGTGGCCCGGTAGCATAAATATAAATGTGAGGTGGATCCAAGTATGTACTTCAATTAACAGACCGAAACAATAATAATTCAATAGATATATAAGCAGACTTAGATAGCTTTACATGTCAGTTTGTAAGATGTTATCGTCATATTTAAGTGATCAGGATGCAAGTTTATAAACAGATGTCATAGAAATAAAACCCAATAGAAAGTGAAGGTACAGTGCATGTATCACCACAACAGACAAACATGGAACCTCACTAACACCAATTTAAATTTGAACTCATTTTTCACCACAACTGACGAACATGAAACCTTAGTAACACCAATTTAAATTTAAACTCGTTGTTCACCACAATAGAAAGTGAAGGTACAGTGCAAGTATGAAGAATACCTGTATGCGACATCAAATATCTCCACGCATCACACACTAATATCTGAGTCCATCCATTCTACTTCACTGTTTCAAAATAACCAAACCGCACAGCAGCTTGAGCTACATTGCTATTAAATATATCACTTAAAACACATTAATTTCAAATAATCAACGGAACATATAACAACAGAGTATGCAAGTATATCCAAGAATATTACCATTACTATCATTAAAAAAAGAACTTTGATAAATATCCAAGAAAACTGAATAAATCACCATCCAATGTCATGAGCGGCTATAAGCTTTCGAAATTAACAGTAGAAATCAGTGTTGAGATATCACAGTTATGTATGAAAAAGTCCAAGCGTAACTACTTATTTGAGCATAGAGAAGTCAATTTAATTAAGCAGCAACTTCCATATATGTCTGAAACCTCATACCAAAAGCTATGGACTGGTAGATCTGAAAATTACGCGATCGTCAGGACAAATGAAAAAATCGATGTTAACTGAACAGGAAAAAAAAGCAAACTCAAGCATGTCAGAAAAGCAAGTAATTTACCTAGTGGCAACCTCATCGATCTTTGTCGCAAACGAAAAATATTAAAATCAGAAGAACAAATAAATCCTACTTCAAGGCGAATCGACACCGGCTTAGAAGCAAAAGAGAACACATTCTCAGCCAGCATGGAAGATCGGCTGCAGTATAAACCCAAATTAAAGGAAATAGGTGGAGTAAAGGTTGAAGATTGACGCGGTTAGGGTTGGAAATGAGGAAGAAATATGCGGAAAAAATAAGAAAGGCAGAGAAGACGATGCGAAAGTGAAGAACATGATAGAAACAGTCGAGTAACCGTACATCGTGGTATAAAGTACCAAAAAGTGGAATGCGTGATTACAGTATTGCCCTGTAACCCTAACATTTTCTAACGTTTGATAGTGGTAGGGTATTGGGTATTTCTGGAAACGCGTAAAAGCTTCACCACCGTTAAAAAATTTCTTTATTAGTAAGGATAATAATTTACTTCAATCATTAACTACTGCAGAAATAGTTAATTCTTTTATTAACTAAAAATAAATAGTAAATTCCCATTTTAAAATCTTATTTAAATTTAAACAAATATTCATTAAACTATTTTTTTGGATTAATCAACAACGAACTAATTTAATAATCGATTCTAGTTAAAATGATCGATTATTCAATCTCAAAACACGATTAATTCGTCAACCAATTCCAATTACAGTTATTCCTTTATATTAATTAATAAAATAATTAATTTGATTAATTCTTAAAAACAATTATCCAATTCTGGGTTAATTTTCTACTCTCTTGCTTATAAATATGACTAATATCACATTTTGCTTTGTAAAATCATTTAATAATTAAATATAAACTTAAATAATAATTAGTAAATATTCCCTTTTAAAACTTTTATTTAAAACAATAGACTTAAATATCAATCTTCAATTATATTTTTTTTTATAACTTCACTTCTATCTATTCACCTGACGGTAAATCCATATTTAGAAAATGATTCATTTATAGGCCATATACTGCCAATTACTCAATCTATAACGGCCCACGAGATTTTCGGCCCCGAAAATCGACATGAATACATTTACCGAATAACATGCCAACCTTCCAAGCACCAAAAACACAGGAACGTTATTAGAAATAATATTAGAGGATGAGATAAGAAAGAAATTTAGAATAAAATAAAAGAAGAAGAAACACAACAGAATCAAAGTCTCACATCGCAGCGGAATAAATATAATATAGAAATAAATCTTTACTGAGAGCTTTAAAAATACTTACAATCAATAGAGTACATCACACATTTGGATAATTATAATAAACTGTCCTCGTATACAACACACAGCGGAATACATACTAACTATCATATGTCCGAACACCTTCAGCTCGCCCCTGAATTTTACATCATCCGATAACCTAGACCTGTACAACCTGGTCTAACCTGAGCATTACAAATGTCGGATCAGTCTGGTGAACCGTAGTGAGAAAACACTCTAAGTTTAAAGGCATCACACAACTTGATTTTAACCTCAAAATCTTTTTGAAATAAAAGGATAATCGTAAGACCAAATCCACACATAAATACAGATGGTTTTTACCTTACGATAACCCAAAACGTTTTTGAAATCAATATCTTTTCTGATATTATCACTACGCCATAGATGGCTTACGGTAACACCAGAGAAGTGACGTAGTAGGTGCAAAAAAGTGTTGCTATAGGCAAAAAATGATCTGTGGCACCACTTTCTTGGAGTTGTCTTTTGTCGCGTTGCCTTAGAGTCAAAGGTAACACATTTGCGACCCTAAGGCAACATCAACACAGGTGTTGCCGCATGTACTAAATTTACAAAAATGTGGGGCCCACTAAAATCTGTAACCCGTGATATAGAATCGCCACTAAAACCTGTAGCTCGGGTTCACGGAATTCGGTTGTGGGGCCCATATGCATAAATCTAGGGCAACAATTTTACCACCCAATGGCAACACTATATCATAGCTATGGCAACATTTAACATCACATACTGCAACATTATATCATATATATAAGGCAACATTACATAAATAAAATCAAACTGAAATTAACAAAGGACTTTTTATTTCAAATTAATTAACCAGGAACAAAAGTAGTAATAGTCAACTACAAAATAACAAAACATAGCCACTAAATTCAATTTTACAGACATTTCAGTTACAAAAACAGCCAGTCCTAAATTCATGTTTACATAAAACTAAAACAGTTTCAAAATATAGCGCAAGCCTTTAATGCGTTCAATGCCTCTACTACATCGATCGTACCTCTAGTGCTTTCAGTAACAAGTTCTTGAAAATCCCCATCACTACCTCCTTCATCTGCATACATCAATTGCATTTCAGCACAAAATAAGACGTATGCATGCCTCAATTGCATTTCAGCACAAACTTTGGTCATAGTATAACTGAGTTTCCTTTCAGCACAAATTGAATTTCATAACTGAATTCCATTTGCATTTTAGTATAACATAGTATACTGATTTAAAAAATGTGTATGCACGTGTATTAATCTAAACAATGTGTGAGTTACATAACTTGAAACGACCCAAAAATCGCCCTTGCGGGAAATCGCCGGATACGCTTACTTTGGGCTACAACACATCAGAACAACAACAACAGACATTTATTACATCATATAATGTTACATCAGACTACAAAATATCAGAGTACATCGAATAAAATACAGCGGAAGATTTAAATTACAACAAATACAATACAGTGCAGCGGAAATAAAATAACTAAGGTAACGGAAGACAACAATGCTCTGGACATAGCTTTAAACTTCAATCCAGAATCCTGCTCGAGAAGAAGAACTGTAGACAAACTACTCGACTGCCCATGTTGAAAATAATGGGCACTCGAGTTTGTAAAGGTGGAAACAAACAATGGGTCAGTCATGGGACTGGTGTGAGAATTCGTAACTAATTTAACTAATTGTAATAAGACAAATCCGAAGACACACCGCTAACGCGGAACGAGTTTATTCCAATGGATTGCCATGCATAATTTGAGATGACTGAACATATAAATAAGTAAATCGTAAAACAACGCAATGCTTTTGGAAAAATGGAATCATCATAAGACTCAAGTCCCATCACACAATGCAACGCAAACCAGAGGATAGAGTTTTAGCTTATGATGATTAAACATGCTTGGTACGATAAAAATGAATTTGATATTATTATTAGAGTATATAAAAAAACATTTCAAAATAAATGTATCAATCCTAGGAAGCATAGCTATCATATACTATGCTACCATACTAGTAATACAATCAAGTCCGTAGGGTCGTATTGGGAATTGGGTTTCCATCATGAGTCAAGGCTAGGAACAATCTCCTTACCGATTTGAGACACTCTAGCTAATGTCTCAGGATTCCCCGCAGAGAACCCTTGGATCCTGCAGGGCCGGTCCACACTTGCGGTTCGTGGATTGGCAATTCCTGAGCACACGTTTCCCGGTGCTATAGGACCTAACATCCGAGGCGAATCATTCCATCATCCACATAAGTAAAATGTCGGGCCGTGTAAAACCCAAACACCACTTCTAGCTAGAAAGAAACGTGCTGCTCTCCCTTAATTCCCTTGCTCCGTTTTAGACTCAACGGGGTTGTGAGGCTCGTGAAGCTACGTAATACACAAAGCTATGCTTATTCAAGTTGTGCTTTGATCGCCACCACAAGGTTCTGCTTTTCAACAAGAAACCTTGATCATCGCATCTTGGTATGCCACAGTGCCAATCCATATCATACTATTAATCTTTTGCCAGAATATACAAAAGGGTGTTAAGCAAGAGAATAAGTTCTCCGCCACCAAACATTCATACATTCGGCATAAAATCAATAAATACAATAAAAGGAGTACAACGTCGGACACACATTCCATTTATAAGCCCGTTCCGGGTCTGAACGAAACTGGAGATACCCTCGTCACGTACGTCCAATACGGAAAAGAGGTACCCGCATATCCGTACAATCAACATGTTCGTTTGGACAATTACCATGACCCTTGAATTGGGAGCAAGTCAATTCAGGGCCTCGATCGTTGTCCATTCGATGGGGAGATTGACAGTCTTCAATCGTCGTCTTCAAAACTTCAATTTTTAAACGACATATGATTATTTGGAATAAGATTAAACTCGGACTTCAATTCTTATCTTTAATTATTTAAAATAATTAAATATTTATTTAACGACGCTCCGGGTCGAGGGACGACCCTGGCGCTGTTTTCAACCAATTTTGATTTACACATTTCTCAAAATCTAACCGTTGGATTTTAACGAAGTTTACATCGTTGGAAAGATCTTCCCAAAACGGTCCTAATGCTTTCAGTTTTGGGAAAATCCGACGGTCGGATCTTTTGGTATAGTCATTTAAAAGTATGATTCCAAAAGGCGAACTACCGCGCTCGATTCGTTTAAATTTAATTATATTTATATAAAAATATAAAATGTTTAACCATAATAACGCCATTCAGTCCGACAACAAGCTAAACAACTACCGATACCCATTCATTCTTAATTCATTTAAAATTGAAGATAATATTTCAACTTTTAAAAACATTCTTTTATTTCTTTATTCTTTTATTTACATAAAAATGTAAATTATATTTCAACGCTGCATTTCATTTTTTTATTTACATAAAATGTAAATTTTATTTCGACATTGAATTCATTCTTTTATCTTTTTTTCTTTACATAAAAATGTAAATTTTATTTCAACGTTGAATTCATTGTTTTAATTACATTTTTATAAATACATTAAAAATTCCTTCTTTCAATTACATTAGAAATGTAATTAATATTTCAATTCCAATTTCTTTTCTTTTCAATAAGTACAAATGTAATTAATACTTCCTTTTCAAAGTCTATCTTTTTATTTCATAAAAATGTAATCAACTTTGTAGCGTCAAAATTTCATTCTTTAATTACATTAAAGATGTAATAAATTTTTCAATGCCAAAATCTCTTTCTTTCATCACACTAAAAAATGTAATTGATCTTACAGTGTAAAAATCTTAACTTTTTAGTTACATTAAAAATGTAATTTTTTATTACAATGCCAAAATCTTCTTTTAATTACATTAAAAATGTAATTAACATTACGGTGTAAAATTCTTATACTAAAAATGTAATTTTGATTACAATGTAAAAATCTCCTTTTAGATCTTATTACATGTAAATGTAATTTTAATTTTTAACTAATGAAATCAATGTCCTATTTTTCATTTTTAATAAAATGGCGGTGAAAATAATGTTCGTTCTTTATTTAACACATGATGGTGTAAATAATGTCATCTCTATTTAACACATAACAGTGTAAATAGTGTCAATTTCTAACTTAACACATAACGGTGTAAATAATGTTATTTTCTAACTTAACCCATAATGGTGTAAATAATGTCATTTTCATAATTAACACATAACGATATAAATAATGTCATTTTCTAACTTAACACATAACGGTGTAAATAATGTCATTTTCTAACTTAACACATAACGGTATAAATAATGTAAAATTCAAACTTAACACATAACGGTGTAAATAATGTCAATTTCAAACTTAACACATAACGGTGTAAATAATGTCAATTTCATAATTAACAAAACCAGTGGAAGTTAATTCTTTTTAACAACAAATGAAAGTTATTCTTTTGAACAAACAAGTGAAAGTTATTCCCTTTTTAACAAAAGGTGAAATCCTTATTTTTTTACATTGAACAAAACAATGACCAAAATGATGTCGTTTTACGTAAACAAAACAAATGAAAAAAAATGATATCTTTTTACATTAAAAAAACAAATAACAAAAATGATGTCTTTTGACATTAACAAAACAAATGACAAAAATGATGTCTTTTGACATTATCAAAACAAATGACAAAAATGATGTCTTTTTACATTAACAAAACAAATGATAAAAATGATGTCTTTTGACATTTAACAAAACAATGACAAGTTGTTCTTTTTAACAAAACAATGAAAAGTTATTCTTTTTAACAAAACAATGAAAAGTTATTCTTTTAATTATAAATATAAGTGAAATCTTTAAATGTTTAATCCTTTCCAATGAAAATGATGCTAAAATCATATCTCATTTTAATATATGAACATGACACTAAAAATATATTTATTTTTTATGTAATAACATAACACTAAAATATGTTTATATTTCATATAACAAAATGACATTAAAGATATATTTATTTTTTTGATATTTTCAACATAACACTAAAATATGATTATGTTTTATATGCATTAACGCTATAGTAAAATATGATTATGTTTCATATGCATTAGCGCTACACTAAAATATGATTATGTTTTCATATGCATTAACATGAATCTAAAATATGAATATATTTCATATGCATTAACATGAATCTAAAATATGAATGTATTTCATACGCATTAGCATGAATCTAAAATATGAATGTATTTCATATGCATTAACGTGAATCTAAAATATGAATGCATTTCATATGCATTAACATGAATCTAAAATATGAATATATTTCATATGCATTAACGTGAATCTAAAATATGAATAAATTTCATATTTCTATACTTACGCTAAAAATATATTTCATATTTCCCACTAACGCTAAAAATATATTCATATATAATAATCTAACTTTTGTTTCAACTAACATGACAAATTTATATTACATGAAATAATCTAACTTTTGTGTTAATTAACATATCAAATCACATAATACAACATTAAAAATGGAATCATTTTAATGTAAACTATTTGTGTAATGAGATTTCACTCAAAATCTCAACTTTATATTCTATATTATATCCATTTTTTTAGATCTGGAATAAAAATAAATTTTTTTATTTCAAATCTGAATCCAAACACAACTAGGGATTTAAGAGAGAGTTTTTATTTCAGATTTACATCTAAAAAAAATCATGGCATCATATTCTTTACGAACAATCAACATAAATTTCCAACTCAATCATCACAGATCTAAATTTACTTACAAACAAACATCGTTTTCATATGACGACAAAATAATTAAATTAAATTAATTATTAAAATAGAAATCTCACCTCTTTTCAATGCAATTTGTATTGATCGATTCTAAATTAGAATATTAATCCTCCTTCCTTCTGTAATACTGGCCGCCACCATTGAAGTTGCTCATCTCCCTTTTCTCTTCATTATTTGCTTTAGAACTCTATTAAATCAATGTGTGTGGAAGGAGAAAAAGAGGGAAGAAGAAGAGAGCTTGCTGGCCATTGAAAGAATAAGAGGCGGCGACTGATGTTTTGTTATTAAGAATAGGTTTAGGGCATTTTCTCTCTCCTTTTATAATATTTGTTGTTTAAAAATTCAAAAGAAAAATCATATAGGAAAAAGGGATAATAAAAAGAAATTAATGCATGATTTATTGTCTGATGCTGACATAAAGAAAGTTGTGATGACCTTTTAAATTTCAAAATTCATAACAATAAATATCATAATATAGGCAACATATTCAATTGGATTAATAAGAATAAAACAGAGAAAAGAATGAAAATAAAAGGAAAGAGAGGTAAGGTCATTAATTGTGGATCTAAACATTAAATCATGCATGATAATATTACAAAAGTTTGAATTCTTCCTTTTTTTTTTAAATAGCGTATGTGCATAGACGCATATGTGTGTGTGTATATATGTATGTTTGAGTTAAATTCAATCAAAACTTCCTAATAGTACAAATCGCATTCGACAATCAGTTTTAAAATATTTATGTGTTGAGAGAATGGTTTTAAGTAATCTTATATTTTAATGTCTTACTTAAATTCCTCTGTCATTTATGTAATATTAAATGTGTCATATATATATAGAGCCAGGTTCATTGACACCTCAAACAGTGATGCTGAAATTTTGGGGTACATACAAATAGGTACAAAATACAAGGAGGAAGATAATAAGCCGGTTAAAGATTTCTAGCAATATAAATGTGGAAAGGTTTGAATTAACATTTAGAAGTAATAATACTACTTTTTCCATATTTTTTTGTATAGATAAGGAATGCCAATTTTAGCTATAATTTAGCTACAATATGAATGATATACCTAGTAATTAATGAAATTAAAACAACTGAATTTGTTATGCATTATACTGCAATGTTGAGAAACATTGAAACTAAGGAATATATATTATAACATGTTGGCATAAATACAAGGTAGATATTTGATGGTGCAATTTATGTAAATTTTTAGTTCTTCCTTTCACAAGCTAGACATAAATTTCAAATAATTCATTTATTAGAAATAAATTAATTTTATTAATAACAAAATTAGATAAATTAAGGTATCGTCTTGGGCATGTAGCTAAGGGATTGTAGGAACGTAGGAATTATATCATTCGTATTAACCGTAGGATTAAGGAAATAATTTATTACTCGTTATTATTTAAAATAAATTACTTTAAATATCAAAACCCATTAAAATAATTTTTTTTTTAAATTTACCCCAAAATGAAGGGTTGTTACAGTCTCCCCCACTTAAAAATTTTTCGTCCTCGAAAAGGAACGAAGTTAAAAATTGTTTCATTAACTAACTCAAATTTCCTTCTTTAATTGGTTTCAATAATTTTATTAGTTGAACTAATAATTTCACAACACAATCATAAATCAATTAGTTGATTCGTTTTTATATATATTTATATATAACTTTTGTATATTCAAAAATCATATTTTCTAAAATCGGATTAAAAATAAGTTAATTATAAACTTGTCACTCTCAACTCATTCTAAGGCATTACTAGCCCCATCTCTAATGAGTTTTCTCATTCTAGGATACTGCTGATCCTATCTCTAATGAGTATTCTTTTATAGGATATTACTAATCCTACCTCTGATAAGTCTTTTGTTCCGTTCTAATGAGTCGTACCCAAAAGATTTGAGCTAACCAAAGCTCCGATACCAACTGAAATGACCGGAAAATTGCCCTTGCGGGAAATCGCCGGATACGCTTACTTTGGGCTACAGCACATTGGAACAACAACAGCAGACTTTTATTACATCATATAATGTTACATCAGATTACATATTATCAGAGTACATCGAATAAAATACAGCGGAAGATTTAAATTACAACAAATACAATACAGTGCAGCGGAAATAAAATAACTACGGCAGCGGAAGACAACTATGCTCTGGACACAGCTTTAAGCTTCAATCTAGATTCCTGCTCGAGATGAAGACCTGTAGACAAACTACTCGACTTCCCATGTGGAAAATAATGAGCACCCGAGTTTGCAAAGGTGGAAATAAACAAAGGGTCAGTCATGGGACTGGTGTGAGAATTCTTAACTAATTTAACTAATAGTAATAAGGCAAATCCAAAGACCACACCGCTAACGCGGAACGGGTTTATTCCAATGGATTGGCGTGCATAATTTGAGATGACTGAACATATAAATAAGTAAATCGTAAAACAACGCAATGCTTTTGAAAAAATGGAATCATCATAAGACTCAAGTCCCATCACACAATGCAACGCAAACTAGATGATAGAGTTTTACCTTATGATGATTAAACATGCTTGATACGATAAAACGAAATTGATATTATTAATAATGTATATAAAAAAACATTTCAAAATAAATGTATCAATCCTAGGAAGCATAGCTATCATATACTATGCCACCATACTAGTAATACAATCAAGTCCATAGGGTTGTATTGGGAATTGGGTTTCCATCATGAGTCAAGGCTAGGAACGATCTCCTTACCGATTCGAGACACTCTAGCTAATATCCCAGGATTCCCCCCACAGAGAACCCTTGGATCCTGCAGGGCCGGTCCACACTTGTGGTTTGTGGATTGGCAATTCTTGAGCACACGTTTCTCGATCCTGTAGGACCTAACATACGAGGCGCAACATTCCATCATCCACATAAGTAAAATGTCGGACCGTGTAAAACTCAAACACCACTTCTAGCTAGAAAGAAACGTGTTGCTCTCCCTTCGTTCCCTTGCTCCGTTTTAGACTCGACCGGGTTGTGAGGCTCGTGAAGCTACGTAATACACAAAGCTATGCTTATTCAAGCTGTGCTTTGATCGTCACCACAAGGTTCTGCTTTTCAACAAGAAACCTTGATCATCGCATCTTGGTATGCCACACTGTCAATCCATATCATAATATTAATCCTTTGCCAGAATATACAAAAGGGTGTTAAGCAAGAGAGTAAGTTCTCCACCACCAAACATTCATACATTCGGCAGAAAACCAATAAATACAATATAAAGGAGTAAAATGTCAGACACACATTCCATTTATAAGCCCGTTCTAGGTCTGAATGAAACTGGAGATACCCTCGTCACGTAAGTCCAATATGAAAAAGAGGTACCCGCATATCCGTATGACCAACATGTTCGTTTGGATAATTACCATGACCCTTGAATTGGGAGCAAGTCAATTCAGGGCCTCGATCGTTGTCCATTCGATGGGGAGATTGACGGTCCTCAATCGTCATCTTCAAAACTTCGATTTTTAAACGTCGTCTGATTATTTGAAATAAGATTAAACTCAGACTTTCCAAATAATTCTCGCATATATAATTTGAGAAAACCCATTTCATATCATTATATTATTTTATAACGATTAATTATTATCTTTAATTATTTAATATAATTAAATCTTTATTTAACGACGCTCCGGGTCAAGGGGCGACCCTGGCGCTGTTTCCAACCAATTGTGATTTACACATTTCTCAAAATCTAACCGTTCGATTTTAATGATGTTTACATCGTTGGAAAGATCTTCCCAAAACGGTCCTAACGGTTTCAGTTTTGGGAAAATCCGACGGTCGGATCTTTTGGTATAGTCATTTAAAAGTATGATTCCAAAATGCGAACTACCGCGCTCGATTCATTTAAATTTAAATATATTTGTATATAAATATATAAATATAAAACGTTTAACCATAATAACGTCATTCCATCCAACAACAAGCTAAACAACTACCGATACCCATTCATTTTTAATTCATTTAAAATTGAAGATAATATTTCAACATTTAAAAACATTCTTTTATTTCTTTATTCTTTTATTTACATAAAAATGTAAATTATATTTCTACGCTGCATTTCATTCTTTTATTCTTTTATTTACATAAAAATGTAAATTTTATTTCAACGTTGAATTCATTCTTTTATCTTTTTTATTTACATAAAAATGTAAATTTTATTTCAACGTTGAATTCATTCTTTTAATTACATTCTTATCATTACATTAAAAATTCCTTCTTTTAATTACATTAGAAATGTAATTAATATTTCAATTCCAATTTCTTTTCTTTTCGATAACTACAAATATAATTAATACTTCCTTTTCAAAGCCTATCTTTTTATTTCATAAAAATGTAATCAACTTTGCAGCATCAAAATTTCATTCTTTAATTACATTAAAGATGTAATAAAATTTACAATGCCAAAATCTCTTTCTTTCATCACATTAAAAAATGTAATTGATCTTACGGTGTAAAAATATTAACTTTTTAATTACATTAAAAATGTAATTTTTTATTACAATGCCAAAATCTTCTTTTAATTACATTAAAAAAAATGTAATTAACATTACGGTGTAAAATTCTTATGCTAAAAATGTAATTTTGATTACAATGTAAAAATCTCCTGTTAGATCTTATTACATGAAAATGTAATTTTCATTTTTAACAATGAAATCAATGTCATATTTTTCATTTTTAATAAAATGGCGGTGAAAATAATGTTCGTTCTTTATTTAACACATGACGGTGTAAATAATGTCATTTCAAATTTAACACATAATGGTGTAAATAATGTCAATTTCTAAATTAACACATAACAGTGCAAATAATGTCATTTTCTAACTTAACACATAACAGTGTAAATAATGTCATTTTCATAATTGACACATAACGGTGTAAATAATGTCATTTTCTAACTTAACACATAACGGTGTAAATAATGTCATTTTCTAACTTAACACATAACGGTGTAAATAATGTCAATTTCAGACTTAACACATAACGGTGTAAATAATGTCAATTTCAAACTTAACACATAACGGTGTAAATAATGTCAATTTCATAATTAACAAAACCAATGGAAGTTAATTCTTTTTAACAACAAATGAAAGTTATTCTTTTTAACAAACAAATGAAAGTTATTCCCTTTTTAACAAAAGGTGAAATCTTTTTTTTTTTTTTTTTTTTTTTTTTACATTTAACTAAACAATGACAAAAATGATGTCTTTTTACATTAACAAAACAAATGACAAAAATGATGTCTTTTTACATTAACAAAACAAATGACAAAAATGATGTCTTTTTACACTAACAAAACAAATGACAAAAATGATGTCTTTTGACATTAACAAAACAAATGATAAAAATGATGTCTTTTTACATTAACAAAACAAATGACAAAAATGATGTCTTTTGACATTAACAAAAATGACAAAAATGATGTCTTTTGACATTTAACAAAACAATGACAAGTTGTTCTTTTTAACAAAACAATGAAAAGTTATTCTTTTTAACAAAACAATGAAAAGTTATTCTTTTTAACAAAACAATGAAATGATATTATTTTAATTATAAGTGAAATCTTTAAATGTTCAATCCTTTCCAATGAAAATGATGCTAAAATCATATCTCATTTTTATATATGAACATGACACTAAAAATATATTTATTTTTAATGTAATAACATAACAATAAAATATGTTTATATTTCATATAACAAAATGACATTAAAGATATATTTATTTTTTTGATTAACACTAAAATATAATTATGTTTCATATGCATTAACGCTACAGTAAAATATGATTATGTTTCACATGCATTAGCGTTACACTAAAACATGATTATGTTTTCATATGCATTAACATGAATATAAAATATGAATATATTTCATATGCATTAACATGAATCTAAAATATGAATGTATTTCATATGCATTAATATGAATCTAAAATATGAATGTATTACATATGCATTAACATGAATCTAAAATATGAATGTATTTCATATGCATTAACATGAATCTAAAATATGAATGTATTTCATATGCATTAACATGAATCTAAAATATGAATGTATTTCATATGCATTAACATGAATCTAACTATGAATATATTTCATATTTCTATACTTATGCTAGAAATATATTTCCGGTTTTCCACTAACGCTAAAAATATATTCATATATAATAATCTAACTTTTGTTTCAACTAACACGACAAATTTATATTACATGAAATAATCTAACTTTTGTGTTAATTAACATATCAAATCACATAATACAACATTAAAAATGGAATCTTTTTAATGTAAACTATTTGTGTAATGAGATGCCACTCAAAATCTCAACTTTATATTCTATATTTAATCCATTTTTTAGATCTGGAATAAAAACAATTTTTTTAATTTCAAATCTGAATCCAAACACAACTAGAGATTTAAGAGAGAGTTTTGATTTCAGATTTACATCTAAAAAAAATCATGGCATCATATTCTTTACGAACAATCAACATAAATTTCCAACTCAATCATCACAGATCTAAATCTACTTACAAACAAACATTGATTTCATATGACGATAAAATAATTAAATTAAATTAATTATTAAAATAGAAATCTCACCTCTTTTCAATGCAATTTGTATTAATTGATTCTAAATTAGAATATTAATCCTCCTTCCTTCTGTAATACTGGCCGCCACCGTTGAAGTTGCCCATTTCTTTTTTCTCTTCATTATTTGCTTTAGAACTCTATTAAATCATTGCGTGTGGAAGGAGAAAAAGAGGGAAGAAGAAGAGAGCTTGCTGGCCATTGAAAGAATAAGAGGCGGCGACTGATGTTTTGTAATTATGAATAGGTTTAGTGTATTTTCTCTCTCCTTTTATAATATTTATTGTTTAAAGATTCAAAAGAAAAATCACGTAGGAAAAAGGGATAACAAAAAGAAATTAATGCATGATTTATTGTCTGATGCTGACATAAAGAAAGTTGTGATGACCTTTTAAATTTTGAAATTCATAACAATAAATATCATAATATAGGAAACATATTCAATTGGATTAATAAGAATAAAACAGAGAAAAGAACGAAAATAAAAGGGAAGAGAGATAAGGTCATTAATTTTGGATCTAGACATTAAATCATACATGGCAATATTGCAAAAGTTTAAATTCTTTCTATTTTTTTTAAATAGCATACGTGCATAGACGCATATGTGTGTGTGTGTGTGTGTGTATATATGTACGTTTGAGTTAAATTCAATCAAAACTCCCTAATAGTACAAATCGCATACAACAATCAGTTTTAAAATATTTATGTGTTGACAAAATGTTTTTATGTAATCTTATATTTTAATGTCTTACTTAAATTCCTTTGTCATTTATGTAATATTAAATGTGTCATATATATATATATATATATATATATATATATATATAGAGAGAGAGAGAGAGAGAGAGAGAGAGAGCCAAGTTCATTGACACCTCAAACAGTGGTGCTGAAATTTTGGGGTACATACAAATAGTTACGAAATACAAGGCGGAAGATAATAAGGCGGTTAAAGATTTCTAGCAATATAAAAGTGGAAAGGTTTGAATGAACATTTGAAAGAAATAATACTACTTTTTCCATATTTTTTTGTATAGATATGGAATGTCAATTTTAGCTATAATCTAGCTACAATGTGAATGATATACCTAGTAATTAATGAAATTAAAACAACTGAATTTATTATGCATTATACTACAATGCTGAGAAACATTGAAACTAAGGAATATATATTCTAACATGTTGGCATAAATATGAGGTGGATATTTGATGGTGCAATTTATGTAAATATTTAGTTCTTCCTTTCACAAACTAAACATAAATTTCAAATAATTCATTTATTAGAAATAAATAAATTTTATTAATAACAAAATTAGATAAATTAAGGTATCGTCTTGGGCATGTGGCTAAGGGATTGTAGGAACGCAGGAATTATATCATTCGTATTAACCGTAGGATTAAGGAAATAATTTATTAGTTGTTATTATTTAAAATAAATTACTTTAAATATCAAAACCCATTAAAATAACTTAAAATAATTTTTTTTTAAATTTACCCAAAAATTCAGGGTTGATACCTAACTGATCTAAAAAATGTGTATACAAATGTATACTGATCTAAACATAACTGAGTTTCATTTGCATTTGCGTTTCATTTATATAACTGAGTTACATAACAGAGGCAAATGTAGATATAAGTGTATACGGATCTAAACATAATTGAGTTACATAACTGATCTAAACAATGTGTATACAAGTGTATACTGATCTAAACATAACTAACTTTCATTTGCATTTGTGTTTCATTTGCATAGCTGAGTTACATAACAGAGGCAGAATGTGGATACAAGTGTATGCTGATCTAAACAATGTGTATACATAGTATAACAGAGGCACAGTGTGTATACAAGTGTATACTGAGTAAACAATTAGACAGTTACAATGTGGATAAATCTATCAGTAATCGGTAATTTAGGTTTAATGGGCAACGTGGAAAAAATTATCACTAATCTGCAATGTGGCAAAAATTATTACTATCTACAATGTGACAAACTAAAAATTATACCTGAAAAACTGCCCACGCATGCTATTTCATGTTACTTCACTGCTCTACATTGCCATAACAACACACAAAAGAGCTCCAAACATGATTCAGGACATAGCTAAAGCTTTTGCAAAGAATTTTTCTCCTGTCTCATGTTACACATTCAATGCGCATTAGGGTCAACTCTTCCTTCATATCTACCACAAATTCATCGGCTTTTGCCCTCTTTTGCTTTTGCTTTAGTAGCTTTTCTTCAATTGTCTTATTTTCCATGAGCAACTGCGACATAGTCTTTTCTTTTTCCATCAATTTAACAGTAGTATCATCCAATTCAACATTGCTGTTGATTTCACACACTTCATCATGCCCCATAAAATACCCGCAAACGCCATTCTGCACAAATCTTAAATTCTCGATTAAAACATCAATGAAAGATATGATAACTGAAATGGAGCAACCAAAAAAAACCTACTTTATACTTACTGACCAAATGGAGCAACCAAAAAACTTCTTCCCCGCATTCGACCCTACCTTCACAATCCTTATCTTTGCTGGGATTTTGTGGTGGCAGTTCTTTCTCTTAGCCGCTGTTGACGAATTTGAAGTAGAAATTGATTGAGCAGTCACTAAACTCGAATTGAAGGAAGAAATGAAGTGATATCACATACTGCAAATCACTCAGTAGGCTTCTAAGCATGAATTTCATGCTTTCAGTATTTGTGTGCATAACCAAAACAAAACATGCGTATATTTATTAGCCAGCCTTACACAGGTAGCTCTATTTTCACCCCTTAGTTTTCTCTTCTCACCCCATACAAAAAAATTATATTCTTCTTAACATAAATGTCCTCTGTAAAAATCAGAATTCAAACTTACTTCAAAACATTGGAAATCAAAACTAAAAACAATAGTCCTTCTTCTCTAGAATCAGTTTATAATTGCACATATTTATCTGCAGCTATATTAAAAATCTGGAATGAAAATGTAAGTAGGAAGCTACCAATTTTAACATCATGCTATAACTCTACCATTCATATTTGAGCAATACTAAAGAAGAGAATCGTCTCAGGTTCTCAGCAAATCCTAAGTATTAGGTTCTTCAATCCAATTTGTGCAGCATTTAACAGCTTATACTCATTAGGAAAACAATTTAAAGACGGGATCATGGTTTTGACATTTTTCTTCTGTATTTTAGACTTAAAATTCCTTTATGAAAGAAAATAAAAAAGAAATGGAAAGAAGAAGAACTAGGTTAGATTCAGTTCTTTCAAAACTAGAAAAAGGTCATTGTTGGAATTGATTGGGGTGGGAGAGTTTTATGTGAAATAATGGGGTGTTTAAGGCAAGTACTGGGTGGGTTGATAGAGCAAGTCGTCTTACACACACACAAAAACACACTTAAGAAATCATGCGTATACTTATTAGACAGTCTTACGGATACAGATCATGATAATACTTAAGAAATGATAACTATCATGTATATGTAAGCATACTTAAGAAACCATTTTCATAAAATGCTATATCATGTCTCAATCATCATAGGCAATAACAATCTAGGAAACCTGAGCAGTTGTTTAGAACATGCAGCTCATATAAGGTCGATGGTCTAATTGTTCACAACCACACTTCACTAGGAACTAAAGTTCTGTGTTATTAAATTAATTAACAACCAAATAACAGCTCAAAGAACATTTTAGTGAATCAACATACAACAGAACCAAAAAAAACCACCAACCAAACAAAATTATACTCATGGTGATAATAATTTCCGTTTCTCGGTAGACTAATGAATAGCGATGATAAAAAAACCAACAGAAACACAGGATAAAATTCTAGCACCTTTCTTCTTGGGTTGACTGCCGTTTGATGACGCGGAAAAGGAGAAGTGGGTGCGTTTGGAGTCGAGGATTCGATGGAATAAGTGGAGGACGTAGAGAGGGTTAGAGTGGAAGAAACTGAAAGAAAATTAGATATTGGAATTGGAAATTTGGGGGTGAGAACGAAAGAAATTGAGAAAAAGGAATCCAATGAGTAACGTAAGTTGATTTCCTATTGGTGGTGAAGTATTTTAATGGATTGGTGAGGTGTCAACTTCAGATGTTGTTTTTAAAAGGTGAATTCATGGATAGATATGCATTTTTTATAGATGCAGATTGATGACGTGGCAAATTAAACTTATAAGTTTATAACTATATCTACCGCAACACAATTTGATATCTATGGTAACACATTAAAGAGTGTGTTGCAATACACAAAAATCAACATAGCTATGGCAACATTTTAGCTGGCAACACCTTGGATTTTCGTTGTAGTAAGCAATCTATGGCGTAGTGTATAATAGTGTCTAAATGCAAATAAATATCAATCTAGCAGAACACTTACATCTCACGCTCTATATACATAGCATACAATCAAAACCACAGGCTCTTATTAGAGAATGGATTTCCTGGCAAAGTATGGGACCACCTTCACGACAATGTAACTCCGGAGATGAATACATTAGGGTTCAACAAGAACATCTTGCAACCCAGGCTAAACATAATTGTCCCCTCAATTCTCTTGACAGTACTGAATATATCATTACCACGGTTGTGGGTTAGCCAACTGAACCGATAGCATACATAAATAAATAATTGGGACAACCGAAGGCATTTTATTTCTCTAGATCAGGTAACGAAATACCCTTTTGATGGGTGCGACCCACATAGTCATGCGACCTACCCGATTTTGTGCCATTTCTCAGTTGGTGAGGCTTGAGGTTATAATCTTCTTTTTAAGCCACCATTCACTTTGAATGCCACATCGTCAGATCCTCTAGAAAATCACTAACTGATGTCCACAAAAATGCCCTAGTTGGGAGCGACCCAACTACAGTACGTTTGAAGAAATCAACGTACGCGACCCCTTTGGAAATACTCTGTTAGACATCCGTCCATACAAGTCACCCAGGAACAGGATAAACCGAAGGCACCCTCCTACCACACCCTAGGTATCACCCTATAGATCTGTAGTGAGTAGTACGTGCAATCCATAGATTCCAACCATAATAGAACCATAGTATATCTTTGGTTGCAGACCGGAGTTTATTAGCAGTTCTTCCGTTTATGAAGATCTACAGTCTTCAAAGCTCCATCTCGATCATCTTCTGATATCTTCACGTATTTGTTGGCTGGAATGGTTTTTGAATTTAAATTCGATCTCGGTCTTCCCGTACTAATAATCGTAAAAGCCGGGTTTTATAGGCAGTTATTTAACTACCAAATAAATAATCATGAGAATAAAATGAGTTCATTAATCAAGCATTACTTGTCCTTTTATTTAAAAATAATTAACGAATAGTTAATTAAACTTCTAATTATCTTGATATCTTTAACCCAGTATTTACTTCTTATTTAGCATAAGATTTATTTTCAAAACTATTTCAGATTTAATCATATACATATATACCCAACCTTGGTTTTCACAAATTCCATGTAAAACATTGTTACTTGAAAACAATATCTAATTTCTATTCTTGGAATAAACTCATTCCAAAAGTAAACCTTTTTATTTCCTTTTACTTTTGGAAATATCATTATATATATATATATATTATCAAATCCTCTCATTTCCGTTACTTTGGAAATTTCATTATAAATATTCTCAAATCCTTTTTATTTCCGTTCCTTTGGAAATTTCAATATATATTCTGATGTCTAGCGATTAACACTACGTTATTATTTCACATATGGAAATAATAAATTATTCTTAACCTCTTTTCTATTACAAACTAATATCATCCCTAGATAATCCCGAAGTCATTCAAGTTGGGGTATTTATTTACCTCTTAGTCCTTGATCAATAACGCTCTTATCTTAAGATAGATATGAGTTGTAATTAAAACCCATATCTCATTTTAATATCAAAAAAAATTTCATTTAACTATTTTATTTAAAATACGGTTTCATAAGACCTTCTTATTTTTTTGAAAATCTATTCCTCGAATATAACCATTATTTCTTTGTTCAATAATTAAGTTATTGCTTATAAAACGCCACCTTTTAACCTCTACCTCTTTAAACAAATTCATTTTATAATTCGGATTTGATCACAAAATCTATGACTCACTTCTTTTACCAAATTCACTTTACCAAATCCTTTTCTAATCTATTCAGCCATTTCCGGCTTTGGAGATCTTATTTCAATTTTCCCTTTTTACTTAATTCCATTATTAAGTAATAAACGCTTTAAGACCTTAAACCTCATTTATATAACAGTGGTTTAATATAAACCCTTTTATCTTAATTTCCCTTTACTTAATTCAAATATTTAAGTCACACTCAATTTATGCTATCTTATTTATTTAAAATTCCTTTTATAACTTTGTTACAAAACTCATGTTTAAAATAAAACCCGTTCATAAACTCCTTTTACAATTCAATTAGATTTTGTTTCAACTTTGATTACTTTTTAAATGAATTGCAAATAAAAAGTAATCTCTTAAATTATCATTAATTAAAATAATAATTTACTTTGGTCATTAACTACTGTAAAAGAATTTAACTCCTTTATTAACCAAAATAACTAGTAAATTCCCTTTAAGAAATATTACTAGAATTTAAACGAATATTCGCTAAACTAATTTATTATACTAATTCCAAACAAACTAATTTAATGATCAATCCTAGTTAAAACGGGTGACTTAGTCAACTCAAACCACAGTTATCTCGTTAACTGATTCAAGTTAGTTCTCACGTTAAATTAATTAATAATGTAATTAATTTAAATAATTCCATTTAATTATTCACTTAAAACAATTACCCAAATTTTAACCGTTAGGTTAATTTCCATTCACACGTTTATAAATCTGATTAACATCAGATTTTACTTTATAAAATCAATTAATAATTAATTAGAAATTTAAAATATAAATAAAAAATATTTATTTCCTTTTAAACAAAATTTTATTCAAAATAATGTATTTCAAAATTTATCTCCAATTATAAAATAAATTTTATAACTTCAGTTTCATTGATTCACATGATGGTAAATCCATATAAACAAAACAATTTATTCTTAGGTCATTCACTGCCCGTTACTCAATCAATATTGCCCATTGGTTAAAACAAATCAGATGTTGACAGGTCAATAGTCAATCACCAAATCAATCACTCAATTAGAATAGTTCATAAAATGATAGTATGAAAATAAACAACATCTAATATATTTGAGGAATCCAGTTGGATCCCTCCAACCTGTTCTTCCATGTATCCAAATCGGTTCTCTCAAATCAGATCACTCAATTCCATTTAACTGGTAATTTCTATAGTAGTAAATAATGACTATTTAACCTCAATCAATTAACAAAATAATTCAAACAATTAAACATGTTTATTTAATAAACGTGACCAACAAGGTAGTTACCTTCATTGGGTCCAATCATTAAAATAATGATTTGGATTTTCAATGGATTTAAGCAATGGTTTAATTTCATCAGTTAAATCAACAAATGAATAAATAATTAACAAAAAGTCAACCATTAGCAACCATAGAAAACAAAATAAAAACCCGACTTATATAAAATATAGGTGGGATGAACTGAGTGAGTTTAACTCAACTTTTTTCCCGTTGTCGATTTAGTGGTTCGATATTCCAGTTAAATTAAACAGGCGTTCAATTTAATGAAAAATCTCGGTTGTCTCCAGCACAGTCCAAATCAATTCCAAAATGTTCTGACCTTCGATACAGTTTCAAGGTAACTTGTTTCATTTGATTCTGGTAACCTAGTAAGTTACACAGGTTTAAATATTAACTGTATATTAATCTGTCTTAACCCTAAATTATAAAATTTGTAAAACTAATTTAATTTAGTTTACTTTGGTTTAAACATTAAGAGGCCCAAAATTTTGTTTCCTTCCATCACATCTGTTCAGCCCGAGATGGTTTGTCCATTGTTGTTCACGTAACTTGTCCATAATTTGCACAAAATAATTAATTCGTTTTTTCCTTAATTAAAACATTTTAACCAACTAACTATATTATTAAGTAAAATATGGTCAATTACTTAGTTTGCTCCACTACTTCGTTACTTTCTCTTCCATACCGTTTTTTATTGTAGCATCGCGAGACTGAGAATCAACAGACCCGATTCCCTTTTTGTTTTCCACATTACAACCAAACTGCCACGTTCTGATGTTGCAACCCAGATTTTCTTGCTTTGTCCTTGTTCCCATTTCCTGCTTCGCGATTTCCTGAATGCAGTAACCCACCATGCAATGAATCATCCATCGTCGCACGACCTTAAAGACACCAGACGATCATCAAAAACTTCCACCTCGAGCATCTGAACTCCTTCTACACTTGCCACAAATCTCGAACACCACGGTGCTTCCACTCGACCGCGATTCCACCTCGAACGCAGCACAATCCAGAATAACTAAATAAAATAATAAAAAACTATTATTATCGTATTTATCCAAATAAAACTATCATATGGTTTCAAATATAAACCAGTAAGGATTATACAGCTCGATATCGACATTTTCGTGTTGAAAACGATATCCAAAATATCAAAACCCTTTTAATTCAATTGATAAACGTTATCATTTATTAACGATTTCCACAATAACTATTTTAAATTTTGATGTGGACATAACTAACATACTATCACAAAATCTGGATTTTTCTCTTTCATTAGAAGATTATCATCAACAAGATTCAAACGTTTCTTATTCACAAAAATCTAACTTATATCGGATTGTGTATGTTCAATTGAAGTTCAAAACTCAATATTACGAACTTCCATGCTGAAACACCCCACCTCCATTAAGGTCACTCACAAAGGGAATGCCTTAACTATGGTGGAGGGTTATAGGTACAAGACACATAAAACTTTACAAGACAAATAAATATAAGCAGCGAAATTCAATTATTTATTTCATACGTGGTTCAATACAAAAGCATTACATCAATTTGTCTCAAAATAACTTCCAAAACATTACAACATAATTTTTGTCTTGATTATTTAATAAAGAAGCATAAACCATAAATAAAACTGCATAAATCCCCAAGGATAATGTCCAAGAGTCATGGCCAAGGTGAGAGAGAGTCCAAATCATACATCTACTTTCTTGAAGCTTACAAAGAGTCTAACTAAGCTGCAGTATTCCCTCCCTGTGGACCTGGGGGGAAATGGAAGAAAAGAGGACGAAGGAAAACGGGTCAGACAATAAGTCTGGTAAGTTCGGTGATTACTAGTATTTAAACAAGGAAAGGGATCATGACAGTAATAATAGAACATTGGACAATACCCTAATGTAAGATAAGATGCGATCACACCCATTACTATAGTCTCTGCACCTACTTAACCATTGGCTCAACCAGCCCTACGTGTTTATAACAAACGATCCCCTTAATGATCGGCTCCTACTCGTATGAATTCATATCTTGTGTCATTCGGCCATGCTTGACTGTAGATACCTGTGCTGGTCCCACCATGGGGTGTATCAGTCCCTCTGGTGGCAACCCGACACGATTCAAGTTGCACAGTGTATTCTACTGATGCCCAGTTCCTGATTTTTCCACTTCGGAGTACGTGCACGCCCATACTCCGTCGGAACCTACACTGGCCCACCAACCGCTGACATTTTGACCGCATATAATCAGCCCAGTAATCGTGCCCCACACTGCCTAGTTTCAGGGTACCATGATACATCTATGTGGGGTTACTGCTGGAATGGGTCCCCGCTACTAGGGTTTTCTAATCAACATGTTTATTTGGTTAAGTGTCCAAGTTTACCTAACCCCACCCATTCGTTTAGTTAACATGTTGAATCGGTTAAGTGTTTCCCTAATTGACTTAACCCTACCAATCCTGACTTAGCTTTAAATTATTAAAGCACCAACCGCTCACATTAGACAGGTATTGTTTTAGTCACTGGATGTGTCGGTCGGTTCCGGACAGATTTACACCACAACTCAGTCTAACCTTAGGTTCTTTTTGGGCTTGATGCACTAACCACCCACATTAGACAGGTCTTGTTGTGGTCACTGGATATGCCGGTCGGTTTCAGGAAGATTTACACCGCAACTCAGTCTAACCTCGGGTTAGGCATATTCGTCTTTTTCTAAATTCACATTTTTCTTTATATGTCTAATTTCTTTATGTAAATTAAATTAAATTGAATCATACAATAATTATCCTTTGATTATGCTCACCACAAATGGTATATCAAATATACCATTTTATGAAAAATCCATGCCATGAATTTTCATATTTTCCCATCGCTACCCCCGTGGAACGTACGCATGTATCACATACAATGTTGGACTAGTAAATTAGCCCAAACCCATAAACAAAAAGGGTAATAAATAAGGGACATGAAATAAACATAAAATAGCATACATTTCAACTTGCCATGTGTAACTTGGCATAGAAGTATCATTAACTTTAATTAAATGGGTAAAGGTGAACTTGTGACTAAGTTGGGTCTAATTGTCATGTAAACTTGACAAAGGTCTAGCATGGAGATTTAACATATAATCACAGTTTCAACCCACAACTTAGCATATTAACTTATGTATGTCAAAACATAAGAAAGCTACTATAATCATTTTTAAATCGCAACTTAGCATATTAACTTATGTGTGTTAAACATAAGAGAACTATTATCAACATATTCAATCACAAATTAGCATGATGACTTATGTGTGTGTTAAACATAAGAGGGCTGTTATAAACATATTCGAATCACAACTTAACATGATGCTTATGTGTTAAAACATAAGAGGAGTACAATTCCAAATTTGTAACGACCCGGATTTTTAGCCGATGAATTCTAAATATTTAAATTTTTTTAAATATTTTATTTCAATTATGGATAGGAATTTATTTAATAAAAAGATATTTAAACGTACAATTTATAATATAATTAAAAACGAATTCAAAATGGCATGATAGTTTGAAAATTCGATTTCAAATTTCAAATGAATGTACAAGATTCAAAATAAATCGGATTTTAGCAAAACAAGAAATATTTGACTCTGTTTGAAAATATCTTTCCAATGAATGTGAAAAATCCAGATTTCATAGCGGGAATAAAAAGTTATGTCCAAATCAAATTTTCAGAAAGTCGTTGTAGAATCGCCTATAGGCCATAATGGTTATTTAAATATATTTAAATATTGGTCTTGAATTTGGACAAGATTCTTTTGAGGCATAGTTATAATTTAATTTTTAGAATTTTACTGTAATTTTTAATTAATTAAATATGCAAAAAAATTTGGAGTATTTTGCACCCTATATCAATATTTTGGGGGTTTCATAATATAAGTTAAACTACCGATATTATTATATTTTTGGTATCGTAGCACATTGCTGGATATAACATTAATTTTATTTTTGTCCTTTGCAGTTTGTAAATAAACGAAAGCCTGATACCGTATAAACTTCAAATTTGTAAGACAAATAAACACCTTGACATGAAACATATTACATTTCAACTCCCTGAGCATAATATGCTACCCATTAGCTTGTCCCTTTCTTAAAAACTTCAGCGGAAATTTAATGAAACATAGGTAGAGTGCCATCCATGCTAATTACTCCGTGCATCTCAAGCTACTTTTAACTCCGTGCCCTTCACACTATTTGATGTCGTGCTTTCCAAAACTCTTACTTCTTTAAATACCGTGTATTCTCCCCACCTACTCTTCTTGTTTCCCCATTCTTACCCAATTGATTCTCCCCAGTAAAATAAAAACAATAATTTCCATCCACTTCAAAAGTCAGTTAGAAATCCGATAATGAACTAAAAATATCGAACCCAGGTTCATTAAAATCGCACTATCCAGATCTTCAATCTCAACTAACTTTTGTCTGGTGCGATCGAAATTCTCTGATGTTCGAAATGGATACAGTAGGGCTTGGGTCCACTATCGTAGGTGATAGAGGAGGTGTTGGAGGACGTTGAGCATGGCGATGGGATTCTAGTGATGGGCCACTCCGATCCGTGAAGCCTGGTACGACTTCGGGGAGTTTATTGTCGAAGGTTTTCTGTTTGGCTACAGTACTTGCCAGAGCCGCCTGGTGAAGGGTTGACCTGGAGGCGTGGTACTGACAAGGTTGTTGGAGCGACGTCCGGCGTTGCTAGTGAGGAGCAGAGATGATTCTCAGATGTTGTGTTTCCATTGAAACTGGAAATGTGGTATAAGCTGTAATCTGGACTTGGGTCTATAAACTATGCGTTGATAATCCTAGGATTATGGGGGCTAATGACAGTAATTAAGAAGGTGATTACGGTTTTTATTTTGCTGTGTGGTGAAAGGGAATAGGATGAAGGACAAGGTGAGTAAAGGAGCGGCCATGTCTGGTCATAAAGGAGCAGCAGTTTTCTTGGTTAGGAAGAGGAGTTGCTGGGTATTGGTGCGAAGGACCGGAAAAGTTTAAGTTACAGAGAACGGTGGTAAAAGGATTTAAGTATTGAGGAACAACAGTGGGTCACGACTTAGGGTTTGTTTTTGATGGAGCTGGAGTTTTGTATGGAGAAGAAGTATGAGGCGTTAGTTACTAGTGTAGGTTGGAGTAGTGACAAGCAAAACAAATTGCTGTAGTGAGTCCTGTTTATTTCAGGGAAAAGGGGTTTTAAGTGGGCGGTTAACATAAGAATGCAATTAAGGATTTGAATAGAGTTTACAGTGAAATGTTAAATGGATGGTGAAGATGCCTGAGGTACCAGCCATTCGAAACGAACTATTAATATTGGATGGATAAAAACAAAAGTGGGTACGGTAGTAAAAGCGGTTAATACTTTTTTGATTTGCGTATCTGGAAAGCTATGGAGTATATAGATCGGTTATTTTGGCTAATCGTGACCTAGTTAAATCCTAATTACTGGTATTAATGAACTTGATGACATTTAATTTATTTTTATCTCATCTAAAGTAATTAAATAAAAATGGTTGTAAATCAATATATTTTTCATCCGTTAGCAGAATTCAACCAAAGTGGTCTCGTTGAAATCGTAATGAAGAGATCCACATGGTGACACTAATGTGGTGGAAAACAGAGCTACTGGAATTTCGTGGTAAAATCGAACGGTTGGTTGATTGTAAACGAACCAAAGCAGGATCATCAACTACGAAACAAGGTGAGTAAACTCACTAACTTTACTTCGTTTAAATTTTTATATAAACGAAGTTTTAAATTTATTTATAGTAGTTTTATACTGTGTAATGGTTGATTGGTTGAATAGTTGATAAAATTTGTTGAAATGGTTGATATGACTACATCGTTGATCGATCATTAGTTCTGATATTTCATATTGATGTGAAATAATATTATAGTTGTTGATTAACATTTGTGGATGCAGGGAAACAGGTTGGAGGAATCCAACTAGATTCCTCAACAATTATATTGTTTTTTTTATATATCGTGTTATATGATATGGTATATTATGTGATGAATTTTTGTTGTGTTCAGATACCAGTAGCCCTAGAATTTTGGTATACCTTAAATATTTTCAAAAATATATAATGAAAGTTGAGTTTTAAAAAGGAAATTTATTTCTATATATATATATATATATATAAATGTAATTTCGAATACAGTTGAAATTAAAAATATGTAAATGGAGAAAATAAGAAATTATTTATAATCGAGGATATAAATTTAGTGAATTATTTATTGGATAAATTGAATTGTAAATTCAAATTTGAATTCTACATTTGAAAAAGGAACCAGTTTTGAGATTAATGTTTGAAATGAGATTTTGAACTTAACAATTATAAAGATATTTGAAATAAGATTATAAGTGTTGGAATAAAAATTGATATTTTCTATGATAATTCTGAATAGAAGTTAAAAATAGACTTTGGGTTTAAGAGAATATGTATAAGTACGAAATCAAAAGGTTGTATATAAAAGAAATATATTCAGGATTAAAGGGAATAATGGTTCAAAGGAAATATTTATAAAGGGAAACACATAAGATAGCTTTGTGTTAAACATTGATAAATGGATTTTTGAAATAAAATCCAATGAAAGAGATCTTGTTATTAAGAAGGTGGAAAGCGGATTTTTATCCTTATATACCCTTTATCTTATGGGTTTCGACAAAACAGAATAGTATATGTCTACATTGTTTAAATCCAAACATTTTGCCTATCTTTTAAAAAATGAACAACGGAAGCGTGTGCGTTGCACACGGTACTTTATTCAAAACAACGATTATAACACTACTGTTATGATAAATGTTTTGTAAATCCAAACAATGATTTTTAATGCTACCATTATAAAAAATGTTTTGTAATTCTAAACAGCGATCATAACGCTATTGTTATATTAAGTGTTCTATAATTCTAGACAGCGATTGTAATGTTGTTGTTAAAAGAAATGTTTTATAAATCAAATATTTGGAAACAACAATTATAACACTACCGTTATAGTCAAAAAAAAATCCGTGGAAGAAGTGTGTTCTTAGATTGAATTCGAAAGTCACGTAAGCGATGTTTGGTTTAAAGTCGTGAGCTTTGACTAATACAAAGTCGAGAATGTTGTTCAATTAAGGTCTGAGAGTTAAATATACCCTAACTTGATTGACTTCATGATTGATGGAGAAATGGTTAAGGTTCGATAGTGAAGATTGGTTAGCAATATGGTTAGTTAATAAATGATTAATGGTTTGAGTTATAATGACGATGTTTCATAACATCGCACTAACTTAAAGGATTTTGAAATGTTTCCCAAATAAAACAAGAGTCATTTTCTACGCGTAGAAAATGAAATGAATTGGCCAACGAAGAGTTAAGAAAGGGAATTCAGAAATATTTTCCGATATTAATAATGTATATTTTCTAAATATAGAAAATAAGGATTCATGAATATTTAGAAATGTTTTTCTAACTAAGAGATATCTTCTCGAATAAAGGAATTATAATATTGAAAAATGTTTTTCATAGAATTAAGAGGGGAAATCGAGCTTCTAAAGAATACGAAAGATAGGAAATGAGATTTGTAAATGATAATATGATAAGGAATTAATTTAGAAGGTCCAATGTTGATTGATGATTGATCGATCGAATTCCTACCTGTAAATAAGAGCGTTGGTTGTATACTTATTTTTCTTTGATAGTTAAATCATCGACTATCGAAGTTTTTGACCATTTTTCTGTCGTCAATATGGAGAGACCGGGATCAGATTCATTATCTGGAAACCACTCTATATGGGCGTTAGCGTTGCAATCAAATATGATGAAAATAATTGAAGACGGAGTTATACAAGGGCTATCTTGTTTACGGGATAGTGCCTTCGGTATGTCCAGTCCCAAGACAACGTGAGTGGATGAATGTCTGACAGAGTATATCTAATGGACCGCGTAAGTTGATCTCTTCAAACGTACTTACGTTTGGTGGCGGAGGAATTCGTTTCTCTTAGCTTTATACCCGTGGTATTTTTGGGGAAATCAATTTGTGATTTGGCGGGTATGACAATGTGGCATTCAAAGTGAATGGTGGCCAGATATTCTGAAAGATAATTTAAACCTTAAGCCTCACAACTGGGAATTGACAAAAATTGGGCAGGCAGCATGGCCGGGTTGCTCCCATTAGGATGTATAATCACCTATCTAGAGAAATTCCATTTGATTCTTTAACCTATCGATGCTGTCCCTTTCGGGAAATGGTTGCTGATCCCAACCGTTGGTGATATACATTCGATACACTCAAGCGAAATGAGTGGTCGGTCATGTGTGAGCCGGGTTGCAAGATGTTCTTGTTAAACCCAGTGTATTTGCCTCTAGATATACACTATCGGCAGGTGGTCCCATACCTTGTCATGTTGGAAATCCAATCTCCAATAAGCGCCCTATGGTTTTTGATTTTATATCATATACGGAGATGAGATGCAAGTGTTCTGCTAGATTTTATTTATTTGATTTAGACACTATTATAATATCATCAGATTTGATATCAAAGTGTTTTGGGTTATCGTAAGGTAAAAACCACCCGTGTTTATGCGTGGATCAGTCTTACAATTATCATTTCTTTCGAAATGATTTTTGAAAGTTAAACTTATTGTTGCAGTTTACTCACACCAGTCCCTTGACTGACCCAGAGTTTCTTTTGTTTTGTTTTCCCTAAACTCTTGGGTGCCCAAGTTTGTACAGGCAGTCAAGTAGTCGGGATTTTTCAGACTCGCTTGGAGGATTCGAAGTAGGAGATTTCACCTGTTAGCTATAGATTATCATATTTCCGCTGCGTACTATTTTGTGTCTAGAAACAGGTGTTTATAACTATTCCAGGGATAATGGTTTGGGCTCTGATGAGGGTATGTATATACAGTTCCTGATTTGTATTTCAAAAGTTTATGTTATCTATTATATTTTATTCGTTTCACTGTGAGTTTGTGATCTTCGTTTTCTTCTATTCTAACTTTTCTTTCTATTTCTCATCCTCTAACTTCTTTCTTATAATGATTTGTATTTCTGTGTCATTTGGTTGGACGTGTGGTGAAATTAGTCAACTCAAAGGGTATGGAAATTCGGGCCATTGCAGTTGGTATCAGAGGTGAAGGTTGAGTGGTAACCTTGGCTCTGTGGCGTGATTCAATAGAGATAGGGTAGTAATACCCTAGATTGAATTTGAGTGTATATATATGAGCGCGTATTTGTAGATTTGATATAAAATTGTTTTATATTCTGTTGACTGCTTTGTTGAGTGGTTTATGAATTCTGGTCGAAATAGGATGTACAACTGTATCGACAGGTGTTTCTAAACTCTCGAACAGAACAATTCGACGCAGTATTGTCTTAAAATGGGTTAATGAAGTAAATTTGCCCAAAATTTATTTTGATATGAAAAGAATAATTTTTGAATTATTATATATGAATGTGTTGATTGTTATTACAATCAAATGGAATTATGAGGTATTGAAATGGTCATATAATTTGTATACGGATAATATATACAAATGAGATAAACCAAGATTAAATTCGAACCAGAATTTGATTTTAAATTTCGGGAATTTAGAAAATATTTTCTGAAGTATTTTTAGAAGTAAGATAACATTACTTTAAAGTATTTTTGAATAAAGATGGTTTAAATGGATTTTTAAAGGGATTAAGCACTGAAATCACTTCGTGGCAAGAAAATAATTTTAATAATGGGTCGCGACATTATCGGTATTTATTTTCAAGTTTCTGAGGGACGGAATGCTTCCATAGTAATTTGGGAATGAAAAATTTGTTGGAAAAAGGACAAGATGTTTTAGAAATTCAAATGTTTTGAATTGAGTTAATTATAAATATATGTATATAAATATATATGATTTCATACTAATTTGAAATTAAACCCTGGAATTTGAATTCTGGAATTAAATTTTAACTTATATAAGTTGAATAGACAGAAATGGTAAAAATGTACCAAATGAATTGAAATTTAACTTAAGTTAAATTGGATTAAATTAGAAATTATTATGAATGAAATTAAATAAATAGAAATGTTGATATTCAAATTATTTCGACCTATGTATAAACAAATTGAATATATATTGGATGCTGTGTTTGGAATTAAAGTGTAATGGAATTGAACTCAAGCAGAATAAGAGGGTTGATTTTTGAAAACAGTACTCGGTTGGATTAGTGAATATAAGTGAACTAATCTTAAAACTGGAAGGATATGGATATATGTATGCTGAGCAGATATTGAATGGAAGCAAATGCAAGAGATAGAAATTTTGCCCAACAAAAAGGTACATGTTTACAATGTTACTTAGGTTTGATGATTTTATGAGCCTGTGGGGCAAGCCGCTTGGCTTTTTGATTTTCTTTTGGATTGGAGAAGGACTAGAAAGGCGAGTCGTGGTTGTACCGATTGAGTCGTGCAGAGGAGATGCTCCCGAAATTTTTTAGAATTTAAAGTGTTAGAAAATTTTCAGAATTTTCGAAAATTTTCATTAGTAAGAATAAATTAATATTTTAATTGAAATAAATTGGTCTGTTAAACTGAAGTTAAGAAGTGAAAAAAGGGATTTTTGGACCTAGTTAATAGGGTATGTAGCATCTTTTCCGACCTTAGCAATTTCGAGGACGAAATTATTTTAAGGGGGAAGGAATGTAACGACCCGGATTTTTAACCGATGAATTCTAAATATTTAAATTTGTTTTAAATATTTTATTTGAATTATAGATAGGAATTTATTTAATAAAACGATATTTAAACGTGTAATTTATAATATAATTAAACCGAATTCAAAATGGCGTGGTAGTTTGAAAATTCGATTTCAAATTTCAAATGAATGTACAGGATTCAAAATTAATCGGATTTTAGCGAAACAAGAAATATTTGAATCTGTTTGAAAATATCTTTCCAACGAATGTGAAAAATCCAGATTTCATAGCGGGAATAAAAAAGTTATGTCCAAATCAAATTTTCAGAAAGTCGCTGTAGAATCGCCTATAGGCCATAATGGTTATTTAAATATATTTAAATATCGGTCTTGAATTTGGACAAGATTCTTTTGAGACGTAGTTATAATTTAATTTTTAGAATTTTACTATAATTTTTTAATTAATTTAATATGCATATTTTTATTTGGAGTATTTTGCACCCTGTATCAATATTTTGGGATTTCATAATATAAGTTAAACTACTGATATTATTATATTTTTGGTATCGTAGTACATTGCTGGATATAACGTTAATTTTATTTTTGTCCTTTGCAGTCCGTAAATAAACGAAAGCCTGATACCGTATAAACTTCAAATTTGCAAGACAAATAAACACCCTAACATGAAACATATTACATTTCAACTCCTTGTGCATAATATGCTACCCATTAGCTTGTCCCTTTCTTAAAACCTTCAGCGAAAATTTAATGAAACATAGGCAGTGTGCCGTCCACGCTAATTACTCTGTGCGTCTCAAGCTACTCTTAACTCTGTGCCCCTCACGCTATTAGATGTCGTGCTTTCCAAAACTCCTACTTATTTAAATACCGTGTATTCTCCCCACCTACTCTTCTTGTTTCCCCATTCTTACCTAATTGATTCTCCCTAGTAAAATAAAAAACGATAATTTCCATCCACTTCAAAAATCAATCAAAAATCCGATATTCAACTAAAAATCTCGAACCCAGGTTCATTAAAATCGCACGATCCATATCTTCAATCTCGACTAACTTTTGTCTGGTGCGATCGAAATTCTCTGATGTTCGAAATGGATATAGTAGGGCTTGGGTCCACCATCGCAGGTGGTAGAGGAGGTGTTGGAGGACGTTGAGCATGGCGATGGGCATCTGGTGATGGGACGCTCCGATCCGTGCTGGTACAATTTCGGGGAGTTTATTGTTAAAGATTTTCTGTTTGGCTACAGTACTTGCCGGAGCCGCCTGGTGAAGGGTTGACCTGGAGGCACGGTACTGACAAGGCTGTTGGAGCGACGTCCGGAGTTGCTAGTGAGGAGCAGAGATGATTCTCAGATGTTGTGTTTTCATTGAAACTAGAAATGTGGTATAAGCTGTAATCTGGACTTGGGTCTATAAACTATGCGTTGATAATCCTAGGATTATGGGAGCTAACGACAGTAATTAAGAAGGCGATTACGGTTTTTATTTTGCTGTGTGGTGAAAGGGGATAGGATGAAGGACAAGGTGAGTAAAGGAGCGACCATGTCTGGTCATAGAGGAGCAGCAGTTTTCTTGGTTAAGAAGAGGAGCTGCTGGGTATTTATGCGAAGGACTGGAAAAGTTTAAGTTATAGAGAACAGTGGTAAAAGGATTTAAGTATTGAGGTCCAAAAGTGGGTCACGACCTGGGGTTTGTGTTTTGATGGAGCTGGAGTTTTGTATGGAGAAGAAGTATGAGGCGTTAGTTACTAGTGTAGGTTGGAGTAGTGACAGGCAAAACAAATTGCTGTAGTGAGTCCTGTTTATTTCAGGGGAAATGGGTTTTAAGTGGGCGGTTAACATAAGAATGCAATTAAGGATTTGAAAAGAGTTTACAGTGAATTGTTAAATGGATGGTGAAGATGTCTGAGGTACCAGCCATTCGAAACGAACTATTAATATTGGATGGAGAAAAACAAAAGTGGGTACGGTAGTAAAAGCGGTTAATACTTTTTTGATTTGCTTATCTGGAAAGCTATCGAGTATATAGGTCGGTTATTTTGGCTAATCGTGACCTAGTTCAATCCTAATTACTGGTATTAACGAACTTGTTGACATTTAATTTATTTTTATCTCATCTAAAGTAATTAAATGAAATTGGTTGTAAATCGATATATTTTTCATCCGTTAGCAGAATTCAACCAAAGTGGTCACGTTGAAATCATAACGAAGAGATCCACATGATGACGCTAATGTGGTGGAGAATAGAGCTGCTGGAATTTCGTGGTAAAATCGAATGGTTGGTTGATTGTAAACGAACCAGAGAAGGATCATCAACTACAAAATAAGGTGAGTAAACTCACTAACTTTACTATGTTTATATTTTTATATAAACAAAGTTTTAAATTTATTTATAGTAGTTTTATATTGTGCAATGGTTGATTGGTTGAATAGTTGATAAAATTTGTTGAAATGGTTGATATGACTACATCATTGATCGATCATTAGTTCTGATATTTCATATTGATGTGAAATAATATTATAGATGTTGACTAACATTTGTGGATGCAGGGAAACAGGTTGGAGGAATCCAACTAGATTCCTCAACAATTATATTGTTTTTTATATATCGTGTTATACGATGTGGTATATTATGTGATGAATTTTTGTTGTGTTCGGATACTAGTAGCCCTAGAATTTTGGTATACCTTAAATATTTTCGAAAATAGAAAATTAAAGTTGAGTTTTAAAAGGTAAATTTATTTCTCTATATATAAATGTAATTTCGAATACAGTTGAAATTAAAAACATGTAAATGGAGAAAATAAGAAATTATTTATAATCGAGGATATAAATTTAGTGAATTATTTATCATTGAATAAATTGAAATGTAAATTCAACCTTGAATTCTACATTTGAAAAAGGAATCATTTTGGAGATCAATATTTGAAATGAGATTTTGAACTTAACAATTATAAAGACATTTGAAATAAGATTATAAGTGTTAGAATAAAAATTGAGATTTTCTATGATAATTTTGAATAGAAGTTATAAATAGATTTTGGGTTTAAGAGAATATGTATAAGTACGAAATCAAAAGGTTGTATATAAAAGAAATATATTCAGGATTAAAGGGAATAATGGTTCAAAGGAAATATTTATAAAGGGAAACACATAAGATAGCTTTGTGTTAAACATTGATAAATGGATTTTTGAAATAAAATCCAAGGAAAGAGGTCTTGTTATTAAGAAGGTGGAAAGTGGATTTTTATCCTTATATACCATTTATCTTATGGGTTTTGACAAAACAGAATAGTATATGTCTGCATTGTTTAAATCCAGGCATTTTGACTATCTTTTAAAAAATGAACAATGGAAGCGTGTGCGTCGCACACGGTACTTTATTCAAAACATCGATTATAACACTACTGTTATAATAAATGTTTTGTAAATCTAAACAACGATTTTCAACGCTGCCATTATAAAAATGTTTTGTAATTCTAAACAGCGATCTTAACGCTATTGTTATAATAAGTGTTCTGTAATTCTAGACAGCGATTGTAACGCTATTGTTAAAAGAAATGTTTTATAAATCAAATATTTTGAAACAGCAATTATAACGCTACCGTTATAATTAAAGTTTTTCCGTGGAAGAAGTGTGTTCTTAGATTGAATTCGAAAGTCACGTAAGCGATGTTTGGTTTAAAGTCGTGAGCTTTGACTATTACAAAGTCGAGAATGTTGTACAATTAAGATCTGAGTGGTAAATACACCCCAACTTGATTGACTTCGTGATTGATGGAGAAATGGTTAAAGTTCGATAGTGAAGATTGGTTAGCAATATGGTTAGTTAATAAATGATTAATGGTTTGAGTTATAATGACGATGTTTCATAACATCGCGCTAATTTAAAGGATTTTGAAGTGTGTCCCAAATAAAATAAGAGTTATTTTCTATGCGTAGAAAATGAAATCAATTGGCCAACGAAGAGCTAAGAAAGGGAATTTTGAAATATTTTCCGATATTAACAGTGTATATTTTCTGAATATAAAAAATAAGAATTCGTGAATATTTAGAAATGTTTTTCTAACTAAGAGATATCTTCTCGAATAAAGGAATTATAATATTGAAAAATGGTTTTCAAAGAATCAAGAGGGGAAATCGAGCTTCTAAAGAATACGAAAGATGGGAAATGAAATTTGTAAATGATAATATGATAAGGAATTAATTTAAAAGGTCCAATGTTGACTGATGATTGATCGATCGAATTCCTACCTGGAAATAAGATCGTTGGTTGTACACTTATTTTCTTTGATAGTTAAATCACCGACTATTGAAGTTTTTGACAATTTTTCTATCGTCAATATGGAGAGACCGGGATCAGATTCATTATCTGGAAACCACTCTGCATGAGTGTTAGTGTTGCAATCAAATATGATGAAAATAATTGAAGACGAAGTTATGCAAGGGCTATCCTTTTTACGGGATAGTGCCTTCGGTTTGCCTGTCCCAGGACAGCGTGAATAGACGAATGTCTGACAGAGTATATCTAACGGATCGCGTAAGTTGATCTCTTCAAACGTACTTACGTTTGGTGGTGGAGGAATTCGTTTCTCTTAGCTTTATACCTGTGGTATTTTTTGGGAAATCAATTTGTGATTTGGCGGGTATGACAATGTGGCATTTAAAGTAAATGGTGGCCAGATATTCTAAAAGAAAATTTAAACCTCAAGCCTCACAACCGGGAATTGACAAAAATCGGGCAGGCAGCATGGCTATGTAGGTCGCTCCCATTAGGATGTATAATCACTTGTCTAGAGAAATTCCATTTGATTCTTTAACCTATCGATGTTGTCCCTTTCGGGAAACGGTTGTTGATCCCAACTGTTGGTGATATACATTCAATACACTAAAGCGAAATGAGTGGTCGGTCATTTGTGGGCCGGGTTGCAAGACGTTCTTGTTGAACCCAATGTATTCGCCTCTAGAGATACACTATCGGCAGGTGGTCCCATACCTTGTCATGTTGGAAATCCAATCTCCAATAAACGCCCTGCGGTTTTTGATTTTATATTATATATGGAGCGTGAGATGCAAGCGTTCCATTAGATTCTATTTATTTGATATAGACACTATTATAATATCACCAGATTTGATATCAAAATGTTTTGGGTTATCGTAAGGTAAAAACCATCCGTGTTTATGTGTGGATCGGTCTTACGATTATCATTTCTTTCGAAACGATTTTTGAAAGTTAAACTAATTGTTGGAGTTTACTCACACTAGTCCAGTGACTGACCCAGAGTTTATCTTGTTTTGTTTTCCCTAAACTCTTGTGTGTCCAAATTTGTACGGGCAGTCAAGTAGTCGGGATTTTTCATATTCGCTTGGAGGAGTTGAAGCAGGAGATTTCCCCAGTTAGCTATAGACTATCATATTTCCGCTGTGTACTATGTTGTATCTGGAAATAGGTGTTTATAACTATTCCAGGGATAATGGTTTGGGCTCTGATGAGGGTATGTATATACAGTTCCTGATTTGTATTTCAAAAGTTTATGTTATCTAATATATTTTATTCGTTCCGCTGTGAGTTTGTAATCTTCGTTTTCTTCTATTCTAACTTTTCTTTATTTCTATTTCTCATCCTTTAACTTCTTTCTTATAATGATTCGTATTTCTATGTCATTTGGGTTGGACGTGTGGTGAAATTAGTCAGCTCAAAGGGTATGGAAATTTGGGCCATTTCAAAAAAATTCAATAGAAATAGATTCAACCTAACATGAATATACATGAGTGTTGATCTAACATATAAGCACATGTTTTAGATCATAAACTTGCAAGTAACCACCAATTTATAACATGATATGTTTCACCATTTAATTGGCAAAATAAATCCACTACCCAATCATAATAGATTCCTATAACATACAATATTTTCATCCCCACAAGCATATAGACACAATTAATATATAATATGTTCATCACCACAAGCATATTGCAACGATACTTTAAGATAAACGAGAATACAATCTTATACATAAGCATCATTCTATATTCAAATTACAACATGTCATGATTCATTTGAAAGAAAATTTAAATCTGCGTAATAACCAACTTACAAACTAAAAAGGAATTCTTGCTTTCTGAAATCTAAATTCTGAAATTGGTAAGGTCACCTTTGATGTAGATCGTTGAATTTGATTACGTTTAATTTGATTTTTGATTCAGGTTCTTATCTTGTCTTTGAATTGGTGACGGCTACTCCAAGTTTTCTATTGAAAGCATTATAGTTCTAGGATTATTTTTGTGTGATTTTTAGGTTTGAGCATTGGGTTGTTTATATAGAATTTCAATTCAATTTGAGCCGTCGGATGATCCTAGAGTTAACCACAGCCATTCAATCAAGATAGGGTGACACCTCAGCCATAGTGACTCAGCACCGAGTCACAAAATCGTCACCTTTCAGATCTACCCGAGGGGGGGGGGGGTAGGTCGACCTGTAGGAGGAGGTCAACACTAGGGTCGACCCCCTGGTCGACCTGGGTCCTGGGCGGGAAGTTTCCCGCTCAGCCCGCTTCTGACTTTTGTTTTGAATTTTTTTTTCGAGCTGTTTGAATTTATTTGAATTTTCTAGAAACTTCCGAAAGCCATTACTTTTTCATACGAAGTCCAATTTATGCAAACTCGGACTCTATCTCAACCAGAATTCCGAGATGAACACAATGGTGTAACCCGTTTCCTCTAATTTTCTCATTTTAAATTAAGTTTTGTTTAATTCGTTACTATACCATTAACAGAAAATATGGGGTTTCATATTCTACCCTCCTTTTAGGATTTCGTCCCCGAAATCTTCAAGTCGAGAAGAACTCTTATCCTACCATCCAATCACCCATCTACTCAACTATCAAACACAGGCGTCCATTGTCCTTAAAACATTTCTAATGCTTCATGATCATATGCATTGTGTGTGTACATGTCCTTATCTAATGAAAAATCGGGCGGTCTACTGATTCAGTTGATCTCCATGATGCAAATTATGTCAGTGCCACGAGTCCATTATGAATGCAATTTTTCCTACTCAAAATGAGTGCACAATCATTCATACAAATGCAATGTCCATATGATAACACATCAAGTTTCAATCCATATACCAATACATATATGCATATGCAATATGGAAGTGACTGAGCCGATCTAATACCTAATGTGTGTGTATATGCATCCACTAGCAACCACTAGCAACCACTTGCAAACATCAATCATAACATGTTTTAATTACATGTTTACATCCAAATGGGTTCCTACCTAAGGAGAAAGGATAGGATCGTGGAGATATACCTAAAAGGATAGATACGAGCATAAACTTAAGGAAAAAGAGATTAAGGATGTACCCTCAAAAAGAAAAGGGTAGGCTGCATGTATTCTGTCATCAGTTTCCCAAGTCGCGTCTTCCTCAGTGTCGCTCCACTGAACTTTGACGAGCTTAACTTCACGGTTGCGTAGCTTTTTGTCTTCTGTTCCCAAGATGCGGGTTGGAACTCTCCTCACAGTTACTTCTCGTTCAACTTCAACTTCCTCTAGCATACTTGGTTCTACCACTTCCGCAGACTCGTGTAAGCATTTCCCCAGGTGAGAGACATGAAAGACATTATGAACCCTAGCCAACCTTTCGGGGAGCTGTACCCTATAAGCCATCTTCCCAATCTTCTCAATGATAGGGAACGACCCAACAAATATTGGTGCTAACTTTCCTGTGGATCCAAAACAAACGACGTTCCTTAAAGGAGATACTTTAAGGAACACCTTATCTCCAACTTCGAACTCAAACTCAGTTTTTGTCTGCGTAGGACTTCTGTCTATCTTGGGCAGTCTTCATTCTTCTTCGTATCAAGTCTACTTTCTCTGAAGTTTCCCTAATCATGTCTGGTCCAAGTATGAGCTTGTCCGTGGACTCCCACCAGCAAGTTGGTGACTTGCACGGTCTTCCATATAAAGCTTCGAAAGGTGCCATGCCTATGGTGGCTTGGTAACTATTGTTGTAAGCGAATTCCACCAAAGGTAGATGATCCTCCCATGTACCTCCGAAGTAAATAATGCATAATCTCAAGAGGTCTTCGAATACTCTGTTGACTCTTTCCATCTGGCAATCGGTTTGAGGGTGATAGGCCGTGCTTAAGCATAACCGTGTGCCTGCAGCCTCTTGTAAACTCTTCCAAAACTCGCTCGTGAAGATAGGGTCTCGATCACTCACTATGCTGGAGGGTATCCCATGGAGTCGAACTATCTCTTTTAGATATATGGATGCTAGAGATGAGGCAGTCCTTCTACTCTTGACGGGTATAAAGTGGGTGCTTTTTGTGAGCATGTCCACTATTACCCAAGTGCTTGTATTGCCACTTCTTGACCTAGGCAACCCATCTATAAAGTCCATCGAGATGCTATCCCATTTCCACTGTGGGACCTCTAGAGGATGGAGCAGACCACCAGGCTTCTTCTGCTCCGCTTTGACTTGTTGGCATATTAAACACTTAGAAACAAATTTAGCTACGTCTTGCTTCATGCCATTCCAAAAGAAAACTCTCTTGATGTCTTTATACATTTTTGTCTCTGCCTGGGTGTATGGTCAGCTTGGAATGGTGTGCCTCTTCTAGAACTGCCTTTACCAAATCTCTTACTTGTAGCACGCATAGTCTTCCATCTCGTCTCAACTAGCCCTTGGCATCAATGGAGTATCTATTGAGGTGACTGGAAGTCTCACCCCTAATTACCTTGTCCATCACATCGGCTAGCTTAGGGTCTTCTCTTTGCGCGGCTCCGTTTGAGTCTAATAGAGTTGGCCGCACTTCTAACGTTGCTAGCAAGCTAGGTACAAAGTCATAGGAGGGTCTAAAGTTAAAGGTTGCTATGAACTCCAAGCATTGCCTTTCCACAAAGAGAGGGATTAAGGCCAGCTTCTTTCTACTTAAGGCGTCTGCTATTGCATTGCCCTTGCCAGGAGTGCAGGAAATCTCAAAATCGAACGAGGCAAGAAACTCCATCCATCTTTGCTGCCTCAAATTGAGATCTTTCTGCGAGAAAAGGAATTTCAACGATTTATGGTCAGTATATAGTTCAAATTTCTCACCTAGGAGATAATGGCACCAAGACTTAAGCGCAAAAACGATGGCTGCTAACTCTAGGTCATGGGTTGGTTAGTTTTTCTCATGTACTTTCAACTGTCTTCCACCATAAGCCACTACCATCCCTTCTTGCATCAGAACAGCGCGTAGTCCCGTTCCGCAAGCATTTAGATATTATGTAAACATCTTACTTCCATCAGGCAATATTAGAACTGGGGATGTAGTTACAGCCCTTCTCAAATGTTGGAAAGCAATATCGCAATCCAAATCCCAATTGAAAGCTAGGTTCTTCTTTGTCAATCTTGTCAGTGGAGCTGAGATTTTTGCAAAATCTTTGATAAATTTTCGATAAAAGCCTACTAGCCAGAGAAAGCTTCGGACTTCGGTTGCGTTTCGAGGAACCTTCCAACGGTTTTGCGTTGTCCACGAGGTATATACGATAGTCTATCTCCCGCTTCGGAGATAAGCCTTTTACCTCTTCAAATACATCCGAGTATTCACGGACAACCCTTACAGATTGCAAGTTCTCAATGGACGCATCAAGAGATACTAGATAACTAAGCATAATGGAGTTCATAGGATTACAAGAAATTTCGAGAGTGTTACCGAAGAGAGTCATGAGTCTAACCACTCTCTTTTCACAATCAAGGACGGCACCATTACCGGATAGGCAGTCCATGCCTAGAATCAACCCATAGCTCGTGAAGCCCAAAACAAAAGCGTTATATCTAAACCCAACACTTAGTATAGATATTTTCAAATCCAAACAAACCATTGACAAATAAGTTGAGCCCCCAATTGGATTTGAAACAACCAAGGGATCCTCTACTATACTGGTGTCTAGGTGCAGAGATTCCACTAAAGCAGTAGATATAAAAGAGTGCGACGCGCCAGAATCAAATAGTGTACGAATAGGATGATCAAAAAGATGGACTAAACTTTCGACATAAATATTTCTACCTTGTTCTTGCGGAGGTGCCGTGAGAGCGTGAAGTTGTCCTCCAGAAGAAGGTCCAGCTCCCTGCCCTTGCTTCCTTGGGCAGGCCCTAGTCATGTGTCTTGTCTCGCAACAGTGGAAACAGCCACCCATCTTCCTTTTCTTCTTCTTATAGTCTTTGATCAGATGTCCGGGAATGCCACAGAAATTACAATTTCTCTTGTCATAGGGTTTGTTGTTCTTCCAGCCTTTCTTTGAATTAGCCTTCTTGTTCTGCGACCCCTCCCCTTCTTATCTTGAGGCACTTCCGCTTTTGCTTCTTTCTTGCCCTTGTCTTCCTCATGTTAGAGTGCCATGTCCACTAACCTCTCGTAAGTAGCCCCTATAGGTATATGGGTCATAGCCAAGCTGTGAAGTGGCTCATTCTATCCCTTGACAAAAGGGAGAGCCTTCTTATGAGGAGTATTCACTAAGACCAGTCCAAATTGGGCCAGTGGATTGAATTGATTGACGTACTCCTTGACCGTCATACTTCCTTGCTTAAGAGATAAGAACTTTTCCAGTTGTAAACTTCGTTCAGCCTGTGAGAGGAATTTCATCTCAAACCTTATTCTGAAATCCATCCACTTGTCAACTGGTCTTTCAGCGTTAGTTACTTCCCACCAATAGGAAGCCTCGTCTTTGAGCAACCATACAGCCAACTGTATCTTCTGCCTATCGTCCACCTCGAAGATAACGAACAGATCCTCGGTTTCTTTGAGCCAGTTCCTTGCTTCTACGAATGATTCAGTTCCCTTGAAATCCTTTCCACCCATGGCCCAAAATTCTCTACAAATCTTTGAGAAAGCATTCACACGAGGAGGAGGAGGAGGAACCACTGCAGCTGGAGGAGGAGGAATATTTGCTGGGCCTGCGTCTTTGGCACTAGCCTCTAAGTACCTCCTGAACCAGCCAGGCATCGGTACAACCTCTGGAAGGTTAAGATTCCCAGACAAGCTGAAATAAAAAAGAAAAGATTCAAAACGAAGGATAGAAAGATAGTGCATATGGCTTTGGGGATTATGCCTTTCTAAATTTAAAACAACATTCTTTCTTGTAAAATGCTTCTTTATATTCCTTTTTGAAAATAATTTTCAAAAACTCTTAACTGATTTGGTAAACCTTTGCTCTGATACCAAGTGAAACACCCGACCTCCGTTAAGGTCACTCACAAAGGGAATGCCTTAACTTTGGTGGAAGGTTATAGGTACAAGACACAGAAAACTTTACAAGACAGATAAATATAAGCAGCGAAATTCGATTATTTATTTCACACGTGGTTCAATACAAAAGCATTACATCAATTTATCTCAAAATAACTTCCAAAACATTACAACATAATTTCTGTCTTGATTATTTAATAAAGAAGCATAAACCTTAAATAAACAGCATAAATCCCCAAGGATAATGTCCAAGAGCCATAGCCAAGGTGAGAGAGAGTCCAAATCATACATCTACTTTCTTGAAGCTTGCAAAGAGTTTGACTAAGATGCAGTATTCCCTGCCTGTGGACCTGGGGGGGACCGGAAGAAAAGAGGACGAAGGAAAACAGGTCAGACAATAAGTCTGGTAAGTTGGGTGATTACTAGTATTTAAACAAGGAAAGGGATCATGACAATAATAACAGAACATAGGACAATACCCTAATATAAGATAAGAGGAACATGCGATCGCACCCATTACTATAGTCTCTGCACCTACTTAACAATTGGTTCAACCAGCCCTACGTGTTTATAACAAACGATCCCCTTAATGATCGACTCCTACTCGTGTGCATTCATATCATGTGTCATTCGGTCCCGCTTGACTGTAGATACCTGTGCTGGTCCCACCATGGGGTGTATCAGTCCCTTTGGGGGCAACCCGACATGATTCAAGATGCACAGTGTATTCAACTGATGCCCAGTGCCTGATTTTTCCACTCTGGAGTACTTGCATGCCCATACTCCGTCCGAACCTACACTGGCCCACCAACCACCGACGTTTTGACCTCTTATAATCAGCCCAGTAATCGTGCCCCACCCTGCCTAGTTTCAGGGTACCATGATACATCTGTGTGGGTTACTACTGAAATGGGTCCCCACTACTAGGGCTTTCTAATCAACATGTTTATTGGGTTAAGTGTCCAAGTTTACGTAACCCCACCCATTCGTTTAGTTAACATGTTGAATCGGTTAAGTGTTTCCCTAATTGACTTAACCCTACCAATCCTGACTTAGCTTTAATTTATTAAAGCACCAACCACTCACATTAGACAGGTATTGTTGTGGTCACCGGATGTGTCGGTCGGTTCCGAGCAGATTTACAACACAATTCAGTCTAACCTCGGGTTCTTTTTGGGCTTGACGCACTAACCACCCACATTAGACAGGTCTTGTTGTGGTCACTGGATATGCCGGTCGGTTCCGGGCAGATTTACACCACAACTCAGTCTAACTTCGGGTTAGGCATATTCGTATTTTTCTAAATTCACATTTTTTATATATGTCTAATTTCTTTATGTAAATTAAATTAAATTTAATCATGCCATAATTATCCTTTGATTATGCTCACCACAAATGGTATATCTAATATACCATTTTATGAACAAATCCATGCCATGAATTTACATATTTTCCCATCGCCACCCCCGTGGAACATACGCATGAATCACATACAATGTTGGACTAGTAAATTAGCCCAAACCCATAAACAAAAAGGGTAATAAACAAGGGACATGAAATAAACATAAAATAGCATACATTTCAAATTGTCATGTGTAACTTGGCATAGAAGTATCATTAAATTTAATTAAATGAGTAAAGGTGAACTTGTGACTAAGTTGGGTCTAATTGTCATGTAAACTTGACGAAGGTCTAGCATGGAGGTTTAACATATAATCACAGTTTCAAGCCACAACTTAGCATATTAACTTATGTATGTCAAAACAAAAGAAAGCTACTGTAATCATTTTTAAATCGCAACTTAGTATATTAACTTATGTGTGTTAAACATAAGAGAACTATTATCAACATATTCGAATCACAACTCAGCATGATGACTTATGTGTGTGTTAAACACAAGAGGGCTATTATAAACATATTCGAATCACAACTTAGCATGATACTTATGTGTTAAAACATAAGAGGACTTCAATTCCAAATTTTTCAACATAAATAGATTCAACCTAACATGAATATACATGAGTGTTGATCTAACATAAAAGCATGTGTTTTAGATCATAAACTTGCAAGTAACCACCAATTTATAACATGACATGTTTCACCATTTAATTGGCAAAATAAATCCATTACCCAATCATAGTAGATTCCAATAACATACAATATGTTCATCCCCACAAGCATATAGACATGATTAATATATAATATGTTCATTACCACAAGCATATAGACATGATTAATTGCAACGATACTTTAAGGTAGACAAGAATCAAATCTTGTACATAAGCATCATTCTATATTCAAATCACAACATGTCATGATTCATTTGAAAGAACGTTTAAATCTGCGTAATAACCAACTTACAAACTAAAAAGGAATTCTTGCTTTCTGAAATTGGTAAGCTCGCCTTGGATGTAGATCATTGAATTTGATTACTTTTAATTTGATTTTTGATTCAGGTTCTTATCTTGTCTTTGAATTGGTAATGGCTACTCCAAGTTTTCTATTGACAGCATGATAGTTCTAGGATTATTTTTGTGTGATTTTTAGGTTTGACCATTGGGTTGTTTATATAGAACTTCAATTCAATTTGAGCCGTCGGATGATCCTAGAGTTAACCACAGCCGTTCAATTAAGATAGGCTAACACCTCAGCCCTAGTGACTAAGCACTGAGTCACAAAATTGTCACCTTTCAGATATGCCCCGGGGGGGAGGGGGCAGGTCGACCCCTAGGTCGACCTGTAGGGGGGAGGTCGACACTAGGGTCGACCCCCTGGTCGACCTGGGTCCTAGTCGGGAATTTTCCCGCCCATCCCGCTTCTGACTTTTGTTTTGAATTTGAATTTGTTTTTGAGCTGTTTGAATTTATTTGAATTTTCTGGAAACTTCCGATAACCATAACTTTTTCATACGAAGTCCAATTTACGCAAGCTCGGACTCTATCTGAACCAGAATTCCGAGATGAACACAATGGCGTAACGCGTTTCCCTTAATTTTCACATTTCAAATTAAGTATTGTTTAATTCGTTACTATACCGTTAACAAAAAATATGGGGTGTTACACGTGCCATTATGTGCTCGATTTAAATTATATATAAACTTAACGTTCTAACTTCGTTTTGAATAAACTAATTCAATATTGAAATCGATTAATATTCCAAATATAATATTTAAAATAATAAAATGTATTAAACATTTGACTATAATAAATATGGGACATTACATTCTTACCCCTTAAAAGAATTTCATCCCCGAAATTACTAAGGTAGAAAAATGTTACAGATCCCATTAATTTCCAAATCCAAATTATTTTAAATCGAAAACGAATTCATTACCATAAATAGATATTTTCAGAAATATTAAAAATTTTCTAACACTTTAAATTCTCGGAAAAATTCAGTAGAGTCACCACTATACAGAGTGACATCTGCGATATCGCAGGACTAAATAATATATATACATCGACCAACAGGGTCGGAAAACAAAAATCAAAACCCAAAATTTTATATTTCCGCGTAGGCATACCTTTTATGAGCGCAATTGAGCATAATTGCTGAACGTATATGCAATTTACTCAGCCTATATCAATCTGCCTAGCTATCTGGCACCTGTACTTAACTCAGTTCACATATGAGTAATAAATATATGAAATTCTTAAATAATATTTCATTAATCAACAAGTATAACACAAATTCAAAAATCAAACAGGTAGTATCAGTTTATTTTCAAATACAGGGTTAAATCATAAATTTCAATTCATATGCAGTTCCGTTCCTGTTTTTTATTATACTGGAATTTATTCTTTAGTTTATTATTCATTTAGCCCCATAAATTGTTGATTATTTCCATTACAATAATCTATCATCTAATAACAAATAATTCACAATCAACAACCAATACACAACCAAATCAATTGAATTTACATTCAATATTAATATTTTACTTTGGCTTCCACATATTTGAACATAAATCGGTTAACATACAATTTATTTCCATTTGATTATTGTTTATTCAACTTCCAAATTCAAATCTATTTCATTTAATTTCAATATGATTATTAATTTCACTTAACCAGGTTAAGTCCCAATTCAAATTTTTAATCCAATTTGGATTCCATTCACATCAATCAAACACATCAACCAATATCTCGATAATTTAATAAAATTATTTCTTTTCTATACAATAGTATAATTTGGGTAAAATTATTTCATTTACCCTCTTTACAAAACAATATTGTATCCATTGACAGTTCAATGTTTCTCAACACTTGAACTGATCAAACAATACAAAACATTTGTATATAAAATTTACAAATATGCTCCCGTATGTATACACTCAATCTCAATCTAGAGTATTACTAATCCCATCTCTATCGTGTTACACCACAAAGCCATGGTTATTACTAAACCTTATGCTCTGATACCACTGTAATGGCCCATGAGATTTTCGACCCTGGAAATCGACATAAATACATTTATAGTTTAACATACCAACCTTCCAAGCACCGAAAACACAAGAACGTTATTAGAAAGTATATAAGTGGGTGAGATAAGAAAGAAAATTAAAATAGAAGAAAAGAAGAAGAAACACCACAGAATCAGAGTCTCACATCGTAGCGGAACAAATATATTATAGAAATAATTCTTTACTAAGAGCTGTAAAAATACTTACAATCAATAGAGTATATCACACATCTAGACAATTATAATAACCTTTCCTAATATACAACACACGGTAGAATAAATACTAGATATCATATGTCTGAACAACTCCAGCTCGTTGTAACAACCCGTAAAATGCGAGCCAGTTTGAAATTTTTATTTTGGCGATTTTAGCGAATTTTGAATATTTAAAATAGATTATTTTAAATAATATCGACGAGAAATTTATTTTGAATATAATTTGAACGTATATATTATATATGTCGTCGTTAGAATATATAATAATTATATATAATTATAAAAGGAATTGAAAATGGCGCGGTAGTTCGAAAATTCGATTTCTAATTTCAAATGAATATACAGAATTCAATATAAGTCAGAATTGAACGAAACAAGAAATATTTGAATCTGTATAACTATATCTTTATAACGAAGTTAACAAACTGAGATTTCATTTTAGAAATGATAAGATATGTCCAGTTTAAAATTAGAAATAGTCGCTGTGGAATTTATATATATTTTTATATATATAAGGCCCTTAAAAATAGCAATTTTGCAAATGACCTCGGATTTCGACGAAACCAGTTTTGTTGGGTCCGTGATGTAAAGTTATTGCTAGGTTTCAAATTTCGTAATTTTTCGAATCAATATGTGAGCGTGGTAAAGGAAAACGCGTTTGACCAGTTTCAGTTGATTTTAATCGACTGGAAATTGGCCATTTTTCTAACGGTCTCAGAATTCGACGAAACTAGTTTTGTTAGGACCGTATCGTCAATACAAAGCTAGAAAATATTTTTCGAGAATTTTTCTAGTTAGTATGTGACCCCGGTAATTTGAAATGTACGTTTAAAATTCAATATAGTGATTTAAATGAAAATTTTGACGGAAACTAATCGAAACGGCTGAATCGGCTTACGGAACATATCCCATTGCGTTCAGAATGGGGGCATTTAGCTAGGGGCGACATTCGTTGGGTTCAATTTTGAGTTCATTACGATAAACCAGTAATTACTGAATTTAAATAAAATAAAATATAAATATATATTCTCTAGGCCAATGGGAAAACCCTAATATCATTTCAGAAAGAAAAAAGAAAAAAAAACCAAATAAATTGCGGCCATCGAATCCGCTCCTCCCATCGTCGGTCAACGCCTCCGTCGAGACCTCACCGCTCCGCCTCCCCTCTCAGCGCACCCCGACGCTGCCTGAAGCCCCCTTCGCCTCTACAGCCGACGCTCCTCCAGCGAGTAGACGCGCGAGCCACCCTCCCTACCACCTCCGACTCGACACCAGCGAGGAGCCCCGCCTCCGATTCAGCGCGAGAACCGACCCCGCATCAGCCCCCCCTTTTTGTAAGTAAAACCGATTTTATTTTATTTTATTTTATTTTACTATAAAACTGTTTTTTTTATTATTTTCATTTTTACTTTAAAATTGATTTTGTAAAACTGATTTTATGTTAATTTTGTAAAACTAATTTTATGTTAATTTTTAAAACTGTTTTTTTTAAAGTAATAAAAACTGAATTTGAAAAATGATTTTAAAAGCATTTTAAAACTGAGTTTTTGTAAAGTATAAAAACTGAATTTTTATAAAGAAGATTAAAACTGATTTAAAAAGAAAAGAATTTAAAACCTGATTTTATTTTAAGAAAAAAAAAAGATTTGAACTTTAAAACTGATTTTTATTTAGTAGAAGAAATAAAAATATGATTTTTATATTTTTAAAGTAATAAAAATACGATCTTTATATTTTTAAAAGAATTAAAAATATAGTCTTTACTATATAGATGATGTAAAAATATGATTTTTGGTTAGGTAGAGGATTAAAAATGTAATTTTTACATGATAAGAAGATTAAAAATATCATCTTTATATGTGTAGAAAAAAATAAAAATGAGATTTTTATAAAGACGAAATCTTTAAATTTGAAAAGGCGAAGTCTATATTTTTATAAAAAGGTGAAATCTTTATTTTAGAAAAGGGAAATCTTTATATGGAAAATAGCGTGATAAAAATATAATTTTTATCTATACAACATAGTAGTGAATAAAAATAGAATTTTTATATATTGAACATCGAAGTAAAAATTCTATTTTTATATATTGAATAGCGAAGTAAAAATGTGATTTTTACGTATGTAGTGAAAGCAGCAACGAAGGTGACAAAAAGGCGAAACGACGAAGACTTCTGCAAAAGAAGAGCCGTGGAGCTAGGATAGCTATAGGTGAGAACTCCTCACCTTTCAATTTAATTTTTCTAGTTACATATATACTAGGATGCAGACGGTGCTTAGTAGCACCCGACACCCGTCCACAGACCATGGACTTGTTTGTTTAGTTGAATGTTGGGTGATTGATTTATTCGTTTGGTTGAATTGGAAATTGATTGAAATTGATTTGTGAATGGCGTGGGCCTTCACTAGACCGGGGATAAGGCTAGGCCTTGTCCCGTTTCTAGTATCGTGCCGTTATGCCGCCGAAATTTTCTAAAATATGTTAGAAAAATAAAAATGTCATTTATTGAATAAATGAACTGAAAAGAAAATTCATGTGTTGGAATAAATATTTTATCGTTAAAAATATAGTTTTAACGTGAATGTGAATAAAATAAAATATTCATTTACAAACCAGACGGTTTGTTTATGTACACTGATTTGACTGATATGGATTGGGACGATAAATTTTACACATCGCCCAACTGCACGAATAAAATCTGTGTTTGATTGTTTGAAACCCCACACGGGTGTTGGGATGAAATTTGAAGTTCACTCATCCTGATTGATTAAATATGTCGATCGATTGATTGACAGGCTGTTATAAGCGTTAGATATCTATATTTGATGCTTATACAGTGTAGTGCACTTTGGTTGATGGTTGATTATTTTTCAAGGCTATTATACATGTGTTGTATGAAAATCCATATAATTAACTTTATATGGTAATTGATTGGGCCTCATTCCAGTTTTAAAAATAGAAATATTTAAAATAGAAATATTCGAAATGGAATATTTGAAAATGTCAATATATGAAGCCGTGTTGATTAGAGTGACGCCATTTTGACGTGAACGATATTTATATCAATTTTATTCATTTTAAAATGAATATTAAAAAGTAATTTTGAAATCAAATATTTCGAAATGAATTGAATTGAAAGTGATTTCGAAATGAATTGAATTGAAAACGAATTCAAAGTAAATTGAATTGAAAGTGATTTCGAAATGAATTGAATTGAAAACGAATTCAAAGTGAAGTGAATTGAAAGTGATTTCGAAATGAATTGAATTGAAAACGAATTCAAAGTAAAGTGAATTGAAAGTGATTTCGAAATGAATTGAATTGAAAACGAATTCAAAGTAAAGTGAATTGAAAGTGATTTCGAAATGAATTGAATTGAAAACGAATTCAAAGTAAATTGAATTGAAAGTGATTTCGAAATGAATTGAATTGAAAACGAATTCAAAGTAAATTGAATTGAAAGTGATTTCGAAATGAATTGAATTGAAAACGAATTCAAAGTAAATTGAATTGAAAGTGATTTCGAAATGAATTGAATTGAAAACGAATTCAAAGTGAAGTGAATTGAAAGTGATTTCGAAATGAATTGAATTGAAAACGAATTCAAAGTAAAGTGAATTGAAAGTGATTTCGAAATGAATTGAATTGAAAACGAATTCAAAATGAATTGAAAGTGATTTCGAAATGAATTGAATTGAAAACGAATTCAAAATGAATTGAAAGCAAATTGAAATGAATTCAAATTGAATTGAAATTTGAATTGAATAGAAATGAATTTTAAAACGAATTTATAGAGAAGAATTCAATTTTTCTTTGAATTGAGATGGAAGTTGAAATAGATTTTGAAACGAATTTTAAAACTATTTATATAATTCGTTTTAAATAGAAATCGACGAAGTATATATTATATATATAATATAATGGCCTGAATAGAACGCGCCGCGCCGCGGCAGTTCGCGAATTTCGCCCATTGATTTCAAATGGACGTTACGGGAGATCCGACCGTCGGATTCTCCTCAAACCGGAACCGTTGGGTTCGTATCGAAAAGAGCTTTCTAGCGAATGTTAGAAATTTGAAATCTAACGGTTGGATTTGGAATTATGTCCAAATCAAATTTGAAAAAGGTCGCTGTAAGTGCAGTTCGATGGCCGTTGATGGAAATCGACTGTACGGGCCTTGATAAAATTATTAAAAATAGTAATAATTTGTGTAAAATCATAAGAAATGATTTGTGAAGATTTGGGATGAAAAACTCCATATTTGAAAAGATAAAAATAGATTTTTATCGAAATGAACTAGTTTTGAACTAGAATTATAATTCTATTTATTTTTAAATAAATAAATTGAATTTGAAAAGGGTTTTGAAAATAACCAAAATTTCCAATGATTGCATTGGAGTGGATTTGAATCGAAATTGTCTTCGGAATATTTCGATGTTGAAATTCGTGATTATACAGATGTTGTTATGGAAATTTGAAAGATATATATTTATATCGTTATTTCCAATACGACATTTGTTAGTCGTAGGATTTGATATTGAATATAAGCCGATATATTTTCTATTCAGAGCCTTGTATTGAATATCGAATGTGATTTGGGTTTGTCGTGAATGGTGTCTTCACTAACACTGTTCTTGAACCCAGTTGAGAAAAGATTAAATCTTTTTATATAGATTTAATGAAGTGTACCAATTAAACGATATTTAATTGGAATTGAATTGGTATTGATTTTTGGGTTTATCGTGAACAGTGTTTTAAATAACACTTGTTCTTTAACCCGATAATTAATGGAATGTGATTTTGGGTTTATCGTGAACCGTGTTTTAAATGACACTGATTCTTTAACCCAGTTAAAGATTAAAACTAAGTGGAGTTTTAATGAATCTTTAAATAGATTGAGATGATCGAAAATGGAGTATCACCAGTTTTGCTCCAGGCGATAGTTAAATCTTTAATTAGATTTAAACGTGAAATGGTAATTGAATTACCGATAACACTGTGGTGTTAGATATGAAGTACTACCAGTTTTACTTCATGGGATGAATAGGTTGGGATTGGGAAAATAAAATAAATGATTACTTCGGTGTGGTTCGCTAATCCCGACTAGTTTGAATCGATATTCAAAGGAGATTAAAGAATAAATTTAAAGAATTTATCTTGGATAAAATTAATGGGAACTTTTCCCAAAGTATAGGAATATTTGAATAAAAGAATATTCTGAATTGGAATGAGGCGTATGTTGTGTTTGTGTAACACTTTTATAATATATACGCGAGTTATTCAGAAAGACCGGGTTTATCCCATTCTGAATAACTGATTCGACGTGGTGTCAAAGATGAGGACGACGGTCGAAGACCGGAAATCTTCACGTCGTTTGGGTGATAACTGATGATCTTGATTGGGCTGTACACCCAAGAAGATGGAAACAGTTGGTGATCGTCCAGACGTACTTGGAGATCGATGGATATGCGGGGTACTAGGTGCCTCCGGTTTCGTTCAGACCCAGAACGGACTTGTAAATGGACTGTGTGTCTGACATCGGATTTCATTCTGTGTGACTGATATCGGTTGCATAGGATGGTTTGCCTGTGTGGCATGCTAAGATGCAAAGGATCAAGGCTTCTGTTGAAAAGCAAAGTCTTGTGGTGATGATCAAAGCACAGCCTGTGTGGCACAGCTTTGTGTAACGTGAATTCGTGAGCCTCACACCCCGGTTGTGAACCAGAAACGGGAGAGGACATCAGGGAGGGCATGCGTTTCTTTCTAGCTAGGGTGGTGTCAGTGACCTACCAGCCCTGACATTTATATACTTTTCACCTGTGTGGTTGTTGCTGTTGCGAGGCGCCTCGGTTAGATCGGACGATCCGGGTCCGATGGAGCCATTCGTTGGCTCGTTTACACCCCAAAGGGTGGGGAAACGCATGTTCAGGCATTTTAATCCACATCGGTGGACCGGCCCTGACGATCCAAGGGTCACTCGAGCTCTGATCCTGAGGGGCGGGCTAGAGCGTCTCGAATCGGTTGAGGACTATCTTTTGCCTCGGTTCATAGATGGAAACCCAATTTCCAAATACGTGACTTTGCGATTTTGATTGTATAACCTATATATGGCGACATAGTGGTATGGGGCATTCATGCCGCCTATGATTGATACTTATGATTTGAAGTGTTTTATACACTATGCACTTATAATAGTATCAAATGATTTGTTTTAAAACGTATCAAGCATTCTTTGGCTGTTATAAGGGAAAACCCTATCCTCGACTGCGTTGCATTGTGTGATGGGACCTGGGTCTTATAACAGCTTCATTTTTCTTTATTTAGCATTGCGCTGTTTGTTTATGCACTGGTATTCTTGGGAGGAAACCCGTTCCGTGTTATACGGCGTGGTCCCTTGATGTACCTAATGATTTAAAGTAAAGATTAATAACTGTTTTAGTTCTCACACCAGTCACATGACTGACCTGGAGTTTATTGTTTTAACCTAAACTCTGGGTGCCCCTATTTTCGACACGGGCAGCTAGTAGTTTTGGTTTTGCAGATTTATATTCACAGGATCCTGGTTTACAGCTGGAACGATATCCGGAAAGCTTTGTATCCGTATATCTACTTCTAGTTGTGTATTGTATTATTTTTCCGCTGCTATGTATTTGAATGTAATTTAAATCTCTGATATTTCTGTGTAATATTCATTTATACTCTGTATATTCTTGTAATCTGATGCATTGTTGTTATATACAAAGAAATGTTCTTTTATATGCGTTCTGTTGTGACTTGTTCTCGAACTATCCGCCGCTTTCCTTTACGGGGAAGTTACGGGTCGTTACACGTGGTATCAGAGCTTTGGTTTACAAAGCTCAGAGAACAAGGCACATTAGAACCGTACGAAAGAATTCATCAGATATTGGATTAGTAAAATCCAATGGGAATGACTCGTTAGAGATGGGATCAGTAGTATCCTAGAACGAGTGTGAAGAGTATATTTTTGAAAGAAAAAACCAATTTTGTTTTGAAAATTTAAAATCAATTATTCGTATTTGATTATTTATTTATATTGATTTGGACAGTCCAGTATATAAAGATTTTGCATATACGACTTGCAAACGTGTATTTGAAATTTTAATATATTGGATAGATATAGAATTACACTCTAATCGCCCGAAGATGATTTTGATGATGGAGCTCCATCATTAGAATTTATGTTCGAGTGACGAAAGTGGACTTTCTATATATTTCCTATTGATTGGTGTGAGAACCAAAATTAGATAGGGCCTATTGTTGTGATTTGGCATCAAAAATCCGATTTTTGTATATGTATCAAATTATGAATTTGAAACTCTAATTCACTAATTGATTGATGGTTGTGTTGTTTGATTATTGTTTGTTAGTTGAAATTTTAACATTTAGCCTAATTGAATCAAATAATGAATTGTATTGAAAATTGGTTGCGTTTGCTTGCATATACATATATATCATTGAACAGGTCATAGCAAGGAGGCTAGAGCAGAGAATAAAATTTGTTTGCCCGACAAATAGGTACATGTTTATTACATAATTTCCTGTTTTGTTTGGGTGATGATGATTTTATGAGCCTATTGGCTAGCCGCTTGGCTTTTTCTTTTTCTTTTTGAGATCTGAAGGACCGGGGAAGCTATTTGAAATTCCCCGATGCTCCCATTGCAGGGGAGGTTATGGCGAAATTTTTCAAAAATTTAGGGTGTTAGCCAAATTTTTGAAGTTTTGAAAATTCTCAGAAGCTAAGGAGTTGGAGAATGGAAGCCTGATCGAACGTAGAGTTGAATTATCAAACCACTTTCGACTTTGTTCCTTTTCGGGGACGAAAAGTTTTAAGTGGGGGAGATTGTAACAACCCGTAAAATGCGAGCCAGTTTGAAATTTTTATTTTGGCGATTTTAGCGAATTTTGAATATTTAAAATAGATTATTTTAAATAATATCGACGAGAAATTTATTTTGAATATAATTTGAACGTATATATTATATACGTCGTCGTTAGAATATATAATAATTATATATAATTATAAAAGGAATTGAAAATGGCGCGGTAGTTCGAAAATTCGATTTCTAATTTCAAATGAATATACAGAATTCAATATAAGTCAGAATTGAACGAAACAAGAAATATTTGAATCTGTATAACTATATCTTTATAACGAAGTTAACAAACTGAGATTTCATTTTAGAAATGATAAGATATGTCCAGTTTAAAATTAGAAATAGTCGCTGTGGAATTTATATATATTTTTATATATATAAGGCCCTTAAAAATAGCAATTTTGCAAATGACCTCGGATTTCGACGAAACCAGTTTTGTTGGGTCCGTGATGTAAAGTTATTGCTAGGTTTCAAATTTCGTAATTTTTCGAATCAATATGTGAGCGTGGTAAAGGAAAACGCGTTTGACCAGTTTCAGTTGATTTTAATCGACTGGAAATTGGCCATTTTTCTAACGGTCTCAGAATTCGACGAAACTAGTTTTGTTAGGACCGTATCGTCAATACAAAGCTAGAAAATATTTTTCGAGAATTTTTCTAGTTAGTATGTGACCCCGGTAATTTGAAATGTACGTTTAAAATTCAATATAGTGATTTAAATGAAAATTTTGACGGAAACTAATCGAAACGGCTGAATCGGCTTACGGAACATATCCCATTGCGTTCAGAATGGGGGCATTTAGCTAGGGGCGACATTCGTTGGGTTCAATTTTGAGTTCATTACGATAAACCAGTAATTACTGAATTTAAATAAAATAAAATATAAATATATATTCTCTAGGCCAATGGGAAAACCCTAATATCATTTCAGAAAGAAAAAAGAAAAAAAAAACCAAATAAATGGCGGCCATCGAATCCGCTCCTCCCATCGTCGGTCAACGCCTCCGTCGAGACCTCACCGCTCCGCCTCCCCTCTCAGCGCACCCCGACGCTGCCTGAAGCCCCCTTCGCCTCTACAGCCGACGCTCCTCCAGCGAGTAGACGCGCGAGCCACCCTCCCTACCACCTCCGACTCGACACCAGCGAGGAGCCCCGCCTCCGATTCAGCGCGAGAACCGACCCCGCATCAGCCCCCCCCCTTTTTGTAAGTAAAACCGATTTTATTTTATTTTATTTTATTTTACTATAAAACTGTTTTTTTTATTATTTTCATTTTTACTTTAAAATTGATTTTGTAAAACTGATTTTATGTTAATTTTGTAAAACTAATTTTATGTTAATTTTTAAAACTGTTTTTTTTAAAGTAATAAAAACTGAATTTGAAAAATGATTTTAAAAGCATTTTAAAACTGAGTTTTTGTAAAGTATAAAAACTGAATTTTTATAAAGAAGATTAAAACTGATTTAAAAAGAAAAGAATTTAAAACCTGATTTTATTTTAAGAAAAAAAAGATTTGAACTTTAAAACTGATTTTTATTTAGTAGAAGAAATAAAAATATGATTTTTATATTTTTAAAGTAATAAAAATACGATCTTTATATTTTTAAAAGAATTAAAAATATAGTCTTTACTATATAGATGATGTAAAAATATGATTTTTGGTTAGGTAGAGGATTAAAAATGTAATTTTTACATGATAAGAAGATTAAAAATATCATCTTTATATGTGTAGAAAAAAATAAAAATGAGATTTTTATAAAGACGAAATCTTTAAATTTGAAAAGGCGAAGTCTATATTTTTATAAAAAGGTGAAATCTTTATTTTAGAAAAGGGAAATCTTTATATGGAAAATAGCGTGATAAAAATATAATTTTTATCTATACAACATAGTAGTGAATAAAAATAGAATTTTTATATATTGAACATCGAAGTAAAAATTCTATTTTTATATATTGAATAGCGAAGTAAAAATGTGATTTTTACGTATGTAGTGAAAGCAGCAACGAAGGTGACAAAAAGGCGAAACGACGAAGACTTCTGCAAAAGAAGAGCCGTGGAGCTAGGATAGCTATAGGTGAGAACTCCTCACCTTTCAATTTAATTTTTCTAGTTACATATATACTAGGATGCAGACGGTGCTTAGTAGCACCCGACACCCGTCCACAGACCATGGACTTGTTTGTTTAGTTGAATGTTGGGTGATTGATTTATTCGTTTGGTTGAATTGGAAATTGATTGAAATTGATTTGTGAATGGCGTGGGCCTTCACTAGACCGGGGATAAGGCTAGGCCTTGTCCCGTTTCTAGTATCGTGCCGTTATGCCGCCGAAATTTTCTAAAATATGTTAGAAAAATAAAAATGTCATTTATTGAATAAATGAACTGAAAAGAAAATTCATGTGTTGGAATAAATATTTTATCGTTAAAAATATAGTTTTAACGTGAATGTGAATAAAATAAAATATTCATTTACAAACCAGACGGTTTGTTTATGTACACTGATTTGACTGATATGGATTGGGACGATAAATTTTACACATCGCCCAACTGCACGAATAAAATCTGTGTTTGATTGTTTGAAACCCCACACGGGTGTTGGGATGAAATTTGAAGTTCACTCATCCTGATTGATTAAATATGTCGATCGATTGATTGACAGGCTGTTATAAGCGTTAGATATCTATATTTGATGCTTATACAGTGTAGTGCACTTTGGTTGATGGTTGATTATTTTTCAAGGCTATTATACATGTGTTGTATGAAAATCCATATAATTAACTTTATATGGTAATTGATTGGGCCTCATTCCAGTTTTAAAAATAGAAATATTTAAAATAGAAATATTCGAAATGGAATATTTGAAAATGTCAATATATGAAGCCGTGTTGATTAGAGTGACGCCATTTTGACGTGAACGATATTTATATCAATTTTATTCATTTTAAAATGAATATTAAAAAGTAATTTTGAAATCAAATATTTCGAAATGAATTGAATTGAAAGTGATTTCGAAATGAATTGAATTGAAAACGAATTCAAAGTAAATTGAATTGAAAGTGATTTCGAAATGAATTGAATTGAAAACGAATTCAAAGTGAAGTGAATTGAAAGTGATTTCGAAATGAATTGAATTGAAAACGAATTCAAAGTAAAGTGAATTGAAAGTGATTTCGAAATGAATTGAATTGAAAACGAATTCAAAGTAAAGTGAATTGAAAGTGATTTCGAAATGAATTGAATTGAAAACGAATTCAAAGTAAATTGAATTGAAAGTGATTTCGAAATGAATTGAATTGAAAACGAATTCAAAGTAAATTGAATTGAAAGTGATTTCGAAATGAATTGAATTGAAAACGAATTCAAAGTAAATTGAATTGAAAGTGATTTCGAAATGAATTGAATTGAAAACGAATTCAAAGTGAAGTGAATTGAAAGTGATTTCGAAATGAATTGAATTGAAAACGAATTCAAAGTAAAGTGAATTGAAAGTGATTTCGAAATGAATTGAATTGAAAACGAATTCAAAATGAATTGAAAGTGATTTCGAAATGAATTGAATTGAAAACGAATTCAAAATGAATTGAAAGCAAATTGAAATGAATTCAAATTGAATTGAAATTTGAATTGAATAGAAATGAATTTTAAAACGAATTTATAGAGAAGAATTCAATTTTTCTTTGAATTGAGATGGAAGTTGAAATAGATTTTGAAACGAATTTTAAAACTATTTATATAATTCGTTTTAAATAGAAATCGACGAAGTATATATTATATATATTATATATATAATATAATGGCCTGAATAGAACGCGCCGCGCCGCGGCAGTTCGCGAATTTCGACCATTGATTTCAAATGGACGTTACGGGAGATCCGACCGTCGGATTCTCCTAAAACCGGAACTGTTGGGTTCGTATCGAAAAGAGCTTTCTAGCGAATGTTAGAAATTTGAAATCTAACGGTTGGATTTGGAATTATGTCCAAATCAAATTTGAAAAAGGTCGCTGTAAGTGCAGTTCGATGGCCGTTGATGGAAATCGACTGTACGGGCCTTGATAAAATTATTAAAAATAGTAATAATTTGTGTAAAATCATAAGAAATGATTTGTGAAGATTTGGGATGAAAAACTCCATATTTGAAAAGATAAAAATAGATTTTTATCGAAATGAACTAGTTTTGAACTAGAATTATAATTCTATTTATTTTTAAATAAATAAATTGAATTTGAAAAGGGTTTTGAAAATAACCAAAATTTCCAATGATTGCATTGGAGTGGATTTGAATCGAAATTGTCTTCGGAATATTTCGATGTTGAAATTCGTGATTATACAGATGTTGTTATGGAAATTTGAAAGATATATATTTATATCGTTATTTCCAATACGACATTTGTTAGTCGTAGGATTTGATATTGAATATAAGCCGATATATTTTCTATTCAGAGCCTTGTATTGAATATCGAATGTGATTTGGGTTTGTCGTGAATGGTGTCTTCACTAACACTGTTCTTGAACCCAGTTGAGAAAAGATTAAATCTTTTTATATAGATTTAATGAAGTGTACCAATTAAACGATATTTAATTGGAATTGAATTGGTATTGATTTTTGGGTTTATCGTGAACAGTGTTTTAAATAACACTTGTTCTTTGACCCGATAATTAATGGAATGTGATTTTGGGTTTATCGTGAACCGTGTTTTAAATGACACTGATTCTTTAACCCAGTTAAAGATTAAAACTAAGTGGAGTTTTAATGAATCTTTAAATAGATTGAGATGATCGAAAATGGAGTATCACCAGTTTTGCTCCAGGCGATAGTTAAATCTTTAATTAGATTTAAACGTGAAATGGTAATTGAATTACCGATAACACTGTGGTGTTAGATATGAAGTACTACCAGTTTTACTTCATGGGATGAATAGGTTGGGATTGGGAAAATAAAATAAATGATTACTTCGGTGTGGTTCGCTAATCCCGACTAGTTTGAATCGATATTCAAAGGAGATTAAAGAATAAATTTAAAGAATTTATCTTGGATAAAATTAATGGGAACTTTTCCCAAAGTATAGGAATATTTGAATAAAAGAATATTCTGAATTGGAATGAGGCGTATGTTGTGTTTGTGTAACACTTTTATAATATATACGTGAGTTATTCAGAAAGACCGGGTTTATCCCATTCCGAATAACTGATTCGACGTGGTGTCGAAGATGAGGACGACGGTCGAAGACCGGAAATCTTCACGTCGTTTGGGTGATAACTGATGATCTTGATTGGGCTGTACACCCAAGAAGATGGAAACAGTTGGTGATCGTCCAGACGTACTTGGAGATCGATGGATATGCGGGGTACTAGGTGCCTCCGGTTTCGTTCAGACCCAGAACGGACTTGTAAATGGACTGTGTGTCTGACATCGGATTTCATTCTGTGTGACTGATATCGGTTGCATAGGATGGTTTGCCTGTGTGGCATGCTAAGATGCAAAGGATCAAGGCTTCTGTTGAAAAGCAAAGTCTTGTGGTGATGATCAAAGCACAGCCTGTGTGGCACAGCTTTGTGTAACGTGAATTCGCGAGCCTCACACCCCGGTTGTGAACCAGAAACGGGAGAGGACATCAGGGAGGGCATGCGTTTCTTTCTAGCTAGGGTGGTGTCAGTGACCTACCAGCCCTGACATTTATATACTTTTCACCTGTGTGGTTGTTGCTGTTGCGAGGCGCCTCGGTTAGATCGGACGATCCGGGTCCGTTGGAGCCATTCGTTGGCTCGTTTACACCCCAAAGGGTGGGGAAACGCATGTTCAGGCATTTTAATCCACATCGGTGGACCGGCCCTGACGATCCAAGGGTCACTCGAGCTCTGATCCTGAGGGGCGGGCTAGAGCGTCTCGAATCGGTTGAGGACTATCTTTTGCCTCGGTTCATAGATGGAAACCCAATTTCCAAATACGTGACTTTGCGATTTTGATTGTATAACCTATATATGGCGACATAGTGGTATGGGGCATTCATGCCGCCTATGATTGATACTTATGATTTGAAGTGTTTTATACACTATGCACTTATAATAGTATCAAATGATTTGTTTTAAAACGTATCAAGCATTCTTTGGCTGTTATAAGGGAAAACCCTATCCTCGACTGCGTTGCATTGTGTGATGGGACCTGGGTCTTATAACAGCTTCATTTTTCTTTATTTAGCATTGCGCTGTTTGTTTATGCATTGGTATTCTTGGGAGGAAACCCGTTCCGTGTTATACGGCGTGGTCCCTTGATGTACCTAATGATTTAAAGTAAAGATTAATAACTGTTTTAGTTCTCACACCAGTCACATGACTGACCTGGAGTTTATTGTTTTAACCTAAACTCTGGGTGCCCCTATTTTCGACACGGGCAGCTAGTAGTTTTGGTTTTGCAGATTTATATTCACAGGATCCTGGTTTACAGCTGGAACGATATCCGGAAAGCTTTGTATCCGTATATCTACTTCTAGTTGTGTATTGTATTATTTTTCCGCTGCTATGTATTTGAATGTAATTTAAATCTATGATATTTCTGTGTAATATTCATTTATACTCTGTATATTCTTGTAATCTGATGCATTGTTGTTATATACAATGAAATGTTCTTTTATATGCGTTCTGTTGTGACTTGTTCTCGAACTATCCGCCGCTTTCCTTTACGGGGAAGTTACGGGTCGTTACACTCGTCTCTGGATTTCGCATCATTCGATAACCTGGACCTATACAACCCGGTCTAACCCGAGCATTACAATCGTCGATCAATCTGGTTAACCATAGTGAGAAAAACACAATAAGTTTAAAGGCATCACACAACTATATTTTAACGTCAAAATCTTTTTGAAGGAAAAGGATAATCGTAAGACCAAATCCACACATAAATATGGATGGTTTTACCTTACGATAACCCAAAACGTTTTTGAAATCAATATCTTTTCTGATATTACAATAGTGTCTAAATACAAATAAATATCGATCTAGTAGAATGATTGCATCTCACGCTCTACATACATAGTATATAATCAAAACTGTGGGATCTTACTAGAAAATGGATTTCCTAGCAAGGTATGGGACCACCTTCCCGACAAGGCACCTCTGGAGATGAATACATTAGGGTTCAACAAGAACATCTCGCAACCTCGGTGTAATGGCCCGATTTTCTTTACCCTTTGAGTCGATTAATTACACCACACGTCCAACCTAAAATGCATAGAAGTACAAATCATTAATAGAAAGAAGTTAGAGGTTGAGAAATAGAAAGAAAGAATAGTTAGAATGGGAGAAAACGAAGAACACAAATCTCACAGCAGAACGAATAAAATATATTAACTAACATAATTTTTTAAATGTAAATCAGTAATTGTATATACGTGCCATCATCAGAGCACAACAGTTATTCCTGGAACAGTTATAAACACTTGTTTCCAGATACAACATAGTACACAGCGGAAAATATGATAGTTTATAGAGAACTGATGAAGCCTCCGGCTTCAAGCTCCTCCAAGTGAATCTATAAAATTCCGACCACTTGACTGTCCGTACAAATTTGGGCACCAAAGAGTTTAGGATAAAACAAAACAAAATAAACTCTGGGTCAATCATGGGACTGGTGTGAGTAAACTCCAACTGTTTTAACTTTCAAAATCCTTTCAAAAGAAATGATAATCCTAAGACCGATCCACACATAAACACGTATGGTTTTTACCTTACGATAACTGTAACAACCCGTATTTTAATAACATGTTCAAACTGTAAATCAAGACAGAATTAATTTTTAAAACAAGAATCAAGGGAAACGGGTTGTGCCATTGCGTTCGTCTCGAAATTCTACTTGAAAACGAGTCCGAATTTGCGAGAATCGGGGTCCGTATGAGGGAGATATGACCCTCTGAAGTTTCAGGAATTTTCAGAATCAAAAACAGCTCGAAATTCGAATTCAAACCCCGCAGCAGGCAGGGCGGGAAAACTCCTGCCCATAGACCAGGTCGACCTGGGGGTCGACCATAGTGTCGACCTCCCAGGGGCCAGGTCGACCATAGTGTCGACCTGGGGGTCGACCTGCCTCCCGAACCTATTTCCTGAACCAGATGCATTCTGATGTATTTAGACTTGTTTCGTGACCAGATTCGTCTGCCTAACCCTATATAAACAGCCCCTAGCCTCATTCTCTCTACACCATTTCATTCTGTCCTTATGCTTCCTCTGTGAAAATCAAAATGATAATATTTAGATTAAAAGAGACTACTTCTTCGTCAAGACAATAGCTAGGAATTGCAAATTGGGGGTTTTCAACTAGAACAAGACTAAACAAATAGAGATTCAACAACTACAGTAACTGTTTCCAGAAACAAATCTCTGTACTCTAATTCTCAATCCACGCTCTGTAAGTTCTAGTTACTTTGAGATTTAAACTTGTTAAATTTAATGTGGGCATTGAATGAAATGAAATTGGACCTAAGCTTGGTTATCTATTTAGATATGTTCTTGTCTCTTATTGAATCTATGATTTTGGGTTATTTCTTATTGATTGAATCATGTCTATTCATGTTGTTGGACCTAGTTTATTATTCAGACGCTAGATTGTAACATAAATTCTTGGATCTTGACTATTGGGAATATTGTCTACGACGTTGAAACTATTGTTAATGACATAAGACTATGACTATGCCTATGACTGTGGACATAAGATTTTGCATATGCCTATGACTATGACTGTGAACATAAAACTATGCCTATGCCTATGACAGTGAACAAAAGGATATTGCCTATGACTATGACAAGGACAATTGTGGCTAATCACCTATGACTCTTGACTATGAGAATTATTACCTATGATTATGAACATAAGGCCATTATCTATGACCATGACTTTGAAACTATTACTGTTAATTGCCTATGACTATTTACCTAGAACTATTTTGGATAATTATCCATGACTATTGTGATTAATCGCTTATGATTCACAACTATGAGATTTTTTTACCTATGACCATGACTATGACTACTGGGGTTAATTGCCTAAGACTATTATAGTTGATTGTTCATGCCCATAACACTATAGTTGAAAATCATGTTGTACACCGAATTGGCATTTTGTTGGATCGTATACCTAGGGTGTGACTTGCTTAGTTTATTCGCAAATATGTACACCAAAACCACTGAATCCATTATCCTTGTATTTGGCTTTCTTTTGCATGCCTATTCTTTTTCAACATTTATCATGACCATCGCCTTATCTTACTAGATTTGAAATCCTATATGCCAGTGATGTTGTAACCAATTATCTCAAGTTATATCATACTAGTCTTGTAACCCCTTTTATCGCTTTATGCTAGTCCCTTTTGCCTATCACAGTTTTGATGCTATTCTCTCTATTTCGAGATTTGGATTTATTTGTAGTATAGATCGATTCATGTTCACGTGCGATGGGAATACGATTTGGGTAGATTAGGCGAAACATGAATTGGTTATGAACATGAATTATGAACTTGAAAATCGGCAAAACTTGAAACATGAACATTGTTATAACTTGAATCTGGATGTGGGCATGAAACTTATCCTTGAAACTTGACACGAACTCGACATGAAACTTGAAACATGGACATGACACTTAGAATGAACTTGAAAATGGCCTACTTGAGGTTGGGTTGAGTTTGCAGTGTAATTCTGCCTGGAACCGCCCGCCAAATCCAGTTGCTGCAAACAATAGGATCCAATGTGGGTAGTTGGTCATATCGCACTTGAAAACCCGAGGTCAGACTGAGTTGTGGTGTAATTCTGCCTGGAACCGCCCGACATATCCAGTGACCACAACAACAGGTCTAATGTGAGAGGTTGGGGTGCATTAATGAATTAATGCCACATAATAGGGTTAAGTCATGAACCGCTTGAATATACTTAACCAATTTGACACGATGACTTGATAGGGTTAAGTCATGAACCGCTTAAATATACTTAACCAATTTAACACACTGATTTGATAGGATTAACTCATGAACCGCTTGAATATACAAAACCAATTTGACACGATGACTTGATAGGGTTAAGTCATGAACTGCTTGAATATACTTAACCAATTTGACACGATGACTTGATAGGGTTAAGTCATGAACCGCTTGAATATACTTAACCAATTTAACACGCTGATTTGATAGGGTTAAGTCATGAATCGCTTGAATATACTTAACCAAATTGACACGATGATTTGATAGGGTTAAGTCATGAACTGCTTGAATATACTTAACCAACTTGACACATGATTCGTAGGGCTAAGTCATGAACTTGAACGACAACACTTAGCCAATTTGACATGACACATAGGCGGGCTAAGTCACGAACTAGAATGACAACAGTTAACCTACTGGACGGAAACCCTAGTTACGCGGTCCTTTTCAGCAGTAACCCACTAGATGTATCATGGTACCCTGGAACTAGGCAGGGTGGGGCACGAATACTGGGCTGATTGTAAGCGACCAGAACGACGGCTGAGTTGGTGCGCCATTGTAGGTTCAGACGGACTATGGTCGTGCACGTAGTCCGGAGTTGAAAAAGCAGGCATTGGGCACCGGTAGGTTTACACTGTGCGTTCTTGATTCGTGTCGGTGGTTGGCACCCTAGGGCTTGATATACCCTATGGTGGACCTAGCACAGGTGATTACATTTCGTGATTGCGCCGTATGACACAGACACATGAACGAGCTAGGACTTGTAGGGAGCCGATCAATCAATAGATCGTTACGTGGAATTCGATAGGTAGCATAATCCCTAGTGGTCCTAGGTGGCATAAACTCTAATCGAATCTAGAAAACGTTCAATAGGTAGCATAATCCCTAGTGGTCCTAGGTGGCATAAATCCTAGTTGAACACGCGATAGTTCGTGATAAGGAAACCTAGCCAGAACAAGGGTGGCGGTCCAAACGATTTCAAGAATGGTGGCACTACGTTGAAGTAGTATAGAAATACGTGATGAAACCCATACGATATATGGCAAGGGACTGTACACATACATGGAAAGGATGATACGGGTTGGGATACTAGTACAGTTGGTGCAGAGAATATAGGAAGTCAAAGAAAATAGTGGAATGGTGAAGCTTAGAAATCTTGCGATGTTATACTTAATAGAAACCTTGCATTGTGATACTTGGTATGAACCTTGTGATGATACTCTTGATAGGAAGCATGGGATGTTATACTTGATTCATCGTGCCTGTAGCTTACCTTGTCATCATGCTTATGTTTACTTTCAGTTTATTCATGCCATATTATCTTCACCTGTTTTTAGGCTGAAAGCCACTAGAACTTACTCAGTCTTTATGAATGACCCAGTTTGTTTCCCCTCTTTTTTTCGTCCCCCCCCCCCGGTTCGCAGGGTGGGAATACAGCTTAGTTCGGATCTTACCAAGCTCCAAGGCTCTTTCATGTACTGCTTGGATTTCTCTTGGCTATGGTTTGCTTTGCTGCTTTATTTAGGGAATGATTTATGACTGTGGTTTTATGCTTCTTTACTATTGCAAGACAGATTTTGATGTAATGGATTTAATGGCATTTTGACGTAAAAGGCTTTAGACCTTTCTATATTTTAAAGCAATGAAATTTGGTTCTTCTTCCGCTGTTTTATATGTTCTGTCTTGTAATATTTCTGTGTATGTTTACCTAGATAATGCGCCACCAAAGCTAGTGCATTCCCTTTGTGAGTGACCCTAGCGGAGGTGGGGTGTTACAATAACCAAAAATATTTTTGATATCAAATCCAGTGATATTATAATAATGTATACATCAAATAAATAGAATCTAGCGGAACGCTTGCATCTCAGGCTCCATATATAATATTTAATCAAAAACTGCATGGTGCTTATTGGAAATTGGATTCCGACTATGACAAGGTATGGAACCACCTTGTGTATCTCTAGAGATACACTGGGTTTAACAAGAACGTCTTGCAACCCGTCCCACACATGGTTGGCCACTCATTTAGCTTAAGAGTACCGAGCATATTATCACCAACAGTTGTAATCAGCAACTGTTACCAAAAGCATACAACAGCGAATAGAATAAGAAGCAAATGAAATTTCTCTAGATCAGGTGATAATACCCCTAATGGGAATGACCCACACGGTCATGCTGCATGCCCAATTTCTGCCATTTCCCGGTGGATGAGGCTTAAGGTCACGATTATTTTTCAGAACATCTTGCCACCATTTACTTTAAATGTCATGTCGTTAGACATTCATCCATATACATTGTCCTGGGACTAGACAAACAGAAGGCACTATCCCATTAATCAATCTTGGGCAATTCCTACCTAGGATTGGCAGAAAAGCCCTTGCACTTAACCCCGTCTTCATATATCTCCAACATAAGTTGATTTCTAACGCTTACGCCAATATGAAGTGGTTTTCAGATAATAAACCTGATCCCGGTCTCTCCAAATTGACAACGGAGGTATAAAATAAAGAAAAACTTTGATAGTCGGTGATTTAACTATCAAAGAAACATCCATACAATCAACGGTCTTATTTGCAATTGGAATTCTATCGATCAAGCATCAAACAACATTGGACCCTTTAAAAATCAATTCCTTACTATATTATCGTTTCCAATTCCTATTTCCCATCTTTCGTATCCTTTCAAAGCTCGATTTTATCTCTCGATTCTTGGAAAAACATCTTCAATATCCTAATTTTTTTATTCGAGAAAATATCTCTTATTCCAGTTAGAAAACACTTCTAAATATTCATGAATTCTTATTTTCTATATTCAAAAAATATACCTTATTAATATCGGAAAATATTTCCATCTTCCATTTTTAATTCCTTGTTGACCAATTCATTCCATTTTCTATGCATAGAAAATATCTCTCATTTTATTCGGGGAAAACATTTCAAAAATCATTTAAATTAATGTGATGTTATAAAACATCGTAATTTTAACTCAAACCATTAATCATTATTAATTAAACATATTGCTAACCAATCTTCACTATCGAACCTTAACCATTTCTCCATCAATCATGAAGTCAATCTAGTTGGTTTATAATTACCTCTCAGACCTTAGTTGTACAACATTCTTAATTTTTAAATAGTCAAAGCTCACAATTTCAAACAAAATACCGCTTACGCGACTCTCAGATTCAATCCAAGAATCCACTTCTTTAACGGAAAAACAATGATTATAACAGCAATGTTATAATCGCTGTTTCCAAAAGTTTGATTTATAAAACATTTATTTAATGATAGCATTACAATCCTTGTTTAGATTTACTAAACATTTATTATAACAATAGCGTTAAAATTGTTGTTTAGAATTACAAAGCATTTGTTATAAAAGAAACGTTATAATCGCTATTTCCAAATATTTGGTTTATAAAAATATAACTTTTACTTATTCATTCCAATAAATAAATTAATAAGTAAATAAATAAATAAATTTGATTCAAACAGAAAGTAAAAATAACTACTTCCCTAAATTCGTTATAATCGAATTCCAATAAATAACTCTCATTCGAATACTTTATATTCGATTAATATTCCGAACTACGGAATAAATCTTATCATTCTAGATTAACTCAATTTCCCTTATGATTATTTCCATTCGCAAAACATTTGCTTTCAATCATTATTCACTTTCAAGTACCATTATCTTTCCTTAATTGGAATCTAGACTTGTTTAATAATTCTAATTTAAAATAAATCTTAAAATATTTCAAAACACAGAATTTGTATTTCGATAGCTATAAATATTGAAATATTCATTTCTTAGTATATTTCATTTAAATTATAGTTTTATACTAAATAGAATTCAAATATCCTTCCTGAACTAAACCATTATAATAAAATTCGACCTAATCAAAGTATAAATATAAACCCATTGGATTTTATTTTAATTGCTTTATATTTCGAACTTTGGAACAAAATCCAACGTTTCCTTTCGAAAATGATTTCCAATTATACTTCTATTTGCAATTGTTTATGGAAAATCTCTTTATTAATTTCAGACATTTATAATCTCGTTTATTATTTCCTTTATAATTTGCTAAGTTCAAATCTTATTTCAAATATTGGTTTCAAAACCAACTTCCACCTTTTCATATAAATTCAAATTTGAATTTATATTCCAATTTATCCAATGATAAATAATTCACTTAAATTATACTCTCCTTTATAAACAACTTCTTTTTTGTTGCAATAACATGTTTTTAATTTTAACTCTATTCGATTACATTTCTATTTTTGGAAATAAATTTCCATTTTAAAACTCAAATTTAATTTTCTATATTAGAAATTATTTTACGGTATTTAAATACTAAAATTCTAGGGCCATGGTAATTCAACATAGCATAATCAATCATAGTATATATCATATTAAATAACAAACAATAATATAAACGTTGAGGGACCCAGTTGGATTACTTCAACCTGTTTCCCTGCATCCACAGATGTTAATCAACATCAATAATATTAATTTCACATCAAAATGAAATATCATAGTAACAGGATTAATAATCGATCAGCTATAACTGGATATACCATTTCAACCAATTTTATCAACTATTCATCCAAACAACCATCACATAGTATAAAATTACTATAAATAAAGTTAAAACTCATTTATATAAAAAATATAAACGAGCCAATGTTAATGAGTTTACTCACCTTGTTTGCAGTCGATGATTCTCCTTATATTCGATTCAAAATCAAATAATGATTGAGTTTTCCACTAGCTCTGTTCTTAGCTATATTGGTTCTACAATGTAGATCTCTCCGTTATAATCTCAGTGTGACTGTTTTCGTCCGATTCTACTTATATATGGAATAGTTATAATAAAAATTGGTCAAACCTATATGGACAAATCGTATTAATAGAAAGAATTCAATATTTTATCGATTAAAAAGTAATAGTTGGTATCTATTTGTCTGTAAACTTATAGATATTACCAATACCAATTTTTTAGCCATGCCCAAATCAATAGGTACGTTGCTTATGAAAAAAGTTGGTTTGGATAATTCATCATCTAAACAGTCCTTTAAATATGGCACCATGTCTACAACTGTTTTACAAACTAATACCAATAATATTTTTATCAAAATAGTAACTTACGATTATGATAAATCAGGTTATAATAACTATTTTTAATTTAAAATTAGTTATTCTCGAGTATACCTTTAGGCCCCTGCTAATTCATCTTCACTGTCATGATAATATCAACAAAATTGGAAGATTGACGTTCTCCTCAATGCCATAACTTCCCAGTTTTCCTACTAAACCAACAACCATTGCACCGTTGAAGTCAAAAACCATTTCCACGTCAAAATCCTTAATCCCTTCGTTAATAATGATAAGCCACGCACCATTCTCCATGTTTTTGTCACCACCTAGTGCAGCACACATCTCCCACTTTAAGTTATTATCGCTGCCGAACAATATACTGGAGCCACGCCCCCACTTTCTTCATGAATTCAACCCAAATGCCAATATTAAACTCTTTGGTTTATCCTTCTTCTACCCTCCCTTATTTCTCAAAATGAAAATACCTTGTTGCTTCTCACCTTGATGTCCTCTTCTCCATACCATCATTACTCAACTTGCATCCCCCTCTACCAGTTGCACCACTGACCTATCCACACAACACTACAGCGAAACTATGACCCAAGTTGTTACTAGAAATAATCAAACTGCGTCCGCACGCTCGCCTCCTCATCCAGACTCCAAATCCGCTCAATTTGCTGCCACCAGATCATCGTAGTTCGCGTTAAAGCATCTCCCAATACCGACTATATCTAATTCAAACAGGAAGGAAAAAAACTATCGCACCCTGAAACAATTTCGTGAGGTTGATGTTCTTTCACTTGCAATTCAAACCAACCCAAAATCATGAATTTGTATTGATCTTTCTAATTTTAATTGATTTTAAAAGTTTCAGTTCTTACTTTTTATTTTCTTTTCTTTTTTGTCTAAAAGAGAGAACAATATGAACTGTTTTTAAAGGGTAAAGCAGCTTGCAGGCCAAGGGTACAAAGCTTGGATGGCACAGTGTGTACAGTGTAATAGTTTAGGGAACACGCTATCTAATAGCTTACAGGTTACGGGATCGAATTGCTTGGAGGGCACGGGATCACAGTTGAAGCTTACAGTGTAAGGTTTTTTAGGCATGTGTTGCTGTGGAAATGTATGGAAGAGGGTTATGACTTTTGTTCAATGAATTTATTATTGGTAAACATTTTGCTTCTTTATTATCTTCCTCTTTTATGTATGTACACCCCACTGTAAACAATTTCATTTGTGGACGAGTCGCTAGGGACAAAAATAAAAGTACTATCATGTCACGCGATGTGTCATGATTCCGAAAATATAATAAAATAGACTAGTTGATTTATTTTGTGATATCCTAAAATTCTAATATATGGTGTAAAATACTTCAAATTAAAAGATGCATATTTTTCAAAATAAAAATTACAGAAAAATTATATAAATTAAATTATAGCTACGTCCCAAAGAACTTCTCCAAATTCAAAATCACTATTTAATTATATTAAATAAATCGTTATGCTATATACACGACTTCACAGCGACCTTCTGAAAATTTGATTTGGACATAACTTACAATCTATAAAAGGAAATCTCGATTTCTCACCGCCATTAGAAAGATATAGTTTAATGGATTCAAACTTTTCTTGTTTCATTCCGACTTATATTGGATCCTATATATCCAATCGAAGTTTAAATTGTAAATTATGAACAACCGCGACTATTTCGAGCTCATTTTAAATTTAATAAAATTTAATACGTTCACCATTCTTTTGATAATTAAATTCACTATTATAATCAATTATATTATTCTATTTCAACATTTAATACAACTTAAATGTTCTGAATTTAATGTCCAAAAATCTAGCTCGTTACATTCCTTCCCCCTTAAAAAAAACTCGTCCCCGAAATTGCTAAGCAGTAAAAAATGCTATAACTCTAACTCCTCATAACCTACTGAGTTGAAATCTTATATTCCATATCTTTATAACCTAGTTCTTACCGGACCTTCGAATTCTCATATCAATACTCGACCATTCCTAATTCTTTCCAAATGATCTGTCCACCATTTTTGGACAATCTATCATCACTTTCTTGTCCTCAATTCATAGGCTCTTCTGCATATCCATACCCATTCCAATTGATTTTAAATCCATTTATCAATTTCATTATTCCACTTGAAATTTTATTGACCAATTCTGGTTTTCTTATTTCACTTACAATTAACAACTTGGTTTTTTAAATTATCAAAAATTTCTCAAAAAATTTCTAACCCTTTAAATTTTTGAAAAATTTCGCCAGCATCTCCTTTGCGTGGCTCAATCAATACAAGCACAACTCGCCTTTCTAAGCCTTCTCCATTCCAAAAGAAAATCCAAAAAGCCAAGCGACTTGCCCCATAGGCTCATAAAACCATCAAACCAAAGTAATATTGTAAACATGTACCCTTTTTTTGGGTATAAATTCTATCTCTTGCATTTGCTTCCAATCAATATCTGCTCAGCATACATATATCCATTTCCAGTTGGTTTCAAATCAATCCAACTTCCAGTTTTTAACTCTTTAATCAACTTCTGACTAGTTCACTTCCATTCTATTAATACAAATCTAATTTCTATTTAAGTCAATCCACTTATTATACTTGAATCCAAATTTATCACAATTCAATTTCAATTAACAACATCCAATATATATTCAACTTGTTTAATCATAAGTCGAATTCCAATTAATAATTCGAATCTCACCATTTTTCTTTATTTAATTCCATTCGGAATTATTTCTAATCCATTCCAATTTTGTTTAACTTCAGTTAAATTCCAATTCATTTGATATATTTTTACTATTTCAATCTATTCAACTTATACAAGTTAAATTTTAATTTCAGAATTCAAATTTCCGAGTTTTATTTCAAATTAGTTTGAATCATATATATTTATACACATATTTATAATCAACTCAATTCAAAACATTTGAATTTATAAAACAACTCTACTTTTCTCAAATAATTTCCATTAATAAATCTATTATGGTAGCAATCCATCACTTAAAAACTCAAAAATGAATATCGATAATGTCGCGATCCATTATCAGGATTATTTTCTCGTCACTGAAGTGATTTCAGTGCTTAATCCCTTTAAAAATCCATTTGAATCATTCTTATTCAAAAATACTTCAAAGTAATGTTATATTACTTTATAATATTTCAGAAAATATTTTCTAAACACCTGGAATTTAAATTCCAATTCTGGTTTGAACTTAATCTTGGTTTATCTCATTTATATACATTATCCGTATACAAACTATATAACCATTTCAATATTTCTTTTAATTTCATTTGATTGTAATAACAGCCAAACACATTCATATAATATAATAATTTGAGAAATTGTTCCTTTTATATCAAAATAATTTTTGGGCAAAATTAATTTATTTACCCCTTTTCAAAACAATGCCGTATCGAATTGCCTTGTTCGAGAGTTTAGAAACACCTATCGATACAGTAGTACATTCCGTATTGACCAGAATTCATTAACCACACAACAAACCAGTCAACACAATATATTTTTTTTTATCAAATCTACAAATATGCGCTCATATATATACACTCAAACTCAATCTAGGGTATTATAACCCCATCTCTATTGAGTTACGCCACAGAGCTAAGGTTACTACTCAACCTTCATCTCTGATACCAAACGTAATGGCCTGATTTTCTGTACCCTTTGAGATGGCTAATAACACCACACATCCTACCCAAATTGCATAGAAATACGAATCATTAATAGAAAGAAGTTAGAGGATGAGATATAGAAATAAAGAATAGTTAGAATAGGAGAAAACGAAGAACACAAATCTCACAGCGGAACAAATAAAATATATTAAGTAACATAATTTTTGAAATATAAATCAGTAACTGTACATACATACCATCATCAGAGCAAAATAGTTATTCCTGGAACAGTTATAAACACATGTTTCCAGATACAATGTAGTACACAGAGGAAAATATGATAGTCTATAGCGAACTGATGAAACCTCCTGCTTCAAGCTCCTCCAAGTGAATCTGTAAAATCTCGACTACTTTATTGCCCGTACAAATTTGGGCACCTAAGAGTTTAGGGTAAAACAAAACAAAATAAACTCTAGGTCAGTCATGGGAGTTGTGTGAGTAAACTCCAACCATCTGTTTTAACTTTTAAAATCCTTTCAAAAGAAATGATAATCGTAAGACCGATCCACACATAAAAATGAATGGTATTTACCTTACGATAACCAAAAATGTTTTTGATATCAAATCCAGTGATATTGTAGTAATGTCTATATCAAATAAATAGAATCTAGCGGAACGCTTGCATCTTACGCTCCATATATAATATTCAAAAGCTGCATGGCGCTTATTGGAAATTGGATTCCGATTATGACAAGGTATGGAACCACCTTCCGATAGTGTATCTCTAGAGGGAAATACACTGGGTTCAAAAAGAACGTCTTGCAACCTGACCCACACATGGATGGCCACTCATTTAGCTTGAGTGTACCGAGCATATTATCACCAACGGTTGTGATCAGCAACCGTTACCGAAAGCGTACAGCAGCAAATAGAATAAGAAGCAAATAAAATTTCTCTAGATTAGGTGATAATAACCCTAATAGGAATGACCCACATGGCCATGCTGCCTGCCCGATTTCTGTCATTTCCCGGGGAGGAGGCTTGAGGTCACGATTATTTTTCAGAACATCTTGCCACCATTTACTTTGAATGTCACGTCGTCAGATATTCATCCATATACGTTGTCCTAGGACTGGACAAACCGAAGGCACTATCCCACCAATCCATCTTGGGCAATTCCAACCTAGGATTGGCAGAACAGCCCTTGCACTTAACTCCTTCTTCCTAGATCTTCAGCATAAGTTGATTCGTAACGCTTATGCCAATACGGAACGGTTTTCAGATAATAAACTTGATCCCGGTCTCTCCGTATTGAAAACGGAGGTATAAAGTAAAGCAAAACTTTGATAGTCGGTTATTTAACTATCATAGAAACATCCATACAATCAGCGGTCCTATTTCCAATTGAAATTCTACTAATCAAGCATTAAAAAACATTGGCCCCTTTTAAAATCAATTCCTTACTATATTATCGTTTCCAATTCCTTTTTCCATCTTTTTTATCCTTTCAAAACTCGATTTTACCTCTCGATTCTTGGAAAAACATCTTCAATATTCGAATTTCTTTATTCGAGAAAATATCTCTTATTCCAGTTAGAAAAACACTTCTAAATATTCAAGAATTCTTATTTTCTATATTCAGAATACCTTATTAATATCGGAAAATATTTTCATCTTCTATTTCTTAATTCCTCGTTGACCAATTCATTCCATTTTCTATGCGTAGAAAATATCACTCATTTTATTTGGGGAAAACATTTCAAAAATCATTTAAATTAATGCGATGTTATAAAACATCGTTATTTTAACTCAAAACATTAATCATTATTAACTAACTATATTGCTAACCAATCTTCACTATCGAACCATAACCATTTCCCCATCAATCATGAAGTTAATCAAGTTGGGGTATAATTACCTCTCAGACCTTAATTAGACAACATTCTTAATTTTGAAATAGTCAAAGCTCACAACTTCAAACAAAATATCGCTTACGCTACTCTCAGATTCAATCTAAGAATCCACTTCTTTTACGGAAAAAACAATGATTATAACAACAACTTATAATCATTTCCAAATATTTGATTTATAAAACATTTATTTTAATGATTGTGTTACAATCGCTGTTTAGATTTACAAAACATTTATTATAACAGTAGCGTTAAAATCATTGTTTAGATTTACAATACATTTATTATAACAATAACGTTATAATCACTGTTTCCAAATATTTGGTTTATAATAATATAATTTGTACTTATTAATTCGAAAAAATAAATTAATAAGTAAATAAATAAATTTGATTCAGACGGAAAGTAAAAGTAACTACTTCCCTAAATTCGATATAAACGAATTCCAATAAATAACTCTCATTCGAATACTCTATATTCAATTAATATTCTGAACTTCGGAATAAATCCTATCATTCCAGATTAACTCAATTTCCCTTATGATTATTTCCATTCGCAAAACATTTGCTTTCAATCGTTATTCACTTTCAAATATCAGTATCTTTCCTTCATAAGAATCTAGACTTGCTTAATAATTCTTATTTGAAATAAATCTTAAACTATTTCAAAACATGGAATTTGTATTTCCATAGCTATAAATATTGAAATATTCATTTCTTAATATATTTCATTTAAATTATAGTTTTATACTAAATAGAATTCAAATTTCCTTCCTGAACTAAACCATTATAATAAAATTCGACCTAATCAAAGTATACTTATAAATCCATTGGATTTTATTTTAATTGTTTTATATTTCGAACTTTGGAATAAAATCCAACGTTTCCTTTCGAAAATGATTTCCATTTATACTTCTATTTACAATTGTATATAGAAAATCTCATTATTAATTTCAAACATTTATAATCTCATTTATATTTTCCTTTATAATTTGCTTAGTTCAAATCTTATTTCAAATATTGGTTTCAAAACTGACTTCCACCTTTTCATATAAATTCAAATTTGAATTTATATTTCAATTTATCCAATGATAAATAATTTACTTAACTTGTACTCTCGTTTATAAACAACTTCTTGTTTTCTCCATTAACATGTTTTTAATTTCAACTCTATTCGAAATTACATATCTATTTTTGGAAATAAATTTCTGTTTTAAAACTCAAATTTAATTTTCTATATTAGAAATTATTTACGATATTTAAATACTAAAATTCTAGGACCATGGTAATCCAACATAGCATAATCAATCATAGTATATATCATATTAAATAACAAACAATAATATAAATGTTGAGGAACCTAGTTGAATTCCTTCAACCTATTTCCCTGCATCCACAGATATTAATCAACATCAATAATATTAATTTTACATCAAAATGAAATATCATAGTAACAGAATTAATAATCGATCAGCTATAACGGTATCAACCATTTCAACCAATTTTATCAACCATTCATCCAAACAACCATCACACAGTATAAAGTTGCTAAAAATAAATTTAAAACTCGTTTATATAAAAATGTAAACAAGCCAGAGTTAGTGAGTTTACTGACCTTGTTTGCAGTCGGTGATTCTGCTTATATCCGTTCCAAAACCAAATAGTGATTGATTTTTCCACTAGCTCTGTTCTCAGCTATATTGGTTCTATAACGTAGATCTCTCCGTTATAATTCCAGTGTGACTATTTTCATCCGATTCTGTTTATATATGGAAAATTTATAATAAAATTTAGTCAAACTTGTATGGACGAATCGTATTAATAGAAAGAATTCAACATTTTGCTGATTAAAAAGTAATAGTTGGTATCCATTTGTCTGTAAACTTATATATATTACTAATACCAGTTTTTTAGCCATGCCCAAATCAATAGGTACATTGCTTATGAAAAAAGTTTGTTTGGATAATTCATCATCTATACAGTCCTTTAATATGGCACCCTATCCACAACTGTTTTACAAACTAATACCAATTTTTTTTATCAAAAATAGTAACTTACGATATAATTTAAAATTAGTTATTCTCGATTATACCTTTAGGCCCCTGCTAATTCATCTTCACTATCATGATAGTATTATCAACAAAATTGGAAGATTGACATTCTCCTCAATGCCATATCTTCCCAGTTTTCCTGCTAAACCCAAAACCATTACACCGTTGAAGTCAAAAACCATTTCCACATTAAAATCCTTAATCCCCTCGTTAATCATGATAAGCTGCGCACCATTCTCCATGTTTTTATCACCACTTGGAGCAACTCACATCTCCCACTTTAAGTTATTATCGCTGCCAAACAATATACTGGAGCTACGCCCCACTTTCTTCATGAATTCAACCCAAATGTCATCATCAAACTCTCTAGTCCGTCCTCTTTCTACCCTCCCTTATTTCATAAACTGAAAATACCATGTTGCTTCTCACCTTGATTTCCTCTTCTCCATACAATCATTACTCAGCTCGCATCCCCCCTCTGCCAGTTGCATCACTGACTTATCCACACAACACTACAGCGAAACCATGACCCAAGTTGTCACCAGAAATAATCAAACCTCGTCCGCACGCTTGCCTCCTCATCCTGACCCTGAACCCACCCACTTTGCTACCACCAGATTGTCGTAGTTCGCGTTACAACATCCCCCAATGCCAACTGCATCTAATTCAAATAGGAAGGGAAAAAACTGTTACACCCTGAAACAATTTCATCCAGCCCAAAATCATGAATCTTTTTTGAGCTTTCTATTTTTAATTGATTTAAAAAGTTCCGGTTCTTACTTTTTATTTTATTTTTTTGTTTGAAAGGGAGAATGAGATGAACTGTTTTTAAAGGATAAAGTAGCTTGCAGGCCATGGGTACAAAGTTTGGATGGCACGTTGTGTACAGTGTAATGGTTTGGGGCACACGCCATCTGATAGCTTGTAGGTTACGGGATCGAATTGCTTGGAGGGCACGGGAACACAGTTGAAGCTTACAGTGTAAGGTTGTTTAGGCATGTATTACCATGGAAACGTAGGGAAGAGGCTAATGGCTTTTGTTCAATGAATTTATGGGTTGGTAAACATTTTGCTTCTTTATTATTTTCCTTTTTTTATATGTACATCCCACTGTAAACAATTTCATTTGCAGATGAGTCGCTAGGGACAAAAATAAAAGTACTATCATGTCACGCGATGTGTCATGATTCCAAAAATATAATAAAATAGACTAGTTGATTTACTTTGTGATATCCCAAAATGTTGATATATGGTGTAAAATACCTCAAACTAAAAGTTGCATATTTTTCAAAATAAAAATTACAGAAAAATTCTATAAATTAAATTATAGCTGTGTCCCAAAGAACTTCTCCATATTCGAAATCACTATTTAATTATATTAAATAAAACGTTATGCCTTATACATGACTTCACAACGACTTTCTGAAAATTTGATTTGTACATAACTTACGATCTATAAGAGGAAATCTCGATTTCTCAACGCCATTAGAAAGATACAGTTTAATGGATTCAAATGTTTCTTGTTTCAAAGAATTCCGACTTATATTGGATCCTGTATATCCAGTCGAAGTTTATATCATAAATTACGAACTACCGCGACTATTTCGAGCTAATTTTAAATTTAATAAAATTTAATATGTTCACCATTCTTTTAATAATTAAATTTGCTTTTATAATCCATGACGTTATACTATTTCAACATTTAATACAATTTAAATGTTCTGAATTTAATGTCCAAAAATATGGGTCGTTACACTAGGCTAAACATGATTTGCCCCTCACTTCTCTTGAGAGTACCGAATATATCATTACCACATTTGGGGGCCATCCAACCGAATCGATAACATACATAAATAAATAAAAGGGACAACCAAAGGCATTTGGTTTCTTCAGACTAGGTAACGATATACCCTTTTGATGGGTGCGACCCACATAGCCATGTGACTTACCTGATTTTGTGTCATTTCCCAGTTGATGAGGATTGAGGATATAATCTACTTTTCAGGCCTCTATTCGCTTTAAATGCCACATCATTAGATCCTCTAGAAAATCACTAACTGATGTCCACAAAAATACCCTAGTTGGGAGCAACCTAACTATGGTACGTTTGGAGAAATCAATGTACGTGACCCCTTTGGAAATACTTTGTCATACATCCGTCCATACAAGTCATCCAGGAACAGGATGAACCGAAGGCACCCTCCTACCACACCCTAGATATCACCCTATTGATCAGTAGCGAGTAGTCCTTGCTATCCGTAGATTCCAACCATGAAAGAACCACAATTTATCTTTGGCTGTAGACCTGTGACGGCCAGCCCCACACCAGCCGACATTTCAATGAAAGTGCATTGTGCCAATGTCCAACCAACACGGGACGGTCGCTAAATAAAGGAAAGAAGGGAATTTGAACCAGAAAGGAACCTGTAGAATGTCTCACAGCGCATGGAATAAAATATAATAATAACATATTTGGCATAAAACAGGCAAGACGGTACATAAGCTGAAAACTAAACCATGATAGCAGTGGAAAATTCAAAATAAAGCTTATGTTCCACTTCATCATTATTGCAACTTTAAATGTTCTCTAAAACAAAAGAAAGGAAAGGTACAATACTAATGCCCAAAGTAGTGACCAGCAGCAACACAGAGAGAATATATAGAGAATAGTTCGTGTAAGCCTCCTGCTCGTCTCCGGACATCTACTCGTGCATGACCAGCTAACCTGTCTCTAGTCTACCCGTTTAAGAGCATCCAGAGTAATAAGAAGAGACATAAAACTCTGAGTCAGACAAAAGTCTGGTATGAGTGATAGGCAGCAAAAGAGAACAATAACAGGTATACTAAACCATACCTGAACCTCTACCTGCAACCGAAGAGTTAGCGCAACAAGATGTACAGTACTCTAAGGTGACACTAACATATGGTGTAAAGATACGAGGGTGGGGGTATGCATGTCATAATGATGGCAAACAATCAAGCATAGCAACCATCCTCACATCTCTCACTTAGTCTATAAAGCATACGATATCCATCGCTTTGATCACCCAAATCTTTGTTATGATCACTCTGCCCTATAGAGTCATGGCGACTCCACTGCACTGATCCATAGCCATTAGTCCTTGCTATGTCCATATTGCCCCATGAAGTTATGACGACTTCATTGCAATGGCTCATAGCCTTGCTATGATCACTCTGCCCTATGGAGTAATAACTACCCCACTGCACTGATCCGTAGCCTAACATCCGTCTTGGTGGTGAATCAAAGTTATGGAAGTCGATAACCCCTTAGCACATGTCCCACAGCAAAGCCCAACTACGAAGTTAACTCGTTGGTTCCCAACTGGATTCTGAGTTCTACTTCCCAATTGGACTACCTTTGCATCTCGGGTTTTGGTCTCCTCCGGATCGGTTTGGCCCTTCACTTTGCTTTGGATCGTAGTCACCCATCGGTTTGATTTCCATCTGGTTCGGGTTGGTTAGTGATGCATGGGGGGCTCGTGGTGCTCCATACGGGTCGGGTCGTGATGGCATGCTCCAGATCGGTGCGTCCATGTCAACTCATCCAGTTCGTATCGTGAGCACCCATTGGTTCGGGTCAGGGGTCCATTAGTGGTTCGTGGCAAACTCTCTGGGTCGGGTCGTGGTACTCGCCCTTAAGCTGATCCGTTTGAGGTACTTGAGCAGGAGTGGGGCGGGTCGTCGCCATCAAGCTTCTTGTTTCCACCAGCGATTTGTGGGAAGGGGGTTCTTCACGGGCGGATCGGGTCGCCCTCCACCGATCCGATCCGGTTCATGCCAAATTCCTGTAACTCTTCTTACGACTATTTTATGCTATACGACAGCGTTTTTAACTAATCTAACTGTTCTAATCAATCACAAAGCATACCATACAGTCATAGCAACACATAGAATTAACCACAAACACCAAAACAACAATTTGATATGTCAAAATGGATCAAATCTACCCAAAACCCATATTTTCCCCTTAAGCATGTTTAAGCAAATCTAATGAAGAAAAAAAAGATTAGCAAAACTTAACCAAATTAACCCAAACTTCTAACAGAGGCCTAAAATGGTGTTTAAGAATTTCTAAACATTTTTCCAAAATTTATTAATACATAAATTCGCTAATTAATAATAATTACCCCTAATTAACCATAATTAGTGTAAAGACAATGCTAATCACTCACCTTGGCCACAAATAAACTATAGATCTAAAATATTATCTGATTTGGGTTGAATCTCTATGCAACACAGCAGCTCTATCCCCAATTTGACGCTAATTTGCCTTGTTTTGATGTAGCTTTGGCTTAATTAGCGATTAGAAGGTGATTTGGGGTGCTTTAGCATGTGGAGGCCATTGTTAGGGTTCAAAGGTTGTAAGTGGTGGCCAAGAAATGAAATAAAAACTGATTTACTAACTCATCTCAGCCCTCCCATAACCCTAATCCCGAAATGGGTTATCGGCCCTCTTGCTAATCACCCTAATTAGGCGCAGTTAAGCTGTTTTTCACCTTCTAAATCTTGTTTTAGCCATATCTCCCAAACGGTGAGTCCGTTTGGCTAATGTGACCAATCTACGGAAAGGTAAACCATCATCCGGATCTAATGGAAGTGGTTTCAGGTCAAAACTGCTTACCAATCAAAAGTTATGGCCAAAACAAGATCGGTTAGGGGCAAAATGGTCATTTAAAAATCGGCAAAAATCATGGACATGGGAAATGACCCCAGTAGTCGTTTCCCAAAGTTACATGACCATACAACTTCGTATGTGAAAGAAATAAATATTCTACGATCCTTCAATGCGTGGAATGCGGGTCGTTACATTCTCCCCCCTTAAGAAATTTCGCCCCCGAAATTCCTTAACTAAGAAACAAGTAAAGGATCCTGCATGCCTACCAACCATTCACAACAATCAAACATACAAAACAACAAACAAGTATATCCTACGATGCGGAAAACTAAATTGCAACTAAAATCTTACTAGGCAAAGAGTTCTAGATATGTCTTCCTAATGCTCTCCTCTGTCTCCCGACGGTCATTCTCATCCTCGGCCCACTGAACTTTGACTAGATCCACTGCTTTCCTTCGAAGTTCCTTTGTATTGTGCTCGACAATACGAATCGGCTTGCGGTTCCCAACCGCCTCGGGTTCTACTTCGATATCATCCAACTGATTAGGTGAAATTATCATATCGGGGTCGTGCACGAATTTCCTTAACTGGGAAACGTGAAATACATTATGAACTCCTGCCATCTTCTCTGGTAATTCAACTTTATATGCCAAATTCCCAACTTGCTCGAGAACTGGGAATGGACCAACAAATCTTGGTGTTAACTTGCCTCTTCTACCAAATCGTATCACGCTCTTTAATGGAGAAATCTTGACAAACACCAAATTGCCAATGGAGAATTTTAAATCTCTCCTCCACTTATCAGCATAACTCTTCTTCCTATCTTGGGCAGCCTTCATTCGTTATCGGATAACCTTGATCTTATCTGAGGTTTCTCTTATCACATCTGGCCCAAGCACAAATTTCTCACTGGTTTCTAACCAAAATGACGGTGAGTTACACGGTCTTCCATTCAAAGCTTCATATGGAGCCATACCAATACAGGATTGATAACTATTATTATACGCGAACTCCACTAGATGCAAATGGTCATCCCATGATCCACCAAAATCTAATATGCAAGCTCTCAAGAGATCTTCTAATACTCGATTCACCCTTTCTATCTGACCGTCAGTTTGAGGATGATACGCGGTACTGAGATATAATTATGACCCTAGAGCCTCTTGTAAGCTCTTCCAAAACCCACTAGTAATCAATGGTCTCGGTCACTCACAATGCTTTTAGGTACTCCATGAAATCTCAATACCCACTTCATATATAGTTCCGCTAACTTAGATGTCGTTCTATTCGACTTGACGGGTATAAACCTTGCACTCTTAGTCAATTGGTCTGCAATCACCCAAATGCTATCATGGCCCGGTCTAGTCCTTGGTAATCTATCAATGAAATCCATTGAGACTTGTTCCCATTTCCATTCTGGAATTTCTAATGGTAGCAACAAACCACTAGGCTTCTTTTGCTCAACTTAACTAGCTGGCAATTCATGCATTTGGATATAAACTTACCAACGTCTTTTTTCATCCCTTCCCAGTAGTAGGTCGGCTTCGTGTCTCGGTACATTTTGTTACCACCGGGATGTATAGTCAGTTTTGAGTGATGACATTCCCTAAGCACTTCATCTCTCAATCCATTGACATTGGGCACAACTAGTCTTCCATTTTTCCTAAGCCATCCATTTCGATCAAGCCCATACTTGTCCATCTCCTTATCTATACCCATCTCTAACTTGGAGATGGTTTCTATTAAGTTAGGATCGTCCCTTTGACTAGAACCAATCCGCTCAATCAAAGTGGGACTAATCGTCAAACTTGTTTATACTTCTGGATCCAATTCGCACTTTGGTCTGAAACCATACCCAGTGATGTACTCCAGTTGCTTCCATTCTAGAAACATAGCCCCTAAACTGGCATGTCTTCTACTTAATGCATCAGCTACCACATTGCCCTTTCCTGGTGTATATGCGATATCGAAATCGTAGGAAGCCAAGAATTCTAACCATCTTTACTGTCGGAGATTTAGATCCTTCTGAGAGAAAAGGCACTTTAACGATTTATGATCAGTAAAGAACTCGAATCTTTCTCCCAAAGAGAAAATGTCTCCACATCTTCAATGCGAACACCATTGCTGCCAATTCGAAATCGTGGGTAGGGTATCTTTTCTCATGTGGTTTTAGTTGCCGACTGGTGTAGGCTACAACCCTACCTCCTTGCGTCAATACAGCACCTAGTCCGGTACCACAAGCATCTGTGTATACCGTCATCTCTTCATTCCATTTAGGAATGACTATCACTGGTGCACATGTCAACTTTTCCTTTAGACTCTTAAATGCATTCTCCCACTTTTCGTCCCAGACGAAAGCTTAATTCTTCTTGGTCAACTGAGTCAATGGTGCTGCTATCTTGGAGAAGTCTTGGATAAACTTACGATAATATCCAGCTAACCCCAAGAAACTTCTTACATCTATTGCATTCTTGGGCGTAGACCAATCTTGTACCGTAGCCACCTTCGTAGGGTCCACGGCAATACCATTCTTTGAAACAACATGGCCAAATAATCTCACTTTCCTCCTCCAGAAGTGACACTTAGAGAACTTTGCTTTCAGTTGGTGTTTTCTCAACACCTCCATCACTATCCTTAAACGTTCCTTGTGTTCTTCCTCTATCCTCGAATAAACCAAGATATCGTCCATAAACACAAGAACAAACTTATTCAATTGATCCCAGAATACCTTATTCATAAGATCCACAAAATATGTTGGTGCATTGGTCAACCCGAATGGCGTGACCAACCACTCATAGAATCCAGACGGCGTCCGAAAGGCCGTTTTAGCTATACTCTCAGCTTCCACCCTAAGCTGATGAAAACCTGTCATGAGATCCAACTGGGAAAATACTCTCACGCCACTCAACTGATCAAAAAAATCATCTATCCGCGGTAGAGGATACTTATTCTTCCTCATCACCTTATTCAACTCGTGGTAGTCCACACACAATCGAAGGGAACCATCTTCCTTGGTAGCAAACATAACTGGTGCTCCCCACTCAGAAACACTTATTTTGATAAATCCCTTCTTCAAAAGAACGCATACTTACACCCCGAGCTCTCACTTCTCCTTTGGTGCCATACGACCAAGTGGCATCACTATAGGCCTGGCATCTTTCACTAAATCAATATGAAACTCATTCTCTCGGTGTAGTGGAAGTCCGGTCATTTCCTCGAAGACGTCCGGATACTGGCCAGCCACGGGCACATCTAACAACTCATCATGTGGGATGTCGAGGGAATTTAGAAAACTAGCCATTACCCCCATCACTATGTAGTCCACCAAACATTACCCTCCACCCATCATCTTCTCTAACTGTCACCAAAAAGCCCCCACAGTCTACGACCACCCTGTACCTTTGGAGTCAATCGACTCCCAAAATAATGCCAAACCCAGTAAAGCCCACAACAAAGCAATCACAAACAAACATGCATCCATGACTCGATAAGAACACATTATGACCAATCATGCTAAGGCTAGTTGAACCATCAATCGGGTTCGTCACCGCTAAAGGTCTATTGACTATCTCGGGTTCCAATCCCAACCTATCTACAAGGTCACTAGATATGAAGGAACGGGAAGCTCCTGTATCAAACAATACTCAAATAGGAACATCATAAACAGAAAGCATACCTTGAATGACAGCATTCTTTCCTTTCTCTGCCGCAGTCGGGGCATTCGACGAAGAATGAACAACATTGATAGCATATGCTTTCACAATCTGCTTTTCTTTAGGGGGTTGCAGATATTTATCCTTGTGATGCCCCACTTGGCCGCAGTTGAAGCACTTCCTGTCCGCTGGCTTCGCTCGACATTCTTTAGCATAATGGCCCTTCTTGCCATAGCTAAAGCACTCCACATCTTTCTTATTCTTTTTCTTTTGGCCATCCTTGGTCTGATTCTGTTTCCTCTTATTCTGAGAACCATTCTTGCCTCCACCGCTTGCTTGCGGTTTTGGCTCCTCTACAGAAGCAACCTCAGTCTTCGACTTAGGGTGTAGACTCTCTGATACCAAAGCTTTCCCCACAATCGATTCAAACGTCTCATCGATATGGTTTATAAGCCTTTCCCCCAAGTATTGATCTAAGATTGTTATGAACTTCTCATTCTTCTTCTCGGGAGTGTCGATAAGAGATAATCCATACTTCGATAAAGTAAAAAAACTCAACAATATACTCCGAGAATGCCCTACCATTCTGCTTAAGCTCCAAGAACTTCCTTAACAACTCTAACTACTAAGCTGCTGGGATAAACTTTTCACTGAATCGGGCCTTAAACTGATCCCATGTAACTTGATCCTCTGGAGTAGCTGCCTTAATAGCATTCCACCAGCTCATCGCCTGTCCTTGCAACTGACGGATGATAGCTTTCTCTTCGTTGCATCCTCGATACCCAAGTCTTCGAAGATACTCTCACAGCTATCCAACCAATCCTAAACTTTTGTAGCCGATTCCGTTCCGTGGAACGGCTTCCCACCAAGACTAGTGTAATCCTTGCAAAGCTTGGCGAAATCGACTCTAGGTTCATGCACCGCTGCACCACCACCATTTGTAGCAGTAGGAGCTGCCCTCTGAACATCCCTAAGCATCGCTCTCATGAGGTCAGTGAACATCGTCCTCATATCAGGAGCATACCCATTATTAGCTCCTCTACCCGTACCACTAGTATATCGGCTCATCGTTCAATCAGTAAGGAGAAAATGATTAACCATCTCTTTAGTGGTGCCAGTGCAATGCGACTTCATCCTTAAATATACTAATAGTATATATATATAGCTTTTGAAAACCAAAATATCACATAAATGCACTCTTATATACGTATACTATCTCTCCCTGGTGTCTTTCCCTAGGTTAACTATGCAACCTAGAGCTCTGATACCAAACATGATGGCCCGCCCCGCACCAGCCGACATTTCAATGAAAGTACATTGTGCCAATGTCCAACCAGCATGGGACGGTCGCCAAAGAAAGGAAAGAAGGGAATTTGAACTAGCAAGAAATCTGTAGAATGTCTCACAGTGCATGGAATAAAATATAATATTAACATACTTGGCATAAAACAGGCGAGACAGTACATAAGCAGAAAACTAAACCATGATAGCAGCGGAAAATTCAAAATACAGCTTATGTTCCACTTCATCATTATTACAACTTTAAACTGTCTCTAAAACTAAAGAAAGGAAAGGTACACTACTAATGCCCAAAGTGGTGACCAGCAGCGACACAAGGAGAATATATAGAGAATAGTACGTGTAAGCCTCCTGCTCGTCTCCGGACAGCTATTCGTGCATGACCGGCTAACTGTCTCTAGTCAGCCCATTTAAGAGCACCCAGAGTAATAAGAAGAGACGTAAAACTCTGGGTTAGACAAAAGTCTGATATGAGCGATAAGCAGCAAAACAGAACAATAACATGTATACTAAACCATACTTGAACCTAGACCTGCAACCAAAGAGTTAGCACAACAAGATGTACAATACTCTAAGGTGACACTAACATATGGTGTAAAGATACGGGGTTTAGGTGTGCATGTCATAATGATGGAAAACAATCAAGCATAGCAACCATCCTCACATCTCTCACTCAGTGCGTAAAGCATATGATATCCACCGCTTTGATCACCCAAATCCTTGCTATGATCACTCTGTCTCATGGAGTCATGAAGACTCCACTGCACTGATCCATAGCCACTAGTCCTTGCTATGTCCACTTTGCCCCATTAAGTCATGAAGACTTCACTGCACTGGCTCATTGCTATGCTACGATCACTCTGCCCCATGGGGTAATAACTACCACACTGCACTGATCCGTAGCCTAACATCCGTCTTGGTGGTGAATCAAAGTTATGGACGTCGATAACTTCTTAGCGCATGTCCCGCAGCAAATCCCAACTATGAAGTTAACTCGTTGGTTCCCAACTGGATCCTAAGTTATACTTCCCATTTGGACTACCTTTGCATCTCGGGGTTTGGTCTCCTCTAGATCGGTTTGGCCCTTCACTTTGCTTCGGATCGTAGTCACCCATCTGTTGATTTCCATCTGGTTCGGTTTGGTTCGTGATGCATGGGGAGGCTCGTGGTGCTCCATACGGGTCGGGTCGTGATGGCATGCTCCAGATCGGTGCGTCCATGTCAACTCATCCAGTTCGGATCATGAGCACCCATTAGTTTGGGTCGGGGGTCCATCAGTGGTTCGTGGCAACCTCTCTAGGTCGGGTCGTGGTGCTCACCCTTCAGCTGATCCATTCTTGGTACTTGAGCAAGAGCGGGTCGGGTCTTCACCATCAAGCTTCTTGGTTCCACCAGCGATTCGTGGGAAGGGGTTCTTCACGGGCGGGTCGGGTCGCCCTCAACCAATCCGATCCAGTTCCGGTCAAATTCCTGCAACTCTTCTTGTGACTGTTTTACGCCATACTATGGCGTTTTCGACTATTCTAACTGTTCTAATCAATCACAAAGCATACCATACAATCATAGCAACCTATAGAATTGACCACAAACACCAAAACAACAATTTGATATGTCAAAATGGATCAAATCTACCCAAAACCCATATTTTCCCCTTAAGCATGTTTAAGAAAATCTAATGATAGGATTAACAAAACTTAACCAAATTAACCAAAACTTTTAACAGAGGCCTAAAATGGTGTTTAAGAATTTCTAAACATTTTTCCAGAATTTATTAATACATAAATTCGCTAATTAACACTAATTATCCCTAATTAACCATAATTAGTGTAAAAACAATGTTAATCACTCACCTTGGCCACAAACAAACTTTAGGTCTGAAATATTATCTGATTTGGGTTGAATCTCTACGCAACGCAGCAGCTTTATCCTCAATTTGGTGCTAATTTGCCTTGTTTTGATGTAGCTTTGGCTTAATTAGCGATTAGAAGGTGATTTGGGGTGCTTTAGCAAGTGGAGGGCATTGCTAGGGTTCAAAGGTTGTAAATGGTGGCTAAGAAATGAAATAAAAACTAATTTACTAACTCATCTCAGCTCTCCCATAACCCTAATCCCGAAATGGGTTATGGGCCCTCTTGCTAATCACCCTAATTACGCCCGGTTAAGCTAGTTTTCACCTTCTAAACCTTGTTTCAGCCGTATCTCCCAAACGATAAGTCCGTTTGGCTAATGTGACAACTCTACGGAAAGGAAAACCATTATCCGGATCTAATGGAAGTGGTTTCAAGTCAAAACTCCATACCAATCAAAAGTTGTGGCCAAAATAAGATCAACTAGTGGAAAAACGGTCATTTAAAAATCGGTAAAAATCATGGATATGGGAAATGACCCCAATAGTTGTCTCCCAAATTTACATGACCATACAACTTCGTATGTGAAAGAAATAAATATTCTACGATCCTTTGATGCGTAAAATGTGGGTCGTTACAAGACCAGAGATTATTAGCAGTTCTTCCGTTTATGAAGATCAACGGTCTTCAATTCCATCTCAATTATTTTCTGATATCTTCACGAAGTTGTTGGTAGGAATGGTTTTTGAATATAAATTCGATCCCGGTCTTTCCATACCAACAATCTTATAGGCCAGATTTTATAGTCGGTTATTTAACTATCAAACAAATAATCATGGGAATAAAATGAGTTCACTGATTCAATATTCAGCATTACTTTGTCTTTTAATTAAAAATAATTAATGAATTGTTAATTAAACTTATAAATATCTTGATATCTTTAACCTAGTATTTACTTCTTATTTAGCATAAGATTTATCTTTAAAACTATTTCAAATACATTAGAATTTAATCATATAAATATATACCCAACCTTGGTTTTCACAAATTCCATGTAAAACATTGTTACTTGAAAACAATATCTAATTTCTATTCTTAGAATAAACTCAGTCCAAAACTAAACCTTTTTATTTCCTTTTAGTTTTGGAAATATCGTTATATATATATATATATATCAATATACTTATATATATATTCTCGAATCTTCCCATTCCCATTACTTTGGAACAAATCCTTTTTATTTCTGTTACTTTGGAAATTTCAATATATATTCTCAAGTCTTGCTATTAATATTGCGTTATTATTTCACATATGGAAATAATAAATTATTCTTAACCTCTTTTCTATTACAAACTAATATCATCCTCAGATAATTCCAAAGTCACTCATGTTGGGGTATTCATTTACCTCTCAGACCTTGATCAATAACATTCTTATCTTAAGATAGATATGAGTTGTAATTAAAACCCATATCTCGTTTTAATATCAAAAGCAAATTTCATTTAACTATTTTATTTAAAATACAGATTCATAAAACCTTCTTATTTTTTTGAAAATCTCTTCCTCGAATATACCTATTATTTCTTAGTTCAATAATTAAGTAATTTCTTATAAAACGACACCTTTTAACCTCTACCTCTTTAAACAAATTCATTTTATAATTCAGATTCGATTATAAAATCCTATGACTCGCTTCTTTTACCAAATTCACTTTTTACCAATTCCTTTTCTAATCCATTCATCCATTTCCCGCTTTGGAAATCTTATTTCAATTTTCCCTTTTTACTTAATTCCATTATTAAGTAATTAATGCTTTAGCATAGTAAACCTCATTTATATAACCGTAGTTTAATATAAACCCTTTTATCTTAATTTCCCTTTATTTAATTCAAATATTTAAGTCACACTTATTTTAAGCTATCTTATTCGCTTAAAATTCCTTTTATAACTTTGTTATAAAACTCAGGTTTAAAATAAAACCCTTTCATAAACTCCTTTTATAATTCAATTAGATTTTATTTCAACTTTGATTAATTTTTAATTGAATTCCAAATAAAAAGTAATCTATTAAATTATTTTGAATTAAAATAATAATTTACTTTGGTCATTATTTACTGTAAAGTAGTTAACTCCTTTATTAACCAAAATAACTAGTAAATTCCCTTTCAAAAATACTTGTTAAAATTTAAACAAGTATTCGTTAAACTAATTTACTAGATTAATTCCAAACAAACTAATTTAATAATCAATCCCAGTTAAAACGGTCGACTTAGTCAACTTAAACCACGGTTATCTCGTTAACCGATTCCAATTAGTTCTCATCTTAAATTAATTAATAATATAATTAATTTAAATAATCCATTTAATTGTTTACTTAAAACAATTATCCAACTTTTAACCGTTAGGTTAATTTCCATTCACATGTTTATAAATCTGATTCACATCATAATTTACTTTACAAAATCAATTAATAAATAATTATAAATTTAAATAATAAATATTTATTTCCTTTAAAAAAAACTTTTATTCAAAATAATATATTTCAAAATCTATCTTCAGTTATAAAATAAATTTTATAACTTCAGTTTCATTGATTCACTTGATGGTAAATCCATATAAACAAAACAATTTTTTCTTAGGCCATTTACTGCCGGTTACTCAACCAATGTTTCCCATTGGTTAAAACAAAATAGATGTTGACAGTTCAACGGTTAATCACCAAATCAATCATTCAATCAGAACAGTTCACATAATGATAATATGAAAATAATAAACATCTAATATATTTGAGGAATCCAATTGGATCCCTCCAACCTTTTCTTCCATGTATCCAAATCAGATCACTCAATTCCATTTAACTGATAATTTCTATAGCAGTAAATAATGACTATTTAACCTCAACCAATTAACAAAACAATTCAAATGATTAAACACGTTTATATAATAAACGTTACCAACAAGGTAAGTTGTCTTCATTGGGTCCAATCATTAAAATAATGATTTGGCTTTTCACTGAAATTGAACAACGGTTTAATTTCATCAGTTAAATCAACAAATGAATAAATAAGTAATAAACAGTCAACCATTAGCAACCATAGCACACAAATAAAAACCCGATTTATATAAAATATAAGTGGGATGAACTGAGTGAGTTTAACTCACCTTGTTTCTCATTGTCGATTTAGCGGTTTGATATTCCAGTTAAATTAAATAGGCGTTTAATTTAATGAAAAATCTCAGTTATCTCCAGCACTATCCAAATCAATTCCAAAATGTTTTGTCCTTCAATACGGTTTCAGGTTAACTTGTTTCATTTGATTCTGGTAACCTACTAAAAAGTTACACAAGTTTAAATATTAACCGTTTAATTCATTTGTATTAACACTAAATTATATAATTAGTCAAACTAATTAAATTTGATTTGCTTTGGTTTAAACATTAAGAGTCCAAAATATTTTTTCCTTCCATCACATTTGTTCAGCCCGAGATGGGTTTTCCACTGTTATTCACGTGACCTGTCCACAGTTTGCACAAAATAATTAATTAGCTTTTTCGTTTTAACCAACTAACTACATTGCTAAATAAAATATAGTCAATTACTTAGTTTCTTCCATTGCTTCGTTACTTTCTCTTCCATCCCGTTTTTGACTGAGCATCGCGAGACCGAGATTCAACAGACCTGATTCCCTCTTCGTTTTCCACATTATAACTGAACTGCCACATTCTGATGTTGCAACCCGTTTTTTCTTGCTTTTTCCTTGTTCCTATTTCTTGCTTTGTGATTTCCTGAATGTAGTAACCCACACACACAACAAATCATCCACCGCCGCACAACCTTCAAGATACCAGAAGATCATCTGAAACCGCCCCCTCGAGCGTCCGAACCCCCTCTACACTCGACACAGATCTCGAACTCCACGATGCCTCCACTCGACCATGATTCCACCTCGAACGCAGCACATTCTAGAATAATTAAATAAAATGATAATAAATTATTATTATCATATTTATCCAAATAAAACTATCATATGGTTTCAAATATAAACCGGTGTGGATTATACAGTTCGATATCGACATTTTCGAGTAGAAAACGATATCCAAAATATCAAAACCCTTTTAATTTAATTAATAAACGTTATCGTTTATGTAACAACCCAGAAAATCAAAACCAATTTAAATGATTTATTTTGGCTATTTTAATGAATTTTGAATAATTAAAATAATTTATTTTAAATAATAATGATTTAAAATTTATCTAAATTGAAGTTAGAACGAATATATTTATTTTAATTTTAGAAGGAGTTAGAAATAGCACGATAGTTTGAAAATTTGAATATGAACTTTGACTGAATGTACAAGATTCAAAATAAATCAGAATAGTGAAACCAAAAATATTTAAATCTATTTAAAAATATCTTTCAAACGAATCCGAAAAATTGAAATTTCATAGCAGGAATAAAAGTTATGGTCAGTTGAATATTCAGAATAGTCGATATGGAATTTAATATAATTTATAGCTCGTATAAATGGCCATTTTATAAACAACCTCCATTTTCAACGAAACCATTTTTTCGGATCCAGAATGTCAAATTATTGTTAAGTTTAATTTTCCATAAGTTTTGGAATTAAATTGTGAGCGTGGTAAATTAAACTGCGTTCAATAATTTCTGTTGAATTTAATCGACCGTTAAAAAGGCCATTTTTCAAACAGTCTCCAAATTCGACAAAACTAATTTTGTTAGGACCGTATCGTCAAAACATTGATAGATTTATTTTTCGGGAATTTTTGGAGTCCATATGTGGCCCCAGTAAATTTAAATGTATGATAGAATTAAATAAATAAATGATTTAAATTTTAATTTAAAGAAAATAGGCTGAAAATGATTGATTGGGCTGACAGGACCTAGCCCATTGTGTCCGGAACAGGGGTAATTGGGTTGGATCAACTTTTGTTGGGCTGAAAATGGAGTTGTTAAGGATTAATGGGCTAAAACCAATAATTAAGGGAATTCTATATTAATGTATTATAAATAATAGATAAATCAAAGTGAAAATTAGGCTCACATTCCCAAAATCAAACTTAATTCACCCCACATCCACCCCAAAGGTTCATGCATATCCGGTCCCTAAAATGAAGTGACCACTCAAATTTTTTGGTCCCTTCCGCCTCCTGCTGCTCCCCCTTCGCCTTTTACTATTTTGGACCCAAAACAAAATGCGCTCATGCATAAAAAATAAAAATAAAAATCTGAAATCTAGAAATAATCCCATGAGTCCACGCAAATTGAAAAAAAAAAGTTGCATAGTTCTGTGCAACAATTGCCTATAGGAGCAAACATGTATGCATATATTCATATAGTGTATTTATGTTGAAAATCTGGACCATTATACGCATACATGTATGCAACTATTTAACTACATACATGTATGCATACAAAGTTGAACAGAGATTCACGTGTAATGAAAAGTTGCATATATGAATGCAACTATTCTGTATATATGCATGCATGTGTGCAACAAATTTAAAAGGAACGAAGGCTTGTGAATATACGCATGAATGCATGCATTTATTTTGTACAATAGCATAAATGTGTGCAACAATGTCTGAAAACGGCGAATGCTTGAAAAAATAGACCAAATTTGAATATATGCATAAAAGGATGCATGTAATGTAGTTTAGGTGCATACATGTATGAATTTATACTGCAGTTTGGGCGCAACACTAAAATATAAGCATGAATTTATGCAACTATTTACGAATAGGTGCATCTTTTGATGCAAAAACCTGTTGTTTCGCTGTTTTTGTGTATTTTTGGGTTTTGAGTGGTTTTCGATTGTTTTAACACCTGAATTTTTTGGCGTATACGTATTTTATTTAATAATGAATTTTTGTGATTTTTTTTATATTTTTTAAATGAATTTTCAAAAAATAGGGACCTAATTTACAATAAGTTTAGCACCGGATGTGAGCCTAATTTTGAAACTTAATAGGGACCTCTGAAAAACGGACCCTACCCTAATCTAAAACAAGCCGCCGCCCCTTTCTGTTAATGGCCAACATTGATCGAATCTTCCCCCTCTAATAAATCCCAATCCATTCAACGAAATCTCTCCCTCCAGTTGAAGCTTTTGTAGAGATTGATCCACTCTTCAATTCCATACGGAGGTGATCTTCTATTGTGCAGTAATTTGCCCGAACCGACCCCTCGAACGTTCACCGTATCACCTTGAACCCCTCCTCCTAGCCGCGTGCGAGTTGGACGTGGTGGGGCCCCCCGGCGTGCACCTCCTTCCTCTCCAGCATGGTGGTCTCCGATTGTCGCGAAGCTCAGTGTATTGATTGGAAAACCTTAACCTAGAATTGAACCCAAAGTAAGATCCCGCGGCCTTAACCTGAAGAAGAAGAAGAAGGGTATATTTTCCCCTTTATTATTTAATTAATTTATTTAAAAATATTATCAATCTAAATTAATTCATAACTGATGCATACGAATTCGGAATTGAATAATTTCATATCCGTTGCGATCGTGAGTCCGAGATCTACATTTCTGGACTGATTAGAGCCAATTCGGAGCAGTTCAGATTTTGGACAAAAATTCAATTTTGAATTATTCAGAATTAAAACCAACTGTGAGAAATTCTATTTTTTATGTAATTAAAATTTATTAATCATAATTGCGGTATTGCTCATACACTGTAATATTCTGTTGATTGTCATACGTGATTTGATTTGTGATTGGTGTGTTATGTAGATCTGTTTAAAAATTAACATATTTGTTAATTAGAATTGTGTTGAACAAAAATTATCATTTTTGTTAATTAGATTAGTTGAATCAAAAATTAACATACTTGTTAATTAGAATTGTGTTAAACAAAAACTATCATTTTTGTTAGTTAGATTAGTTGAATCAAAAGTTAACATATTTGTTAATTAGAATTGTGTTTAACAAAAATTATCATTTTTGTTAATTAGATTAGTTGAATCAAAAATTAACATATTTGTTAATTAGAATTGTGTTTAACAAAAATTATCATTTTCGTTAATTAGATTAGTTGAGTCAAAAATTAACATATTTGTTAATTAGAATTGTGATTAACAAAAATTATCATTTTTGTTAATTAGATTAGTTGAATCAAAAAAAAAAAAAATTAACATATTTGTTAATTAGAATTGTGTTTAGCAAAAAAATTATCATTTTTGTTAATTAGATTAGTTGAATCAAAAATTAACATTTTTGTTAATTAGAATTGAGTTATATCATTTTCGTCAAATTAGAATAGTGGAATTAAAATTATCATTTTTGTGAAAATAAAATTATTGGATCAAATTTGACATTTTTGTCAAAATATAATTGTTGAATTATATTTGTCATTTTTGTCAAATCGACATAGTTGAAATAAAAAGGACATCTTGTTGTAACAAAATAGTTGAAATAAAAAGGACATTTTTTTGTAAGAAGATAGTGAAACAAAAATTATCATTTTTATAGTTGAAACACATATATATACATTTTTGTCAAATTAGAATTGTTGAACAAAAATATACATTTTTGTCAAATTAGAATTGTTGAACAAATATATACATTTTTGTCAAATTAGAATTGTTGAACAAAAATATACATTTTTATTAATATATATTAGTAGAAAACAAAATATACATTTTTGTCAATGCATATTAGTAGAAAACAAAATATTCATTTTTGTTAAATTAGAATTGTTGAACAAATATATACATTTTTGTCAAATTAGAATGGTTGAATAAAAATATACATTTTTGTCAATACATATTAGTAGAAAACAAAATATTCATTTTGTTGATACATATTAGTAGAAAACAAAATATTCCTTTTTTGTCAAACTAGAATTGCTGAAAAAATATATACATTTTTGTCAAATTAGAATTGTTGAGCAAAGACGTACATTTTTGTCAAATTAGAATTGTTGAACAAAAATATACATTTTTGTCAATACATATTAGTAGAAAACAAAATATACATTTTTGTGAATATATATTAGTAGAAAACAAAATATACATTTTTGTCAAATTAGAATTGTTGAACAAATATATACATTTTTGTCAAATTAGAATTGTTGAACAAAAATATACATTTTTTGTTCAACAATTCTAATTTGACAAAAATGTACAAAAATACACATTTTTGTCAATACATATTAGTAGAAAACAAAATACACATTTTTGTCAATACATATTGGTATAAAAACAAAATATACATTTTTTTCGAATTAGAATTGTTGAACAAAATATACATTTTTGTCAATACATATTAGTTGAAACAAAATGTACATTTTTGTCAAAATATATTAGTTGAAACAAAGATTTACATTTTGTCAAAATATGATGGTTGAAAACAAAATTTACATTTTGGTTAAATAGATTTGAGTGATAACAAAAATTACATTTTTGTTAATTAAGATTTAAGTTATAACAAAAATAATAATTTGGTTAAATAGATTTGTGTTTGAGAAAAAATATTAATTTCGTCAAATTAGAGTTGTCAACATAAATGCCACTATCACTTTTTAATCATTTTGTTAAACTAGGATTTGTTAACAAAATGAAATTATCACTTTTTAATCATTTTGTTAAACTAGAATTTGTTAACAAAATGAAAATATCATTTTAATCATTTTGTTGAGATAGAATTGTCAGCAAAAATAAAAATATCATTTTAATCAAATTGTTGAAATAGAATTGTCAACAAAAATGATAATATCATTTTAATCATTTTGTTGCAACGGAATTGTCTACAAAAATAAATGTATCACCTTTTATGCATTTTGTTAAAATATAAATTGTTTCCAAATTTAAGAATCATTTTTATTGTTAAAACATACAATATAATTTGTATGCAAATTAAAGAATTGTTTTTATTGTCAAACATGCATTAGAATTTGTACGCAAATTAAAGATGCATTTTTGTCGTTAAGTCATACATTAGAATTTGTATGCAAATTTAAAATAAACATTTTTTTATGTGTCATGTTATATATTAGAACTACATACAAAAAAAATTCTTTTTTTTTGTTAAAGTTAAAATAGAAGTTGCATACAAATAATGAAAATAAACATTATCTTTTTAATTTGTCATTAGCTACATCGTCGCGTAAATAAAATGCATTATATTTGACATTATAAACATGTAGATTTGGTATGGAAACAAAACATGTTTTATTTGGCATGTTAAACCACGTTAGTGGAATCGTCGAGTAATTCATATTTATAGATAATTTTATATATATAAATATAATTAAAAATTTAACGAATCGCGTGCAGTAGTTCGCGTTTCAGAATCGTAACTTTGAAGGTTATACCGAAAGAGCCGACCGTCAGATTTTCCCAAAATTGGAACCGTTAGGGCCACTCTGGGAAGATCTGTCCAATGGTAGAAAATCTATTAAAATCCAACGGTTAGATTTCAAGAAATATGTAAATCAAATTTGGGTAAAAACAGCGCCAGGGCCGCCTAGTGACCCGAAGCGTCGTTAAGTTAAATTTAACTATTTTTATATAAATAAAAATAGTGATAGGTCGTTATAAAATAATATTAACGATATAAAATGGTTTAAATTATATATATATATATATATACGAGAATTATTTGAAAAGACCGAGTTCAATCTCATTTCAAATAATTATACGATGATTTAAATTGAAGATATTGAAGACGGTGATTGAAGACCGGCGATCTTCACATCGAATGGACGACTACTGATGCTTGGCATTGGGTAGCTCCCAGTAGTTGTCCGAACGTAATTGTTGATGTTCGGATAAGCGAGCACTTCTCATCCGTATTGGACATACGAGACGAGAAATAAGGTGTCTCTGGTTTCGTTCAGACCCAGAACGGACTTGTAAAGGGATGTGTGTCCGACATTGGATTTCATTCCATGTAAATTGATTTCTATCTAATATACATATGTTTGCTGGCGGGGAATTTGTTCTCTTACTTAACACCCTTCTCTGAGACGCACGAGTTTAGAGGTTGTATATTGGTAGTTATCGACCGCATGGTGTGGATTGTCAATGTGGCATGCCAAGATGCAAATGATCAAGGCTTTTGCTGAAAAGTAGAGTCTTCTGGTTGATGATCAAAGCACGGCCTATTTAGGCGTAGCTTAATGTAACACCCCGAATTTCAGTTAGTACTAATATTCACTAATTACAGAATTAATAATATCAGATGTGAGAATCAGGGGAAACGGGTTACGTCATTGTGTTCATCTTGGAAAAATACGCGAAATAGAGTCCGAAATTTTGTAAATCGGAGTCCGTATGACCCGGTTAAGGCCCAAAGAAGTTTTCGGGAAATTTGAATTTCGAAACATGCAGAAATGGGGCCAGGCGGGAAAACTCCCGTCCAGCCAAGTCGACCTGGCTGTCGACAGGGCTGTCGACTTGCCTGTCGACATGCCTGTCGACTTGGCAGTCGACAGGGCTGTCGACTTGCCCTGTCGGCTGATTCTGGCCTGGGTGCACCTGGTTGAGTTTTGGGCTGGGTTGGAGGGCTTGGGACAAAATCTGACGGACCTAAACTAACCTAGGGTTAATCTAAGGGTCTAAAACACAACCTAATCCTATAAATACACCCTAAGACTACCCTAATCCATACTAAAAATAGAATCTATGCCATCATGCCGCCAAAATGCAACTTAGAAGGAGCCTCCACTAATTAGAGAAGAGGATTGCAAGCTAATCAACTACTAATCCACCTCTACTTCAACTCTAGCAACTATCTAAGGAGCTAATCTTGGAGTTTGTGAGTTTCTATCACTTTAATAACCAATTGTTAAACTAAGTAGATGAGATGTGATGAGATCATATGGTTTTGCTTGCGGATCAATGGGTTTTAGGTCATATGTTATGATGCTAGTTTGCTAATCACTATGTTTAACACTTATTCATGATGACACTATGTTTATGCAAGTTAAGTGTTTGGGTTTATGCATGTTAAGTGGTGGGTTTTATGCATGCTAAGTATTTGGTTTTATGCATGCTAAGTGTTTGGTTTTATGCAAGTTAAATGCTTGGTTTTATGCTAGGATCATGTGTTAAATAAGTGAGATGACATGCAAGTTTAACCTATGAGTTTGGATCTATAATATGCATAATCTATGCAAGTTGTTTGGATTAGTGATATGCATAACATATGCGAGTTTACCTTTGTATGTCATACATACATATGCAAGTTCATATGTAACATGTTATGCAAGTTATGTGTTTGGTTATATGCAAGTTATGTGCATGATTATATGCAAGTTCATATGTAACATGTTATGAAAGTTATGTATTTGGTTATATGCAAGTTATGTGCATGATTATATGCAAGTTCATATGTAACATGTTATGCAAGTTATGTATTTGGTTATATGCAAGTTAACATGTGACATGCTATGCAAGTTCACACCTTTGTATGACATAAGAATCATATGCAAGATACCCCTTTGTGACATAAGTGCTTCATGCAAGTTTGGGTTAAATGCTAGTTGGGTTTAATGTATGCTCATATATGCAAGTTGACACCTTTTAAACCCATGATAAAGTTATATGCTATGTTGGTTAAACCCATGGCATTTGTGATGAATCTTCCCTTTATTATGTCATGTTATGAGAACGAATTACGTGGGGGACGATGGGGTTAATATGCATGTTAATAAAATGGTGTGAAATGGGTATGCTTAAGCATAACATAAAGTGAATGGACATAATTGGGAATTTACCTATTAAGTTAGGTCTACCCATATTATGGAATTGGGAATTTACCTATTAAGTTAGGTCTACCCATATTATGGAATTGGGAATTTACCTATTGAGTTAGGTCTACCCATATTCTTGAAATTGGTAATTAATTAGGGATAATTAATACAAATTATGGGGGTGATTAATTAGGTGTAATTAATCGACTAAGACACGAGGTTGGACCCTTTTGTAGCATAAGACTGCCCGGAACCGACTGTAATAACCCGAAAATCTGAGCCAGTTTGAAATTTTTATTTTGGCAATATTAGCGAATTTTAATTATTTAAAATGAAGTATTTTAAATAATATCGACGAGAAATTTATTTTGAATATAATTAGAACGTATATATTATATACGTCGTCGTTAGAATATAAATAATTATATATAATTATAAAAGAAATTGAAAATGGCGCGGTAGTTCGATAATTCGATTTCAATCTTCAATTGAATGTACCGGGTGGAAAACAATCCGGATTTTAGTGAAACCAAAAATGATAGGATCTAATTGTGAATACCTTTCCAACGAATCCGACCAATCGAAATTTCATAGCGGGAATCAAAAGATATGTCCAGTTGAAAATTTTGAATAGTCGCTATGGAATTCAGGCCCTTAAAAATGAGAATTTTGCAAACGACCTCGGATTTCGACGAAACCAGTTTTGTTGGGTCCGTGATGTAAAGTTATTGTTAGATCCCAAATTTCATAATTTTTTGAATCAATGTGTGAGTGTGGCAAAGGAAAACGCGTTTGACCAGTTTCAGTTGATTTTAATCGACTGGAAAATGGCCATTTTTCCAACGGTCTCAGAATTCGACGAAACTAGTTTTGTTAGGACCGTATCGTCAATACGAAGCTATAAAATATTTTTCTGGAATTTTTAGAGTTGGTATGTGACCCCGGTAATTCGAAACGTACGTTTAAAATTCAATATAAGGATTTAAATGTAAATTCAACGGAAACTGATTGTAACGATCAAATCAGCTTACGATGCATATCCCATTGTGTTCGTAATGGGGGTAAAACGCTATGGACGACAGGCGGTAAGCCTCGTTTTGGGGTCGTATGTAAAAGTCAACTTTTTAGGAATTAAAATAATTAAATAAATAAAAATAAAAATTTCCTTTCCCTTCCCCTTAATCCATTCTGGCCCCCCCCGTTCAAAATGAGATTCAGAAGAAATTAAAAAAAAAAAAAGCTGAAGCCCTCATCGATGGGTATATCGCAGCCGCTGCCATCGATCGCCGCTGGAGGCGCCGCCGCCTCAGGCGCCCTCCACCCTCGCCCCGCTCTCGCTTCCCTCCCTCTCCGTTAAGCCCTAGGCCCCCCCAAATCGAAAAGGACCCACGCCCTAGCCGCCATTGCCACTTCCCAGGCCCACCTCCGACCATTAAAGGGGCCCCGCCGCCAGCCCTAACCTCCTGCTCACCTCCGACCTCCTAAGCGACGCCCCCCAGGAACCCCCCCCTCGTCTCCTCTTAAATCCGACGTCCTGATGATCCCCTCCCTCTTCATAAAGCAAAATGTGAGTTTTTATTTCTTTTTATTTAGTTCAATCAATTTATTAAATCAGTTTTTATAAGAAAAGCTTGATTTTTAGAAGTAGAAAAACTTGACTTTTATAAGAAGAAAAGCTATGATTCTTATCACAGAAAAGATTAGATTTTTAGCTATGAAAGGTATGATTTTTATGCGTATGAATCTGAAGTAAAAATTCGATTTTTATATATTGAATAGCATAGTAAAAATGAGATTTTTATATATTGAACATCGTAGTAAAAATTCGTTTTTTATATATATGAAGTGATTATAAAAATATGATTTTTTTTTAAATTGAAAGTAAACAAATAAAAATGTGATTTTTATTTTAAAGACATCTAAATATAAAAATGTGTGATTTTTATATATGTAGTGGCTACGGGCAACGAAGATGACGAAGATGCGATAGCGATGAAGATTTCTATCAAAGAAGTGCCGTGGAGCTAGGATAGCTATTTGTGAGAATTTCTCACCTTTCAAATTTATTTTCTAGTTATATATATATACTAGGATGCAGACGGTGCTTAGTAGCACCCGACACAATCGTCCACAGACCATGGACTTGTTTGTTTGGTTGCATAGATTAGTTATATGATTTGATTTGAATTTGGTTGTTTGGTGATTTTGATTGATGTGTGAATGGCGTGGGCCTTCACTAGACCGGGGATAAGGCTAGGCCTCGTCCCGTTTCTAGTATCGTGCCGTTATGCCGCCGAAATTTTCTAAAATATGTTAGAAAATAAAAATATCATTTTATTGAATAAATGAACTGAATAGAAATTCATATGTTGGAATAAAATGTTTTATCGTTAAAAATATAATTTTTAACGTGGATGTGAATAAATAAATATTCATTTACAAACCGAACGGTTTGTTTATGTACACCTATTTGAAGGACATTGATTGGGTCGATAAATTTTACACATCGCCCAACAACACAAATAAAATATGTGTTTGATTGTTTGAAACCCCACACGGGTGTTGGGATGAAATTTGAAGTTCACTCATCCTGATTGATTAAATATGTCGATCGATTGAATGACAGGCTGTTATAAGCGTTAGATATCTATATTTGATGCTTATACAGTGTAGTGCACTTTGGTTGATGGTTGATTATTTTTCAATGCTATTATGTGTGTAATGTATGAAAATCCATGTAATTAACTTTATATGGTAATTGATTGGGCCTCATTCCAATTTGAAAAATAAAGAATATTATAAAATTTACACCTTTATCGATATAAAATAAAAGTTCATGTGTTGACAGTACTCATCCATTGAGATTGGTCATGTGTTGAACGAAATATTTTAGTAATAGAATTTACACCTTTATCGATATAAAATAAAAGTTCATGTGTTGACAGTACTCATCCATTGAGATTGGTCATGTGTTGAACGAAATATTTTAGTAATAAAATTTACACCTTTATCGATATAAAATAAAAGTTCATGTGTTGACAGTACTCATCCATTGAGATTGGTCATGTGTTGAACGAAATATTTTAGTAATAAAATTTACACCTTTATCGATATAAAATAAAAGTTCATGTGCTGACAGTACTCATCCATTGAGATTGGTCATGTGTTGAACGAAATATTTTAGTAATAAAATTTACACCTTTATCGATATAAAATAAAAGTTCATGTGTTGACAGTACTCATCCATTGAGATTGGTCATGTGTTGAATGAAATATTTTAGTAATAAAATTTACACCTTTATCGATATAAAATAAAAGTTCATGTGTTGACAGTACTCATCCATTGAGATTGGTCATGTGTTGAACGAAATATTTTAGTAATAAAATTTACACCTTTATCGATATAAAATAAAAGTTCATGTGTTGACAGTACTCATTCATTGAGATTGGTCATGTGTTGAACGAAATATTTTGATAATAACAACTATTTTGAAAAGGAAATATTTGAAATAGAATATTTGAAAATAGAAATTTATGAAGCCGTGTTGATTAGATTGACGCCATTTTGACGTGAACGATATTTATATCGATTAAAACGATTTCGAAATGAATTGAATTGAAAACGACTACGAAATGAATTGAAAACGACTACGAAATGAATTGAATTGAAAACGACTTCGAAATGAAATGAATTGAAAACGATTTCGAAATGAAATGAATTGAAAACGATTTCGAAATGAATTGAATTGAAAACGACTTCGAAATGAATTGAATTGAAAACGACTTCGAAATGAATTGAATTGAAAACGACTTCGAAACGAAATGAAATGAATTGAAAACGACTTCGAAACGAAATGAATTGAATTGAAAACGATTTCGAAATGAATTGAATTGAATTCAAATTGAATTGAAATTTGAATTGAATAGAATTGAATTTTAAAACGAGTTTATAAAGAAGAATTCAATTTTGATTTGAATTGAAATGGAAGTTGAAATTTCTTTTGAAACGAATTTTAAAACTATTTATATAATTCGTTTTAAATAGAAATCGACGAAATATATTATATATATATATATTATATATATAATATAATGGCCTGAATAGAACGCGCCGCGCCGCGGCAGTTCGTAAATTTCGACCATTTATTTCAAACGAACATTACGGGAGATCCGACCGTCGGATTCTCCTGAAACCGAAACCGTTGGGTTCGTATCGAAAAGAGCTTTCTAAAGAATATTAGAAATTAGAAATCTAACGGATGGATTTGGAGATACGTCCAAATCAAATTCGAAAAAGGTCGCTGTAAGTGCAGTTCGATGGCCATTGATGGAAATCGACTGTACGGGCCTTGATAAAATTATTAAAAATAGTAATAATTTATGTAAAATCATAAGAAATGATTTAGAAAGAATTGGGATGAAAAACTCCATATTTGAAAAGATAAAAATAGATTTTTATCGAAATGAACTAGTTTTGAACTAGAATTATAATTCTATTTATTTTTAAATAAATAAATTGAATTTGAAATGGTTTCGAGAATAACCAAAATTTCCAATGATTGCATTGGAATGGATTTGAATCGAAATTGTCTTCGGAATATTTCGATGTTGGAATTCGTGATTATACAGATGTTGTTATGGAAATTTGAAAGATATATATTTATATCGTTATTTCCAATACGACATTTGTTAATCGTAGAATTTGATATTGAATATAAGCCGATATATTTTCTATTCAGAGCCTTGTATTGAATATCGAATGTGATTTGGGTTTGTCGTGAATGGTGTCTTCACTAACACTGTTCTTGAACCCAGTTGAGAAATGATTAAATATTTTTATTTAGATTTAATGAAGTGTACCAATTAAATAATATTTAATTGGAATTGAATTGATATTGATTTTTGGGTTTATCGTGAACAGTGTCTTAAATAACACTCGTTCTTTAACCCGATAATTAATGAATGTGATTTTGGGTTTATCGTGAACTGTGTTTTAAATGACACTGATTCTTTAACCCAATTAAAGATTAAAACTAAGTGGAGTTTTAATGAATCTTTAATTAGATTGAAATAATCGAAATGGAGTATCACCAGTTTTGCTCCAGGCGATAGTTAAATCTTTAATTAGATTTGAACGTGAAATGGTAATTGAATTTACCGATAACACTGTGGTGTTAGATATGAAGTATTACCAGTTTTACTTCATGGGATAAATAGGTTGGGATTGGGAAATTAAAACAAATGATTACTTCGTTAAGTTTCGTTAATCCCGGCTAGTTGAATCGAAATTCAAAAGAATAGAATAAAGAATAAATTCAAGGAATTTATCTTGGATAAAATTCATGGGAACCTTTCCCTATGAATGTGAAATTTAGAAACTAACTGTCGGTTAGCTAAGCAGAATGGTTTTCTGGATATTGATCTGATGTTGGTTTCGGCCTTCGGGGTTAATATTTGGGGAATTATTCTCTTGATTAATTTACTGTTAGTGACTAATGAATTGGAATGAGGCGTATGTTGTGTTTGTGTAACACTTATTTAAAATATACGCGAGTTATTCGGAAAGACCGGGTTTATCCCATTCTGAATAACTGATACGACGATAAGTCGAAGATGAAGACGGTGGTCGAAGACCGGAAGTCTTCACGTCGTTTGGGTAATTACTGATGATCTTGATTGGGCTGTACACCCAAGAAGATGGAAACAGTTAGTGGTCGTCCAGACGTACTTGGAGATCGATGGATATGCGGGGTACTAGGTGCCTCCGGTTTCGTTCAGACCCAGAACGGACTTGTAAATGGACTGTGTGTCTGACATTGGATTTTAGTCCGTGTGATTGATCTCTATTAAATATATATCTGTTTGGCGGCGGAGAATTTATTCTCTTGCTTAACGCCCTTCTCTGAGACGTACGAGCTCAGGGGTTATATATTGGTGGATATCAAACGCATGGAGTGAATTGCCTGTGTGGCATGCCTAAGTGGCAATTGATCGAGGCTTCTGTTGAAAAGCAAAGTCTTGTGGTGATGATCAAAGCAAGGCCTTTGTGGCGTAGCTTTGTGTAACGTTTGCTTCGCGAGTTTCCCACCCGGTATGAACCAAAAACGGGAGAGGACGTCAGGGAGGGCATGCGTTTCTTTCTAGCTAGAAGTGGCGTCAGTGGTTTTACACGCCCTGACGAGTTTGACTTATGTGGTTGTTGCTGTTGCGAGGCGCCTCGGATTGATCGGTCGTTCTCGAACCGATGGAGTCATTTACTTGGCTCGTTTACGCCCCATAGGGCGGGGAAATGCATGTCCAGGGTTTAAGTTTAATCCACATCGGTGGACTGGCCCTGAGGATCCAAGGGCCCACCTGAGTCTGGGTCCTGAGGGGCGGGCTGGAGCGTCTCGAATCGGTTGAGGACTATCTTTTGCCTCGGTTCATAGACGGAAATCCAATTTCCAAATACGTGACATTTGCGGTTTTATTTGTAGAGCCTAGTATGGCGACATAGTGGGATGGGGCACTTTTGCCGCCTATGATTGATACTTTTGATTTGAAGTTGTTTATACACTATGCACTTATAGTAGTATCAAATGATTTGTTTTAAACGTATTAAACATGTTTGGCTATTATAAGGGAAAACCCTATCCTCGGCTGCGTTGCATTGTGTGATGGGACCTGGGTCTTATAATAGCTTCATTTTTAGAAAAGCATTGCGTTGTTTACTTTTATGCACTGGTATTCTTGGGAGGAAACCCGTTCCGTGTTATACGGCGTGGTCCCTTGATTTACCTATCTTTAAAATAAAGATTTACAACTGTTTTAGTTCTCACACCAGTCACATGACTGACCTGGAGTTTATTGTTTTAACCTAAACTCTGGGTGCCCCTATTTTCGACACGGGCAGCTAGTAGTTTTGGTTTTGCAGATTTATATTCACAGGATCCTGGTTTACAGCTGGAATGATATCCGGAAAGCTTTGTATCCGTATATCTCTTCTAGTTGTGTATTGTATTACTTTCCGCTGCTATGTATTTAAATGTAATTTAAATCTCTGATATTTCTGTGTAATATTCAATTATACTCTGTATATTCTTGTAATCTGATGCATTGTTGTAATATACAATGAAATGTTCTTTTATATGCGTTCTGTTATGGCTTGTTCTCGAACTATCCGACGCTTTCCTTTACGGGGAAGTTACGGGTTTTCACAGTTGGTATCAGAGCTTTGGTTTACAAAGCTCGAGAACATGACACATTAGAACCATACGAAAGAATTCATCAGATATTGGATTAGCAATATCCAATGAGAGTGACTCGTTAGAGACGGGGTCAGTAGTATCCTAGAACGAGTGTGAAGAGTAAAATTTTAAAGTGAAAACAAATTTTGTTTTGAAAATCTAAATCAATTATTCGTATTTGATTATTTATTCTTATTGATTTGGACAATTCAGTATATAAAGAATTTGCATATACGCCTTGCAAACGTATATTCAAAGTTTTAATATATTGGATAGATATAGCATCACACTCTAGTCGCCCGAAGATGAGATTGATGATAGCGATCGCATCATCAACATTTATGTTCGAGTTTCGAAGGTGTGATTTTCTATATATTTCCATTAGACTGGTGTGAGAACCAAAACTAATATAGCTAGAATTCATTGTTGTGATTTGGCATCAAAACATGATTTTCTGTATGTGTATCAAAATTATGAATTTGAAACTCTAATTCACTAATTGATTGATGTTTGCGTTGTTTGTTTATTTGTTTGCTAATTTTTAGCCATTTAGCCTAATTGAATCACATATTGAACTATACTGAAAATTAGTCGCATTTGCTTGCATATACATGTACTTGTATTGAACAGGTCATAGCAAGGAGGCTAGAGCCAGAGAATAAAATTTGTTTGCCCGACAAATAGGTACATGTTTACTACATAATTTCCTGTTTTGTTTGGGTGATGATGATTTTGTGAGCCTATTGGCTAGCCGCTTGGCTTTTTCTTTTTGAGATCTGAAGGACCGGGGAAGCTATTTGAAATTCCCCGATGCTCCCGGTGCAGGGGAGGTTATGGCGAAATTTTTCAAAAATTTAGGGTGTTAGCCAAATTTTTGAAATTTTTGAAAATTCTCAGAAACTGAAAGGTTGGAGAATGGAAGCCAGATCGAACGTAGAGTTGAATGATCAAACCACTTTCGACTTTGTTCCTTTTCGGGGACGAAAAGTTTTAAGTGGGGGAGATTGTAATAACCCGAAAATCTGAGCCAGTTTGAAATTTTTATTTTGGCAATATTAGCGAATTTTAATTATTTAAAATGAAGTATTTTAAATAATATTGACGAGAAATTTATTTTGAATATAATTAGAACGTATATATTATATACGTCGTCGTTAGAATATAAATAATTATATATAATTGAAAATGGCGCGGTAGTTCAATAATTCAATTTCAATCTTCAATTGAATGTACCGGGTGCAAAATAATCCGGATTTTAGTGAAACCAAAAATGATAGGATCTAATTGTGAATACCTTTCCAACGAATCCGACCAATCGAAATTTCATAGCGGGAATCAAAAGATATGTCCAGTTGAAAATTTTGAATAGTCGCTATGGAATTCAGGCCCTTAAAAATGAGAATTTTGCAAACGACCTCGGATTTCGACGAAACCAGTTTTGTTGAGTCCATGATGTAAAGTTATTGTTAGATCCCAAATTTCATAATTTTTCGAATCAATGTGTGAGTGTGGCAAAGGAAAACGCGTTTGACCAGTTTCAGTTGATTTTAATCGAATGGAAAATGGCCATTTTTCCAACGGTCTCAGAATTCGACGAAACTAGTTTTGTTAGGACCGTATCGTCAATACGAAGCTAGAAAATATTTTTCTGGAATTTTTAGAGTTGGTATGTGACCCCGGTAATTCGAAATGTACGTTTAAAATTCAATATAAGGATTTAAATGTAAATTCAACGGAAACTGATTGTAACGATCAAATCAGCTTAAGATGCATATCCCATTGTGTTCGTAATGGGGGTAAAACGCTATGGACGACAGGCGGTAAGCCTCGTTTCGGGGTCGTATGTAAAAGTCAACTTTTTAGGAATTAAAATAATTAAATAAATAAAAATAAAAATTTCCTTTCCCTTCCCCTTAATCCATTCTGCCCCCCCCCCACCCCCCCCCGTTCAAAATGAGATTCAGAAGAAATAAAAAAAAAAAAGCTGAAGCCCTCGTCGATGGGTATCTCGCAGCCGCTGCCATCGATCGCCGCTGGAGGCGCCGCCGCCTCAGGCGCCCTCCACCCTCGCCCCGCTCTCGCTTCCCTCCCTCTCCGTTAAGCCCTAGGCCCCCCCAAATCGAAAAGGACCCACGCCCTAGCCGCCATTGCCACTTCCCAGGCCCACCTCCGACCATTAAAGGGGCCCCGCCGCCAGCCCTAACCTCCTGCTCACCTCCGACCTTCTAAGCGACGCCCCCCAGGAACCCCCCCTCGTCTCCTCTTAAATCCGACGTCCTGAAGATCCCCTCCCTCTTCATAAAGCAAAATGTGAGTTTTTATTTCTTTTTATTTAGTTCAATCAATTTATTAAATCAGTTTTTATAAGAAAAGCTTGATTTTTAGAAGTAGAAAAACTTGACTTTTATAAGAAGAAAAGCTATGATTCTTATCATAGAAAAGATTAGATTTTTAGCTATGAAAGGTATGATTTTTATGCGTATGAATCTGAAGTAAAAATTCGATTTTTATATATTGAATAGCATAGTAAAAATGAGATTTTTATATATTGAACATCGTAGTAAAAATTCGTTTTTTATATATATGAAGTGATTATAAAAATATGATTTTTTTTTAAATTGAAAGTAAACAAATAAAAATGTGATTTTTATTTTAAAGACATCTAAATATAAAAATGTGTGATTTTTATATATGTAGTGGCTACGGGCAACGAAGATGACGAAGATGCGATAGCGATGAAGATTTCTATCAAAGAAGTGCCGTGGAGCTAGGATAGCTATTTGTGAGAATTTCTCACCTTTCAAATTTATTTTCTAGTTATATATATATATATATATATATATATATATATATACTAGGATGCAGACGGTGCTTAGTAGCACCCGACACAATCGTCCACAGACCATGGACTTGTTTGTTTGGTTGCATAGATTAGTTATATGATTTGATTTGAATTTGGTTGTTTGGTGATTTTGATTGATGTGTGAATGGCGTGGGCCTTCACTAGACCGGGGATAAGGCTAGGCCTCGTCTCGTTTCTAGTATCGTGCCGTTATGCCGCCGAAATTTTCTAAAATATGTTAGAAAATAAAAATATCATTTTATTGAATAAATGAACTGAATAGAAATTCATATGTTGGAATAAAATGTTTTATCGTTAAAAATATAATTTTTAACGTGGATGTGAATAAATAAATATTCATTTACAAACCGAACGGTTTGTTTATGTACACCTATTTGAAGGACATTGATTAGGTCGATAAATTTTACACATCGCCCAACAACACAAATAAAATATGTGTTTGATTGTTTGAAACCCCACACGGGTGTTGGGATGAAATTTGAAGTTCACTCATCCTGATTGATTAAATATGTCGATCGATTGATTGACAGGCTGTTATAAGCGTTAGATATCTATATTTGATGCTTATACAGTGTAGTGCACTTTGGTTGATGGTTGATTATTTTTCAATGCTATTATGTGTGTAATGTATGAAAATCCATGTAATTAACTTTATATGGTAATTGATTGGGCCTCATTCCAATTTGAAAAATAAAGAATATTATAAAATTTACACCTTTATCGATATAAAATAAAAGTTCATGTGCTGACAGTACTCATCCATTGAGATTGGTCATGTGTTGAACGAAATATTTTAGTAATAAAATTTACACCTTTATCGATATAAAATAAAAGTTCATGTGTTGACAGTACTCATCCATTGAGATTGGTCATGTGTTGAACGAAATATTTTAGTAATAAAATTTACACCTTTATCGATATAAAATAAAAGTTCATGTGTTGACAGTACTCATCCATTGAGATTGGTCATGTGTTGAACGAAATATTTTAGTAATAAAATTTACACCTTTATCGATATAAAATAAAAGTTCATGTGTTGACAGTACTCATCCATTGAGATTGGTCATGTGTTGAACGAAATATTTTAGTAATAAAATTTACACCTTTATCGATATAAAATAAAAGTTCATGTGTTGACAGTACTCATCCATTGAGATTGGTCATGTGTTGAACGAAATATTTTAGTAATAAAATTTACACCTTTATCGATATAAAATAAAAGTTCATGTGTTGACAGTACTCATCCATTGAGATTGGTCATGTGTTGAACGAAATATTTTAGTAATAAAATTTACACCTTTATCGATATAAAATAAAAGTTCATGTGTTGACAGTACTCATTCATTGAGATTGGTCATGTGTTGAACGAAATATGTTGATAATAACAACTATTTTGAAAAGGAAATATTTGAAATAGAATATTTGAAAATAGAAATTTATGAAGCCGTGTTGATTAGATTGACGCCATTTTGACGTGAACGATATTTATATCGATTAAAACGATTTCGAAATGAATTGAATTGAAAACGACTACGAAATGAATTGAATTGAAAACGACTACGAAATGAATTGAATTGAAAACGACTTCGAAATGAAATGAATTGAAAACGATTTCGAAATGAAATGAATTGAAAACGATTTCGAAATGAATTGAATTGAAAACGACTTCGAAATGAATTGAATTGAAAACGACTTCGAAATGAATTGAATTGAAAACGACTTCGAAACGAAATGAAATGAATTGAAAACGACTTCGAAACGAAATGAATTGAATTGAAAACGATTTCGAAATGAATTGAATTGAAATTGAATTGAATTCAAATTGAATTGAAATTTGAATTGAATAGAATTGAATTTTAAAACGAGTTTATAAAGAAGAATTCAATTTTGATTTGAATTGAAATGGAAGTTGAAATTTCTTTTGAAACGAATTTTAAAACTATTTATATAATTCGTTTTAAATAGAAATCGACGAAATATATTATATATATATTATATATATAATATAATGGCCTGAATAGAACGCGCCGCGCCGCGGCAGTTCGTAAATTTCGACCATTTATTTCAAACGAACATTACGGGAGATCCGACCGTCGGATTCTCCTGAAACCGGAACCGTTGGGTTCGTATCGAAAAGAGCTTTCTAAAGAATATTAGAAATTAGAAATCTAACGGTTGGATTCGGAGATACGTCCAAATCAAATTCGAAAAAGGTCGCTGTAAGTGCAGTTCGATGGCCATTGATGGAAATCGACTGTACGGGCCTTGATAAAATTATTAAAAATAGTAATAATTTATGTAAAATCATAAGAAATGATTTAGAAAGAATTGGGATGAAAAACTCCATATTTGAAAAGATAAAAATAGATTTTTATCGAAATGAACTAGTTTTGAACTAGAATTATAATTCTATTTATTTTTAAATAAATAAATTGAATTTGAAATGGTTTCGAGAATAACCAAAATTTCCAATGATTGCATTGGAATGGATTTGAATCGAAATTGTCTTCGGAATATTTCGATGTTGGAATTCGTGATTATACAGATGTTGTTATGGAAATTTGAAAGATATATATTTATATCGTTATTTCCAATACGACATTTGTTAATCGTAGAATTTGATATTGAATATAAGCCGATATATTTTCTATTCAGAGCCTTGTATTGAATATCGAATGTGATTTGGGTTTGTCGTGAATGGTGTCTTCACTAACACTGTTCTTGAACCCAGTTGAGAAATGATTAAATCTTTTTATTTAGATTTAATGAAGTGTACCAATTAAATAATATTTAATTGGAATTGAATTGATATTGATTTTTGGGTTTATCGTGAACAGTGTCTTAAATAACACTCGTTCTTTAACCCGATAATTAATGAATGTGATTTTGGGTTTATCGTGAACTGTGTTTTAAATGACACTGATTCTTTAACCCAATTAAAGATTAAAACTAAGTGGAGTTTTAATGAATCTTTAATTAGATTGAAATAATCGAAATGGAGTATCACCAGTTTTGCTCCAGGCGATAGTTAAATCTTTAATTAGATTTGAACGTGAAATGGTAATTGAATTTACCGATAACACTGTGGTGTTAGATATGAAGTATTACCAGTTTTACTTCATGGGATAAATAGGTTGGGATTGGGAAATTAAAACAAATGATTACTTCGGTAAGTTTCGTTAATCCCGGCTAGTTGAATCGAAATTCAAAAGATTAGAATAAAGAATAAATTCAAGGAATTTATCTTGGATAAAATTAATGGGAACCTTTCCCTATGAATGTGAAATTTAGAAACTAACTGTCGGTTAGCTAAGCAGAATGGTTTTCTGGATATTGATCTGATGTTGGTTTCGGCCTTCGGGGTTAATATTTGGGGAATTATTCTCTTGATTAATTTACTGTTAGTGACTAATGAATTGGAATGAGGCGTATGTTGTGTTTGTGTAACACTTATTTAAAATATACGCGAGTTATTCGGAAAGACCGGGTTTATCCCATTCTGAATAACTGATACGACGATAAGTCGAAGATGAAGACGGTGGTCGAAGACCGGAAGTCTTCACGTCGTTTGGGTAATTACTGATGATCTTGATTGGGCTGTACACCCAAGAAGATGGAAACAGTTAGTGGTCGTCCAGACGTACTTGGAGATCGATGGATATGCGGGGTACTAGGTGCCTCCGGTTTCGTTCAGACCCAGAACGGACTTGTAAATGGACTGTGTGTCTGACATTGGATTTTAGTCCGTGTGATTGATCTCTATTAAATATATATCTGTTTGGCGGCGGAGAATTTATTCTCTTGCTTAACGCCCTTCTCTGAGACGTACGAGCTCAGGGGTTATATATTGGTGGATATCAAACGCATGGAGTGAATTGCCTGTGTGGCATGCCTAAGTGGCAATTGATCGAGGCTTCTGTTGAAAAGAAAAGTCTTGTGGTGATGATCAAAGCAAGGCCTTTGTGGCGTAGCTTTGTGTAACGTTTGCTTCGCGAGTTTCCCACCCGGTATGAACCAAAAACGGGAGAGGACGTCAGGGAGGGCATGCGTTTCTTTCTAGCTAGAAGTGGCGTCAGTGGTTTTACACGCCCTGACGAGTTTGACTTATGTGGTTGTTGCTGTTGCGAGGCGCCTCGGATTGATCGGTCGTTCTCGAACCGATGGAGTCATTTAGTTGGCTCGTTTACGCCCCATAGGGCGGGGAAATGCATGTCCAGGGTTTAAGTTTAATCCACATCGGTGGACTGGCCCTGAGGATCCAAGGGCCCACCTGAGTCTGGGTCCTGAGGGGCGGGCTAGAGCGTCTCGAATCGGTTGAGGACTATCTTTTGCCTCGGTTCAAAGACGGAAATCCAATTTCTAAATACGTGACATTTGCAGTTTTATTTGTAGAGCCTAGTATGGCGACATAGTGGGATGGGGCACTTATGCCGCCTATGATTGATACTTATGATTTGAAGTTGTTTATACACTATGCACTTATAGTAGTATCAAATGATTTGTTTTAAACGTATTAAACATGTTTGGCTATTATAAGGGAAAACCCTATCCTCGGCTGCGTTGCATTGTGTGATGGGACCTGGGTCTTATAATAGCTTCATTTTTAGAAAAGCATTGCGTTGTTTACTTTTATGCACTGGTATTCTTGGGAGGAAACCCGTTCCGTGTTATACGGCGTGGTCCCTTGATTTACCTATCTTTAAAATAAAGATTTACAACTGTTTTAGTTCTCACACCAGTCACATGACTGACCTGGAGTTTATTGTTTTAACCTAAACTCTGGGTGCCCCTATTTTCGACACGGGCAGCTAGCAATTTTGGTTTTGCAGATTTATATACACAGGATCCTGGTTTACAGCTGGAATGATATCCGGAAAGCTTTGTATCCGTATATCTCTTCTAGTTGTGTGTTGTATTACTTTCCGCTGCTATGTATTTAAATGTAATTTAAATCTCTGATATTTCTGTGTAATATTCAATTATACTCTGTATATTCTTGTAATCTGATGCATTGTTGTAATATACAATGAAATGTTCTTTTATATGCGTTCTGTTGTGGCTTGTTCTCGAACTATCCGACGCTTTCCTTTACGGGGAAGTTACGGGTTTTCACACCGACCGGCAAATCCAGCGGCTACAAATGATTGGCCCAATGTGAGAGGTCTTAGTCATAAACTAAATACGTGACAAGTGTAAAGACACGAGGTTAGACTCTGTTATGGTGTAAGGCTGCCCGGAACCAACCGGCATATCCAGCTGCCATAAATGACAGTCTAATGTGAGAGGTCTTTACAAAGGTTACGATCTTAATTAATTAAGAAACACTTAACCAAATTAGCATGTAGTGGGGCATGAGGGGTTAAGTGGGTGCCTTGGGTGGCATGTAGTAACTAGTGGGGGTGCCTTGGGTGGCATGAGGAAACTAGTGGGTTGCCTTGGGTGGTAATAGAAAATACGATTAGAATACTTAACCAAAGTGGAACATGTAATTAAACATGATTAAAGGGTTAAGTAAGTGCCTTGGGTGGCATGTGGGAATCAAGTAAGTGCCTTGGGTGGCATGTGGAAATCTAGTGGGTGCCTTGAGTGGCAATTAAAATATGATTAAAAGACTTAACCAGAATTTATAACATGTAAGTGGACATGGTTATAGGGTTAAGTGGGATTCACTAGAAATGACAAGCTTAGGTGGGTAGCTTGTGGGGGCCCATTTCAACCAATATCCCAAACGTATCTTTGTGGGCTCGACCCAAGTCGAGGACGGGACACGCGTATTGGGCTTGACTGTAAGAGGCCAAAACGGGTTAGCGGTGGCAACGCAAGTCCAATGGGTTTCATATGCGTGTGTGGACCCGGGCTGGTAAGTAAGACGTTGTTGCATCGTGTAGGTATAAGCCGTGCACCGTTGATATTATCAGGTTGCCACTTTGGGGAATGATACACCCCACTGTGGGGCCAGCACGGGTATCTACATTAGGGAGCCGATCGCTTGGGGAGTAGTGGGTACACCTAGTGGAGATAGGGGCAGACGGCACCTATGTAGTCAGCTAGGGGTACACGAAACTACTATTAAAAATTACTAAGTACACTTAGCGGGATCAACCTTTAAGTAGGAATTACCCTTGGGTGGGTAGAACTGGTGTGGTGCAGTGTAGGAATTACCCTGGGGTGGGTAGATCTGGGGTGGTGCAGTGTAGGAATTACCCTTGGGTGGGTAGATCTGGGGTGGTGCAGTGTAGTAATTATCCTTGGGTGGGTAGATGCGTCTTTAGGGTTATCTTAGTTCATCGTAAGTCTAGTTGGCTGCTTAGTGTAGCCATTTATCCCCAGTCGTTACCGTATATCAAGCTTATGTCTTACTCTGGTTACTTTAATGATTGTATTGTTAAAGTTATAGGACTCGCTCAGACTTATGTCTGACCCCGTTGTTTTTATCTTTTTTTTCCAACCCTCAGGTTATCAGAGTGGGCCTAGCACTAGTGGGCTTTGATCAGACTGCTTTATCTATCTTTTGGAGCTTGGACCGTGGATGTAAAGCCCAGTTTATCTTTTCTATTATGGCTATTAAGTTATGTAGTGGGATTATGTACTTTTGTTTTATCAGGATGGATATTATGTACTTGACTCTTGTTTATGGTTTTGGTGTAATCAAACATGTTTTACTTTCCGCTGCAATGAAATGATGTTTTAAATTCTCAAGTATTACTTATATCTGCCTTGTTGTAATTTTTCTGTTCTATATTCACTTAAAATACTCCACCGATGTTATGGCATTCCCAGAAATGAGTGACCATAGCGGGTGTGCGGTGTTACACATGGTATCAGAGCTTAAGGTTACCAGAACAGATAAAATTTTTAGAAAAACTATTTTCTAAGAATATTTTTGAAAGGAGTATTTTCAAAAACATGTCTTTTAAGAGAAAAGTTTTTGAAAGAAAAGCATAATCCCCAATAGCCATATCTAAATCTTTCAAATTCTCCGTTTTGAATCTCTTCCTCTCTCGTTTTGAGTTTCCCCTCCGCGTATAGATGATCTTTCTAAGATAGATAAGAATGGAAAACCACTTCAAGGGACTTAGACATTAGTCGGACTAGAAGTTGGTTCAAGAAGGAGGAGGACTAGTAGGTACCTATTGGATAGACGATGGGAGGAAGGCTCAAATAGTTGTTTGGTTAATGAAGAGCGAAACCTCATTTTGATGGGAGGTTACGAGTGAAGAATGGAAAGAAGAGGGCTAGTAGTTATCCTTTTGGGAGGAATAGGACACCTTATTAGGATTGTCCAAAGAAGCAAGGGCAAGGTACGGAATCTCCTGGAGGGTAGTTGTATTCCCTCACGGCTAGTGTACCAGATGGGGATAGGACCGTCTAGGTTGGAATTTGAATTTCTTTATTATCCGGTTCGAACTTTATTTGATTCTGACGCATCGAGTTCGTTTATCTCATCATTGTTAGTTGAGTCACTGCACTTAGACACCAGTTTAGTAGATGATCCCTTAGTTGTTTCAAACCCAATTGGGGCTCCATGATGTGTTTGGGTTTGAAAGTTTCTATACTTAGCGTTGAGTTTAGATGTGATGCTTTTTTGGCTTCACGGGCTATGGGTTAGTTTTGGGCATGGACTGGTTATCCAGTAATGGTGTCGTTCTTGATTGCGAAAGGAGAGCTGTTAGGCCCATGACCCGCTTGGGTAACACTCTCGAGATCTTGTGAAATCCCATAGATTCTGTTATGCTAAGTTATCTAGAATCGCTTGACACGTCGGTCGAGAGTTTGCGATCTGTTAGAGTAGTCCGGGAATACTTGGATGTGTTTGAGGAGGTGAAGGGCTTACCTCCGGAGCGGGAGTTTGACTTCTGAATATATCTGGTAGACAATGCCAAACCAGTATCTTGGCCAGTGTGCCACATGGCTCCTCGTGAGAGGAGGGAACTCCATAAGCAAGTAGGCGATTTGCTTGAGAAGGGGTTCATAAGACAAAGTATATCGGAGTGGGGTGCTCCAGTAGTTTTTGCCACGAAGGCGGATGGGTCCCTCAGACTTTGTGTAGGCTAAAGAGAACTAAATAAACTCACAAAGAAGAATAGACACCCATTGCCGAGATTGATGATCTCTTTGATCAGTTGGTTGGCGCCTCGGTGTTTTCGTAGTTGGACTTAGCCACGGGGTTTCATCAGTTGAGAGTGGCTGAGGATAGTATAGAGAAGACTACATTTAGGACTCCGGATGGTTTTTATGAGTCGCTGGTGATGCCATTTGGTTTGACGAACGCCCCCGCATACTTTGTTGATTTGATGAGAAGGGTGTTCGGGGAGTACCTAAATAAGTTTGTGATGGTCTTTGTAAATGACATCTTGGTCTTTTCTAGGAGCGAAATAAGTTTTCGTGTGTGCTTAATAGGTTGAGCAAAGCCAGTTACGGGAAAAACGGTGGTTCTGGAGCGAGACTGGCGAGGACATCCAAAGTTGGTCAAAGGCTTAATTGTTTAGCCATTTTTACTAGTATCATCTCACGTAGGTCGTTTGAACTTGAAGGAGATATCCCTTGGGTGTTTGTCTGATATTGGTTTAGGCCTTTGGGGCTTGCACTTGGGGGATGTCAAGTTCGACTAGGATGGTCTGCGTGAGAGATGGACAGTTGTGATGATATTGGATGGGGTAATATCCTGGTTTTCTCTAAAAGTGGAGAAGAGCATGCCCTACATCTTAGGGAAGTGTTGGAGACTCTTCGAGCGCATAGTCTTAGGACAGCAAAAGTGGATGGGATTCTTAGCATCCTATGAGTTTGAGATAGCGTATACCCATGGCAAGGGTAACGTGGTAGCGGACGCCTTAAGTAGAAAAAGGTTGTCCTTGAGTTCATTGTTCGTTGAACGACGGAGCTTAGAGTTTATTTCTATGTTTGACTTTAGACCTTCCGTTGAATTTGTACCCGGTTTTCTAGCCTCCTTGGAGGTTAGGCCTACTCTTTTGGGGCGGATTGGCGGAGCACAGCGAGACGACCCACAGTTGGTTGAGTTAGTAGAGAAGCTCATGAGGAGGGGGAGTCGTCCAACCATTTGAGTAGGTACACCCTAGATGGTAAGGGGTGGTTGCGTAGAGACGGTAAACTTTGTGTATCGCAAGACGAGGGTTTGAGGAAGGCTATACTTGATGATGCACATCGTTCGAAGATGACCATTCATCCCGGTAGGGACAAGATGTACCAAGACATTAAGCGAGTTTTCCTTTTGGGCCAGTATGAAGAAAGACGCGGCCGAGTATGTCGCAAGATGCTTGGTGTGCCAACAAGTAAAAGCAGAGCAAAAGAAACCCGGTGGGTTGCTTCACTCATTGGAGGTTCCGCTATGGAAGTGAGATAGTGTCTCGATGGATTTCGTTAATGGATTACCAAGATCGAGGAAGGGTAATAGGGGAATTTGGGTTGGGGTAGACAAACTTACTAAGAGTGCCCATTTTATACCCGTGAAGAGTAAGAGGACTCCTCAATGGCTAGCTTCAATCTACATTCGAGAGATTGTTAGATTGCATGGTGTACCTTCCAGCATAGTGAGTGATCGAGATCCTATCTTCACTAGCGGGTTTTGGAAGAGTTTGAAAGAGGCGGTAGGGACCCAGTTGTGTTTGAGCACCGCAACTCATCCTCAGACGGACGACCAGACCGGGAGGGTGAATCGCATTTTGGAAGACCTTTTGAGGCTATGTATCTCAGATTTTGGAGGTACATGAGAAGAGCATCTTCCATTGGTGGAGTTCGCATATAATAACAGTTTTCAGTCTAGTATTGGCATGGCTCCTTTCGAAGCTTTTTATGGAAGGCCTTGTCGATCACCTACATGTTGGTAGGAATCTACGGATGAGATCTTGCTTGGGCCCGATATGGTTAGAAAGACTTCGGAAAAGATTGATTTGATTCGAAGAAGGATGAAAGCGGCGCAAGACAGACAGAAATCTTATGCGGACAAGAGGAAAGCAGAGCTTAAGTTTGATGTTGGGGACATGGTTTTATCAAGGTATCTCCGTTACGGAATGTGGTTCGCTTTGGATCTGTTGGAAAGTTAGCACCAAGGTTTGTTGGACCGTTTCCTATTAAGGAAAGGATTGGACAGATGGCATATAAAGTGGAGTTGCCCGACAGGCTTAGTGGTGTACATGATGTATTCCATGTGTCACATTTGAGGAAGTGCCTACATGAGACCGCTGAGGTGGTAGAGCCGAGCTTGCTTAAAGAAGTAGAGATAGAGCGTGATGAGACGATTCGACGAGTTCCTACTCGCATCCTTGGGTCAGAGACTAGGGAGTTGAGGAATCGAGAGGTTCAACTAGTCAAAGTGCAATGGGAAGAAGATGAGAGCAACGCTACTTTAGAGACGGAAGAGAAGATGCGTTCATTATACCCATTCCTTTTTAGGATATGCCTTTTAATTTCTCCTTTATCGTTTGACTAGTACTTATCTTATCTGTAGTATGTCCTCTCGTTAGTACCTTTGACCTTTAGATAGGGTAAACCTATGGTTGAAACATGTGTTTGAGACATGTTATGATTGATGGATGCATGTGGATGCAAGTGTTTGCTAGTGGTTGCTCGTGGATGCATATACACACACTCTAGACACTAGATCGGCTCAGTCACTTCAATTATATTGCATATAATTGTGTGTAGGTAGCTATATTGATGGATGTATAATGGTTGTGTTATCATATGGATGATGCATTTTGGTGAATGATTGTGCACTCATGTAGATATAGTACGTGTCGATAGGGTTCTCTCGCATACATATTGGATGCATGGCACTATCATGGCTTGCATATGTTCATACATTAGATAGGGAACATATACACACACTTTTTGCATATACTCATACATTAGTAGAAATTGTTATAAGGACAATGGATGCCCGTGTTTGATGGATTGAGTAGATGGTTGTTTGGATGGTAGGATATGCATTCTCCTTAACTTGGAGATTTCGGGGACGAAATCCTTTAAGGAGGGGAGAATGTAACACCCCGAATTTCAGTTAATACAAATATTCACTAATTACAGAATTAATAATCTTAGATGTGAGAATCAGGGGAAACGGGTTACGTCATTGTGTTCGTCTCGGAAAAATACGCGAAATAGAGTCCGAAATTTTGTAAATCGGAGTCCGTATGACCTGGTTAAGGCCCAAAGAAGTTTTCGGGAAATTTGAATTTCGAAACATGCAGAAATGGGGCCAGGCGGGAAAACTCCCGCCCAGCCAAGTCGACCTGGCTGTCGACAGGGCTGTCGACTTGCCTGTCGACATGCCTGTCGACTTGGCAGTCGACAGGGCTGTCGACTTGCCCTGTCGGCTGATTCTGGCCTGGGTGCACCTGGTTGAGTTTTGGGCTGGGTTGGAGGGCTTGGGACAAAATCTAACGGACCTAAACTAACCTAGGGTTAATCTAAGGGTCTAAAACACAACCTAATCCTATAAATACACCCTAAGACTACCCTAATCCATACTAAAAATAGAATCTATGCCATCATGCCGCCAAAATGCAACTTAGAAGGAGCCTCCACTAATTAGAGAAGAGGATTGCAAGCTAATCAACTACTAATCCACCTCTACTTCAACTCTAGCAACTATCTAAGGAGCTAATCTTGGAGTTTGTGAGTTTCTATCACTTTAATAACCAATTGTTAAACTAAGTAGATGAGATGTGATGAGATCATATGGTTTTGCTTGCGGATCAATGGGTTTTAGGTCATATGTTATGATGCTAGTTTGCTAATCACTATGTTTAACACTTATTCATGATGACACTATGTTTATGCAAGTTAAGTGTTTGGGTTTATGCATGTTAAGTGGTGGGTTTTATGCATGCTAAGTATTTGGTTTTATGCATGCTAAGTGTTTGGTTTTATGCAAGTTAAATGCTTGGTTTTATGCTAGGATCATGTGTGAAATAAGCGACATGACATGCAAGTTTAACCTATGAGTTTGGATCTATAATATGCATAATCTATGCAAGTTGTTTGGATTAGTGATATGCATAACATATGCGAGTTTACCTTTGTATGTCATACATACATATGCAAGTTCATATGTAACATGTTATGCAAGTTATGTGTTTGGTTATATGCAAGTTATGTGCATGATTATATGCAAGTTCATATGTAACATGTTATGCAAGTTATGTGTTTGGTTATATGCAAGTTATGTGCATGATTATACGCAAGTTCATATGTAACATGTTATGCAAGTTATGTGTTTGGTTATATGCAAGTTAACATGTGACATGCTATGCAAGTTCACACCTTTGTATGACATAAGAATCATATGCAAGATACCCCTTTGTGACATAAGTGCTTCATGCAAGTTTGGGTTAAATGCTAGTTGGGTTTAATGTATGCTCATATATGCAAGTTGACACCTTTTAAACCCATGATAAAGTTATATGCTATGTTGGTTAAACCCATGGCATTTGTGATGAATCTTCCCTTTATTATGTCATGTTATGAGAACGAATTACGTGGGGAACGATGGGGTTAATATGCATGTTAATAAAATGGTGTGAAATGGGTATGCTTAAGCATAACATAAAGTGAATGGACATAATTGGGAATTTACCTATTAAGTTAGGTCTACCCATATTATGGAATTGGGAATTTACCTATTAAGTTAGGTCTACCCATATTATGGAGTTGGGAATTTACCTATTGAGTTAGGTCTACCCATATTCTTGAAATTGGTAATTAATTAGGGATAATTAATACAAATTATAGGGGTGATTAATTAGGTGTAATTAATCGACTAAGACACGAGGTTGGACCCTTTTGTAGCATAAGACTGCCCGGAACCGACTGGCAAATCCAACGGCTACAAATGATTGGCCCAATGTGAGAGGTCTTAGTCATAAACTAAATATGTGACAAGTGTAAAGACACGAGGTTAGACTCTGTTATGGTGTAAGGCTGCCCGGAACCAACCGGCATATCCAGCTGCCATAAAAGACAATCTAATGTGAGAGGTCTTTACAAAGGTTACAATCTTAATTAATTAAGAAACACTTAACCAAATTAGCATGTAGTGGGGCATGAGGGGTTAAGTGGGTGCCTTGGGTGGCATGTAGTAACTAGTGGGGGTGCCTTGGTGGCATGAGGAAACTAGTGGGTTGCCTTGGGTGGCAATAGAAAATACGATTAGAATACTTAACCAAAGTGGAACATGTAATTAAACATGATTAAAGGGTTAAGTAAGTGCCTTGGGTGGCATGTGGGAATCAAGTAAGTGCCTTGGGTGGCATGTGGAAATCTAGTGGGTGCCTTGAGTGGCAATTAAAATATGATTAAAAGACTTAACCAAAATTTATAACATGTAAGTGGACATGGTTAAAGGGTTAAGTGGGATTCACTAGAAATGACAAGCTTAGGTGGGTAGCTTGTGGGGGCCCATTTCAACCAATATCCCAAACGTATCTTTGTGGGCTCGACCCAAGTCGAGGACGGGACACGCATATTGGGCTTGACTGTAAGAGGCCAAAACGGGTTAGCGGTGGCAACGCAAGTCCAACGGGTTTCATATGCGTGTGTGGACCCGGGCTGGTAAGTAAGACGTTGTTGCATCGTGTAGGTATAAGCCATGCATCGTTGATATTATCAGGTTGCCACTTTGGGGAATGATACACCCCACTGTGGGGCCAGCACGGGTATCTACGTTAGGGAGCCGATCGCTTGGGGAGTAGTGGGTACACCTAGTGGAGATAGGGGCAGACGGCACCTATGTAGTCAGCTAGGGGTACACGAAACTACTATTAAAAATTACTAAGTACACTTAGTGGGATCAACCTTTAAGTAGGAATTACCCTTGGGTGGGTAGAACTGGTGTGGTGCAGTGTAGGAATTACCCTTGGGTGGGTAGATCTGGGGTGGTGCAGTGTAGGAATTACCCTTGGTGGGTAGATCTGGGGTGGTGCAGTGTAGTAATTATCCTTGGGTGGGTAGATGCGTCTTTAGGGTTATCTTAGTTCATCCTAAGTCTAGTTGGCTGCTTAGTGTAGCCATTTATCCCCAGTCGTTACTGTATATCAAGCTTATGTCTTACTCTGGTTACTTTAATGATTGTATTGTTAAAGTTATAGGACTTGCTCAGACTTATGTCTGACCCCGTTGTTTTTATCTTTTTTTCCCCAACCCTCAGGTTATCAGAGTGGGCCTAGCACTAGTGGGCTTTGATCAGACTGCTTTATCTATCTTTTGGAGCTTGGACCGTGGATGTAAAGCCCAGTTTATCCTTTCTATTATGGCTATTAAGTTATGTAGTGGGATTATGTACTTTTGTTTTATCAGGATGGATATTATGTACTTGACTCTTGTTTATGGTTTTGGTGTAACTGTAACAACCCGAAAATCTGGGCCAGTTTAAAATTTTTATTTTGGCAATTTTAGCGAATTTTGAATATTTAAAATGAATTATTTTAAATAATATCGACGAGAAATTTATTTTGAATATAATTATAACGTATATATTATAAACGTCGTCGTTAGAATATATAATAATTATATATAATTATAAAAGGAATTGAAAATGGCGCGGTAGTTCGAAAATTCGATTTCTAATTTCAAATGAATATACAGAATTCCATATAAGTCAAAATTGAACGAAACAAGAAATATTTGAATCTGTATAACTATATCTTTGTAACGAAGTTAACAAACTGAGATTTCATCTTAGAAATGATAAGATATGTCCAGTTTAAAATTAGAAATAGTCGCTGTGGAATTTATATATATTTTTATATATATAAGGCCCTTAAAAATAGGAATTTTGCAAACGACCTCGGATTTTGACGAAACCAGTTTTGTTGGGTCCGTGATGTAAAGTTATTGCTAGATTCCAAATTTCTTAATTTTTCGAATCAATATGTGAGCGTGGCAAAGGAAAACGCGTTTGACCAGTTTCAGTTGATTTTAATCGACTGGAAATTGGCCATTTTTCCAACGGTCTCGGAATTCGACGAAACTAGTTTTGTTAGGACCATATCGTCAATACGAAGCTAGAAAATATTTTTCTGGAATTTTTCTAGTTAGTATGTGACCCCGGTAATTTGAAATATACGTTTAAAATTCAATATAGTGATTTAAATGTAAATTTAACAGAAACTGATTCAAACAGTCGAATCAGCCTACATGGCATATCCCATTGTGTTCGGAATGGGGGTTAAACGCTATGGATGACAGGTGGTGGGCCTCGTTTAGATGACGTATGTAAAAGTCAACTTATAAAAAAAAAAAAAAAATTAAAAAAAAAAAACCTCTCCCCCTTTAACCGTTCTGGCCCCCCCCTCATATTTTCAATCGAACGAAAAAAAAAAAAAACCCTACGGATCTCGTTCTAGCCGCCAGCCCCCCGTTCATCGTCGCCGTCGAGCCGCCAAGGGAGGTGCTTCCCCATCGCCTTGACCTCGCCGCAACCCCCTGAACCTGCTGTCCTCTCTCTCTCTCTCTCTCTCTCTCCTTCCTCCATTCAAAACCGCACGCCCTAGCCTCGACTCGAACCACCGCTCTGACCTCCTGCGCCCACCGCGCCTTCCGCCACCACCCTCCGGCGCTGCAGCAGAGACCCCCCCTTTTTTTGACCGTAAGTTCTATTTTATATATTTATTTTCATTTATCAACTGAATTTTTATTTTGTATATAAAACTGAATTTTTATTTTGTATATCAACTGAATTTTATTTTGTATATAAAACTGAATTTTATTTTGTATATAAAACTGAATTTTATTTTGTATATAAAACTGAATTTTAATTTTGTCTATCAACTGAATTTTATTTTGTATATAAAACTGAATTTTATTTTGTATATAAAACTGAATTTTATTTTGTATATAAAACTGAATTTTATTTTGTATATAAAACTGAATTTTATTTTGTATATGTTAGCCTACTTTGTGAACTAGGCAACACAAAGTCAGGAAACCAAACATTGAAGGGTATTTTTAATTATGAGACTTCGGTTCGGATTGGAGGAAAACACTACAATTCAGATTGATAGCTGCAGTTATTCGGATCGGGTCAGAGCAACATATCGGTTCGGATCGGATAGAGTCCTCTGTTCGGATCAGTGATCTCTTACTGGGTAGATTGGTAAGGCATATCTAGTCGGATCGGAAGGCATATCTAATCGGATCGGAAGGCAACTAAATCTCGAATGGATCGGAAAGCCACCTGTTTGCCACAACAACGGAACGGAGCGGAACAGGTTAGAGAAGGAGAGTCGCACCCAAGTCAATCCGGTTCGGATCGGGTATCCCGATCCGAACCCCTTATTTGCGCGTCTCCGACCCGAACCCATAATCCATGTTACTCTCCTGCAAAATCGCCTGGATAACCGGACCGACTATGACTAATTCCTACCTATAACGTCCTTCCCTTTGATGCGTTGTCAACATGATAGTTCATCCGAACCCGAAGAGAGTGCGATGGATGACACGTGGCCCGACCCGGATCAAATCTCAAGCAAATTCACACCTATAAATACCCCGTCTGGAGATAAAGAGAAGGATCTTTTTTCAGCACTTTGAGAATTCAACTACCTCCATCATCCGAACCCTATTACTCCCGGAGAATCCAAATCATCTTTCATCATTTGTTTTAATCAATTGAGTGAATAAAAGTGAGTTGTGAGTGAATCTTACATTGTATTTGCAACTGAATTATTGAATATAGTGAAAGATAAGTGGACGTAGGCATTTCTTCGCCGAACCACTATAAATCCTGTGTGTTCATTTTTATTTTTGTCTCATTTAATCTTGTTTCTAATCAATTTGGGTGTTAGAACCACTTTTGGGTCTAACATTTTGGTGCTTTCACTGAGAACCTCATCTAAATTCTTTATTTTCCGGGATTTCTCTCTACTTTTTGGACCGTAGAGTTCAAAGAAGTAAATCCTTAAGTTTTTTCGCTCTTTCATATTCGTTGAAGTAATTGTCAAAGACTCATGGCCAAAGGAAAAGGCAAGGAAGTTCAGTCTGTTCGAGGAAATGGAGCTGGCGAAGATCAGCAAAATGCTGTAGTAACAAGGTCTCGGGGGCAGAGTTCAGCAGCAGGAAGAATCAATGCAGGAAATCCGAACCGACAGCAGGGGGAGAGCTCCGATCCGATCCGGATAGGAGACTCTGAAGCAGTGCATTCCCCCAATCTGAACCGACCCGAGCTGCTCGCTGCGCACCGATCCGACCAGGCACCCCAGCTCCGATCCGACCCGACTTCCTACCTCCGATCCGACCTGATGCTTGGTGAAGCTGGAACCTCTACTCGAGTCCCTACGAATGCTCCAATTCCAGCTGCCAGGGTTGATGATCAGGTCAATCCATCTGCGCCCATCACTCAAGGAGATTTCTCGCGCTTGCTTGACATGCTTGAGAGCACAAGGGAAGCTATGAAAGTTCATGAGCGCACTAATCTCATGATGCAGGAAAATATGAGGCTCATGAGTCGGGAGATTAGTGAACTCCGTCGGCAAAGAACTCCATCACCGGTTCGTCACACACCAGTAGACCAGTCTTCATCTTCCGAGGAAGAGAGGCACCGTGAACGAAGGCCACTCGAACGACCTCAGAACGTGGAGCAGCTGACATTTGGATCTTTGGGATCTCGTGAGGATATCGCACGAGCATTAGGAAACGATGACCCCACTCGGGGGCAAAGACTCCAGTCCCCTCTTCCCGAGATCGACCGGGAACGCAGGGAACGGAATCGAGCAGAGACAGCTCGAAGAAGAAGAGCATCTCCTGAGCGAGAGCCCAGAAGGAGCTCGGACACCAGGGCCAGGGAACCTGAGCGGCCTCTAACTAATGCTGATGTACAGGCGATGGTTCGCCAAATTATGTCCGAGAGCCGGAATTATACAAATGAAGACTATGGCATTGAGCGAAGCCATACTCCGTTCACCGATGATATCCTCGACTTCCAATTTCCCCGACGCTTTAACTTGCCACAAATGGACAAGTACAACGGAAGGACTGACCCGGGACAGCATTTGATGAGGTATTCGTGGCTTATGAATGCTGCTGCTGCCCCAGATGAAGTGAAGTGCAAAGCGTTCCCAATCTACCTAGAAGATGTGGCATTGTTCTGGTTTACCCGACTTCCTCCTCGCTCGATTTCTAATTACAAGGAACTAAGCGAGCGTTTCATGAACCAGTTCCGACTACATGCCCGAAAGTCCAAAAGTGTTATTGAATTATCGAGAATCAAACAGGCACCGGGAGAATCTCTAAGGGCATATCTTGATCGTTTTAACCAAGCTGTAACTGAGGTCAGTGACCCGCATGAGCCCACTATTCTGATGGCACTGAAGGAAGGTGTCGATCCTGAATCTGAGTTCGGAGACTACCTTTCTGGGAAGACACCCCCCACAAGGGAGATATTCTACGAAAAAGCCGATATTTATTTAAGGCGAGAGGAGGCCAGGGCAAACCGAAAGAGAAAGTCTGAGACGACTTCAAAGGAGAATGTGCAGAGTAATATCGCCGTGAAGCAGTCGGGGGAGAATTCTGGCAAGGTTGAAGTAAATGTAGGAAACAAGGGTGGAAACAGCAATACTGGAAATGGGGGAAACAACAACAACAACCGTAATTCGAGCGGTAACAGAAGAAACAGAAATAGGGGAAGTGACCCTAACAAAAGGCCCCGATTCCAGAACTACGAGAATTATACACCATTGAATGACACCCTGGAAAATATTTACCTGGATACATACAATGTGTTGCAGTACAAAAGACCGCCACCTCGTGATTCGACAGAGAAAGAAATGGCGACAGGGAAATTTTGCTTGTTTCATGGAACTCATGGACATTCGACCAATGAATGTCGGCATTTGAGGGATGTGATTGAGAAGCTGCTGCATGAAGGAAAGTTGGATGAGTACAAGGTTGCCCCGAGGGACAGGGGGCAAGGAGAGCAGGCTCCAAAACAGATCCTACCTGCTCCCAAGCCTACAGCGCAGCAGAAAGGAAAAGGGATTGTCATCAACTCCATAGTAGGCGGACCTCACCCGGCAATTCGAAGTTTCAGATCAATGGATCAATATGTGAATGCTGCCAAGCATCTAGACGTGAATGAAGGTGATGATTTGGAAGATGTCACTCCAATAAAACAACAGAAGACCATGTTTGACGACGTGGTATTTCGAAGCCGAGACAATACTGGGATACAATCACCCACCAATGATCCGTTGGTTATTACTACCACCATTGGGCCGGCCTTGGTCCATAAGGTATTAGTAGACAACGGTAGTTCCGTTAATATCTTGTTCAAGAAGTCATTTGATCAGATGAAGCTTGAGTCCGAAGATCTGAAGCCTTGTGAAGGATGGATTAGAGGCTTCAACGGGGCGTCGACAGCCCCCCTGGGATACATAGAGTTTACCGTGACCCTGGGGCAAGGAGAACGTAGAAGAGTGCGAATGCTTCAGTTCGTAGTATTGGACGTAGATTCGCCTTACAACGCGTTTTTGGGGAGACCTGCCCTCGCTGAATTTAGAGTTTGTATTGCCCCTTGGAGTAATGAGAGGGGATCAGGTTTCCGGACGGGCCTGCTATGTGGCTGAGTTAAAAATGTTGATGAAAGGACGTGACGTTGAGAGTAAGGATGCCTCGTCTCCCTCAAAGGGGGACTCGGCATAGCAATTAGAGAAATTGACCCCAAAGGAGTTGTTCAAAGGAACACCTGAAGACCTGGATCCTAGAAAAGACGAGGAACCAGAGGCTAGGAATGCAACTCCTAATGAAGCGACCGTGGAAATTCCCATTGATGAAGCTGATCCGACAAAAGTTTTGAAAATTGGTTCTCAATTGGATCCAAGTCGAGCTAAAGAACTAACGGACTTCTTGAAGGCAAACCTGGACGTGTTTGCCTGGACCCATGCTGACATGTGTGGGATATCGCCATCCATTATAAGTCACAAATTGAATGTAAATCCGAAGCATCCACCTGTGAAGCAAAAGAGACGCATGCTGGGCCCAGAGAGGTCGGCTGCTCTCAAAGAGGAAGTAGAGAAGTTGAAGCAGAATGGATTTATTCGAGATTCGACATATCCCGACTGGATATCGAATCCCGTTTTAGTAAAGAAGCCAAACGGAAAGTGGCGGACTTGTATTGACTTTTCAGATTTGAATAAAGCTTGCCCGAAAGATAGTTTCCCACTTCCCAGGATTGACCAGCTTGTAGACTCGACAGCAGGTCATGAACTTCTTTCTTTCATGGACGCATACTCTGGATACAACCAAATTCCTATGCACGTACCAGACCAAGAGCATACGAGTTTCATTACGAATTTAGGGCTATATTGTTATGTTGTAATGCCATTCGGGTTAAAAAACGCTGGAGCTACTTATCAGCGCTTGGTAAATAGAATGTTTTATGATCAAATAGGAAAAACTATGGAAGTTTATGTGGATGATATGCTTGTCAAATCGAAGCAGTCTTCCAGTCATACGCAAGACTTAGCGGAAATGTTTGGCATCTTGCGAAAGTATCGGATGAAATTGAATCCTCTGAAATGTTCATTTGGAGTGGCATCGGGAAAGTTCCTTGGCTTTATTGTGAGTTCCCGAGGAATTGAAATCAACCCTAGCCAGATAGCAGCGATTAGAAACATAGAAGAACCGAAAAGAATTAAAGACGTCCAAAGTCTGGCAGGGAAAGTAGCGGCGCTGAGTAGATTCATCTCCAAAGCCACAGATAAATGTGTTCCGTTTTTTGATTTGATAAAACGGGGAAAGAAGAACTTCCAATGGACTCCGGATTGTGTTGAGGCCTTTCGAAATCTGCTGGAACTGCTAGAGAAACCGCCAATTTTACCAAAGCCTATAGATCATGAAGAATTGTTTGTTTACTTGGCGGTCTCGGCTCACGCTGTCAGCACAGCCCTGGTTCGAGAAGATAACAAAGTACAAAGGTCGGTGTATTATGTAAGTAAGAAATTGGCAGCGGTAGAGCGCAACTACCCAAAGATTGAGAAGCTTGCTTACAGCCTCCTGATCGCATCCCGAAAACTTCGTCACTATGTCCAAGCCCATCCAATAACCATATACACCGACCAGCCCTTAAGGCAGGTATTGCAGAGACCCGAAGCATCGGGAAGGTTGATCAAATGGAACATAGAGCTAAGCCAGTTTGATTTGAATTTTCAACCACGAAAGTCAATCAGGGGGCAAGCTCTAGCAGACTTTATTGCGGAGTTCACCATTCCAGAGAAGGAAATAATCAATGACCGAGTGGTTAAGTCCGAGGATGAGCTAGAGATGAATCCATGGAAATTATATACAGATGGAGCTAAAAATGACCGAAGGTCCGGAGCTGGAATTGTCTTAGTCACTCCCGAGGGACGGTCGTTATATTACGCCCTGCGATTAGAATTTTCGGCAACTAACAATGACTCTGAGTATGAAGCCCAGATTGCCGGGCTGAAACTTGCTAAAGACCTCGGAGTAAAAATGATGGACATATTTTGTGACTCTAAGATTGTTGTTTGTCAAGTACGAGAGGAGTTTGCGGCTCGAGGACCTCGGCTCATTGCCTACCTCAAGAAAGTGAAAGAGCTATTGAATAGCTTAGAGCGGTACAACATAACACATATTCCCAGAATTGAAAACCAGAAAGCGGACAGACTGGCAAAACTGGCTAGTTCCGACAATCCAGAAGAGACTGAAGTAATTCCAATTGAAACATTGGAGTTGCCAAGCTTTGAGTCAATGGAAATTGAATTCACTTTTGAAGCAGAGCCAGAGAAGGAGTGATGGATGACTCCAATTAAGAATTTCCTTAAGAATGGGACACTCCCTTCAAAGAAGAGTGAGAAGAGAGCTGTAGTTCGCAAAGCTACCAGATATGTCATACAAGATGATACCCTCTATCGACAAGGATTTTCTATGCCCCTGTTACGATGTATCGCACACGACGACATCAAGCGTGTACTAAGAGAAGTACACGAAGGTGAGTGTGGAGATCATACAGGAGGTCAAACCTTAGCAAAGAAAATATTGCGATACAGATACTTCTGGCCTACAATCAATAAAGATGCAGCTGATTATTCACGACGCTGCGATAAGTGCCAGAGATTCGCCAAAATCCCCCGGGCACCGTCGACCCAACTTAAATAAATGGTGAGTCCTTGGCCATTTGCCACATGGGGAATTGATATCATTGGAGTTCTACCAATTGCTAGAGGAGGAGCTAAGTATGCAATAGTGGCCGTGGACTATTTTACGAAGTGGGTGGAAGCTGAGCCCCTGACCAAGATCACAACGAGAAAGGTGATAAGTTTTGTGGTCAGAAATATCATATGCCGATTCGGGATCCCAAGGACGATTATTACTGACAACGGGACCCAATTTGATAGCACTAAGTTCAGAAATTTTTGCCAGAAGTATAAGATAGACAAACGATATACTGCAGTTGCCTATCCGCAATCGAATGGGCAAGTAGAGGCAATAAACAAAGTTATAAAATCCATCCTCAAGAAGAGGTTAGAGCGTGCAAAGGCAAGATGGGTTGATGAATTGCCCCTAGCTTTGTGGGCATATCGAACAACATTTAAAACGGCCACCGGTCATACCCCTTTTTCTCTCTCCTTTGGCTCAGAAGCAGTAATTCCACTTGAACTGAAAGTTCCTTCCCACAGGGTGACATATTACGACCCGATGACGAATCGGGCGCTCTTACTTGAGTCTCTTGATGAAGTCGAAGAGAAAAGGGACGAAGCAGATTTGCGTGCAGCAAGACATCGGCGTCAGATGGCACGCTATTATGATAAAAAAGTTCGCTTCAGAACTTTTGAACCAGGAGATTTGGTGCTAAAGAGAGTTTTTCCGTCCCTTCCTCACCTCGGCCCAAAATGGGAAGGACCCTTTGTCATCCAACGGAAACTTGAAAAAGGAACCTTCAAGTTAACGACCGTAGATGGCGAAGAAATCCCTCGAGCATGGAATGCCCAGCACTTAATGCGATATTTGGATTAGAAATGCTGTACTTTTTGTTATTTTTCCTGTGAACTCTGTAATAAGGCACGACTTGCCTTGGGAAAATCCGATGATATGAATAAAGGACTATAAAGTGGATGTAGGCTACGACTTAGCTGAACCACTATAAAAATATTGTGTGTTATTTATTTTTATGCATTTACATTCATCAGTTATTCTGTGGTGATTATAAAATACAGGATAACTCAGAGCCTAAAAAGGTTGAAAACAGTTTAGACATAAAAAGAAGCACAACGATTATTTGTGCAATAAGACATAAAAGAATGAGAAAACGACATTCTTAACTCTAACTCTCCAGAGAAAGAGAGAGAGTATAAAAGCGTCTCCGACCGAGCGCTGAAAAAGAGATTCTCCTCCTAACTCTAACTTTCCAGAGAGAAAGAGAGTATAAAGGCGTCTCCGACTGAGCGCCGAGAAAGAAATCTTTCCCCGTTGAGAGACCGGGGAATGAATAGATGACTAAGCTCGAACTCTAACTCTCAAGAGAAAGAGAGAGAGTATAAAAGAAATGCCAGAAAAGACGACAGGTATTGATGACACAGGAAGTGTTATCCCGACAGAAAGTCGGGAGCTTTCAGATTGCTTGGTTAAGCATTGAATAACTTGTGGAAATTGACTGGGGACACGTATGCATACGCATATTTCCCCCTTCCACGACTTCGTTTCATAACTATAGACATGCATTTGTACATAAGTGCAGAACTACTAACAAATAAACATTGCAAAAAGTGAATTATTTTTATTTACAAATGAATGAATTTGTACAGGGAAATAACTAAAAAAGAAAGTGCAGGAGCTGCTTTTGCAGCAGCAATTATTGGTTCACAAAGATGCTAAAAAGAATACAGGGGAATCCGCTACTTAGGTTTGGAATGAGCCTTAGATTTCTTGGCGGCTTTCTCCGCATCCTTTGCTTCCTTCTCGGCTTCAGTCAAGATTCGTTTTGTTTTCTTTTTCCCTGAAGATGCGGTACTGGAGCCAGTAGACTTCTTCCCGGAGGGCGGGACACTGGAATCAAGAGAAGATTTTTTAGCAAGTTCTTCGGTAATAGATCTAGTTGAGAGCTTAACAACTAACCTTGATCCCGCATCCACAACTGCGAGGGGCTTGAGGACCTCAGGGTCTAGTTCTTCGGCCTTTAATTGCAAGCGCTTATCTTGATCAGCCTTCATGGCAGCCAAGGTAACGTCATCAGCGCTTTTCGACTCCCCAGTTATTGCAACTTCCGGTTCCTCTTCATGCCCCCCGTCTCCTCCGTCGTCCTTCAAAGCTGCTATTATTTCTTCGTCATGAGGAGGGGTGACCTTAGTTGGCTCACTTCCTTCTCCCGAGTCTACAGGAGCAGCCTTGTCTTCCCCTTCTTTGGCCCTATCAGCGGGCTTTGTCCCAACGGCAGCTCCTTGAGCTACATCTATCTTTTTGGATGATTCAACACCTACAGAATGAGAAGCAACGGTTATCAACTCGGGCGAAAACAAAGGGTCTCTCGTCGATTGTTCAATCACGTGGCGAAAGGTAGAAATAGCTTTGGTAAATTGAGGAGAGAAGATAGGGATACCTTCTAAAGACTTTTCAGCGGGGGTGACTACGACCTCTGGGGTTATTTCAGGAATGGGAGATAACAAAGTGGTTCGAGGAATTCCCGGATTTTCGGGATCATACCCTTCTACTTCGGGAGTTGCAGGAGCAGAAGAAGAGGAACCAGCTTCGGGAATGGTTTTTTGTTTGGACATCCGTCTCTCTTCTTCCATGGCCTCAGCAATAAGGCGGCGCCCTTCAGCTAGGCGCTCCGGTTCATCGTCTCTCAAGTATTTCTCCATCAGTTTATCTTCATCAAGAGAATCGACCTTAAGTTCTTCTTTTTCCCACTCGATAATTTGATTCCATACTTGAACCAGAGTGGATGGATAGTCCTCGATCCAAGAAATGTTTCGACGACGAATAATGTGCGCGAAGAATTCAATCATTAGCTCGCCGAAGCCCTGAATCTCAACCTCCGCCTCAGATAATTGCTTGCGGGCCTCCTCCGCAGATTTAATAGCACATTCCACATTGCCCTCGGCCAAAGCAGCCCTGTTCTCTACCTCCAAATACTTCGAAGCCAAGTCAGCATTCTTCTTTTCTAATTCGGCACTCCTTTTTGCTAACTCGGCGTTTTTCTGTTCAAGCTCAGCATAAGCAAGGCGTATCTTAGCAGCCTCTGATTTGGCCTCGCCGGCCTGCTTTTTCAACTCAGAACGCTCCTGAGTGTGGGATTCAAGCAAGTCGTGATAGCGTTTTTGCGTGTCCTCAAACTGTTGTTTGAAATTAGAAGCCTTCTTTTGATCGACAGCTAGTTGAGCTTGAGTGTCTTCAAAGTCTTTTCCTAGGGCTTTTAGAGCCTTGGCATCCTCCTCCGCGGTCTTTTGCATTGAATCAGTGTTTGTCATTAGAGTGCGGATGATTCTAGAAAGATTGCGGGAATACTTGAACATCTCGGTATATTGTTTTTCCACCAAATCAATCTTTGCTTTGGCTTCCTCTGCCCAATTAGACGAAATAGGTTCAAGGGCAGGTAAAAAAGTCAGAGTTTTGAAGTAGTGTTCGGGAAATTGCTCTTCCAAATATGCCCGTTTTATTGCAGTTCCCGCATCTGGTGGGGGAGGAGCAAGGATTGTCAATTCAGTGTCTCTTCCTGAAGAGGATTCGGTAGTCCCTTTGTCTGTCCTAGGTCGTTTAGTAGCAGGGACCTTTTGCTTACTTCGAGACCCGGTTTCTCTTGGAGGAGTTTTCTCTCTACTCCGCTTTTCATGGGAGGAAGTGGAGTCTTTAGATGGTGGTCTATCCTCCTCCCTGCGACCTTGATAGCTCTTATATTTCTCTTGTTCCGGTCGAACTGGTGAGCGGGAGCGTGAGGGTCGAGAACGATAGGGATCGTAAGGTCTTCTCTCCTCCCTACCACGATCATCCCGGCGATCATGCTCGACATCCTGAGGAGGATTGGACATGCTGCGACGAAGCTTTCTTATATCATAATAGGATCGAGACATTGTACCTGCACGATAAAATAAGCGAAGTTTAGAATTAATGGATTCATGAAGAAAGAAGTGCAACGAATGCTAAATGTTGTGGTGTAAAGTGCATCCTAAGTGGTGTGTGTACCCCCAACCAACCCGAGTCTGAAGCTAGACTAGTGCGGGCAGGCTCTTTGGCTTTAGCGGGAGTAGTTTCTTCGGAAGAAGTGAAGACTAAAGGATCCTTCCTGAAATCCTCTGAAATATATATAGTCTCAGGTAAGGGGAGATCCCCCAAACCCTGAAATATGTGCTCATCAGTGCTAGGAACATCCCCTTCGGAAGCGTGAAGTGGCGACTCTTGGGAAGATTTTGACTTGTCTAGAGAAGTAGTTTCCTCGGGGGCAATATACCCTTCACGATGTTTTTCGGCCAGATTAGCCAATTCATCGTCTTGTGTGGAAGAGGGAGAAGGTGAAGTTTGAAGAGGAGCTGTAGGAATTCCCGAGCCTTCTCCTATCTCTGGAACTATCTCCACTGGAGGAATGTATGCATAAGGGACCGTCCCATGACCGATGCTACGGAAAACGGATAGCAGCCCGTGAAAGTGAAGGTATTCATCTTTAAGGACCTCATCGATAGTCAGGAATTTTTGATCGCCATTGAGAAGTCGGTGCATCCGATCAAAGAACACCTGATCTGATATCTGTTTGGGATTGTCGACTGCAAACAAAAAGGACAACAGGTCAGGGTGATGATTCAAGTGTACAGAGTCCGAATTCAGAAAATCAACGCTTTACTTGATTTTGTCCATCTCCTGGCGCATCCAGACTGTTGCTTTATATAGAACCATTCTAGTCTGGAATCTCCAGCTTTACTGCTAAATGGTGTAGAGATTATCTTCCTTTTTGGGACTGATTCAAAGTAGCAAAAAGATGGAGTTTCTCTAGTCCGATGTTTGAAATTATAGAAGAAATGAACATCATCGAACGTGAGCTCTACGCCTAGGATTTCACGATATGCTATGTACAAGGTATGCAAATAGGCATATGAATTGGGATGCAACTGCATGGGGGCAATCCGCATTTGTCTTAAGAAATCAACGATGAAAGGAGAGAATGGAGGAATGGCGCCGACCATGCACATCAATCGAGTGACCGTCATATATCCTTCTGGAGGGTTGTGGGGACGGTCAGAGCGTGAGGGCACTAGGGTGTCCCTTTTCATTATTCCATATATTAGACAAATTCGAACAAGTCGATCGTTGTCAATTGTTGATTCAACGGAGTCTGAGGGTGATTCCAATATGATGGCTGATTCAAATTCATCGGGTGCTCGATTATCACCAATCCCTCCTTCCTCCTCGAAACCCAGAGAAACTTCATTCTCTGAAGACACCTCGTCGCTTTCCCGATGACCAACCCCGTAATCTGGACCCTCACTGTCCCATTCCGGATCAGACGAAGAAGATATATCCTCAAGAGTGATTTTGTTAGAAGTTTCCGGAGCTTCTTTCCTCTCAGCTAGACGGGAAGAGCGTCTGGGCCTCATTGTCATGGAACTATTGAAGAAGCAATAGCACGGATTAGAGTAAATTATTCCGTGCTTCCCTTTGTGTATGTGTGTGAACTAAAGTGTGTGCAGCAAATGTGGGAAATGCAAAATAAAAGTACAGCAATGTAAGACGAAGCTTTGAAGGGAAAGTGATAGTCGGAGTTGTTCTTAATTCTCGTTTATGTTCGCAAGGCACTATCCTAACTGTCCACGAAGTTATTGTCTAGAGTGAATGTTAGTTGAATTAGTTGGGTAGTCTTTGTGTGCCAAGTTTGATACGTTCGGTTCGGTTCGGATATGCATATGAAAATTGGCTCAATACAAATACAGATATAGGGTCGGTTCGGATGCTTCATTAAAGCAAGGTCAGTTCAAGACAAGGGAAACAATGGGTTCGGATAAAGGACTGATCTGATCGGATCGGGCGACCTGATCCGAACCGAAGCAGCATCACTTAACCAGTCCATTTACTTCAACCCCTTATCCCATTCTCTTCTCCGACCCGAACCGACATTTTCCTTTCTTCCCGTCTTTCTAAAGTATGCAACCCGAACCGATCCCCTTTCCTTCTCCTTCCTTTCTGCTCCTTCGTCTCCTACCCGAACCAACTCCAATTTGTCATCACGCTCTTCATCTTCTTCCTCTTTCTCCCCACTCACAAACAAATCCATTCCATTACCGAAGCTCCAGTTGAGGACAAATATTTGCCCTCTCCAACCTATCAGCGCCTCGAAGTGATGGCAGATCCACCAGTAACGACGTGGAGTTCAAGCAAAGCCCCGTGGCTAAACCATCCCAATCAACCACGAATTGAAATCAAGAGCAGTTATAACGAAGTTATTCGAGATTAAAAAAGCTACCTATATGTCTGATTTGAGAAACCTACGAGGAATAGTTTCAGGATACCGGAGTTTCTGAAGTTTTCGATACTAGGGTTTGGAAGCGGCGGCAGAAAAGAAGAAGAAAAGAAAGAAGACGGTGGTGGATTTATATAGGGGGTGGTGTTGACTCCTCATATTCCTATTCTTTCTCACCCACTCGAACTTGAGTGAAGGCCCAGTAGCACAACTCTGCCTGAAGGCCCAATGTCCAAGAACCAAATCCACGAAAACGCATCAGATCGGAATCCGAACCGAATAAATTTCACACATTGATTTAGCATCCGACTCGAATTGAGTTCAGAAGAGAGATAAAAGAAAAGCATACCCGAGAGAAGCACTATGTGTCGTGAAGAACTTCCGGACTTAAATCAAAAGTGAAGAAAATGAATCAAACATTTCATGACATATATATAGGCGATAAGAGACATGGTTTCATGGAGCAACGCATCTCCACAACGAATAGAAATGACTTTCTGAAGATTCAATCTCAAGGACTAGTATTCGAACAACATCAAAGCACGCTTCATCTCCAACAGAAGCATCCTTTGAGGGGGCAAAATGTTAGCCTACTTTGTGAACTAGGCAACACAAAGTCAGGAAACCAAACATTGAAGGGTATTTTTAATTATGAGACTTCGGTTCAGATTGGAGGAAAACACTATAATTCAGATTGATAGCTGCAGTTATTCGGATCGGGTCAGAGCAACATATCGGTTCGGATCGGATAGAGTCCTCTGTTCGGATCGGTGATCTCTTACTGGGTAGATTGGTAAGGCATATCTAGTCGGATCGGAAGGCATATCTAATCGGATCGGAAGGCAACTAAATCTCGAATGGATCGGAAAGCCACCTGTTTGCCACAACAACGGAACGGAGCGGAACAGGTTAGAGAAGGAGAGTCGCACCCAAGTCAATCCGGTTCGGATCGGGTATCCCGATCCGAACCCCTTATTTGCGCGTCTCCGACCCGAACCCATAATCCATGTTACTCTCCTGCAAAATCGCCTGGATAACCGGACCGGCCATGACTAATTCCTACCTATAACGTCCTTCCCTTTGATGCGTTGTCAACATGATAGTTCATCCGAACCCGAAGAGAGTGCGATGGATGACACGTGGCCCGACCCGGATCAAATCTCAAGCAAATTCACACCTATAAATACCCCGTCTGGAGACAAAGAGAAGGATCTTTTTTCAGCACTTTGAGAATTCAACTACCTCCATCATCCGAACCCTATTACTCCCGGAGAATCCAAATCATCTTTCATCATTTGTTTTAATCAATTGAGTGAATAAAAGTGAGTTGTGAGTGAATCTTACATTGTATTTGCAACTGAATTATTGAATATAGTGAAAGATAAGTGGACGTAGGCATTTCTTCGCCGAACCACTATAAATCCTGTGTGTTCATTTTTATTTTTGTCTCATTTAATCTTGTTTCTAATCAATTTGGGTGTTAGAACCACTTTTGGGTCTAACAGTATATAAAACTGAATTTTATTTTGTATATAAAACTGAATTTTTATTTTGTATATAAAACTGAATTTTATTTTGTATATAAAACTGAATTTTTATTTTGTATATAAAACTGAATTTTTATTTTGTATAAAACTGAATTTTTATTTTGTATATAAAACTGAATTTTTATTTTGTATATCAACTGAATTTTATTTTGTTTAAAAACTGAATTTTATTTTGTTTAAAAACTGAATTTTATTTTGTTTAAAAACGGAATTTTATTTACTTTAAAAATATAATTTTTATATATTGAACTTCGAAATAAAAATATGATTTTTATATATTGAACGTCGAAGTAAAAATTCGTTTTTTATATATTGAGTAACGAAGTAAAAATTCGATTTTTATATATGTAGTGGCTACGGGCAACGAAGATGACGAAGATGCGATGACGTTGAAGATTTTTCTGAATGAAGAGTCAAGATGATTGGATAGCTTTGGGTGAGAACTTCTCACTCAAAATTCTATTTCTAGTAATATATATATACTAGGATGTAGACGGTGTTTAGTAGCACCCGACACCCGTCATCCACAGACCATGGATGGCTTGTTTGTTAAATTGTTTGGTTGAGTAGTTAGTTAGAATATTTGATTGAATGGGAATTGTTTGGTGAAATTGAATGGTTTGATTGATGTGTGAATGGCGTGGACCTTCACTAGACCGGGGATAAGGCTAGGCCTCGTCCCGTTTCTAGTATCGTGCCGTTATGCCGCCAAAATTTTCTAAAATATGTTAGAAAGATAAAAATATTATTTTATTTAAAGAATGAACTTAATAGAAATTCATATGTTGGAATAAAATGTTTTATCGTTAAAAATATAATTTTTAACGTGAATGTGAATAAATAAATATTCATTTACAAACCAGACGGTTTGTTTATGTACACCTATTTGAAGGACATTGATTGGGACGATAAATTTTACACATCGCCCAACTGCACGAATAAAAATCTGTGTTTGATTGTTTGAAACCCCACACGGGTGTTGGGATGAAATTTGAAGTTCACTCATCCTGATTGATTAAATATGTCGATCGATTGATTGACAGGCTGTTATAAGCGTTGAATATCTATATTTGATGCTTATACAGTGTAGTGCACTTTGGTTGATGGTTGATTATTTTTCAATGCTATTATATACATGTGTTGTATGGAAATCCATATAATTAACTTTATATGGTAATTGATTGGGCCTCATTCCAATTTGAAAAATAAAGAATATTATAAAATAAAAGTTCATGTGTTGACAGTACTCATTCATTGAGATTGGTCATGTGTTGAACGAAATATTTTAGTAATAAAATTTACATCTTTGTAATATAAAATAAAAGTTCATGTGTTGACAGTACTCATTCATTGAGATTGGTCATGTGTTGAACGAAATATTTTAGTAATAAAATTTACATCTTTGTAATATAAAATAAAAGTTCATGTGTTGACAGTACTCATTCATTGAGATTGGTCATGTGTTGAACGAAATATTTTGATAATAACAGCTATTTTGAAAAAGAAATATTTGAAATAGAATATTTGAAAATAGAAATTTATGAAGCCGTGTTGATTAGTTTGACGCCATTTTGACGTGAACGATATTTATATCGATATATAACGATTTCGAAATGAATTGAATATATAACGATTTCGAAATGAATTGAATATATAACGATTTCGAAATGAATTGAATATATAACGATTTCGAAATGAAATGAATTGAAAACGATTTCGAAATGAATTGAATTGAAAACGATTTCGAAATGAATTGAAAACGAATTCAAATTGAATTGAAAACGAATTGAAATGAATTCAAATTGAATTGAAATGAATTCAAATTGAATTGAAATTTGAATTGAATAGAAATGAATTTTAAAACGAATTTATAAAGAAGAATTCAATTTTGATTTGAATTGAAATGGAAGTTGAAATTGTTTTTGAAACGAATTTAAAACTATTTATATAATTCGTTTTAAATAGAAATCGACGAAATATATATTATATATATTATATATATAATATAATGGCCTGAATAGAACGCGCCGCGGCAGTTCGTGAATTTCGACCATTTATTTCAAACGGACATTACGGGAGATCCGACCGTCGGATTCTCCTAAAACCGGAACCGTTGGGTTTGTATCGAAAAGAGCTTTCTAATGAATATTTGAAATTTGAAATCTAACGGTTGGATTTGGAGTTACGTCCAAATCAAATTTGAAAAAGGTCGCTGTAAGTGCAGTTCGATGGCCGTTGATGGAAATCGACTGTACGGGCCTTGATAAAATTATTAAAAATAGTAATAATTTGTGTAAAATCATAAGAAATGATTTGGGAAGAATTGGGATGAAAAACTCTATATTTGAAAAGATAAAAATAGATTTTTATCGAATTGAACTAGTTTTGAACTAGAATTATAATTCTGTTTATTTTTAAATAAATAAATTGAATTCGAAAAGGGTTTTAAAAATAACCAAAATTTCCAATGATTGCATTGGAGTGGATTTGAATCGAAATTGTCTTCGGAATATTTCGATGTTGGAATTCGTGATTATACAGATGTTGTTATGGAAATTTGAAAGATATATATTTATATCGTTATTTCCAATACGACATTTGTTAGTCGTAGAATTCGATATTGAATATAAGCCGATATATTTTCTATTCAGAGCCTTGTATTGAATATCGAATGTGATTTGGGTTTGTCGTGAATGGTGTCTTCACTAACACTGTTCTTGAACCCAGTTGAGAAAAGATTAAATCTTTTTATTTAGATTTAATGAAGTTTACCAATTAAATAATATTTAATTGGAATTGAATTGGTATTGATTTTTGGGTTTATCGTGAACAGTGTTTTAAATAACACTTGTTCTTTAACCCGATAATTAATGGAATGTGATTTTGGGTTTATCGTGAACCGTGTTTTAAATGACACTGATTCTTTAACCCAATCGAAGATTAAAACTAAGTGGAGTTTTAATGAATCTTTAATTAGATTGAAAAGATCGAAAATGGAGTATTACCAGTTTTGCTCCAGGCGATAGTTAAATCTTTAATTAGATTTGAACGTGAAATGGTAATTGAATTTACCGATAACACTGTGGTGTTAGATATGAAGTACTACCAGTTTTACTTCATGGGATGAATAGATTGGGATGGGGAAATTAAAATAAATGATTACTTCGGTAAGGTTCGCTAATCCCGACTAGTTTGAATTGATATTCAAAAATAGATTAAAGAATAAATTTTAAAGAATTTATCTTTGATAAAATTAATGGGAACCTCTCCCTATGAATGTGAAATTTAGAAACTAACTGTCGGTTAGCCAAGCAGAATGGTTTTCTGGATATTGATCTGATGTTGGTTTCGGCCTTCGGGGTTAATATTTGGGGAATTATTCTCTTGATTAATTTACGGTTAGTGACTAATGAATTGGAATGAGGCGTATGTTGTGTTTGTGTAACACTTTTATAATATATACGCGAGTTATTCGGAAAGACCGGGTTTATCCCATTCTGAATAACTGATACGACGATAAGTCGAAGATGAAGACGGTGGTCGAAGGCCGGAGGTCTTCACGTCGTTTGGGTAATTACTGATGATCTTGATTGGGCTGTACACCCAAGAAGATGGAAACAGTTAGTGATCGTCCAGACGTACTTGGAGATCGATGGATATGCGGGGTACTAGGTGCCTCCGGTTTCGTTCAGACCCAGAACGGACTTATAAATGGACTGTGTGTCTGACATTGGATTTTAGTCTGTGTGATTGATCTCTATTAAATATATATCTATTTGGCGGCGGAGAATTTATTCTCTTGCTTAACGCCCTTCTCTGAGACGTACGAGCTCAGGGGTTATATATTGATGGATATCAAACGCATGGAGTGAATTGCCTGTGTGGCATGCCTAAGTGGCAATTGATCGAGGCTTCTGTTGAAAAGCAAAGTCTTGTGGTGATGATCAAAGCAAGGCCTTTGTGGCGTAGCTTTGTGTAACGTTTACCTCGCGTGTTTCACACCCGGTATGAACCAAAAACGGGAGACGGACCTCAGGGAGGGCATGCGTTTCCTTCTAGATAAAAAGTGGCGTCAGTGGTTTTACACGCCCTGACGAGTTTGACTTATGTGGTTGTTGCTGTTGCGAGGCGCCTCAGATTGATCGGTCGTTCTCGAACCGATGGAGTCATTTAGTTGGCTCGTTTACGCCCCATAGGGCGGGGAAACGCATGTTCAGGGTTTAAGTTTAATCCACATCGGTGGACCGGCCTTGACGATCCAAGGGTCACTCGAGCTCTGATCCTGAGACATGGGCTAGATTGTCTCGAATCGGTTGAGGACTATCTTTTGCCTCGGTTCATAGACAGAAATCCAATTTCCAAATACGTGACATTTGCGGTTTTATTTGTAAACCTATATATGGCGACATGATATATGGTACCCATGCCGCCTATGATTGATACTTATGATTTGAAGTTGTTTTATACACTATGCACTTATAATAGTATCCAATGATTTGTTTTAAACGTATCAAGCATTCTTTGGCTGTTATAAGGGAAAACCCTATCCCCCTGCTTGCGTTGCATTGTGTGATAGGACCTGGGTCTTATAACAGCTTCATTTTTCTTTATTTAGCATTGCGTTGTTTGTTTCATGCACTGGTATTCTTGGGAGGAAACCCGTTCCGTGTTATGCGGCGTGGTCCCTTGATTTACCTAACTTTGAAAATAAAGATTAATAACTGTTTTAGTTCTCACACCAGTCACATGACTGACCTGGAGTTTATTGTTTTAACCTAAACTCTGGGTGCCCTTATTTTGACACGGGCAGCTAGTAGTTTTGGTTTTGCAGATTTATATTCACAGGATCCTGGTTTACAGCTGGAATGATATCCGGAAAGCTTTGTATCCGTATATCTCTTCTAGTTGTGTATTGTATTATTTTCCGCTGCTATGTATTTAAATGTAATTTAAATCTCTGATATTTCTGTGTAATATTCATTCATACTCTGTATATTCTTGTAATCTGATGCATTGTTGTAATATACAATGAAATGTTCTTCTGTATGCGTTCTGTTTTGTCCTGTTCTCAAACGATAGGGCGTTTCGAACGACCTGGATCGGTTTAGCGACTGGTTCGGACCGAGCGAAATTCCTTGCCGTCACAGTTGGTATCAGAGCTTTGGTTTACAAAGCTCAGAGAACAAGGCACATTAGAACCATACGAAAGAATTCATCAGATAATTGGATTAGTAATATCCAATGGGATGGCTCGTTAGAGATAGGATCAGTAGTATCCTAGAACGAGTGTGAAGAGTATATTTTTGAAAATGAAAACAAATTTTTGTTTTGAAAATTTAAATCACTTATTCGTATTTGATTATTTAATTATATTGATGTGGACAATCCAGTATATATAGATTTTGCGTATACGTCTGATCCGCGTGTATTTGAAATTTTAATATATTGGATAGATATAGAATCACACTCTAGTCGCCCGAAGATGATATTGATGATAGCGATCGCATCATCAACATTTATGTTCGAGTTTCGAAGGTGTGATTTCTATATATTTCCATTAGGCTGGTGTGAGAACCAAAACTTATTTAGTTAGAACACCTTGTTGTGAATTGGCATCAAAAACAAGATTTTCAGTATATGTATCAAAATTATGAATTTGATAATCTAATTCACTAATTGATTGATGTTTGTGTTGTTTGTTTATTTGTTTGCTAATTTTTAACCAATTAGCCTAATTGAACCAAATATTAAATTGTATTGAAAATTGGTCGCATTTGCTTGCATATATGTACTTACCTTGAACAGGTCATAGCAAGGAGGCTAGAGCCAGAGAATAAAATTTGTTTGCCCGACAAATAGGTACATGTTTACTACATAATTTACTGTTTTGTTTGGGTGATGATGATTTTGTGAGCCTATTGGCTAGCCGCTTGGCTTTTTCTTTTTCTTTTTGAGATCTGAAGGACCGGGGAAGCTATTTGAAATTCCCCGATGCTCCCGGTGCAGGGGAGGTTATGGCGAAATTTTTCAAAAATTTAGGGTGTTAGCCAAATTTTTGAAATTTTTGAAAATTCTCAGAAACTGAAAGGTTGGAGAATGGAAGCCAGATCGAGCGTAGAGTTGATTAATCAAACCACTTTCGACTTTGTTCCTTTTCGGGGACGAAAAGTTTTAAGTGGGGGAGATTGTAACAACCCGAAAATCTGGGCCAGTTTAAAATTTTTATTTTGGCAATTTTAGCGAATTTTGAATATTTAAAATGAATTATTTTAAATAATATCGACGAGAAATTTATTTTGAATATGATTATAACGTATATATTATAAACGTCGTCGTTAGAATATATAATAATTATATATAATTATAAAAGGAATTGAAAATGGCGCGGTAGTTCGAAAATTCGATTTCTAATTTCAAATGAATATACAGAATTCCATATAAGTCAAAATTGAACGAAACAAGAAATATTTGAATCTGTATAACTGTATCTTTGTAACGAAGTTAACAAACTGAGATTTCATCTTAGAAATGATAAGATATGTCCAGTTTAAAATTAGAAATAGTCGCTGTGGAATTTATATATATTTTTATATATATAAGGCCCTTAAAAATAGGAATTTTGCAAACGACCTCGGATTTCGACGAAACCAGTTTTGTTGGGTCCGTGATGTAAAGTTATTGCTAGATTCCAAATTTCTTAATTTTTCGAATCAATATGTGAGCGTGGCAAAGGAAAACGCGTTTGACCAGTTTCAGTTGATTTTAATCGACTGGAAATTGGCCATTTTTCCAACGGTCTCGGAATTCGACGAAACTAGTTTTGTTAGGACCGTATCGTCAATACGAAGCTAGAAAATATTTTTCTGGAATTTTTCTAGTTAGTATGTGACCCCGGTAATTTGAAATATACGTTTAAAATTCAATATAGTGATTTAAATGTAAATTTAACAGAAACTGATTCAAACAGTCGAATCAGCCTACGTGGCATATCCCATTGTGTTCGGAATGGGGGTTAAACGCTATGGACGACAGGTGGTGGGCCTCGTTTAGATGACGTATGTAAAAGTCAGCTTATATAAAAAAAAAAAATTTAACAAAAAAAAAAAAACCTCTCCCCCTTTAACCGTTCTGCCCCCCCCTCATATTTTCAATCGAACGAAAAAAAAGAAAAAAAAAACCCTACGGATCTCGTTCTAGCCGCCAGCCCCCCCCCCCCCCCCCCGTTCATCGTCGCCGTCGAGCCGCCAAGGGAGGTGCTTCCCCATCGCCTTGACCTCGCCGCAACCCCCTGACCCTGCTGTCCTCTCTCTCTCTCTCTCCTTCCTCCATTCAAAACCGCACGCCCTAGCCTCGACTCGAACCACCGCTCTGACCTCCTGCGCCCACCGCGCCTTCCCCCACCACCCTCCGGCGCTGCAGCAGAGACCCCCCCTTTTTTTTGACCGTAAGTTCTATTTTATATATTTATTTTCATTTATCAACTGAATTTTTATTTTGTATATAAAACTGAATTTTTATTTTGTATATCAACTGAATTTTATTTTGTATATAAAACTGAATTTTATTTTGTATATAAAACTGAATTTTATTTTGTATATAAAACTGAATTTTAATTTTGTTTATCAACTGAATTTTATTTTGTATATAAAACTGAATTTTATTTTGTATATAAAACTGAATTTTATTTTGTATATAAAACTGAATTTTATTTTGTATATAAAACTGAATTTTATTTTGTATATAAAACTGAATTTTATTTTGTATATAAAACTGAATTTTATTTTGTATATAAAACTGAATTTTATTTTGTATATAAAACTGAAATTTTATTTTGTATATAAAACTGAATTTTATTTTATATATAAAACTGAATTTTTATTTTGTATATAAAACTGAATTTTTATTTTGTATAAAACTGAATTTTTATTTTGTATATAAAACTGAATTTTTATTTTGTATATCAACTGAATTTTATTTTGTTTAAAAACTGAATTTTATTTTGTTTAAAAACTGAATTTTATTTTGTTTAAAAACGGAATTTTATTTACTTTAAAAATATAATTTTTATATATTGAACTTCGAAATAAAAATATGATTTTTATATATTGAACGTCGAAGTAAAAATTCGTTTTTTATATATTGAGTAACGAAGTAAAAATTCGATTTTTATATATGTAGTGGCTACGGGCAACGAAGATGACGAAGATGCGATGACGTTGAAGATTTCTCTGAATGAAGAGTCAAGATGATTGGATAGCTTTGGGTGAGAACTTCTCACTCAAAATTCTATTTCTAGTTATATATATACTAGGATGTAGACGGTGTTTAGTAGCACCCGACACCCGTCATCCACAGACCATGGATGGCTTGTTTGTTAAATTGTTTGGTTGAGTAGTTAGTTAGAATATTTGATTGAATGGGAATTGTTTGGTGAAATTGAATGGTTTGATTGATGTGTGAATGGCGTGGGCCTTCACTAGACCGGGGATAAGGCTAGGCCTCGTCCCGTTTCTAGTATCGTGCCGTTATGCCGCCGAAATTTTCTGAAATATGTTAGAAAGATAAAAATATCATTTTATTTAAAGAATGAACTTAATAGAAATTCATATGTTGGAATAAAATGTTTTATCGTTAAAAATATAATTTTTAACGTGAATGTGAATAAATAAATATTCATTTACAAACCAGACGGTTTGTTTATGTACACCTATTTGAAGGACATTGATTGGGACGATAAATTTTACACATCGCCCAACTGCACGAATAAAAATCTGTGTTTGATTGTTTGAAACCCCACACGGGTGTTGGGATGAAATTTGAAGTTCACTCATCCTGATTGATTAAATATGCCGATCGATTGATTGACAGGCTGTTATAAGCGTTGAATATCTATATTTGATGCTTATACAGTGTAGTGCACTTTGGTTGATGGTTGATTATTTTTCAATGCTATTATATACATGTGTTGTATGGAAATCCATATAATTAACTTTATATGGTAATTGATTGGGCCTCATTCCAATTTGAAAAATAAAGAATATTATAAAATAAAAGTTCATGTGTTGACAGTACTCATTCATTGAGATTGGTCATGTGTTGAACGAAATATTTTAGTAATAAAATTTACATCTTTGTAATATAAAATAAAAGTTCATGTGTTGACAGTACTCATTCATTGAGATTGGTCATGTGTTGAACGAAATATTTTAGTAATAAAATTTACATCTTTGTAATATAAAATAAAAGTTCATGTGTTGACAGTACTCATTCATTGAGATTGGTCATGTGTTGAACGAAATATTTTGATAATAACAACTATTTTGAAAAAGAAATATTTGAAATAGAATATTTGAAAATAGAAATTTATGAAGCCGTGTTGATTAGTTTGACGCCATTTTGACGTGAACGATATTTATATCGATATATAACGATTTCGAAATGAATTGAATATATAACGATTTCGAAATGATTTGAATATATAACGATTTCGAAATGAATTGAATATATAACGATTTCGAAATGAAATGAATTGAAAACGATTTCGAAATGAATTGAATTGAAAACGATTTCGAAATGAATTGAAAACGAATTCAAATTGAATTGAAAACGAATTGAAATGAATTCAAATTGAATTGAAATTTGAATTGAATAGAAATGAATTTTAAAACGAATTTATAAAGAAGAATTCAATTTTGATTTGAATTGAAATGGAAGTTGAAATTGTTTTTGAAACGAATTTAAAACTATTTATATAATTCGTTTTAAATAGAAATCGACGAAATATATATTATATATATTATATATATAATATAATGGCCTGAATAGAACGCGCCGCGCCGCGGCAGTTCGTGAATTTCGACCATTTATTTCAAACGGACATTACGGGAGATCCGACCGTCGGATTCTCCTAAAACCGGAACCGTTGGGTTTGTATCGAAAAGAGCTTTCTAATGAATGTTTGAAATTTGAAATCTAACGGTTGGATTTGGAGTTACGTCCAAATCAAATTTGAAAAAGGTCGCTGTAAGTGCAGTTCGATGGCCGTTGATGGAAATCGACTGTACGAGCCTTGATAAAATTATTAAAAATAGTAATAATTTGTGTAAAATCATAAGAAATGATTTGGGAAGAATTGGGATGAAAAACTCCATATTTGAAAAGATAAAAATAGATTTTTATCGAATTGAACTAGTTTTGAACTAGAATTATAATTCTATTTATTTTTAAATAAATAAATTGAATTCGAAAAGGGTTTTAAAAATAACCAAAATTTCCAATGTTTGCATTGGAATGGATTTGAATCGAAATTGTCTTCGGAATATTTCGATGTTGGAATTCGTGATTATACAGATGTTGTTATGGAAATTTGAAAGATATATATTTATATCGTTATTTCCAATACGACATTTGTTAGTCGTAGAATTCGATATTGAATATAAGCCGATATATTTTCTATTCAGAGCCTTGTATTAAATATCGAATGTGATTTGGGTTTGTCGTGAATGGTTTCTTCACTAACACTGTTCTTGAACCCAGTTGAGAAAAGATTAAATCTTTTTATTTAGATTTAATGAAGTTTACCAATTAAATAATATTTAATTGGAATTGAATTGGTATTGATTTTTGGGTTTATCGTGAACAGTGTTTTAAATAACACTTGTTCTTTAACCCGATAATTAATGGAATGTGATTTTGGGTTTATCGTGAACCGTGTTTTAAATGACACTGATTCTTTAACCCAGTCGAAGATTAAAACTAAGTGGAGTTTTAATGAATCTTTAATTAGATTGAAAAGATCGAAAATGGAGTATTACCAGTTTTGCTCCAGGTGATAGTTAAATCTTTAATTAGATTTGAACGTGAAATGGTAATTGAATTTACCGATAACACTGTGGTGTTAGATATGAAGTACTACCAGTTTTACTTCATGGGATGAATAGATTGGGATGGGGAAATTAAAATAAATGATTACTTCGGTAAGGTTCGCTAATCCCGACTAGTTTGAATTGATATTCAAAAATAGATTAAAGAATAAATTTTAAAGAATTTATCTTTGATAAAATTAATGGGAACCTCTCCCTATGAATGTGAAATTTAGAAACTAACTGTCGGTTAGCCAAGCAGAATGGTTTTCTGGATATTGATCTGATGTTGGTTTCGGCCTTCGGGGTTAATATTTGGGGAATTATTCTCTTGATTAATTTACGGTTAGTGACTAATGAATTGGAATGAGGCGTATGTTGTGTTTGTGTAACACTTTTATAATATATACGCGAGTTATTCGGAAAGACCGGGTTTATCCCATTCTGAATAACTGATACGACGATAAGTCGAAGATGAAGACGGTGGTCGAAGGCCGGAGGTCTTCACGTCGTTTGGGTAATTACTGATGATCTTGATTGGGCTGTACACCCAAGAAGATGGAAACAGTTAGTGATCGTCCAGACGTACTTGGAGATCGATGGATATGCGGGGTACTAGGTGCCTCCGGTTTCGTTCAGACCCAGAACGGACTTATAAATGGACTGTGTGTCTGACATTGGATTTTAGTCTGTGTGATTGATCTCTATTAAATATATATCTGTTTGGCGGCGGAGAATTTATTCTCTTGCTTAACGCCCTTCTCTGAGACGTACGAGCTCAGGGGTTATATATTGATGGATATCAAACGCATGGAGTGAATTGCCTGTGTGGCATGCCTAAGTGGCAATTGATCGAGGCTTCTGTTGAAAAGCAAAGTCTTGTGGTGATGATCAAAGCAAGGCCTTTGTGGCGTAGCTTTGTGTAACGTTTACCTCGCGTGTTTCACACCCGGTATGAACCAAAAACGGGAGACGGACCTCAGGGAGGGCATGCGTTTCCTTCTAGATAAAAAGTGGCGTCAGTGGTTTTACACGCCCTGACGAGTTTGACTTATGTGGTTGTTGCTGTTGCGAGGCGCCTCGGATTGATCGGTCGTTCTCGAACCGATGGAGTCATTTAGTTGGCTCGTTTACGCCCCATAGGGCGGGGAAACGCATGTTCAGGGTTTAAGTTTAATCCACATCGGTGGACCGGCCCTGACGATCCAAGGGTCACTCGAGCTCTGATCCTGAGACATGGGCTAGATTGTCTCGAATCGGTTGAGGACTATCTTTTGCCTCGGTTCATAGACGGAAATCCAATTTCCAAATACGTGACATTTGCGGTTTTATTTGTAAACCTATATATGGCGACATGATATATGGTACCTGTTAGACCCAAAAGTGGTTCTAACACCCAAATTGATTAAAAGCAAGACGAAATGAGATAAAAATAAAAATGAACACACAGGATTTATAGTGGTTCGGCGAAGAAATGCCTACGTCCACTTATCTTTCACTATATTCGATAATTCAGTTGCAAATACAATGTAAGATTCACTCAATTCCACTCGCAACTCACTTATATTCACTCAATTGACTAAAACAAAGAATAAAAGATGATTTGGATTCTCCGGGAGTAATGGAGTTCAGATGATGAAGGTAGTTGAATTCTCAAAGTGCTGAAAAAGATCCTTTTCTTTGCCTCCAGACGGGGTATTTATAGGTGTGAATTTGCTTGAAACTTGATCCGGGTCGGGGCCATGTGTCATCCATCGCACTCTCTTCGGGTTCGGATGAACTATCATGTTGACAACGCATCAAAGGGAAGGACGTTATGGGTATGAACTGGTCATAGCCGGTCCGGATATCCAGGCGCTTTTGCAGGAGAATAACATGGATCATGGGTGCGGGTCGGTGACGCGCAGATAAGGGGTTCGGACCGGGATACCCGATCCGAACCGGATTGGCTTGGGTGCGACTCTCCTTCTCTAACCCGTTCCGCTCCGTTCCATTGTTGTGGCAAACAGGTGGCTTTCCGATCCATTCGAGATTTATGTTGCCTTCCGATCCGATTAGATATGCCTTACCAATCTGCTCAGTAAGAGATCACCGATCCGAACAGAGGACTCTATCCAATCCGAACCGATATGTTGCTCTGACCCGACCCGAACAACTGCAGCTATCAATCTGAATTGTAGTGTTTTCCTCCAATCCGAACCGAAGTCTTATAATTAAAAACACCCTTCAATGTTTGGTTTCTTGACTTTGTGTTGCCTAGTTCACAAAGTAGGCTAACATTTTGCCCCCTCAAAGGATGCTTCCGTTGTATACGAAGCGTGCTTTGATGTCTTTTAAAATGCTAGTCCTTGAATCAGAACAGTCAGGAGGAATGCACAGGTCTCTACTCGGTTCGGATGCTAGAAGAATGCACAGATTTCAATCCGGTTCGGTGGCGCGACTTGGGCACATTTTCTTCCCGTTCCGCTTTGCACTGGGTTGATGGACCAGAAGGTGTGGGCTAGCTTGGACTCGGTCCGAACAGAGAAAAACACGGGGAATACAAAGAGCCATCTCACGCCTTATATAAACTCGACCATCCAAACACTTCTACCTTCTTTATTCTCACAATTTTTGTTCTCCCAGTTTTACACCGAAATCCCACTTCCTAAAAAATCTAAAAACTCCAAACTCCTCGTCTCAATCTTCGAATAAAACTTCTAGGTATTTTGAATCTCCGATTATTTATGTAATAACTAACTTTATCTAGGATTTGCGGTTAAATCGAGCGGTTGGAGTGTGGTATTGGTTGAACTCCGACGCCTGGATCTCCTCCACCGTTTGTCATCGTCGTTGATGGCGTCTTCGCCGTCTCGAGGTAGCAACGGGGGTCATTTGGATCCAGCGCTAAACGTTTAAGCACACAAACGCTTAATTTCGTTCGGGTCTAATGAAATTTGAAGACGAGAAAAGGGGGAGAACTGGAATTGGGTTCGGTTCGGGTTAGGAAGTGCTGAAGCAGCAGAGGGGAGGACAGGTTCATATGTTAGGATCGGGTCGGAATGAAATGCGATGTGGAGAAAGCCTTGCTTGTCCGACCAGGTCGGGTCGGGGGAAGAGATAGAAAAAGGAAAAGGACGTATGGACCTGCTTGTTTGCCGAACCACCTCAAATGCTTATTCCGATCCGGATTGATCCTGCCAAACCATGAACGTCTTCCCCGAACCAAACAATACACAAACCCGAACCGATCCCAGCTATATGCACACCCGATCCGAACCCAACAATGAACGCACCGAACCGAATGATATGCATACTCCAACTCAAAGCATTAGACTTTATCCAACCAGGGTTAATCAATGCTTGACATAATCTTCAACTTAATGAATAGTTAGGATAGTGCCTCTCGGACATAAACGAGAATTAAGAACAACTCTGACTATCACTTTCCCTTCAAAGCTTCGTCTTATATTGCTGTACTTTTATTTTGCATTTCCCACATTTGCTGCACACACTTTAGTTCACACACATACACAAGGGGGGCACGGGATAATTTACTCTAATCCGTGCTATTGCTTCTTCAATAGTTTCATGACAATGAGGCCCAGACGCTCTTCTCGTCTAGCTGAGAGGAAAGAAGCCCCGGAAACTTCTAACAAAATCACTCTTGAGGATATATCTTCTTCGTCTGATCCGGAATGGGATAGTGAGGGTCCAGATTACGGGGTTGGTCATCGGGAAAGCGACGAGGTGTCTTCAGAGAATGAAGTTTCTCTGGGCTTTGAGGAAGAAGGAGGGATTGGTGACAATCGAGCACCCGATGAATTTGAATCAGCCATCATATTGGAATCACCCTCGGACTCCGTTGAATCAACAATTGACAACGATCGACTTGTTCGAATTTGCCTAAAATACGGAATAATGAAAAGGGACACCCTAGTGCCCTCACGCTCTGGCCGTCCCCACAACCCTCCAGAAGGATATATGACGGTCACTCGATTGATGTGTATGGTCGGCGCCATTCCTCCATTCTCTCCTTTCATCGTTGATTTCTTAAGACAAATGCGGATTGCCCCCATGCAGCTGCATCCCAATTCATATGCCTATTTGCACACCTTGTACATAGCATATCGTGAAATCCTAGGCATAGAGCTCACGTTCGATGACGTTCACTTCTTCTATAATTTCAAGCATCGGACTCGAGAGACTCCATCCTTCTGCTACTTTGAATTAGTCCCCAAAAGGAAGATAATCTCTGCACCATTTAGCAGTAAAGCTGGAGATTCCAGACTAGAGTGGTTCTACATAAAGCAACAGCCTGGATGCGCTAGGAGATGGACAAAATCAAGTAAAGCGTTGACTTTCTGAACCCGGACTTTATACACTTGAATCACCACCCTGACCTGTTTTCCTTTTTGTTTGCAGTCGACAATCCTAAACAGATATCAGATCAGGTGTTCTTTGATCGGATGCACCGTCTTCTTAATGGCGATCAAAAATTCCTGACTATCGACGAGGTCCTTAAAGATGAATACCTTCACTTTCATGGGCTGCTATCCGTTTTTCGTAGCATCGGTCATGGGACGGTCCCTTACGCATACATTCCTCCTGTGGAGATAGTTCCAGAGACAGGAGAAGGCTCAGGAATTCCTACAGCGCCTCTTCAACCTTCACCTTCCCCATCTTCAACACAAGATGATGAATTGGCTAACCTAGCCGAAAAGCATCGTGAAGGGTATATTGCCCCCGAGGAAACTACTCCTCTAGACAAGTCAAAATCCTCCCAAGAGTCGCCACTTCATGCCTCCGAAGGGGATGTTCCTAGTACTGATGAGCACATATTTCAGGGTTTGGGGGATCTCCCCTTACCTGAGACTATATATACTTCAGAGGATTTCAGGAAGGATCCTTTAGTCTTCACCTCTTCTGAAGAAACTACTCCCGCTAAGGCCAAAGAGCCTGCCCGCACTAGTCTAGCTTCAGACTCGGGTTGGTTGGGGGGACGCACACACCACTTAGGATGCACTTTACACCACAGCATTAGCATTTATTGCACTTCTTTCTCCATGAATCCATTAATTCTAAGCTTCGTTTGTTTTACCATGCAGGTGCAATGTCTCGATCCTATTATGATATAAGAAAGCTTCGTCGCAGCATGTCCAATCCTCCTCAGGACGTCGAGTATGATCGCCGGGATGATCGTGGTAGGGAGGAGAGGAGACCTTATGATCCCTATCGTTCTCGACCCTCACGCTCCCGCTCACCAGTTCGACCGGAACAAGAGAAATATAAGAGCTATCAAGGTCGCAGGGAGGAGGATAGACCACCATCTAAAGATTCCACTTCCTCCCACGAAAAGCGGAGTAGAGAGAAAACTCCTCCAAGAGAAACCGGGTCTCGAAGTAAGCAAAAGGTCCCTGCTACTAAACGACCTAGGACAGACAAAGAGACTACCGAATCTTCTTCAGGAAGGGACACCGAATTGACAATCCTCGCTCCTCCCCCACCAGAAGCGGGAACTGCCATAAAGCGGGCATATTTGAAAGAGCAATTTCCTGAACACTATTTCGAAACTCTGACTTTTTTACCTGCCCTTGAACCTATTTCTTCTAATTGGGCAGAGGAGGCCAAAGCAAAGATTGATTTGGTGGAAAAACAATATACCGAGATGTTCAAGTATTCCCGCAATCTTTCTAGAATCATCCGCACTCTAATGACAAATACTGATTCAATGCAAAAGACCGCGGAGGAGGATGCCAAGGCTCTAAAAGCCCTAGGAAAAGATTTGGAAGACACTCAAGCTCAACTAGCTGTCGCTCAAAAGAACGCTTCTAATTTCAAACAACAGTTTGAGGACACACAAAAACGCTATCATGACTTGCTTGAATCCCACACTCAGGAGCGTTCCGAGTTGAAAAAGCAAGCTGACGAGGCCAAGTCAGAGGCTGCTAAGACACGCCTTGCTTATGCTGAGCTTGAACAGAAAAACGCCGAGTTAGCAAAAAGGAGTGCTGAATTAGAAAAGAAGAATGCTGACTTGGCTTCGAAGTTGTTGGAGGCAGAAAACAGGGCTGCTCTGGCCGAGGGCAATGTGGAGTGTGCTATTAAATCTGCGGAGGAGGCCCGCAAGCAATTATCTGAGGCGGAGGTTGAGATTCAGGGCTTCGGCGAGCTAATGATTGAATTCTTCGCGCAAATTATTCGTCGTCGAAACATTTCTTGGATCGAGGACTATCCATCCACTCTGGTTCAAGTATGGAATCAAATCGTCGAGTGGGAAAAAGAAGAACTTAAAGTCGATTCCCTTGATGAAGATAAACTGATGGAGAAATACTTGAGAGATGATGAACCGGAGCGCCTAGCTGAAGGACGCCGCCTTATTGCTGAGGCCATGGAAGAAGAGAGACGGAAGTCTAAACAAAAAACCATTCTCGAAGCTGGTTCCTCTTCTTCTGCTCTTGCAACTCCCGAAGTAGAAGGGTATGATCCCGAAAATCCGGGAATTTCCCGAACATCTCTGCTATCTCCCATTCCTGAAGCAACACCAGAGGCAGTAGCCACCCCCGCAGAAAAGCCTTCGGAAGGTATCCCTATCTTTTCTCCTCAATTTACCAAAGCTATTTCTACCTTTCGCCACGTGATTGAACAATCGACGAGAGACCCTTTGTTTTCGCCTGAGTTGACAACCGTTGCTTCTCATTCTGTAGGTGTTGAATCATCCAAAAAGACAGATGTAGCTCAAGGAGCTGCCGTTGGGACAAAGCCCGCTGATAGGGCCAAAGAAGGGGAAGACAAGGCTTCTCCTGTAGACTCGGGAGAAGGAAGTGAGCCAACTAAGGTCACCCCTCCTCATGACGAAGAAATAATAGCAGCTTTGAAGGACGACGGAGGAGACGGGGGGCATGAAGAGGAACCGGAAGTTGCAATAACTGGGGAGTCGAAAAGCGCTGATGACGCTACCTTGGCTGCCATGAAGGCTGATCAAGATAAGCGCTTGCAATTAAAGGCCGAAGAACTAGATCCTGAGGTCCTCAAGCCCCTCGCAGTTGTGGATGCGGGATCAAGGTTAGTTGTTAAGCTCTCAACTAGATCTATTACCGAAGAACTTGCTAAAAAATCTTCTCTTGATTCCAGCGTCCCGCCCTCCGGGAAGAAGTCTACTGGCTCCAGTACCGCATCTTCAGGGAAAAAGAAATCAAAACGAATCTTGACTGAAGCCGAGAAGGAAGCAAAGGATGCGGAGAAAGCCGCCAAGAAATCTAAGGCTCATTCCAAACCTAAGTAGCGGATTCCCCTGCTTCTTTTTAGCATCTTTGTGAACCAATAATTGCTGCTACAAAAGCAGCTCCTGCACTTTCTTCTTTAGTTATTTCCCTGTACAAATTCATTCATTTGTAAATAAAAATAATTCACTTTTTGCAATGTTTATTTGTTAGTAGTTCTGCACTTATGTAAAAATGCATGTCTGTAGTTATTAAACGAAATTGTGGAGGGGGGAAATATGTGTATGCATATGTGTCCCCAGTCAATTTCCATAAGTTATTCAATGCTTAACCATGCAATTTGAGTGCTCCCAATTCTCTGATGGGATAGCACTTCCTGTGTCGTCAGTACCTGTCGTTTTTTCTGGCATTTCTTTTATACTCTCCCTCTTTCTCTTGAGAGTTAGAGTTCGAGTTCAGTCATTTGTTTAATCCCCAATCGTTCAACGGGGAAAGACTTCTTTCACGGCGCTCAGTCGGAGACGCCTTTATACTCTCTTTCTCTCTGGAAAGTTAGAGTTAGGAGGGGAATTTCTTTTTCAGCGCTCAGTCGGAGACGCTTTTATACTCTCTCTCTTTCTCTGGAGAGTTAGAGTTAGGAAGAGAATTTCTTTTTCAGCGCTCAGTCGGAGACGCTTTTATACTCTCTCTCTTTCTCTGGAGAGTTAGAGTTAGGAATGTCGTTTTCTCATTCTTTTATGTATTATTGCACAAATATCGTTGTGCTTCTTTTGATGTCTAAACTGTTTTCAACCTTTTTAGGCTTTGAGCTATCCTGTATTTTATAATCACAACAGAATAACTGATGAATGTAAATGCGTAAAAGTAAATAACACACAATATTTTTATAGTGGTTCAGCTAAGTCGTAGCCTACATCCACTTTATAGTCCTTTATTCATATCATCAGATTTTCCCAAGGCAAGGCATGCCTTATTACAGAGTTCACAGGAAAAATAACAAAAAGTACAGCATTTCTAATCCAAATATCGCATTAAGTGTTGGGCATTCCATGCTCTGGGGACTTCTTCGCCATCCACGGTCGTTAACTTGAAGGTTCCTTTTTCAAGTTTCCGTTGAATGACGAAAGGTCCTTCCCATTTCGGACCAAGGTGAGGAAGGGATGGAAAAACTCTCTTTAGCACCAAATCTCCTGGTTCAAAAGTTCTGAGGCGAACTTTGTTATCATAATAGCGTGCCATCTGACGCCGATGTCTTGCCGCACGCAAATCTGCTTCGTCCCTTTTCTCTTCGATTTCATCAAGAGACTCAAGTAAGAGCGCCCGATTCGTCATCGGGTCATAATATGTCACCCTGTGGGAAGGAACTTCCAGTTCAACTGGAATTACTGCTTCTGAGCCAAAGGAGAGAGAGAAAGGGGTATGACCGGTGGCTGTCTTAAATGTTGTTCGATATGCCCACAAAGCTAGGGGCAATTCATCAACCCATCTTGCCTTTGCACGCTCTAATCGCTTCTTGAGGATGGATTTTATTACCTTGTTTATTGCCTCTACTTGCCCATTCGATTGCGGATAGGCAACTGCAGTATATCGTTTGTCTATCTTATACTTCTGGCAAAAATTTCTGAATTCAGTACTATCAAATTGGGTCCCGTTGTCAGTAACAATCGTCCTTGGGATCCCGAATCGGCATATAATATTTCTGACCACAAAACTTATCACCTTTCTCGTTGTGATCTTGGTCAGGGGCTCAGCTTCCACCCACTTCGTAAAATAGTCCACGGCCACTATTGCATACTTAGCTCCTCCTCTAGCAATTGGTAGAACTCCAATGATATCAATTCCCCATGTGGCAAATGGCCAAGGACTCACCATTTATTTAAGTTGGGTCGACGGTGCCCGGGGGATTTTGGCGAATCTCTGGCACTTATCGCAGCGTCGTGAATAATCAGCTGCATCTTTATTGATTGTAGGCCAGAAGTATCCGTATCGCAATATTTTCTTTGCTAAGGTTTGACCTCCTGTATGATCTCCACACTCACCTTCGTGTACTTCTCTTAGTACACGCTTGATGTCGTCGTGTGCGATACATCGTAACAGGGGGATAGAAAATCCTTGTCGATATATGCTTGATGTCGTCGTGTCCCATTCTTAAGGAAATTCTTAATTGGAGTCATCCATGACTCCTTCTCTGGTTCTGCTTCAAAGGTAAATTCAATTTCCATTGACTCAAAGCTTGGCGATTCCAACGTTTCAATTGGAATTATTTCAGTCTCCTCTGGATTATCAGAGCTTGCCAGCTTTGCTAGTCTATCCGCTTTCTGGTTTTCAATCCTGGGAATATGTGTTATGCTGTACCGATCTAAGCTATTCAATAGCTCTTTCACTTTCTTGAGGTAAGCAATAAGCCGAGGTCCTCGAGCCACGAATTCTTCTCGCACTTGACAAACAACAATTTTAGAGTCACAAAATATGTCCATCATTTTTACTCCGAGGTCTTTAGCAAGCTTCAGCCCGGCAATCAGGGCTTCATATTCTGAGTCATTGTTAGTTGCCGTAAATTCTAATCGCAGGGCGTAATATAATGACCGTCCCTCAGGAGTGACTAAGACAATTCCAGCTCCGGATCTTCGGTCATTCTTAGCCCCATCTGTATATAGTTTCCACGGATTCATCTTTAGTTCGTCCTCGGATTTAACCACTCTGTCATTGATTACTTCCTCCTCTGGCATGGTGAATTCCGCAATGAAGTCTGCTAGAGCTTGCCCCCTGATTGACTTTCGTGGTTGAAAGTTCAAATCAAACTGGCTTAGTTCTATGTTCCATTTGATCAGCCTTCCCGATGCCTCAGGCCTCTGTAACACCTGCCTTAACGGCTGGTCGGTGTATATGGTTATTGGATGGGCTTGGAAATAGTGACGAAGTTTTCGGGATGCGATCAGGAGGCTGTAAGCAAGCTTCTCAATCTTTGGGTAGTTGCGCTCTGCCGCTGCTAATTTCTTACTTACATAATACACCGGCCTTTGTACTTTGTTTTCTTCTCGAACTAGGGCTGTGCTGACAGCGTGAACCGAAACCGCCAAGTAAACAAACAATTCTTCATGATCTATGGGCTTTGATAAAATTGGCGGTTTCTCTAGCAGTTCCAACAGATTTCGAAAGGCCTCAACACAATCCGGAGTCCATTGGAAGTTCTTCTTTCCCCTTTTTATCAATTCAAAAAACGGGACACATTTATCTGTGGCTTTGGAGATGAATCTACTCAGCGCCGCTACTTTCCCTGCCAGACTTTGGACGTCTTTAATTCTTTTCGGTTCTTCTATGTATCTAATCGCTGCTATCTGGCTAGGGTTGATTTCAATTCCTCGGGAACTCACAATAAAGCCAAGGAATTTTCCCGATGCCACTCCAAATGAGCATTTCAGAGGATTCAATTTCATCCGATACTTTCGCAAGATGCTAAACATTTCCGCTAAGTCTTGCGTATGACTGGAAGACTGCTTTGATTTGACAAGCATATCATCCACATAAACTTCCATTGTTTTTCCTATCTGATCATAAAACATTCTGTTCACCAAGCGCTGGTAAGTAGCTCCAGCGTTTTTCAATCCGAATGGCATTACAACATAACAATATAATCCCAAATTCGTAATGAAACTTGTATGCTCTTGGTCTGGTACGTGCATAGGAATTTGGTTGTATCCAGAGTATGCGTCCATGAAAGAAAGAAGTTCATAACCTGCTGTCGAGTCTACAAGCTAGTCAATTCTGGGAAGTGGGAAACTATCTTTCGGGCAAGCTTTATTTAAATCTGAAAAGTCAATACAAGTCCGCCACTTTCCGTTTGGCTTCTTTACTAAGACGGGATTCGATATCCAGTCGGGATATGTCGAATCTCGAATAAATCCATTCTGCTTCAACTTCTCCACTTCCTCTTTGAGGGCAGCCGACCTCTCTGGGCCCAGCATGCGTCTCTTTTGCTTCACAGGTGGATGCTTCGGATTTACATTCAATTTGTGACTTATAATGGATGGCGATATCCCACACATGTCAGCATGGGTCTAGGCAAACACGTCCAGGTTTGCCTTCAAGAAGTCCGTTAGTTCTTTAGCTCGACGTGGATCCAATTGAGAACCAATCTTTAAAACTTTTGTCGGATCAGCTTCATCAATGGGAATTTCCACCGTCGCTTCATTAGGAGTTGCATTCCTAGCCTCTGGTTCCTCGTCTTTTCTAGGATCTAGGTCTTCAGGTGTTCCTTTAGGCAACTCCTTTGGGGTCAATCTCTCTAATTGCTATGCCGAGTCCCCCTTTGAGGGAGACGAGGCATCCTTACTCTCAACGTCAAGTCCTTTCATCAACATTTTTAACTCGGCCACATAGCAGGCCCGTCCGGAAACCTGATCCCCTCTCATTACTCCAGTTCCGGCTTCGGTTGGGAACTTAAGTAACAGACACCAAGGGGCGATACAAACTCTAAATTCAGCGAGAGCAGGTCTCCCCAAAAACGCGTTATAAGGCGAATCTACGTCCAATACTACGAACTGAAGCATTCGCACTCTTCTTCGTTCTCCTTGCCCTAGGGTCACGGGCAACTCTATGTATCCCAGGGGGGCTGTCGACGCCCCGTTGAAGCCTCTAATCCATCCTTCACAAGGCTTCAGATCTTCGGACTCAAGCTTCATCTGATCAAATGACTTCTTGAACAAGATATTAACGGAACTTCCGTTGTCTACTAATACCTTATGGACCAAGGCCGGCCTAATGGTGGTAGTAATAACCAACGGATCATTGGTGGGTGATCGTATCCCAGTATTGTCTCGACTTCGAAATACCACGTCGTCAAACATGGTCTTCTGTTGTTTTATTGGAGTGACATCTTCCAAATCATCACCTTCATTCACGTCTAGATGCTTGGCAGCATTCACATACTGATCCATTGATCTGAAACTTCGGATTGCCGGGTGAGGTCCGCCTACAATGGAGTTGATGACAATTCCTTTACCTTTCTGCTGCGCTGTAGGCTTGGGAGCAGGCAGGATTTGTTTTGGAGCCTGCTCCCCTTGCCCCCTGTCCCTCGGGGCAACCTTGTACTCATCCAACTTTCCTTCACGCAGCAGCTTCTCAATTACATCCCTCAAATGCCGACATTCATTGGTCGAATGCCCGTGAGTTCCGTGAAACAAGCAAAATTTCCCTGTCGCCATTTCTTTCTCGGTCGAATCACGAGGTGGCGGTCTTTTGTATTGCAACACATTGTACGTATCCAGGTAAATATTTTCCAGGGTGTCATTCAATGGTGTATAATTCTCGTAGTTCTGGAATCGGGGTCTTTTGTTAGGGTCACTTCCCCTATTTCTGTTTCTTCTGTTACCGCTCGAATTACGGTTATTGTTGTTGTTTCCCCCACTTCCAGTATTGCTGTTTCCACCCTTGTTTCCTACATTTACTTCAACCTTGCCAGAATTCTCCCTCGACTGCTTCACGGCGATATTACTCTGCACATTCTCCTTTGAAGCCGTCTCAGACTTTCTCTTTCGGTTTGCCCTGGCTTCCTCTCGCCTTAAATAAATATCGGCTTTTTCGTAGAATATCTCCCTTGTGGGAGGTGTTTTCCCAGAGAGGTAATCTCCGAACTCAGATTCAGGATCAACTCCTTCCTTCAACGCCATCAGAATAGTGGGCTCGTGCGGGTCACTGACCTCAGTTACGGCTTGGTTAAAACGATCAAGATATGCCCTTAAAGATTCTCCTGGTGCCTGTTTGATTCTCGATAATTCAATAACACTTTTGGACTTTCGGGAATGTAGTCGGAACTGGTTCATGAAACGCTCGCTTAGTTCCTTGTAATTAGAAATCGAACGAGGAGGAAGTCGGGTAAACCAGAACAATGCCACATCTTCTAGGTAGATTGGGAATGCTTTGCACTTCACTTCATCTGGGGCAGCAGCAGCATTCATGAGCCACGAATACCTCATCAAATGCTGTCCCGGATCAGTCCTTCCGTTGTACTTGTCCATTTGTGGCAAGTTAAAGCATCGGGGAAATTGGAAGTCGAGGATATCGTCGGTGAAGGGAGTATGGCTTCGCTCGATGCCATAGTCTTCATTTGTATAATTCCGGCTTTCGGACATAATTTGGCGAACCATTGCCTGTACATCAGCATTAGTTAGGGGCCGCTCAGGTTCCCTGGCCCTAGTATCCGAGTTCCTTCTGGGCTCTTGCTCAGGAGATACTCTTCTTCTTCGAGCTGCCTCTGCTCGATTCCGTTCCCTACGTTCCCGGTCGATCTCGGGAAGAGGGGACTGGAGTCTTTGCCCTCGAGTGGGGTCATTGTTTCCTAATGCTCGTGCGATATCCTCACGAGATCCCAAAGATCCAAATGTCAGCTGCTCCACGTTCTGAGGTCGTTCGAGTGGCCTTCGTTCACGGGGCCTCTCTTCCTCGGAAGATGAAGACTGGTCTACTGGTGTGTGACGAATCGGTGATGGAGTTCTTTGCCGACGGAGTTCACTAATCTCCCGACTCATGAGCCTCATATTTTCCTGCATCATGAGATTAGTGCGCTCATGAACTTTCATAGCTTCCCTTGTGCTCTCAAGCATGTCAAGCAAGCACGAGAAATCTCCTTGAGTGATGGGCGCAGATGGATTGACCTGATCACCAACCCTGGCAGCTGGAATTGGAGCATTCGTAGGGACTCGAGTAGAGGTTCCAGCTTCACCAAGCATCGGGTCGGGTTGGAGGTAAGAGGTCGGGTCGGATCGGAGCTGGGGTGCCTGGTCGGATCGGTACGCAGCGAGCAGTTCGGGTCGGTTCAGATTGGGGGAATGCACTGCTTCAGAATCTCCTACCCGGATCGGATCGGAGCTCTCCCCCTGCTGTCGGCTCGGATTTCCTGCATTGATTCTTCCTGCTGCTGAACTCTGCCCCCGAGACCTTGTTACTACAGCATTTTGCTGATCTTCGCCAGCTCCATTTCCTCGAACAGACTGAACTTCCTTGCCTTTTCCTTTGGCCATGAGTCTTTGACAATTACTTCAACGAATATGAAAGAGCGAAAAAACTTAAGGATTTACTTCTTTGAACTCTACGGTCCAAAAAGTAGAGAGAAATCCCGGAAAATAAAGAATTTAGATGAGGTTCTCAGTGAAAGCACCAAAATGTTAGACCCAAAAGTGGTTCTAACACCCAAATTGATTAAAAGCAAGACGAAATGAGATAAAAATAAAAATGAACACACAGGATTTATAGTGGTTCGGCGAAGAAATGCCTACGTCCTCTTATCTTTCACTATATTCGATAATTCAGTTGCAAATACAATGTAAGATTCACTCAATTCCACTCGCAACTCACTTATATTCACTCAATTGACTAAAACAAAGAATAAAAGATGATTTGGATTCTCCGGGAGTAATGAAGTTCGGATGATGAAGGTAGTTGAATTCTCAAAGTGCTGAAAAAGATCCTTTTCTTTGCCTCCAGACGGGGTATTTATAGGTGTGAATTTGCTTGAAACTTGATCCGGGTCGGGGCCATGTGTCATCCATCGCACTCTCTTCGGGTTCGGATGAACTATCATGTTGACAACGCATCAAAGGGAAGGACGTTATGGGTATGAACTGGTCATAGCCGGTCCGGATATCCAGGCGCTTTTGCAGGAGAATAACATGGATCATGGGTGCGGGTCGGTGACGCGCAGATAAGGGGTTCGGACCGGGATACCCGATCCGAACCGGATTGGCTTGGGTGCGACTCTCCTTCTCTAACCCGTTCCGCTCCGTTCCATTGTTGTGGCAAACAGGTGGCTTTCCGATCCATTCGAGATTTATGTTGCCTTCCGATCCGATTAGATATGCCTTACCAATCTGCTCAGTAAGAGATCACCGATCCGAACAGAGGACTCTATCCGATCCGAACCGATATGTTGCTCTGACCCGACCCGAACCACTGCAGCTATCAATCTGAATTGTAGTGTTTTCCTCCAATCCGAACCGAAGTCTTATAATTAAAAACACCCTTCAATGTTTGGTTTCTTGACTTTGTGTTGCCTAGTTCACAAAGTAGGCTAACAGTACCCATGCCGCCTATGATTGATACTTATGATTTGAAGTTGTTTTATACACTATGCACATATAATAGTATCCAATGATTTGTTTTAAACGTATCAAGCATTCTTTGGCTGTTATAAGGGAAAACCCTATCCCCCGGCTTGCGTTGCATTGTGTGATAGGACCTGGGTCTTATAACAGCTTCATTTTTCTTTATTTAGCATTGCGTTGTTTGTTTCATGCACTGGTATTCTTGGGAGGAAACCCGTTCCGTGTTATGCGGCGTGGTCCCTTGATTTACCTAACTTTGAAAATAAAGATTAATAACTGTTTTAGTTCTCACACCAGTCACATGACTGACCTGGAGTTTATTGTTTTAACCTAAACTCTGGGTGCCCTTATTTTGACACGGGCAGCTAGTAGTTTTGGTTTTGCAGATTTATATTCACAGGATCCTGGTTTACAGCTGGAATGATATCCGGAAAGCTTTGTATCCGTATATCTCTTCTAGTTGTGTATTGTATTATTTTCCGCTGCTATGTATTTAAATGTAATTTAAATCTCTGATATTTCTGTGTAATATTCATTCATACTCTGTATATTCTTGTAATCTGATGCATTGTTGTAATATACAATGAAATGTTCTTCTGTATGCGTTCTGTTTTGTCCTGTTCTCAATCGATAGGGCGTTTCGAACGGCCTGGATCGGTTTAGCGACTGGTTCGGACCGAGCGAAATTCCTTGCCGTCACAGTAACCAAACATGTTTTACTTTCCGCTTCAACGAAATGATGTTTTAAATTCTCAAGTATTACTTATATCTGCCTTGTTGTAATTTTTTTGTTCTATATTCACTTAAAATACTCCACCGATGTTATGGCATTCCCAGAAATGAGTACCGTAGCGGGTGTGGGGTGTTACACTTTATGTTAACCCCGTTCTTAGAACGCGGTTCAGAACTAAGAAGTATTTGCGATAGATGACACACGACATAATTGACTCAATTCGTTTCTGCGACATGGATCCCGCAGTCATCCACATGAAATGAATTTAAGTCACTGACGCTAGATGGTTCCTAGTCGTTTACACGACATGACTCTAAGTCATTGAACACGACATGGAATTAAGGCGTTCAGCGCGCCATGGTGACCGTTACACTGTTGCTAGCATCATGTCGTTTAAACCATGTCGTGACAGGGAATATCTAAATACTTAAGTCGCGTGTCATAAATAATGAAAACTAAGGTCATTAATACCAAGTCGTATTGTTGCATGCCGTTAATACAGTTAGACTATGTCATATGCCACGATGTTGAGTTCATATCGCGGCATCAGCCATGGCGTTCAAGCCCTGTCGTAGTTTTGTATCATGTCGGTAATCCCTCCATGACGTTGGTGCAACATAGCCAAACCGCATACAAATGAAAACAAGCCATACTGACCTCATCCATGACGCAGCAGCTCCAAGGCGTAAGATAATCATGTCGGGTCACAAATTCCACCGTTCCGCAAGCTCATTACATGGCGTATGGAGGAGCCGTAGGATGACATGATTCATATCAGAGAGCTATCATGTCGCCATTGTCATGTCTCACCAACCTCCAAGTCGTTGAGTATAAAAGGCAAGGTTCTCTCAAACCGTTAAGTAGCTCACGACATGATGTAACCATATTCATTGCATGATGTTAAACTATTGATAAAACATGTCGCTATTCACATTATAACAAATCAAGTCATGAGTGTCACCATGCCATAAACAGCTCCATGTCGTGAGCAACTTCATGCCACAATATTCATGTCATCAAGTCAAGTCGTTAATCCTTCATTCTGGAAGTATGTCGTATGGCGCAAGAGGCATCCCGTTTGATAGCTTGCAACAGCTCATGTATAGGTGTAAAGGTAGAATGGGAAAAACAGTCAAGTCATATATTGTAAGAATTAATTCATTTCCAGTACAACAGCATGTCATGCCGCATGGATTGATACTCGAGTCAAGGCGTTTCAACCGTTCATGTCGTAAAAGGTATTTATGGCGACACGAGTCATGTCTAGTGGAGTCATGGCGTTTTCTACATAATTACAGAATTGCTACCCGGGCTAAATTCACCTATAAATACCCCTCATAATCCTTTTGGGAGGGGGGACCGAAAATTCATTTCTACAAGGAGACTGCGTCAAATTAAAAGCTCATCTACAACTTCTCTAATGACTTCTATGGATTCAACAATACTTTTCTACCTTCATGAAGATCAAATCAATGTTATTGATCGTTAGAGCTTTCTATAACTGAATCTAAACACCTTCAATCTCATTCAAGCTACACCATAAATCTCTCAAGCATCATTCGAATGATCTCTAATCCTCTCCAAAGCTTAAATTAAATGCTAATTCACTATGAAATCTACGAAGATCATGGGAAAGGATAAAAGCACATAAGTGATTGAAGATTCATCACAAAGCTAAACGTCTTTCCTTTTCTTCGCCAAACTTGAGTGAAAGTAGATCGTCAAGAGAGTGAAACGAGAGTTAAAAGAGAGAGATGATTGTAATGAGGGAAAATTCATATGTTTTAAGCTTGAATATCATAATGAGAATTGATTGAAAGTGGACGTAGATTCATATTGAATCGAACCACTATAAAAATTCCTTTGTGTTCTTACTTGTTTTTACTCGTTTATTTTGTGATTACACGGTTCCATATTCTTACCGAATCGGTGAAGTGTAGCTTTACACCTTTGGTGTTTGGTCCCAAATTTGGAACAAACATTTGGCGCCCACCGTGGCGCCCAGATTACCAATCCGTTTCTCGCTCTCTCACAACGTAGAAGGCCCTGCATTGGAATACACTCCGATTATCTTAAGTTGTCTGAATTGAGATACCTATCTCTAAAGCCATGGGTAACCCAGGTAGACCATCGAAGAAAGCTACAAGTAAAAGCGTCGAAGATGTCAACAATGCCACTAACACGGAAAACACCCCACCTACTAATCAGTTTGAAGTTGGTGAAAGTTCTAAAGCCGGAACCGTCATAACAAGGAGGGAATTGGATGAAGTGGAAACAGGACTGACAAGTCGAATTGATATTGCGAATGAGGCCATGATGAAGAAGCTTGAAACCATGTTCGCCATACAAGCTGCAACGACCAAAGTCACCATGAGTGCAAACCATCTTAAAACTGCTAACACCACTGGAATGGAAGACACTGGATCTTCTTCCTCAAGCCTGAATAAAGGAAATTCTGTCCAAGAGATTGCAAATCCTGGTCATAGGGGAATGAAGCCACCTGCTCATAACCACTCTGGAAAAGCGACACCTCAACAAGCGTTTGGTTCCACCAAAGGGGCACTTCCCCATGCGGGAGGTCCAGGGCCACGGAATCTGAACCGCGATCGTTTGCGCATGCAAACATCCGGTAAAGAGGAAGATGTCCACCCCGTGGACCAACTCAATGAGGAGGAGCGTATATTCGGAATGGTACGAAAGATCATGAATGAAAGCCAGAAAAAGGTGGATGATGAGAAGGAGTGGGGATTTTCTCCTACAAAAATCCCACTTACAGAAAGAATAAAAATGGTGCTGTATCCAAATAAATTCAAACCCCCGGGTGTACAAGCTTATAATGGAACTGGCGATCCCAAGGTGTTCCTATTCAAGTGTGATCAGCACATGGATGGGGCAGGTGCTACTATGAGCTCAAATGTTTATACTCCCCCACTTACTTGGAGGGAGTAGCTTCACTCTGGTTCACAAAACTCCTACCAAAATCCGTAGATGACTTTGCCACCTTGGCCAAGCTGTTCAGACAGCAATTCAGGCTTCAAGCAACTAAGGTGCGTGATGTGATGGAACTGAATGAGCTGGAACAAGCACCAGGGGAATCCATTAAAACCTTCATTTCTCGTTTTAACACAGCTGCGGCCGAAGTCGGAAACTATGAACCATGTTTGGCCTTGATGGCTCTAAAAGGAGGTATAAACAAAAGGACCAAACTCGGGCGGTGGATCAAGAAGAAGAAGAAGCCCACGACTCTCGAAGAGCTATTTGACAAGGCAGGAGAATATATAAGCGTGGATGAGGATCCGGCCTATACATTGGAAGCTACAGAAAATAAAGAGCCGTTAGAGAAAAAGACGTAAATGTGCAAGGAGGACATAAAAACGCCGGAGGAAATCAAAAAAGGGGGAATGAAGGGATAGATGGTCAAAACAACAAAAAGCTTCGTTTCTTCAAGAATTCTGAAATGACTCCCCTTAACGATACCATAGAAAACATTTATATGGCGACCAAAGACACTGAAGAATACCCAGAGCCAGGGAAGTTGAGAGTCACTGATAATGCAATAAAGTCCGGCAGGTTCTGCCGATTTCATAACCAACCGGGGCATAGCACGAACGAATGTAGACATTTGAAAAGCTTAATTGAAGAACTGATAAGGAAAAACAGGCTTCAACAGTATACAGAGAACTCCCAGAATGCTCAAGGAGCTCAAGACCGAGGAGCCTCTACAGGACAGCCTAAACAAAATGAGAATGCTTCAGTTGCCGCTATACCAAGGATGATCATAAACACCATTTCAGGAGGCCCATATCCGGTTGGGAAAAGCGGGGGGGGGGGGGGGCATGGTGAAGTATGCTCATGAGGTGAAGGAATTTTCGAGAAGAGGTGAACTCATGATCATGAGTGAGGTTTTATCAGCAAAAGTACCAAGAGTCCTGCGAGACGACATTGCATTTAAAATGAAGATCCGACTGGGATCATAACACCTACAGAGGATCCAATGGTAATAACCATTGGTCTGGGCCTAGCCATAGTTAGAAGGGTGTTAGTCGATAGCGGAGCATCAGTTAATATCCTCTTCTTTAGCACATTCCATAGAATGAAGCTTTCCATGGGCGACGTAAAAGTCTGTCAGAACAAGGTCCATGGATTCATTGGTCAAGCTGTTCAACCAATTGGTGTCATCGGTCTACTAGTAGAGCTCGGAGAAGGAGAGTAGAAAGCCGCACTGGTACAGGACTTTGTTATAATTGATGAACCCTCTGTTTACAATGCCTTCCTAGGAAGACCTACTCTTGCAGCATTTGAATAACTATGGCTCCGTGGCGCCTCACTATGAAATTCCCAACGGAGAATGGTGTTGGAACAATTATAGGTGATCAACAAGCAGCAAGAGAGTGTTATTTGGTTGAATTGGCAGAGGCAAGGAAGAAGGAATTGAAGAAGGATGTAGAGCCCTCGCTCCGCATCCAAAAACCCCTCTTATAGCAACTAAAGCAAAACCCCCATACTGGTGAGCACAGTGGCACTCGGAAAGCAATTGATCCGAGGAAAAATAGTCTGGGGGAAAATAGAGCAGCACCAGACGAAGATACTATCCCCGTTCCAGTATCCGACAAGGACCCTAACCAGATCTTGAAGATAGGATCTCAGCTAGGTATGAAGCTGCAAAAGGAATTAATCTTTTTTTTTTTGAAAGCAAACTTAGATGTATTTGCCTAGTAACTCTCAGATATTTGTGGGATCCCACGGAATGTAATTGTTCACAAGTTGAATATAAATCAAAAGTTGACTCCTGTGAAACAAAAAAGACGAATGCAGGGATTTGAAAGATCCGAGGCTCTAAAAGAAGAAGTAGATAGGCTACTCAAAAATAATTTCATACGAGAATCTACGTATCCAGATTGGGTTTCTAACCCAGTGCTTGTCAAAAGTCCAATGGAAAGTGGAGAGTGTGTATAGATTACTCAGATCTTAATAAAGCGTGCCCAAAAGACAGCTTTCCTTTACCCCGAATTGACCAACTCATAGATGTAACAGTGGGGCACGGGTTACTATCTTTTATGGACGCATATTCCGGATATAATCAAATTATGACGCACAAGCCAGACAAAGAAAACACGAGTTTCATAACAGATAGAGGATTATACTGCTATAAAGTCATGCCATTTGGACTGAAAAACGCAGGAGCAACTTACCAACGTCTTGTAAACTCCATGTTTAAATCTCAGATAGGGAATACAATGGAAGTATATGTAGACGATATGCTAGTCAAATCAAAGAAGGTCGAAAATCATCTCGAGGACCTGGTAGAAATGTTTCACATACTCAGGAAATACGGGATGAAACTAAACCCGTTAAAATGTTCATTTGGAGTCTCTTCGGGGAAATTTCTTGGGTTAATCGTCAATGCTAGGGGCATCGAAGCGAATCCCTCTCAAATTGCGGCTTTAAGGGAAATGCGGGCCCAAAGGACAAAAAAGGAACTCTAGAGCTTAAATGAAAAGGTAGCAGTGTTGAACCGGTTCGTTTCCAAAGCAACGAATCGATGTATTCCTCTTTTCGATGCTTTGAAAAAAGGAAAGAAGGACTTCCAGTGGACCTCAGAGTGCCAGGAGGCTTTCGAGGAATTGATAAGTCATATGGAATCACCACCAATGTTATCGAAACCTAAAGATGGGGAGGATCTATTTTTATATCTAGCAGTTTCGTCACATGCTTTGAGTGCAGCACTAATCCGAGAAGAAGCGGGGGTGCAATTGCCGATATATTACATTAGTAAGAGGCTCGCCGAGGCAGAGCTAAATTACCCTAATCTAGAGAAGTTCGCATATTGCCTCCTTGTTGCCTCAAAAAGCTGAGACCGTATTTCCAATCTCATACTATCAAGGTTTTCACTGATCAACCATTAAGGAAAAATCTCTTCCGTCCAGAAACTTCAGTAAGGCTGCTAAAATGGAACATTGAGCTAAGCCAATATGACATCACTTACCATCCTTGAAGGGCCATTAATGTCCAAGCCCTAGCGGATTTTATTGTTGAGTTTACAAATAGAGGAGAAGAGGTTAAAGAACCAGCAGAAACAGATATTGCTTGGAAACTATACTTTGATGGATCCAGAAACGACTATTGTTCAGGGGCTAAAATTGTCTTAAAAACCCCGGAAGGTTACTCTTTATGCTATGCCTTAAGATTGGAATTTCCATCAACCAATAATGAAGCCGAATATGAAGCATTAATAACAGGGTTAAAGTTGGCAAAAGAGCTAAACCTAAAAGCTTTGCAGATTCTCAGCGACTCTCAGGTGGTAGTGGGTCAAGTACGCAAAGTGTTCCAAACCAAAACTGGGAACCTCCCTTCTTATCTAATCCAAGTTATGGAGCTTCTAAATGACCTTTACCACTATGTTATATCTCACATCCCAAGAGAACAAAACTCAAAAGCGGATTCTCTTGCCAGGTATGCTAGTTCATCAGATGCTCAACTGTTGGGTTCAATCCCAAACGAAGTCCTTTCTACCCCAACCATTGAGGAAGTGAGTGTTGACTGGATAATGGAAACCGTTGAAGTACCTACATCATGGATGACTTCAATCAAAGAATATATCCTCAATGGGACACTACCTGAAGAACGGAAAAACAAAAGGAAGATATTGTGTAAGGCCCCTTTATACCTCATTCAAGACGGAAGACTGTACCGGCGAGGTTTCTCCATGCCATTGCTGTGATGTGTGACTAAGAAGGATTCTAGAGCAATTTTGGCAGAGTTGCACGAGGGAGAATGCGGATGACACACCAGCAGTCAAACATTAGCCAAGAAGATCCTGCAATATGGCTATTTCTGGCCTAATGTAAACCTAGATGCCATGACCTATGTAAAGAAGTGTGACAGGTGCCAGAGATTCACTAAGATTCCAAGAGCACCTCCCACAGAGCTAACTCAAATGGTCAGCCCATGGCCATTTGCGGTCTGGGGCATAGATTTAATTGAGATATTACCCGCCGCAAAAGCGAATATGAGATACGCTATAGTAGCTGTCGACTACTTTACCAAATGGGCTGAAGCAGAACCTTTGGCTACTATCACGTCAAAGAAAGTGATCAATTTTGTTTTGAAAAATATCATTTGGAGTGCCACAAAAGATCATCACCGATAACGGAACCCAGTTTGAAAGTAATGAATTCCTAGACTTCTGCGCTAAATATAAGATCAAAAAGAGTTTTGCAGCTGTGGCTCACCCGCAAGCAGACGGGCAAGTGGAAGCCATCAACAAAATACTAAAGTCAACCATCAAGAAGCGTCTCGAAAATGCCAATGGCAACTGGGTTGATGAACTACCTTTTGCGTTATGGGCATACCAGACAACACATAAAACTGCTACAGGGCACACCCCATTCTCACTTGCATTCGGGTCAGAAGCTATGATCCCAGAGGAACTGGAAGTACCAACTCACCGCAGAATCTACTTCAAACAGAAGGAGAATGAAGAGTTGTAGTTGGAGGCACTGGATTTACTCGAGGAAAAGAGAAAAGAAGCAGAGCTTAAGATAGCGGGCCATCAAAGAAAAGTAGCCAGATATTTCGATACAAAAGTCAAGCAAAGAACTTTTCAAGTTTGGGACCTCGTCCTGAAGAGAATTATGATAGGAACCAGAGTATTCGGACCCACTTGGGAGGGGCCATACGTCATAAGCCACAAATTTGCAGATGGAACTTTTGAGCTAAAAATGACAGACGGAATCGCACTCCCTCAAGAATGGAATAGCATTCATCTTCTCTGTTATTTTGTTTGAAGTATCTTTCACATATTTCGCATTATACATACATCATGAATTGTAAATATATCATGCATTTTGAATATCATGCAATGTTTTTACAAATTGGTGAAAGAAATTACTTTACCTATCTAAAATCGTACATTTGCAAGTTTTTGATTTCATGCTGCTAACATCGATCTTAATTACAGGCTTTTTAAGTAAATGAAAGCGCATTTAAAATCAAATAGGGCTTGATGAGAGCTATAGCACATCCCAACGGGGAAAGCTTAAGCACCTACAGCTTAATACTCAAACATCCACACACTTTTGCTACGAAGGGTGTGAAATGAAAAGCCATAAATAAGGGGCATCAAGAACTCTAAACCTAAAACGATGTAACACCCAAACTACAGACCAAGTTTTTAATTTCACCGTAGGGGCACATTCTTAGTAACAGAGTTCAAAGTTCAAGTTTTAACAAGTCACAACCAGAATCTGACAAATAAACTAGCGTCAACCACCTGGAACAATGAGACTTTAAACCCAAGGCCTCCCCGAGGGGCACCTGGTTCATCGCCGACGCCATTAAGATATGGCCGGATAGCGATACAAACACCGATCTTTTAAACCCAAGACCTCCCCGAGGGGCACCCAGTTCATCGCCGATGCCATTAAGATATGGCTGGATAGCTATACAAACACCAGGCTTTTAAACCCAAGACCTCCCCGAGGGGCACCCAGTTCATCGCCGAGGCCATTAAGATATGGCTGGATAGTGATACAAACACCGGGCTTTTAAACCCAAGACCTCCCCAAGGGGCACCCGGTTCATCGCCGACGCCATTAATACATGGTCGGATAGCGATATAAACATAGGGTTTTCAAAGACCTCATTGTAGGCATCCGCTCAGATGTTGGATCTTCCAAATCCAACTATTGATTCTGTGTCCTTTAAACCCAGTTACTGACGGACCTAAAGACCTCCTCGGAGGCATCCGACAAGTTTGACAAGCGTCTGAATTATTCAGATTCAACGAACAGCGGATCAAAAATCCTTTCGAGGGCATCCATTCATAAGCCAAATCTTCCAAATCCAGTTAGCGACGGAACCAAAAACTTTCCTCGAAGTCATCTGATAAAAACCACAAGTAACTGGCCCACTTAGTTACTAGGAATAACAGATTTCTTTATCTAACTGTAAAAACCATGCCTAATTATCAAAATATTAAAATCAATTGTGTATGGGGGCATTACCATCGCATTAATGAAATCTAATGACGCTCTCTTAAACATACTACAATCCAGTCATAATCTCATGAAAACCCGGCATTACGTCATTCCAACCAACAAAACTGGATTTTACAAAACAATAAAGTTGGTTGAATTAACTCAGCCTGTAATAACATACAATTTGTATTGCAGATGTAGAACAGGCATGAAATATAAAATAAAGAAGTACAGCGAGGCTAAAAGCAAAATTCAAAGCATGGAAAGCAGGACACAATTTCCCGAGAACAAAGCAGAACTATACCATAAAGTCACATGTTAAATTGTAAAACATCAGATGACAGAGTGCATAAAGACGACAAGTACAAGAGTAATAAGCGGGGACCGGCGCCCGCATATACAACCGGCCTGAATACAACATGCAAAAGAAAATAGTCAACAACCAGATTAAGCTACTACTAAGCATGATCATTTCTTCCAGTCACTTGATCTCAAAGCAGGCTTCTTAACCAAAGGTGGAGGGGTTTCTTCCACGTTACTCTGATTCTCTTGGGAATATAAAGTGATAGCCTCCATGTCTTTCTTCTTCTTTTTCTTCTCAGACGATGAGGACTTGACAGTCTTCTTCTTACCCTTGACAATATCTTGGGAACCTTCGTCTGCTTCGATGGCCTCAAACATCATCACTAAAGTTGTAGTCAACATCATCCAAACCCAGGAGGGCACGGATCATTGCATCTTGTGACCCGGGAGCTGTAATAAGTAAGGATGTGTTACTAGGAGGAGGGAGAGTAACGACAGAAGTAATAGGGAAAGTTGCCAATGGTGAATCAATCCTGGTAGCCCCAGTAGTTATTGTATTGCCTATGGTAGGAGAAGACAAGGGAGAAATTAAATTCAAAGTATGGAAACATTGAGCATAATAAGCAAGGGACGAAGATGAATCGAAAATGGACTCTAAGCACGATAGGGTATAATCGGTTTCAATTTTACCTGAATCAAGAAGATTTTCTGGGGGATTCCGGTTCTCAATTCTCCAATGATCAGGATTGTCATCATCAGCCTCGTCGTCTCCACCGTGCTCTTCAACAATGTTCTCTGTATTGATATTTCCCTCAGTAACAGCATCTTTCTCTTTAGAAGCATCGACTGGGTTAACTAATGTCTGTGAGCCGGAAGCTTCAAGGGCCGAGGGATCAGTAAGAGGGTTAACATCAAGTTGGGTTTGAACTTGCCCACCAGAAGTACCGGCCCTCTCGTCTATTAGTTGTGCTTCTCCTTCTGCCAAAGCTTCTCTGGACCTATCATCTAGGAGTTTGATAATGAGTTTGTCCTCGCTACAATCATCACCGTTAATCTCAAGCACTCGCTCCCTAATAAGCGCCAAAGTACGTGCAAAACTATCCCCTAAGTAATGCAAACTCCCATAGCTCATGACACTGTATACATAGAAGCGAAACGTGTCGCCATCAGCTTCGTCCATAGCCTGTTTATGAGCTTCTTCTGCAGTTATATTGTCCTTCTCAAGAGACTCGACCTTGGCCATCAATGTCTGGTAAGAAGCCTTCAGAGATTTTACCTCCTTACGAAGATTGGCGGCATCTTCCCGATATTGTTTGGATAAATCCTTCTCTACAGCTAGCATGGCATCAACATTACGCTTGGCAGTTATGGCATCTTTTTCTTTTTGCTTGGAAGCATCGAGTTCTTCCCGGAGCTTCTTAATCTCGTTATCTGATGCTTCTAACTCTACGACTCTTTTATTGAGAATCGCGATAGTAGCGTCACGATCATCCAAACTTTTTCCCATTTGACTTTATCACTCTCCAACTTCGGCATTTTTTGTGAGATAGAAATTATGGTGCTTTTGGAGGTCGTCGCCAAGTTTCTCCCATCCGCGCAGCTTTTTGTAAAAAACATCTCTTACGATGTTCGATTTTGTTTCGAGTTGACTCTTAGCAGTATCAAATTGGGTGTGTGTTTGACTTATAACCGCTTCCACCTCCTTGAGAAAATCATCGGCATCAGTTATACCTACTCCACGATCAATGTAAAGACCTTTCATGTTCCAACCTGGGAGCTTTTCGAAAAAAGAGGCATTTGTTGAACCAGGAGTGTGGCGAGGTTTATTAATAATCGAATGGATCTCGGCTGATGGACTGGAAGGGTCGGACGATGAAGGAAGTTGGGGCTTAATAGGCATCTTTTCTACTCGGGAATGCCTATAAGAACCATCCCTTCCTCGTTTCCTCCCTCGCTCCCCTTCATCGTGAGTGTCTTCCCTTAGCCAACTGCGTCTTCTAGCCTCTTCCTCTTCTTCCTCATGTGTCTTCTTCCTCTGTTCCTTAGTTAGGACAGATTCTAATGCATGTAAAGACTTAGAAGGGGGTTTCAAGGGCGGAGGAGGATGGAGCTACACGCGGTGATGTGATGATTGCTGAGGTTCGGATCATAGTAAGTGCTTTGGATCGAAAGCTTTGCTCCTTTTACTAAATTCAAATCTGATTCCTGACGAGCATCTCCCGTGCATATCTAGACCTGAAATGAGTTATGAATGAGTTTCTGATACTTGAAACTACAAAGTATCTAAAAATGCTATAGCAAGATACAAATACAGAAAAGGAATTGGAATGCACGAGATGAATTTCTTTAAAACATACTGTTATTAACAGACCGGTCATATCCCTTGGGTCTAAGGGGGTTCCTAAAGATTTAAGATACCTTTCTAACTCGGTTGAGGCTGCATCCCTAAGTCAGGTATCTAGGGTTTGAGGGTTGAGAGGCTGAGTAACCGCACCATCCTGACTATGGTATCTAGCAGAGTTGAGATCACTCAAATTGTCAAATGTACCTGCAGAATCTTCCTTAGCTTCATTTTCAGTAGGGAAATCACCAATTATAGTCTCAATATTTGGATCAGTTTCTAATGCAATTACATCTTCCCCATCATATTCAGTCCTGCGCTCGAATTCAAAAGGATTCACTTCCCTGTTATCTCCCTTAACCTGTTCGAAATCTGATTCTGGCTCAGAATGCGGGGAAGTGTTCTCTTTCTCAGTCAACTCAGCTGATGTTGTAGGATCCTCGCCCCTATGACGGTTAGAATCTTCATCCTTACTCAAAGTCACTGACACGGGAAATGTTCTTCCACTAGTAGGCCCTGAACATCTTTTCAAAGAAGGGTCAAAAATAGGGTTTTCGTCGGCCTAAGTTACATTTCTGTCATCAGAACAGCCGACGTTCGACTCTGCAGGGTTAGGTTTAGGAGTGGAAGGTCCAACCTTGCATAAAAACTTCCTCAAGGGGTGAAGTAGTTCATATTGCCGAAGAATATTTTCAGTAACTAAAAAATTTCTACTTCTCTTAACCTCGTCAATAGCTTTCAGTGTTTCGTATGTGGATTTAAGAGAAGAGGATGCTTTGTTGTCCTTAATCAGGGTAGGGAGTACTGCATTTCAAAAGAAGTAATGTAAGAACGTATAACTCAAACGAAAGTAATGTCAAAGCCACTCAGTAAACAATACATACCTCCGTCTGTCCACTGCCCTCGAAATGGTTCGGGGCACCTAACAAAGAAGAATTGGTTTAAAAAATCCTGAAACACTGTCTAGTAATTCGAGAACAAGCTTCCGATTTCTGGCACCTTCAGCATGCATAATAGAGGGGGTGTCCTTCCTAATCTTAAAAGAACACAGGTAATGAAGTTCCTGGAATGTAGGCTCTTGCTTTGTCGTATCGACGAAAAGAACATAGAGGCCCAGTAAAACAGTGTAACCATTAGGGTGAAGTTGGAAAGGAGCAATGCCTAGACAGTTTAGGATTCGCCCTAAAAAAAGATTAAAATGGGGGATAGCCCCAGCTGCTAGCATTTGTTTATTTACAGTAACATATCCAACAGGAGGGTCGTCAGCAAAGACGCCATCTTTTGGTAATATAGCATCCGTAAGAGGAATTCCATATTAACCACGTAACAGTTCGTACTGCTCCTGAGTTAGGGTGGTAGACTGTCTCTCTTGGTCCCTAGCTTTAATCGGGCGGAGATCCAAAGGGAGGGGAGAAGAAACTTGGCTAGAGGTTATGGTTGTTTCAGTTTCGGAAGCCTTGTTTAAGGAAGGATCGGTTTGAACCAAGGAGTTCTTTTTACTTTGAGGAAGAACTTGCTTTTCAGTAGTCATTCTACACAGATATATTTGAATACGTTTCAGTTTTCTAGCAGCAAAATTCGAAGAATAAAGGTGTGAAAGTACATCAAAGCATTGAAAATGTTGAAGTAAAATGTTTGACAACAATAGGGTTAGGTCATTATGGCATGGTCCTCTATACCGTACCAGCGGCATGATGACTTGCATGTGTCGTTGCCACGGTTTGAAACCCATGTCGGTTCACGACATGAAACTCATGTCGATCTACGACTTGAGATTCATGTAGGTCCACATGACAACTCACAACATAAGACCCTAAAAGCAATTCAGATCAAACACAGAGGTCCTGGCTTTAAAAAGGATCATACAACAGCTATGATAAAATAATAGAATTCGTGATTCATACATTTCGGCAAGCAATTGGTGTGCGATATAACAAAAAACTTCAAGAACAACTCATACGATTATCATCAACCAATTCAAGGCTTTTATGGCATTAAAGTCATGTCGCTCAAGCACGGTTTGAAACTCATGACACTGGAATGACATAAAATGAAAATTGTATGTATTACATAGAAGTTGGGGATTAAAGAGAATCAAAGAATTTCAGAGCCCTCATACACAAGTATACTCATTATAATTCAACTTGTTTTTGATTCACAAGCATCTCAATAACACAAAACAGCAAAAGCGATTCACAAGATCATCACTTTCTCGGAAATAAGAAAAGATCCTTGAATTCTATACAAGTCCTAACATCCAAAAAAAATGTAATTCGGATCTAAAAGTTACTTGTATTAAGCTATTAAATGATTGTTGAAGGAAGAATTCTCCAAAAATGAGTATGGGTATCGAATCGGACTGATGGAGTTCGTTGAAGTCGGTCATAATTTGGTCGCAATGATTGAGATGAAGGCGTCGACTTGGTTGAATAAATCGCTTATGAGGAAGGCGATGATATCTCTGACCTAATCCGCCATTAATGAGATAAAACCTTAGAATGAGAAGAGAAGTAGGAATGAACATACGGGTTAGGAATAATATATAGTGCTGAAATAATTGGGCCAAGATCAGTTCAGATTGAAGCCCAAAACGGCTTAGAGGGTTTCGCGTGGAATGGAGAGGCCAGCACGAGTCGTGACATGGTGATGACTTGTGACATAAATCTAATAGTACCATAATGACTTAACTAAAATACATGGAAAAGATGTCATGAAATATAAGGATTCGAAGCCCATTCTATTTCTAATAACATGAACTTCGAGGGGCAAATGTTAACCCCGTTCTTAGAACGCGGTTCAGAACTAAGAAGTATTTACGAAAGATGACACATGACATAACTGACTCAAGTTATTTCTGCGACATGGATCCTGCAGTCATCCACACGACATGACTTAAGTCACTGATGCAAGATGGTTCCAAGTCGTTTACACGGCACGACTCTAGGTCATTGAACACAACATGGAATTAAGGCGTTCAGCGCGCTATGATAACCGTTACACTCAAGCCGCTAGCATCATGTCGTTTAAACCATGTCGTGACAGGGAATATCTAAATACTTAAGTCGCGTGTCGTAAATAATGAAAAGTAAGGTCATTAATACCAAGTCGTATCGCTGCATGCCGTTAATACAGTTAGACTATGTCATATGCCATGACATTTAGTTCATATCGCGGCATCAGCCATGGCATTCAAGCCATGTCGTAGTTTGTTATCATGTTGGTAATCCCTCCATGACGTTGGTGCTACATATCCAAACCGCATACCAATGAAAACAAGCCGCACTGACCTCATCCATGCTGCAATAGCTCCAAAGCGTAAGATAATCATGTAGGGTCACAAATTCCACTGTGTCGCAAGCTCATTGCATGGCGAATGGAGGATCCGTAGGACGACATGATTCATATCAGAGAGCTATCATGTCGCCATTGTCATGTCTCACCAACCTCCAAGTCGTTGAGTATAAAAGGCAAGGTACTCTCAAACCGTTAAGGAGCTCACGACATGATGTAACCGTGTTCATTGCATGATGTTAAACTATTTATAAAACATGTCGCTATTCACATTATAACAAATCAAGTCGTGAGTGTCACCATGCCGTAAACAACTCCATGTCGTGAGCAACTTCATGCCACAATATTCATGTCATCAAGTCAAGTCGTTAATCCTTCATTCTGGAAGTATGTCGTATGGCGCAAGAGGCATCCCGTTTGACAGCTTGCAACAGCTCATGTATAGCTGTAAATGTAGAATGGGAACAACAGTCAAGCCGTATATTGCAAGAATTAATTCATGTCGTTCCAGTACAACAGCATGTCATGCCGCATGGATTGATACTCGAGTCAAGGCGTTTCAACCATTCATGTCGTAAAACGTATTCATGGCGACACAAGTCATGTCGAGTGGAGTCATGGCTTTTCTACATAATTACAGAATTGCCACCCGAGCTAAATTCACCTATAAATACTCCTCATAATCCATTTCGGGGGGACTGAAAATTCATTTCTACAAGGAAACTCCATCAAATTAAAATCTCATCTATAACTTCTCTAAAGGCTTCTATGGATTCAGCAATACTTTTCTAACTTCATGAAGATCAAATCAATATTAATGATCATTAGAGCTTTCTATAATTGAATCTAAACACCTTCAATCTCATTCAAGTTACACCATAAGTCTCTCAAGCATCATTCGAACGATCTCTATTCCTATCCAAAGCTTAAATCAAATGCTAATTCACTATGAAATCTATCAAGATCATGGGAAAGGATCAAAGCACATAAGTGGTTGAAGATTCATCACAAAGCTAAACCTCTTTTGTTTTCTTCGCCAAACTTGAGTTAAAGTAGATCGTCAAGAGAGTTAAAAGAGAGAAATGATTGTAATGAGGGAAAATACGTATGTTGTAAGCTTGAATATCATAATGAAAATTGATTGAAAGTGGACGTAGATTCATATTGAATCGAACCACTATAAAATTCCTTTGTGTTCTTACTTGTTTTTACTCATTTATTTTGTGATTACGCGGTTCCATATTCTTACCGAATCAGTGAAGTGTAGCTTTACACCTTTGGTGTTTGGTCCCAAATTTGGAGCAAACACTTTGTGTATAGCGATACTTCGCGAACCTCACACCCCGGTAAGAGTCAAAAAGGGGATAAGGGACCCAAGGAGTGCGCACGTTTCTTTCTAGCTAGAAGTGGTATCAGAGGTTTGCAAACCCTGACATTAAACTTATGTGGATGTTGGAATACTAGGCCCCAGTTATATTGGTCGATAGTGACCAATTTATAGGTTCAATAGGACCGGGAAATGTGTGTTCAGGCATAACTAATCCACTAAAGTATTTGTGGGCCGGCCTTGGAGGATCCAACGGTTGCCCATAGGTGTGATCCTGAGACATTTGCTAGAGTGTCTCGAATCGATAAGGAGATCGTCCCTAGCCTTGACTCATGTTGGAAACCCAATTTCCAATACGACATTCGGTTTTGATTGTAAACCTATATATGGCGACATAGTAGGATGTGGTACTATGTTGTCTAGGATTGATAGATTTACTTTGAAGTATTTTAAAACGGTTTAGACACCAATAATAATATTAAAATATTATTTTCTACGTATCAAGCATGTTTGATCGTTATAAGGTAAAACTCTATCCTCTGGTTTGCTTTGCATTGTGTGATGGGACTTGAGTCTTATAATGGTTTCATTTTTCTAAAAAGCATTGCATTGTTTTTGAATAAAAAATTATTTAATTCATGCATTGGCAATCCAATGGAGAAAACCTGTTTGCGTTAGCGGCGTGGTCCTATAATTAGCCATATTGTTAGATAAGTTAGGAAATATTTCTCATACCAGTCTCATGACTGACTCGTAGTTTGTTTCACTTTGCAAACCGATGGTGCCCTCTTTTTCACACGGGCAGCCAAGTGATAGGTTTAGGTTATTACGGACATATGCTGGATTGGAGTATGCTGATGAAAGGAAGACGAAGAACATTTTTATCTTTTTATTTCTACTCTGAGACATTTAGACATCTTTTAGCTATGATGCACTTGATGGAGTTTTAGACTTACTTCTATTTGCTGAGACTTTTATAGGCTGAGTTGTATCCTGTAACTATGCCACTCTGATGTTTTTATGTTGTGATGTTGATGAAATTTCTATTTCCGCTGCAATGATTTATGTGTTATGCTGTTATCTGATATCTGTTGTTGTTGTAAATATGTTATATTCCAATGATTATCCTTGCTTTCGTACTACGGGAGTTTGGGGTTATCACAGTTGGTATCAGAGCTAAAGGTTAACCTTAGCTTTGGAGTATGACATATTTAAAACAATTCGTCTAGACAGAATCAACAGTATTCTAAGGCGAGTAGCTCATTAGAGATAGGATTAGTAATATCTTAGAATGAGCACAGCATAATAACACATATTAATCAGTCACTACATCGTTATCTTTCCTTATGTCCTTTACTTTTACCCTCCCATTAAAAATTATCACTTCTGTTGGTCTAACTCTTTCCTTGATGGTATAGAACTGATGAAAAATGAGCACTAGAGCAAAAGCCCATGGCAGAGGCGGAGCCAGAGGACCAGTAAGGGATGAAACCCCCATTGTTCAGGAGAAGCCCAATCCCGAGGCTGTAGCACCATCACCACCTCCACCCCTACACCTTTTGACCGGGACAAGATAGCCAAGAAGTTCAGGAATTTGGGTGGTGTGTCGTTCACAGGCCGAGAGATGGTGATGGAAGCTCAAGCATGGCTAAAGACTTGTGAAAAGGTATTTGTAGGCCTGGAACTTGAAGACCACCGCAAGAATTTTATAGCGTTGTAGCTATTAAAGGATGGGGCTCAAAATTGGTGGGAGACTGTCGTAATTGGAAATAATGAGGCCGACATGTCTTGGGCCATGTTCAAGGAACTCTTTAATGAGAAATTTATTCCTCCGTAAGAAGTAGAGCGTCTTCCTGATCAATTTGCCAACTTCTAGCAAGGAGATAAGACTGTTTCAGAGTATGTGCGGAAGTTTGAAGAGCTTTCACACTATGCTCCTGAATTAATTCAGGACCCCTTCCAGAAGAATAAAAGTTTCATTAATGGCCTTTCAAGGAAGTATTTGAACAGAGTGACAACACACATTAAGCTTTCCATTAATGAGGTGGTCGAGATGGCTTGCCGATAAGAAGAAAATGACAGGAATTCTCAACAAAATCGGGAGAAAATTCAAAATAACAATAGGAGGAAGAAGGCTGACAAGAAACAAGAGGCGAGCAACTCTTCAACCGCCAAGTCTCAAGGAAATAAAAAGGCCAAGGTGAGATGCTTTAATAGCCAGAAGATGGGACACTTTGATTATGAATGCCGAGCTCCAAAAAGGCCAAGGAGGAATGAGTCTGGACCCAGTCAAAATCGCGGTCAGAATCCTTGAAATACACAAAAGTGCTTTAACTGCCATAAGGCAGGGCACTTTATCAGGAATTGTCCTCTGTTGAAGAAATCCGAGGTAGCTCATGTATACAATGGATCGGCTGCACCAGCTTCTTCCGAAGGAGTAGGTAAACCGGTTGTCTTGGGAGGTACTCTTACCATTAATAATACTTCTATTATTGTATTATTTCTAGTGACACGATTAAAATGTTAAATTTGAAAACAAGAAATCTTAAAGAATTCGTTAGTGTCCATAATACGATAGGAGGTTCTCTTGTTCTCGGGTTATTTTGCAAAGTGCCTATCTCCTATTCTTTTTATCGGTTTCCTTTTAATCTGGACGTGATGAATTTTTCTTAATTCGATATTATTCTTGGGCTGGACTGGTTAACAAAATGTGAGGCCGAGGTTAGATGTGCCGAAAGAATTGTCAAACTTAAAACGAAGCTCAGAGATATTATTATACCATGTCATGGCTCAGCAACTGATAGGAAAGAATTTTGGTCTTCTCTAGAAGTCACTCCTACTTCAATTGAGAATGTCCCTGTTGTCAAAGGTTATGCGGATGTGTTTGAAGAAGTTGATAGCTTACCGCCACGCAGAGAAATCGACTTCAGGATTGATTTAGTTCTGAATGCAAGACCAGTCGTGCATCCTATTCGGAGAATGATGCTGAAAGAAAAATAGGAGCTGAGCAATCAAACTAAATAACTTTTGTGGAAGTGTCTAATCAGGCCTAGCTTCTCAAATTAGGGTGCAACAGTGGTGTTTGTCCCAAAGTCAGACGGTACTCTCAGGCTATATGTGGATTACCGTGACCTCAATAAGCAAACACTGAAAAATAAATATCCATTGTTGCGTATTGATGATCTATTGGACCGCTTAAATGGAGCGCAAGTATTCTCTAGGATGGACCTAGCTATAGGTTTCCATCAATGGCACATTGCCAAAGAATGTGTTCCTTTGACAGCTTTCAGAGAGCCAGAATTACTCTATGGATGGCTAGTAATGTCATTTGTCTTATGTAACGCTCCTGGATACTTTGTCGATCTAGTGAACAGAATATTCCGTGATGTCTTGAATAAATTCGTGTTGGTTTTCATCGACCACATCTTAAACTTCTCTAAATCTGCTGTTGAGCATGAAAAGCATATGAAAGAAGTTTTGGAAATCCTGCGAAAGAATGTATTAAAAGCCAAATTCTCTAAATGTATATTCTGGCAAGAAGAAGTAAAATTCCTCGGCCATGTTGTATCGAAGAAAGGCATTTTAGTAGACCCAGGCAAGATCACAGCCATCCAAGATTAGAAGCAGTCCAGCACTCCTACAGAAGTCAGATGTTTCCTAGGACTGGCTGGTTATTATCGGAAACTTGTTAAACCATTTTCAAAACTATCTTATCCATTGACGAAGCTGACTAAGAAGCATACAAAGTTTATTTGGACACCCGAATGTGAGGAAGCTTTCCAAGAGCTGAAACTGAGGTTGACCACTGCTCCCATGTTGACCATTATTGATGGTAACCAAGATTTGACAGTTTATATTGATGCTTCTATTGAGGGTATTGGTGCAGTGTTAATGCAAAGACGCAAAGTAGTTTCATATGCTAGCCGTCAGTTGAAACCGCATGAGAAGAGATACCCCACTCATGATCTTGAGTTGATGACCATCGTGTTTGCTTTAAAGATATAGCCGCACTATCTTTTGGGTGAGAAGTTCGAATTATATACTGATCATAAATCCTTGAAGTATCTGTTCACCCAAAGAGACTTGAATTTGAGGCAGCAACGTTGGTTAGAATTTCTTGTGGCCTATGATCTGGACATTTTATATAATCCAGGGAAAGCCAATGTTGTAGCCGATGCACTCAACGGGAAGAATGCGGATAGCGCTAATCTTATCATCGTCAGTCTTATCATTACGCCTACATTAATGGATAAGATCTCTGCTCTTCAGAAAGACGATAAGTTTATTCAAATGATTAGTGAGCGAGTTCGAAAGGGTGAAGCATCAAGCTTCCAAATTGACAACAAGGGGACTCTTAGATTGCAAGGGCAAATCTGGGTGCCAGATATTCCTGAGGTAAAAAGAGAAGTTATGGATGAATGTCATAAATCTAAACTTAGCATCCATCCAGGAGTAAGAAAGATGTATCACGATCTTAAGCGCACATTCTGGTGGAAGACGATGAAGAGAGACATTTCTATGTACGCTGCTAGATGTTCCACCTACCAGCAAGTCAAAAGTGTACAACAGAAGCTCGCAGGATTGTTGCAACCGCTAGAAATTCCAAGTTGGAAGTGGGACCAAATTTCTATGGATTTCATTGATAGCTCGCCCCGAACCAGAAAAGGCAATGACAGTATATGGGTGATTGTAGATTATTTCACAAAGACCGCCCATTTTATTCCTATCAGATCTAATAGAACAGCTCGAAGTCTGGCGTAGCTTTATTTCAGAGAGACTGTCAGACTACATGGAGTTCCTAGTAGCATTGCTTGGGATCGTGATCCGATATTTGCTAGTAAATTCTGGGAAGCATTCCAAGAAGACCTAGGGACAAAGTTGAATCTAAGCACCGCTTATCATCCACAGACAGATGGCCAGACTAAGAGGGTGAACTGCATATTAGAAGACTTATTGCAAGCATGCATTCATGATTTTGTCAGGTCATGGGAAGATCACTTGCACTTAACATCCCGCAATTTTAAAACGAGACGTAAGGGAAAATTAAAGAATAATTAATCTTTAAAAGAACTGAGGGAAACGGGTTGCGCCATTGCATTCGTCTTGGAATTCTGCTTGAGATATAGTCCGAGTTTGCGAAAATCGGACTCCGTATGAAGAAGTTATAAGCCTAAGTAGTTTGTATACGCACTAGGAAGATTATTTATGAATATTATAAGCCCAAAAGGTTCAAAACAGGTCTAAAATTCGGAATTAGCCAAAGGGAGGTGAGTGGGAAAATTTCCGCTCAACAGGCGTCGACCCCCCTAGGGGTAGTCGACATAGGCGTCGACCCCCCTTTAGGGGAGTCGACATAGGAGTCGACCCACCTATAGGGGAGTCGACATAGGTGTTGACCCCCATAGGGTGTCGACCCCTTCTCCAGATCTGGACGAAATTTCTGGACCGACGTGTTTTGGCTGATGTGTCGCTCCCTAATTCGCTGTGTGACATATTTTTCTGCTATGGACGATTCTAATGACTTCTAGACTGATCTGAAGGCTCTAAAACACTCTCTACACCTATAAATTAGTGCCTAGACCTAACCTAATTCATAACAATTCCTTCTGACGCCTCTATGCTGCTGAACTATCAATCCTCTTAGTCGCCGCCTTCAAAAAAATAAATTAGAAGATCTTCATCAACAATCAACATTGAAAATGAATCAACATCTGCACACCTATTTTCTCCTAATCTAAGCACTGTAAGTTCAAGTTACTTTCATATGTGACTTCTTAATTGGAATTCTTGGCATGTAATAATCTGAATCCAAGTTATACATGATCATGAGATAATCCTTTCAGATTTATCGAATCTATTTTACCAGATTTGTACCTGCGATGTTATCCAAATCTATTTTATCAGATTTGTACCTGCGATATTATTCAAATCTATTTTATCAGATTTGTCCCTGCGATGTTATTCAAATCTAATCTATCAGATTTATGCATGTGATGTAATTTTATTCAGATCTATACTTCTTTTATGTTCCTAAAATTACTATTATCAAATCTAGCGTCGTATGGCTATTTTATGCCTAATCTTTTATGTTTCCTCTCCTTCCCCTTTTATTATGGATCTAGGTTGTCTCGAACTTAGACGAAATTTTGTTATATATACGATTGGAATACGGGGGAATTGGGCCTAATCTATTTTATGTACTATTGGGCCTAACTTGTAATTGAGATTTGGGTATAAATTGTATTGGGGCATTATTATCATTATAACTGCAAGTTTGGGTTAATTGACATATAAATAAAATTTTGGGCATAATTGTTATTGTTGCGAACTTGGGGTAAAATTGAAATACTAAATCTAGATTGGGCGTAAACTGTAAATTGAGATATTAATCAAGATTGGGCATAACTATTGGTTGGGACGCCAAGCATAATGTATATTATGATTATGGGCATGACTATTATTGCAAATTTGGGAAGATTGGGTGTAACCTATTTTGAGTAATAACTTGAATTTGAATTTGTGGGGCATAACTTGCAATTAGCTCTGTTCGGGTATAACTTGAGAATTGGAACATGACTAGTTTTGTGAATTTGGGATGATTAGCATATAAAATCTAGATTTGAACATGTATGGTAAATATGCTAAAAGATAAACATGCCTAACCCGAGGTTAGATTGAGTTGCGGTGTAAAACTGCCCGGAATCGCCCGGCACATCCAGTAACCGCAACAACACCTATCTAATATGAGAGGTTAGTGCATCATGCCCAAGAAAAACCCGAGGTTAGATTGAGTTGTAGTGTAAAACTGCTCGGAACCGCCCGACACATCCAGTAACCGCAACAACACAGATCTAATGTGAGAGTTTGGTGCATTAATAAATCAATTAATGCTAATGAACAGGACATGTTAATTAAACAAATGCTAGGGATATGTTAACTAAGGCAACACTTAACCATTACAACATGTTAATAAAAAAATGATAGGGTTAAGTTAACTAAGGCAACACTTAACCGATATAACATGATGTGTGGGTAGGGTTAAGTAACACAAGAAGGCAACACTTAACCGATATAACATGATGTATGGTAGGGTTAAGTAACACAAGAAGGCAACACTTAACCGATATAACATGATGTATGGTAGGATTAAGTAACACAAGAAGGCAACACTTGACCAATATATATAACATGATGTGTGATAGGGTTAAGTAACACAAGAAGGCAACACTTAAACAATATAATATGATGAACGAGTGGGGTTAAGTTAATAGAAAACACTTAACCAATACAACATGATGTGTGGGTAGGTTAACTTAACATGAATAGACAACACTTAACCAATATTACATGAACGAAGCGGATAGGGTTAAGGCAAGCTTAACCAAATAATACGTATTGACTTGATCAGTGGGAGGGTTAAGTACATCTCGTGTAGGTGGGTAATATTAGTATATATATGCCCCATAAACTTAACCATTAAATAAACATACTTGAATCGGTGGGAGGGTTAAGTACATCTCGTGTAGGTGGGTAATATTTGTATATATAGGCCCACAAACTTAACCAGTAGGAAACCCTAGTAACGGGGACCCATTTCAGCAGTAACCCGCATAGATGCATCATGGTACCCTGAACTAGGCAGTGTAGGGCACGATTACTGGGCTGATTATAAGTGATCAAAATAGCGGCAGGGGGTACATCAGTGTAGGTTCTGACGATTTACGGGCCTGCACGTACTCCAGAGTGGGAAAAAGCAGGCACTGGGTACCAGTAGTTATACACTGTGCATCTTGAATAGTGTCGGGTTGCTATCATAGGAACTGATACACCTTATGGTGGAACCAGCACAGGGTATCTACATGCAAGAGAGGGCCGATTGACACAGACAAAGGGAAAATTAATACGAGTAAGGAGCCGACCGATAGGGTAGTAAGGGTACATCTAACATATTCATGGCAATTAGGCAGATTGAGGTGGAATCCTCAAAATAAATGTACACCTGAAGGCTACCACAATTGTGGGGATTGGGATCACATTATCATATGATCATTTTATACAGATTACTAGTTGGGGCACTAGTTAGGTGGTGCAGAGATATAGAAATCAGAATAACAGGGTAGTAGCGAAGCAGAGAAAGAGTAGAGGTGCATTCAATTTATCTTGCCTTATCATATATATGCTAATCGTATGTTATCTTGTTATCCTTATTATCACGGTATTGTCTTATATTCATTTTATTCATGTCATGATGCTTTTGCCTATTTACATCCTTAAAGTCACTGGACTTACAAGACTTATGTCTGACCTAGTTTGTTTCGCCTCTTTTCTTCTGTCTCCCCCCACCAGGTTCACAGGGACGAAATGTTACCACTTAGCTCAATTTTCTTTCCAAGCTCGAAGATAGTTGATGTATTGCTTTGGCCTCTCTCTTCCACTACTATAGCTGGTTCATGCTTTATTGGGGAATATCATTGTTATTTTTATGCTTCTTTTATACTTGGATGTTTTTGAATCAAGACAAAAGTTCTATGTATTACTTTTAAGTATGATTGAGACAATTGTTGTAAAAGCTTGACTGAACCAGATTGTTTATAAAATGACTTTATCTTCCATTGCTTTATTTGTCGGTCTTGTAATATATCTGCATCTTTTACCTAAAACGCTTCACCGAAGTTAAGGAATTCCCTTTGTGAGTGACCTTAACGGAGGTGTGGTGTTACAGTTGAGTTCTCTTATAATAACAGTTACCAAGCAAGCTTGCAAATGTCGCCATTTAAAGCAATATATGGTAGGCCATGCATATCTCCCGCATGTTGGGTGGAACCAGGCAATGGATTAGTATTGGGCCCCAACATGATTCGTGAAGCATAAGATAAAGTTGATTTTATTATGAAGCGACTACTGACTGCTCAGATCCGACAGAAGAGCTATGCAGACTCACGAAGAAGGGATTTAGAATTATCTGTTGGTGATTATGTGTACTTGAGTGTTTCCCCATTGAGAGGAGTAATTCATTTTGGGAAGACTGGGAAGTTGGTGCCGAGATTCATTGGTCCATTTCCTATTCTCGAATGGATTGGAACTCTCGGTTATAGGGTGCAGTTGCTGGACCGGTTGCCCGGGGTGCATGATGTTTCCATGTGTCTCAACTCCGGAAGCATGTACATGATCCAGACTTGATTGTGGAGGAAGCAACACAACTAGATTTGGAGATTACCCCGAGCTTAGTAGTAAGAAGGGAGCCAGTGAAAATTGTTGGCAAAGAGACCCGAGTTCTGAGGAACAAGAGGATCAACTTAGTCAAAGTGCAATGGAGCGGGGATCCTAGAGACTGTACATGGGAGACTGAGGATAAAATCAAACAGGTTTATCCCAAGTGCAGAGTGGACATCTCTGAGTAACTCTTGTATAGAGGTACAATTACAATATTTTGCTTTTTCCATTTGGTTCCTACTTTACTATTGTTTCCTTTTCGGGGACGAAAAGCTTTTAAGTGGGGGAGATTGTAACAACCCGAAAAATCAGAACCAATTTAAAATTTTTATTTTGGCTATTTTAATGAATTTTGAATAGTTAAAATAATTTATTTTAAATAATAACAATTTAAATTTATTTAAATCGAAGTTAGAGCGGATATATTTATTTTAATTTTAAAAGGAGTTAAAAATAGCAAAGTAGTTTGAAAATTTGAATCTGAACTTTGACTGAATGTACAGGATTCAAAGTAAATCGGATTTTATTGAAACCAAAATATTTAAATCTATTTAAAAATATCTTTCAAATGAATCCAAAAAATTGAAATTTCATAGCGAGAATAAAAAGTTATGGCCAGTTGAATATTCAGAATAGTCGCTATGGAATTTAATATAATTTATAGCTCGTATAAATGGCCATTTTATAAGCGACCTCCGTTTTCGACGAAACCATTTTTGTCGGATTCGGAATGTCAAATTATTGACAAGTTTAATTTTCTATAATTTTTGTAATTAAATTGTGAGCGTGGTAAATTAAACTACGTTCGATAATTTCTATTGAATTTAATCACTGTTAAGAAGACCATTTTTCAAACGGTCTCCAATTTCGATGAAATTAATCCTGTTAGGACCGTATCGTCAAAACATAGCTAGATTTATTTTTTTGGAATTTTTTAGTCCGTATGTGGCCCTGGTAAATTTAAATGTGTAAATAAATGATTTAAATTTTAATTTAAAGAAAACAGGCTGAAAATGATTGATTGGGCTGACGGGGCCTAACCTATTATGTCCGGAACGGGGGCAGTTGGGTAGGAACAACTTTTGTTGGGCTGAAATTGGAGCTGTTAAGGATTAATGGGTTAAAACCAATAATTAAGAGAATTTAATATTATTATATTATAAATAATAGATAAATCAAAACGCTAATCTAAAACAAGCCGCCGCCCCTTTCTGTCAATGGCCAACATTGATCGAATCTTCCCCCTCTAATAAATCCCAATCCATTCAACGAAATCTCTCTCTCCAGTTGAAGCTTTTGTAGAGATTGATCAACACTTCAATTCCATACGGAGGTGATCTTCTAGTGTGCAGTAATTTGCCCAAACCGACCCCTCGAATGTTCGCCGTATCACCTCGAACCCCTCCTCCTAGCTGCATGCGAGTTGGACGTGGTGGGGCCCCCCTGGCGTGCGCCTCCTTCCTCTCCGACGTGGTGGTCTCCGATTATCGTGAAGCTCAGTGTATTGATCGGTAAACCTTAACCTAGAATTGAACCCAAAGTAAGAACCCCCGGCCTTAACCTGAAGAGGAATAAGAAGGGTATATTTTCCCCTTTATTTTTAATTAATTAGTTTAAAAATATTATCAATCTAAATTAATTCATAACTGATGCATTCGAACTCGGAATTGAATAATTTCAGATCCGTTTTGATCGTGAGTACGAGATCTACATTTCTGGACTGATTATAATCAATTCGGAGCAAATCAAATTTTAGACAAAATTTCAATTTTGAATTATTCAGAATTAAAACCGACTGTGAGAAATTCTTTTTTTTATATATAATTGAAATTTATAATCATAATTGTGGTATTACTCATACGTTGTAATATTCTGTTGATTGTCTTACGTGATTTGATCTGTGATTGGTGTGTTATGTAGATCTGTTTAAAAATTAACATATTTGCTAATTAGAATTGTGTTTAACAAAAATTATCATTTTTGTTAATTAGATTAGTTGAATCAAAATTTAACATATTTGTTAATTAGAATTGTGTTAAACAAAAATTATCGTTTTTGTTAATTAGATTAGTTGAATCAAAAATTGACATATTTATTAATTAGAATTGTGTTTAACAAAAATTATCATTTTTGTTAATTAGATTAATTGAATCAAGAATTAAAATATTTGTTAATTAGAATTGTGTTTAACAAAAATTATCATTTTTGTTAATTAGATTAGTTGAGTCAAAAATTAACATATTTTTTAATTAGAATTGTGTTTAACAAAAATTATCTTTTTTGTTAATTAGATTAGATGAATCAAAAAAATAACATATTTGTTAATTAGATTAGTTGAATCAAAAATTAACATTTTTGTTAATTAAAATTGAGTTAAACAAAAATTATCATTTTTGTCAAATTAGAATAGTGGAATTAAAATTATCATTTTTGTCAAAATACAATTATTGGATCAAATTTGACATTTTTGTCAAAATATAATTGTTGAATTAAATTTGTCATTTTTGTCAAATCAACATAGTTGAAATAAAAAGGACATTTTGTTGTAATAAAATAGTTGAAATAAAGAGGACATTTTGTTGTAAGAAGATAATGAAACAAACATTATCATTTTTATAGTTGAAACACAAATGTATACATTTTTGTCAAATTAGAATTGTTGAACAAAAATATACATTTTTGCCAAATTAGAATTGTTGAATAAATATATACGCTTTTGTCAAATTAGAATTGTTGAAAAAATATATACATTTCTGTCAAATTAGAATTGTTGAACAAAAATATACATTTTTGTCAAATTAAAATTGTTGCACAAAAGTATACATTTTTGTCAATACATATTAGTAGAAAACAAAATATACATTTTTGCCAATATATATCAGTAGAGAACAAAATATACATTTTTGTCAAATTAGAATTGTTGAACAAAAATAGGCATTTTTGTCAATACATATTAGTAGAAAACAAAATATACATTTTTGTCAATACATATTAGTAGAAAACAAAAGTGGAAAATAGGCATAAGGACAAACTTTGGAAAAAAAAATTAGTCTGAAGGACGTCAATTTTAATTTTTAGGCTGAAGAACAAACTTTGAAAAAAAAATAAGCTGAAGGACAAACTTTGAAAAAAAATTAGGCTGAAGGATAATGCTAAGTATATTTAACATTTTCTGCAGTGTAAAGCTGAATAATGCTAATTATATTTAGCATTTTCGTATAGTGTAAAAAACTGAATATAATGCTAATTACATTTAGCATTTTTCTTCAACTTAATTTTGGTTCAAAGTTTGTCCTTCAGACTAAAAATAAATTTTGGTGTCCTTTAGCCTAATTTTTCTGCAAAGTTTGTCCTTCTCCCTAATTACCTCAAAACAAAATATACATTTTTGTCTAAGTATAATTTTTGAACAAATATATACATTTTTGTCAAATTAGAATTGTTAAACAAAGATATACATTTTTGTCAAATTAGAATTTTGGAACAAAAATATACATTTTTGTCAATACATATTAATACAAAACAAAATATACATTTTTGTCAATACATATTAGTAGAAAACAAAATATACGTTTTTTTCAAATTAAAACTGTTGAACAAATATATACATTTTTGTCAAATTAGAATTGTTGAACAAAAATATACATTTTTGTCAAATTAGAATTGTTGAACCAAAATATACATTTTTGTCAATATATATTAGTAGAAAATAAAATATACATTTTTGTCAATACAAATTAATAGAAAACAAAATATACATTTTTGTCAAATTAGAATTGTTGAACAAAATATACATTTTTGTCAATACATATTAGTTGAAACAAAATGTACATTTTTGTCAAAATATATTAGTTGAAACAAAGATTCACATTTTGTCAAAATATGATGGTTGAAAACAAAAATTACATTTTGGTTAAATAGATTTGTGTGATAACAAAAATTACATTTTTGTTAATTAAGATTTGAGTTATAACAAAAATAATATTTTGGTTAAACAAATTTGTGTTTGAGCAAAAATATTAATTTTGTCAAACTAGAGTTGTCAACATAAATGCCACAATCACTTTTTAATCATTTGGTTAAACTAGGATTTGTTAACAAAATTAAATTATCACTTTTTAATCATTTTGTTAAACTAGGATTTGTTAACAAAATGAAAATATCATTTTAATCATTTTGTTGAGATAGAATTGTCAACAAAAATTAAAATATCATTTTAGTCATTTTGTTGAAATAGAATTCTCAACAAAAATGAAAATATCATTTTAATCATTTTGTTGAAATAGATTTGTCAACAGAAATGAATGTATCACTTTTTATGCATTTTGTTAAAATATAAATTGTATGCAAATTTAAGAATCATTTTTATTGTTAAAATATACAATATAATTTGTATGAAAATTAAAGAATTGTTTTTATTGTCAAACATGCATTAGAATTTGTACACAAATTAAACATACATTTTTGTCGTTAAGTCATACATTAGAATTTATATGCAAATTTAGTATAAACATTTTTTCTCTATGTGTCATGTTATATTTTAGAACTACGTACAAGTAAAATTTCTTTTTATTTGTTAATGTTAAAATAGAAATTGCATACAAATAAAGAAAAAAAATTATCTTTTTTATTTGTCATTAGCTACATTGTCATGTAAATAAAATGCATTTTATTTGACATTATAAACATGTATATTTGGTATGGAAACAAAACATGTTTATATTTGGCATGTTAAACCACGTTAGTGGAATCGTCGAGTAATTCATATTTATATATAATTTTCTATATATAAATATAAATCCAAATTAAACGAATCGCAAACGGTAGTTCGCGTTTCGGAATCATAACTTTAAACGATTATACCAAAAGATCCAACCATCGGATTTTCCCACAACTGGAACCGTTAGGACCGCTTTGGGATGATCTTTCCAACGGTATAAAATTAATTAAAATTCAACAGTTAGATTTCGAGAAATGTGTAAATTAAATTTGGGTAAAAACAGCGCCAGGACCGCATATTGACCCGAAGCGTCGTTAAGTTAAATTGAGCTATTTTTATATTAATAAAAATAGCGATAAGTCGTTATAAAATAATATTAACGATATAAAATGGTTTGAATTATATATATGAGAATTATTTGAAAAGACAAAGTTCTATCTCATTTCAAATAATTATACGACGATTTAAATTGAAGATATTGAAGACGGTGATTGAAAACCGGAGATCTACACATCGAATGGATGACTACTAATGTCCGACATTGGGTAGCTCCTAGTTAAGGGTTAAAGTGGTAGTTGTCCGAACGTACTTGTTGATTGTTCGGATAAGCAAGCTCCTCTCTTTCGTATTGGACATACAGGACGAGGAATAAGATGTCTCCGGTTTCGTTCAAACCCAGAACGGACTTGTAAATGGATGTGTGTCCGACATTGGATTTCATTCCATGTAAATTGATTTCTATATAATATACATCTATATGGTGGCGGGGAATTCAATCTCTTGCTTAACACCCTTCTCTGAGATGCACGAGTTCAGAGGTTGTATATTGGTAGTTATCGATCGTATGGTGTGGATTGTCAATGTGGCATGCCAAGATGCAAATGATCAAGGCTTTTGTTGAAAAGAAGAGCCTTGTGGTTGATTTTCAAAACATGGTCTGTTTAGGCGTAGCTTTGTGTATGTCATTACTTCGCGAGCCTCACACCCCGGTAGGAGTCAAAAATGGGATAAGGAACCCAAGAAGTGCACACGTTTCTTTCTAGCTAGAAGTGGTATCAGGGTTTTGCAAACCCTGACATTTTACTTATGTGGATGATGAATTACGAGGTCTCGGTTATATTGGTCGATAGTGACCAATTTTACAGGTTCAATAGGACGGCAAAACGTGTGTTCAGGCATAACTAATCCACTAAAGTATTTGTGGACCGGCCTTGGAGGATCCAAGGGTTGCCCGTAGGTGTGATCCTGAGATGTTTGCTAAAGTGTCTTGAATCGGTAAAGAGAATGTCCCTAGCCTTGACTCATATTGGAAACCCAATTTCCAATACGACATTACGGTTTTGATTGTAAACCTATATATGGCGACATAGTAGGATGTGGTACTATGCGGTCTAGGATTGATACATTTACTTTGAAGTACTTTAAAACTATTTAGACATGAATAATAATATTAAAATATTATTTTCTACGTATCAAGATTGTTTGATCATTACAAGGTAAAACTCTATCCTCCGGTTTGTGTTGCATTTCGTGATGGGACTTGAGTCTTATAATGATTTCATTTTTCTAAAAAGCATTGCGTTGTTTTTGAATAAAAATTTATTTAATTTATGCACTGGTAATCCAATGGAGAAAACTTGTTCCGCGTTAGCGGCGTGGTCCTGTGATTAGCCATATTTTTAGATAAGTTAGGAAAGATTTCTCATACCAGTCCTACGACTGACTCGTAGTTTGTTTCACTTTGCAAACTTGGGTGTCCTCTTTTTCACACGGGCAGCCAAGTGACAGGTTCAGGTTATTATGGACATATGTTGGATTGGAGTATGTTGATGAAAGGACGACGAAGAACGTTTTTATCTTTTTATTTCTACTCTGAGACATTTAGGCATCCTTTATCTATGATGTACTTGATGGAGTTTTAGATTTATTTATATTTGCTGAGACTTTTATATGTTGAGTCGTATCCTGTAACTGTGCCACTCTTATGTTTCGATGTTGTGATGTTGATGACATTTCTATTTCCATTGCAATGATTTATGTGTTATGTTGTTATCTGAGATCTGTTGTTGTTGTAAATATGTTATATTCCAATGATTATCCTTGATTTCGTACTACGGGAGTTTGGGGTTATCACAGTTTACGATTTCCATAGCGACTATTTTAAAATTTGATTTGGACATAACTTACAAACTATAAAACGAAATCTGGATTTTTCTCTTTCATTAGAAAATTATCATCAACAATATTCAATCGATTCCTGTTTCATGTTGTATATTCAATTGAAGTTCAAGACTCAATATTATGATCTGCCACGCCATTACGAGCTCGATTTAAATTATATATAAACTTAATGTTCTAACTTCATTTTAAATAAATGAATTCAATATTAAAATCCATTAATATTCCAATATAATATTTAAAATAATAAAATATATTAAATATTTGACTACCAAAATTACGGGACATTACACAACCAATATTTCCCATTGATTAAAATAAAACAACCGTTGAATTTCAGGTCAACGGTCAACAATCCAAATCAATAATCCAGCCAGATTGGTTTAAATAGTTCATATAACGATAATCTGAGAACAAATAACATTAAATATATTTGAGGAATCCAATTGGACCCCTCCAACCTGTTCTTCTCTACATAAAATAGATTATCTCACGTAAATTCATTCAATTCAATTTAACTGATACTTTGAATAACAGTAAATAACGGCTATTTCACATCACCCAATTTATTTAATATCAAACAAACAATTCAACCAATTCATTAAATTAAACATGTTTATAATATAAACGTGACCAACAAGGTAAGTTACCTCAGTTGGGTCCAATCGTTGAAATAACGATTTGGTATTTCTCTGAAATTAAACAAAGTTTAATTTCAGCGATTTAATCAACATATGAATATATAGTTAACAAATAGTCAATCATTAGCAACCATAGCACACAATTATAAAACCCGACTTATATAAATACAAGTAGGAAGAACAGAGTGAGTTTAACTCACCTTGATTTGATTCGCTATTTAAACAAATAATTTCAGTTAAATTAAACAACTTTTTAATTTAACTAAAATCCAGTTGACTCCAATTACGTTCCATTTCTGTTCCCAGACATCATACTCATAAAGACTATTCCACCGATTTATGGTTTGTCCAATTCGGTTAAGAGTTTGATTAGTTATTATAAGTTAATATAAATTAAATAAATTATTAATCCCTTAATTAAGTTTTAAACTAAACTAAATCCTATCACTAATCATATATTAATTAACTTATAATCCAACTAATTTATAACCGTTTGATTTTTAAAACATCGTGTTTGAACATAGTTGAACATATGGCCGACGACTAGATTGATAATACTTATTCAATTAGTTTCTAATTATACATTAATTAACCTAAATTAATATGGTTTTAATGTTAGCAAAATATATGTATTTATTTATACATACACGGCTGGTAAATTACATTTAATTACTGTCCTGATCCTTTTGTTTACTGTTTTGATAAACATACCAACTCCTTCGTATAACCTTTTCTTTTGTCCTCCCATTCAAACCACCTGATCACACACATCAACTCTCTCCAACCTCAACCCTTCACGACCACCAGCGTTGACCACCGATCATCCAACACGTCCTAGAGCCGTGCCTTACCCTTCTCCATCCACACCATAAGCCACGCTATTCCAAACACCGTCGTTTGCCACTGAACCCACCTGAACTGCAACCTCTTCGAGACGCCCTACCACCCTCCTCCGACGATTGGAGGTCACCAAAATCAGTTGGTGGACCGAGCTGCCTTCCCTTACCATTCTTCTTCACAGCGCTTCGCCTATCGTTCCATCATCACTGAGACAAGAGCAGCCCTAGCTGCGACAGACCAAGGCCAAGCTTCACAGACCACAATCGGAATTCAGAGACCACAATCACAGCAAATAAAACAAGTGCCAGTGTATAGCTGACTGTCTCAGGAATTCAAAGAAAAACACATCGTGATTTTAGGATTTTTTTTAAGATTTGTTTTGAATTTTTAAACTTTGCGTTTTGTTTTAGGGGAGGCGGCCAGAATTAGTTGACCACTCATTAGGGTTTGACTCATGAAAATTAACCGATGGGGGTATTTATTGTGTGCAATGAATATTATAACTTTTATTAGATTTAAGGTTAAAGTAACTTGCAATTACCACCACATACGATGCCCAATCGAGTTCAAACTCCTTTTCCTAGCACAGAAAAATATTTCGGACACGATGGGATAACTTTCGTCAAATTCTGATGTCATTTGGTAAAATCCCTTTATAATTCACAGGTGAAAAATCAAGCGTTTAAATTTTCCACGATCACAAAATAAATCCAATCAACTTGAAACTTTGAAATTCTACCTGTCTTTTTCCTTACGGATCCAATGAAATTTGTTTTGCTAAAATTGGAGTTTGTTTGACCAGTCGTTTATTCCTTTAATGTTGCTCCTATCAAATAATATAAATGATTAAATAAAAACAGAGGCATCGTTGCCATGATCAAACGGTAAGTCCGATTGACACGAAAATCATAATCTTATAATAATTAATTAATACGAATCCAATGGCACAAATGTCATCCCATTTGGAGACTATTTTCCTTGTACGCTATTTTTATATGCCAAACAACGCTATTTTGGGCACCAAAATACCCGATGTCCAAAAATAACAAACTACCTGCCTATTCTGACTCTAAACGTCGATACAAACTCAACGGAATTGGTTTCATGGATTAATTTGATCATCTTCTCAAGTTATATACAAATACCCCTCTATTATATTAATTTAATTTAATTATGCACTATAGAAAATGACTGGGCGTTTACGGTTGCGTTGTCACATACAACATCAGTTTGCCAAGAAATTTAATATCGTACAATAATTTAATGTTACAATTCCAATGAAACTAATTTCATTAAAAACTGAGCTTGTTTGCAAAATCGCTATTTTTAAGGCTTATAAAATATCGAATAAATGTTAATTAAATCCCAAAATAATTTTATTAAATAATAATAAATTGTTATTATCATAAATATCCAAGTATGATAATATATACAGCTTTGAATATGAATTACACAACTTAATATTATCATTTTCGAGTTAGACGGTATCCAAATATATATTAAAACCCTATTATATTAATTAATAAACATTATACTTTAATAAAGATTTCCATAGCGACTATTTTAAAATCTGATTTGGACATAACTACTAATCTATAACATGAAATCGGGATTTTTCTCTTCCATATGAAAATTATAATCGACAAGATTCCAGTGTTTCTTGTTTCACAAAAATCTGACTTAAAACAGATCATGCATATTCAATTGAAGTTCAAAACTCAATATTACAAAATACCGTACCATTTCAAGCTCGTTTTAAATTAAATATAAATTTAACATTCAGACTTCGTTAATAACGAATTCAATATTAAAATATATTAATATTCCAAATAAAATATTTGAAATAATAAAATATTTTAAATATCTGTACGGGACATTACATTTTTCCCCCTTAAAAGAAATTCATCCCCGAAATTACTACAGTAAGAAAAATATCACAAACTCATTATCTTTAAAATCCAATTTATTTCAATCGAAAACCGATCGATTATAATCAATATAAATTTCCAAAAAAATATCAAAAATATTCTAACACTTTAAATTCCTAGAAAAATTCGGCAGTCTCCTCTACAGGGGGGACTTCTGCGATATCGCAGGAACAAATTATATATATATATATATACAATTTCCCACCCGCTCGGAAAACAAAAAACCAAAAATTTAAATTTTCGCGTAGGGGTACCTTATGCGAGCGCAATTGAACATACTGACTCAATTAATTACGAAATATTCAACCAAAATCAATCTTTTAGCCTTCTGGCACCAGAACTTAATCAAATCAACATATAAGTAACAGATGTATGAAATTCTTAAATAAAATTTCATTAATCACAAGTATAACTTCACCACTTTCAAAATCAAATAGGTAACATTAATTCATTCCCAAATATAGGTTTAAATCATTAATTTCAATTCATACGTAGTTTCATCCCAATTTATGATACTGGAATTTATTTCTCAACTCATTCAACTGTATTTTAAACTGTTGATAGATTTTAAATTCGACTACTCTAACAAACCATCGACATTCGATCAACAATGAATGCACAATCAACTCAACCAAATCATTCAGTCTATATTGAACATTAATATTTACTTTGGTTTAACATACCTGAACATCAATCGGTTTATATCCAATTGATTTCTATTTAATCATCATCCAGTCGATTTTCAAATTCCCCATCAGCTTTATTTAGTTTCAATACCCATGTTAACTTCTAATTTATTTAATCAAATATTTGAATTCTTATTCACAAGTTCTTCTAGTTATATTAAACCATTCGAATTCAAATTTCCATTTGAATTTCATTCAAACCAATCAATCAAGCAAACCAATAGATCATAGTTTAATAAAATAATTTCCTTATACAAAAATATATTTTGGTTAAATTTTTTTCATTTACCCACTTTACAAAACAATACTGTGTTCATTACCAGTTCAATGCTTCTTAACACTTCAACCGATCAAACAACTCAATACAAAACATTTATATATAAAATTTACAAATACGCTCTCATATATACACTCAACTCAATCTAGGGTATTTCTAACCTAATCTCTATCGAGTTAAGTCATAGAGCAAGGGTATTACTAAACCTGGCTCTGATACCACTATAATAGACCACGGATTTTTTATCCCAAAAATCAACACAAAAACACCATGTCAAACAGTCTAGCATCGATAAATAGGAATGTTATTAGAAAAAATTTAGAGGGTGAGGTAAGAAAGAAATAAATATTAGAATAGAAGAAGAAGAAGAACCGACACAACACAGAATCAGAGTCTCATATCGCAATGGAAAAAAATATAATATAAAAATAGTTCTTTATAGAGAGCTTTGAAAAATACACTTACAATCATCATAGTACATCAAACATCTGGACAGTTATATAATTTGTTCTCATATCCAATCACATAGTGGAAAAAATACTAGGTATCATTCATCTGGACTCCTCCAGCTCGTCTCTTCATAGCATCCGATAATGAAAACCGGTACAACTCGGTTGTGACGACCCCAAACCCGTTCTAGGTAGCAAGGGTAATCTTTGGAATATAACACATAAACAAATAACAACTGAACAGAAATAAATAAATACACCAGATAATGTACAATAGAATACACTGGATAAACATAATCATCAGAGTTACACAGTATACAGGATCATACTTAGTACAAAATACACTTTCAGCTTTACATAAAATGTCTATAGCGGAATCAAAACATAATATGTACAACAGGAGTTAAACAGCATAAAAAGAAAGAAGTGATAAAATCCATCTTCAGCACTATACCTATCCAGAAAGAGCCTGCTAAAACCTGAATACAAGGTTGCCCGTGTAGAAAATAGGGCACCCGAGTTTGCAAGTGAAACAAACTATGAGTCAGTCATGGGACTGGTATGAGAAATCTACTTAACTTATTTTAATAATAAGGCCAATTACAAGACCACGCCGCTAACATGGAACGGGTTTACTCCATCGGATTGTCAGTACTTAAAAACAATAAATCATTTAAACATCGCAATGCTTTTTATAAAAATGAAGCCATTATAAGACTCAGTTCCCATCACACAATGCAATGCAAACCGAAGGATAGAGTTTTACCTTGTAATGGCCAAATTATGCTTGATACGAATAAAACAAAAGTATTTGATATTATTACTAGTGTTTATATATTTCAAAAACAATTTCAACCATAAGTATCAGTCATAGACGGCATAAATGCCCCATACCACTATGTCGCCATATATAGATATACAATTAAAACCGCACGATGTCGTATTTGGAAATTGGATTTCCATCATGAATCAAGGCAAGGGATCGTCCTTACCGCTTCGAAATTGTCAAGCCCGAGTCTCAGGAACAGCCGCAACTGCACCTTGGATCGTTAGGGCTGGTCCACACAGAGTGGATTATAATGCCTGAACACTGCGTTTTCCCGCCCTATGGGGCATAAACTGGTCATATACCGACCAAACCATTGGCCCAAGAGCGACCGATATAACCGAGGTGCCTCACTGTCCATCATCCACATAAGTAAAATGTCCGGGCGCGTAAAACCCAAAACACCACTCCTAGCTAGAAAGAAACGCAGGTCCTCCGTGAAGCCCTCTCCCGTTTCTGGTCCATACTGGGGTGTGAGGTTCACGAATCAACGCTAAACACAAAGCTAGCTATTCAAGGCCCTTCTTTGATCATCAACCACAAAGCTCTGCTTTTCAACAAAAGCTTTGATCACAGCATCTTTGTATGCCACGTTGTCAAACTACAATGTCAGACACACATCCATTTACTAGTCCGTTCTGGGTCTGAACGAAACTGGAGGCACCTTATTCCTCCCTCGCATGTCCAATACAGGAGAGAGGCCCTCGCACATCCAAACAATCAACAAGTTGTCTGGACAACTACAACTGTAACCCCTTCGGGGCAGCAACTCCCATCAAAGGCATCAGTAGCCATCCATTTGATGTGAAGATCCTCGGTCTTGCATCATCTTCATATCTTCGACTTCTAACCGTCAATCAATTATTTGAAATGAGAATTAACTCGGCCTTTTCAAATAATTCACGTATATTTAGAATTTCAAGTCAATTCATTTCAATGGTTAAATTATCTAACATGCATAATTCAGTTCATTAATGTAGTTTTCACGTCAAACACATTCAACCATCCAACATCCAATAAACCAGGTAAATTCGGTTTATTTCCATTCCATATCGTTTATAATATTTTACCATGATTTATCGCTATTGTTATTTATTTAAATATAGCCAATTTATTCAAACGACGCTTCAGGCCATAACGCGACCATAGCACTGTTTTTCTCCAGATTTGATTTACACATATATGAAAATCTAACCGTTGGATCTTTACAAATTTTATATCATTAGAAAGATCTTTTCAAAGCGGACCCAATGGTTCCAGTGTTGGTAAAATCCAACGGTCGGATCTCCCGGTACGATCGTTTAAAGTTACGACTTCAAAATACGAACTACAGCGTCGTTATTCGATCTATTTTAATTATATATATATATATATATATATATATACACACACAAGATCCATTCTTCGATTTCAAAAACCATTTCAACTCATATAGATGATAAAAATGATATTTTTATCCAATAATATTTATTTCAACACATGACTATTTTTAACAATTCATATATATAGTAAAAATGTAATTTTTATCGTCAAAACGATTTATTTCCAACATGATTATTTTTAACACTTCGTATATATTATAAAAATGTTGTTTTTATTGTTGAAACAATTTATTTCAAAAATGAATTTTTTAGTGATTCATATATATTATAAAAATGCGATTTTTATTGTCAAATTTTTTTATTTCAAACACGATTATTTTATATACTTTGTACTTACAACAAAAATGTTATTTTTATCATTCAAACAATCTATTTCATACGTTCAACAAAAATGTTATTTTTATCATTCAAACCATTTTACTTTATACATTCGATAAAAATGTTATTTTTATCGTTCAAACCATTTTACTCAAAAACGAATATTTTCCCTAACATATGAATATTTTTCAATACATGAATATAAATCAAACACAGGAATTTTTCAGAAAATTTCGTCATCATAACGGCAGGGTAGTTAAAACCGGCACCATCCCTAGTACGGCTTTTCGCTCTACCTTAAAGCCTCGCAGCTTTTGACAATGGGGATTTCAAAACCTAGTTCGTACGCAGACGAATTTTCCCATATACTAATCCTATTGGGATTTTAACAACAATCAATCATTTCAACCATTCGTATTTATCAACCAAATTTCACATCAACTAAATCCAAACAATCACAACCAATATATATCGTCCATGGTCTGTGGACGAGGGGAGTAGTGTATATATATATATATATATATATATAGAAATACGTATATAAATATATTTCAATTTCATTTCAATATCATTTCAATTTCATTCAATGCATTACAATGTATATATAACTTATACATCGCACATACAACTTATACAACGCTTGTACATGAGGTGTACAACGCTTATATAACTCATACATCGACCGTATAATTTATACATCGTCATTCCATATCATTTATAATTCAGAAATCTCGCTTTAGGTTCCACTCCTCCAAAAATTGTAGAAAGCTCAGAAAAATATCCGGTCTCTTCTAGAATGTAGAGAACGCCCTCACAGTCCCGGTGTCTCTTGTTTCACTGGATTTCGACAACATAGCAAAAAGATATGATTTTGTTAGGAAAACATACTTCGCAACGCTTTTGAACTGTTGAAATCAGTTCAGAAAAACAAACCCGTTACTCAGCAATTTGCGTCAGAACTAGGTGAAATCTGGAGCACTTGGTGACGATCAGAGGTGACTGCGTCGTAGAGGGAGGAGAGGCGCGTGGGTCGATGGGGGTGGCGGCCAGTTCGACCGCGGGACCCAGGCACGGCGGCGCGACGAAGTTTCGAACTTCCCGGAGGTGATTCCCGAGTTTCGCGCAACAACCAGGGGCGCAACGGGTATGGATGGGAAGATCTCGACGAGATCTACAAAATTCCCAACTGGGTCGAAGGGTAATAATGCGTGGATTCGCCGGAAATTGGCCGGGAAGAGATGAACTGCTTTCCGCCTTTGGTCGCGATACGGGGAGAGAAAAACGCGGTTTTTTTATTTATGAAAGAAATTTCCTGATTGGTCCATATATATATATATATATTAATTCCAAAAATAGGGTTTTCTAATCCAGACTCCAAATCAAACCCAACGAATGTATCCTCTAGTTAAGTACCCCTATTCCGAACACAATGGAATATGTTTCGTAAGCCCATTCGACTGTTTCAGTCAGTTTTTCTTCAAATTAAAATATAAAACATTCAAATATGGATTTGAATGTACAATTTAATTTGCTAGGGCTACATACTGATTTTAAAAATTCCATAAAAAAAATATCTGGCTATGTTGCGATGATATGGTCCCAACAAAACTGATTTCGTCGAATTTGGAGACCGTTTGAAAAATGACCATTTTCTGATCGATCCAAATTGATTGAAATCAACCAAACACATTTCCCCCCACCACACTCACATATTAACTTCAAAAATTACGGAATTTGAAACCTAGCAGTAGTTTGACATCCTGGATCCAACAAAAGTGGTTTCGTTGAAAACGGAGGTCGTTTGCAAAACGGCTATTTTCACGGCTGTATTAACTCTATAGCGACCTTCCTAAAAATTCGTTTGGCCATAACTTTTGATTCCCGCTATGAAATTTTGATTTTTCAGATTCGTTAAAAAGATATTCAGAAACATATTTAAATATTTTTGGTTTCACTAAAATCCGTTTTATTTTGCATCCGGTACAGTCAGTCAAAGTTCGAATTCAAATTTTCAAACTGCCGCGCCATTTCGGGCTTGTTCATAATTAAAATAAATATATTTATTTTACAACATCGATTCAAATAGACTTTTGGTCGTTATTATTTAAAATAATTTATTTTAAATATTCAAAATCCACTAAAATAGCAAATTAAAAACTTTAAATTGGTTCAGATTTTCCGAGTTGTTACAATCTCCCCCACTTAAAATCTTTTCGTCCGCGAAAAGGAACGAAGCCGAAAGTTGTTTAATTAACCAACTCAACTTCATTCTGGCTTTCGTTCTTCAACTTTTTAGTTTCTAATAATTTTCCAATTCTTCAAAAATTTGGCTAATACCCTAAATTTTCGAAATATTTCGCCATAACCTCCTTTGTACAAGGAGGGGTTTGGAAATTTATTGGGCCATGTTAGGTACCCAATAAATCCTAATAAGCATGCACATATTTATAGTGATATATTCCGGTGTCCACAGGGGAGTGTGTATAGATCATAACTCCAGAGAATAAATTCTCGTCACCCTATAAATGGTTTTTTGTGCCTTAATGACAAGAGAGACGTGTTTATTGTCATCTCCAGATCCGTGTAGGGTTTTTATTAATCTGGCAATTTACCGTTACATTTTATATGGTCCATATCAGTCATCGGTTCAACCTGTAATATAGTCATCACCATAAAGCCTCTCGCTCGTATGGTAAATCTTCAATCTTGTCACGCAAGCTCCAAATGCTTATGTGGTATATGATGAAGTATGCTATCTTTAAGAAGTATGCCATGTAGTGTAGTTTAAAATTAATTGTTACTATCCTATGGCGATGTTTGTTATTAAACACATAACAACCAGCACTCCACATCCAATGGCATTTACAGGAGTTGATATAATAATAAAATTGCGCATCCAACTCATTAAGGTTTACCTATTTGTCGGGCATGCAAATAAATTCTTTACTCAACAGCTAATCCATTTACCTGTTCAAACATATATAATGTACATGCATATATTTCTTTCTATTTCAAATCAGTTCAATATTTGATTCATTCAAATAAATTTACCATCATTCTCTTATTGATTAAGTTGATTATTTTAATATTTTGATTAATCAAATTCATAATCACACAACACAAACAACAATCAATTTATTTTTAACCATTTTAAAAATATACTAATTAATTCATATACTCTTTTAAAATTATTCAGTCTATATAATTAAAATTTCACATCCATGAAAAGGAAACAACAGCTAAGTAGAAAATAATATGGAAATGCAAAATATGGTAAATGTACCTTGCATCGGAGTTAATCAGAGATATCCACCCTGCAATCGGGATAGGCTTGCTTAATCTTTCCTCAGTTTCCCATGTACAGTCTCGCGGATCTCCTCTCTATTGCACTTTGACTAAGTGAACCTCCTTATTCCTCAGCTCTTTTGTTTCTTTGCCAATGGTCTTTATCGACTCTCTTCTCACAGCCAATTCTGGAGTAATTTCCAAATCTCATTTCGTGGCTTCTTCAACGACTAAATCTGGATCATATACATGCTTTCGAAGTTGAGATACGTGAAACACATCATGTACTCCAAGCAACCAGTCTGGTAATTGAACCCTATAAGCGAGAGCTCCAATCTGTTCTAGAATAGGAAACGGACCAATATATTTGGGCGCCAATTTCCTTGTTTTACCGAACCAGACTACTCCTCTCATCGGAGATACCTTCAAATACGCATAGTCGCCAACAGCGAATGATAAATCTCTTCTTCTCTTATCTGCATAGCTCTTCTGTCGGTTTTGAGCAGCTAGTAATCGTTTCTTAATGAAATCGACTTTGTCCGCAGCTTCGCGAGCCATAACGGGCCACAATATAAGTCTATTGCCAGGTTCTACCCAATAAGTAGGGGATCTGCACGGTCTACCATACAGTGTTTCGAATGGCGACATCTTCAGGCTCGCTTGGTACATGTTGTTGTATGAGAACTCAGCCAAATGCAAATGGACTTCCTATGATCAGCCAAAATCAATAACACAAGCCCGCAATAAATCTTCTAGAATACGATTCACCCTCTCAGTTTGACCATCTGTTTGAGGATGATAAGCGGTGCTCAAATTCAATTTTGTTCCCAATTCTGCTTGGAATGCTTCTCAGGATTTACTAGCAAAAATCAGGTCACGATCACTAACGATACTCATGGGAACTCCATGGAGTTTAACGATTTCTTTAAAATAAATCTATGCCAGACTCTGAGTAGTTCTATTCTATCTGACAGGTATGAAATGGGCGGTCTTCATGAAACGATCTACGATCACCCAAATACTGTCATTTCCTTTCCGGGTTCTGGGAAAACCATCTATGAAATCCATAGAAATCTGTTCCTACTTCCAACCTGGAATTTCTAATGGTTGCAGCAATTCGGAGAGTTTCTAATGATCGCTCTTAACTTGTTGAAAAGTAGAACACCTGCTAACATATATAGAGATGTCTCTTTTCATCGCCTTCCACCAGAAGGTTCACTTGAGGTCATTATACGTTTTACTAGCCCCTGGATGGATGCTCATTTTGGACTTGTGACACTTGTCCAATACTTCTCTTTTGAGCTCAAGAATGTCGAGAACATAAATTCTTCCTTATAATCTCAGAACTCCTGCGTTATCCACTTGGAATCTGGAGACTTCGCCCCTTTGAATTCTTTTGATCATCTCTTTAACAAAACTATCATCTTTCTGAAGAATAGAGATTTTATCAATCAACGATGGTGTAATGATAAGATTGGTGATGATCACATTCTTTCTGCTGAGCGCATCGGCCACAACATTGGCTTTCCCTGGAGTATATAAAATATCAAGATCATATGCTACGAGAAATTCTATGTGACGACTCGCCCCGCACCAGCCGATATTTCAATGAAAGTGCGTTGTGCCAATGTCTAACCAGCACGGGACGATCGCCAAAGAAAGGAAAGGAAGGGTATTTGAACTAACAAGGAACCTGTAGAATGTCTCACAGCGCATGGAATAAAATATAATAATAACATACTTTGACATAAAACAGGCGAGACAGTGCATAAGCTGAAAACTAAACATCATAGCAGCGGAAAATCCAAATACAGCTTATGTTCCACATCATCATTATTACAACTTTAAAACTGTCTCTAAAGTAAAAGAAAGGAAAGGTACACTACTGATGCCCAAAGTAGTGACCAGCAGCGACACAGGGAGAATACATGTAGATAATACGTAGGAGCCTCCTGTTCGTCTCCAGTACAGCTACTCGTGCACAACCAGCTTACTTGTCTCTAGTCTGCCCATTTAAGAGCATCCAGAGTAATAAGAAGAGACATAAAACTCATGGTCAGACAAAAGTCTGGTATGAGCGATAAGCAGCAAAACATAACAATAACAGGTATACTAAACCATACCTGAACCTGGACCTGCAACCAAAGAGTTAGCACAACATACCGCTCAATACTCTAAGGTGCCACTATACATAAGGTATAAAGATACGGGGAAGGGGGTGTACATGTCATAGTTATGTCAAACAATCAAGCATATCAACCATCCTCACATCTCTCACTCTGTGCGTAAATCATATGATATCTACCACTTTGATCACCCAATTCCTTGCTATGATCACTCTGCCCCATGGAATCATGACAACCCCACTGCACTGATCAATAGACACTAATCCTTTGCTATGTCCACTTTTCCCATGGAGTCATAACGGATCCACTACACTGGCTCATAGCCTTGCTACGATCACTCTGCCCCATGAAGTAGTAACTACCTCACTGCACTGATACGTAGCCTAACATCCGTCTCGGTGGTGAATCAAAGCTATAGACGTTGATAACCCCTTAGCACACGTCACGAAGCAAAGCCCAACTCATGAAGTTAACTCGTTGGTTCCCAACTGGATCCTGAGTTCTACTTCCTATTTGGACTCCCTTTGTGTCTCGGGTTTTGGTCTTCTACGGATCGGTTCGGCTCTTCACTTTGCTTCGGATCGTGCTCCTTGAGGTGGTTCGGTTTGTGATACACGCTATTCACCCGTTCGTGGTTCCCACATTCTGGATCGGTTCATTATTCTCCTCCAACTCGTGGCCATTATGTCAGCTTGTGGAGGGCTCCCTGGTCGGATCGGTTCGTGATAGAGCTCCAGATCGGGTCGGGCCTTCATCACCAGTTCGAGCTCGTAGTGTGCTACGGTTCGGGTCGGGGACTTCAGTTGTGAGCTGTACGTGAGCTCCTGGTCGGATCGGGTCGTGAGCTCCTGGTCAGATCGGGATCTCCAAGCGGTTCGGGGTCAGCAGTTCGGAGGAGTGGTTCGTGGGGAGGGGGTGTTCCACTAGCGCATCGGGTCGTTCTTCCTCCCTCCGATCCAATTCGGTTCCTGCACAGTTTTCTGCAACTTTTCCAGCGACTATTTTACGCCACACGACGGCGTTTTCAACCATTCTAACTGTTCTAATCAATCACAAAGCATACCATACAGTCATAGCAACATATAGAGTTCACCACAAACACTAAAACAACAATTTGATATGTTAAAACGGATCAAACATAGCCAAAATCCCATATTTTCCCTTAAGCATGTTTAAGCAAAACTAATGATAGGATTAGTAAAACTTAACCAAATTAACCAAATTTTCTAACAGAGGCCTAAAACGATATTTCAGAATTTATAAATATTTTTCCAAAATTTAATCATGTTTAAATTCGCTAATTAACACTAATTACCCTTAATTAACCATAATTAGTGAGGAACTATGCAAATCACTCACCTTAGCCACAAACAAAATACCAAATCTGAAATTATCTTCTGTTTGGCGCTGTCCCCAAGGATATACACCAGTTCTAACCTAGATTTGGTGCTATTTCCCTTTGATTTGATGTAATTTAGCCAAATTTTCAATTAGAAAGTGGTTTAGAGGTGTTTTAGATGTTGGAGGCCATTACTAAGTTGAGACGGATGATAAGTGGCGGCTGAAAAATGAGAAAAGGGTGTTCTTTGAACCCTAACAGCCCTTAAATACTCCAACTCCCGAAATCCCCCTCTGGGCATAGCTATTAATTACCCAATTAAGCCCGTTTAAGCTTTTTTCACCTTGTAAACCTTAATTCAGCCATATCTCCCAAATGTTAAGTCTGTTTCTCATATATGACCACTCTACGGAAAGGTAGACCATCATCCGGACCTAATAGAGGTGGTTTCAGGTCAAAACTTCTTTCCAATCAAAAGTTATGGCCAAAAATAGATCAGTTAGGGGCAAAATGGTCATTTAAAAATTGGCAAAAATCATGAACATGGGAAATGATCCCAATAGTCATCTCCCAAAGTTACATGGCTATACGGCTTCGTATGTGAAAGAAATAAATATTCTACGATCCTCCGATGCGTAGAATGCGGGTCGTTACATCCCCCCCCCCCCCCACAAGAAATTTCATCCCTAAAATTTGTTAACCCAAAACATACAAAGGATCCCGCATGCCTACCAATCATAACGAAACAATCAAGCATACAAAACAACAAAACAAGCCTATCCTAGCATGCGGTTTACTAACAAGGGAGTATTATACCGATATAAAAACCTTACCAGGCAAAGAGTTCTGGATACTTCCTCCTTATGTTCTCCTCTATTTCCCAAGTACGGTCTTCGTTATCACCACCCCATTGAACTTTGACTAATTTCACCGCCTTCCTTCGAAGCTGCTTCGTATCGATCCCAACAATACGCATTGGCCTGCGGTTCCCAACCGCCTCGAGTTCAACCTCAATATCGTCCAACTGATCCGGTGTAATAGTCACACTAGGGTCATGCACAAACTTCCTTAACTGGGAAACATGAAATACGTTGTGAACTCCTGCCATCTTGTCTGGTAATTCAACTTTATATGCCAAATTCCTAACTTGCTCGAAAACTGGGAATGGACCAATAAATCTCGGTGTTAACTTGCCTCTCCTACCAAATCGAATCACGCTCTTTAATGGAGAAATCTTGACAAACACCAACTCACCAATGGAGAACTTTAAATCTCTTCTCCTCTAATCAACATAACTCTTCTGCCTATCTTGGGCAGCCTTCATTCGTTGTTGAATAATCTTGATCTGGTTTGAAGTTTCTTTTATCACATCTGGTCCAAGCACAAACTTCTCACCAGTTTCTAACCAACATGATGGCGAGTTTCACGGTCTTCCGTACAAAGCTTCAAATGAAGTCATACCAATACTGGATCGATAACTATTATTATATGCAAACTCTACTAGATGCAAATGGTCATCCCATGATCCACCAAAATCTAATATGCAAGCTCTCAAGAGATCTTCTAATACTCGATTCACCCTCTCTGTCTGACCGTTGGTTTGAGGATGATACGCGGTACTGAGATGTAATTCTGATCCTAATGCCTCTTGTAAGCTCTTCCAAAACCCACTAGTAAACAATGGGTCTCGGTCACTCACAATGCTTTTAGGTACTCCATGAAACCTCACTACCCATTTCATATATAGCTTAGCTAACTTAGCTGTCGTTCTATTCGACTTGACGGGTATAAATCTTGCACTCTTGGTCAATCGGTCCACAATCACCCAAATGCTATCATGGCCCGATCTAGTCCTCGGTACCCATCAATGAAATCCATTGAGACTTGTTCCCATTTCCATTCTAGAACTTCTAATGGTTGCAACAAACCACTAGGCTTCTTTTGCTCGGCTTTAACTAGTTGGCAATTCATGCACTTGGATATAAACTTCCCAACGTCTCTTTTCATCCCTTCCCAGTAGTAGGTCTGCCTCATGTCTCAATACATCTTGTTACCACCGGGGTGTATAGTCAGTTTTGAGTGATGGCATTCTCTAAGAACTTCATCTCTCAATCCATTGATATTTGGTACAACTAGTCTTCCATTCTTTCTAAGCCATCCATCTCGATCAAGCCCATACTCGTTCATTTCCTCATCGATGCCCATCTCTAACTTAAAGATGATTTTCAATAAGCTAGGATCGTCCCTCTGACTGGAACCAATCCACTCAACCAAAGTGGGTCTGACCATCAAACTTGCTAATACTTTTGGATCCAATTCGCACTTTGGTCTGAAATCATACCCATCGATGTACTCCAGTTGCTTCCACTCAAGAAATGTAGCCCCTAAACTAGCATGTCTTCTACTCAACGCATTAGCCACTGCATTGCCCTTTCCATGTGTGTATGCGATATCGAAATCGTAGGAAGCCAAGAATTCTAACCATCTTTGTTGTCGGAGATTTGGATCCTTCTGTGAGAAAAGATACTTTAATGATTTATGATCGGTAAGCAACTCGAATCTTTATCCCAAGAGATAATGTCTCCACATCTTCAATGCAAACACGATCGCTGCCAATTCCAAATCATGGGTAGGATATCTTTTCTCATGAGGTTTTAGTTGCCGACTTGCATAAGCTACAACCTTAACTCCTTGTATCAGTACCGCACCTAGTCCAGTACCACATGCGTCTGTATATACCGTCATCTCTTCGTTCCCCTTAGGAATGACTAATACTGGTGCACATGTCAACTTTTCCTTTAGACTCTTGAATGCATTCACGCACTTTTCGTCCCAGACGAAAGCTTGATTCTTCTTGGTCAACTGAGTCAACGGTGCTGCTATCTTCGAGAAGTCCTGGATAAACTTACGATAATATCCAGCTAATCCCAAGAAACTTCTTACGTCTGTTGCATTCTTGGGCGTAGACCAATCTTGTAACGTAGCCACTTTCGCAGGATCCATGGCAATACCATTCTCTGAAACAACATGGCCCAAGAATCTCACCTCCCTCCTCCAGAAGTGACACTTAGAAAACTTTGCTTTCAATTGGTGTTTTCTCAACACCTCCATTACTATCCTCAAGTTTTCCTTTTGTTCTTCCTCTGTCCTCAAATAAACAAGTATATCGTCCATGAACACAAGAACAAACTTATTCAACTGATCTCTGAATACCATATTCATAAAATCCACAAAATACGCTGGTGCATTGGTCAACCCGAATGGCATGACCAACCACTCATAGAATCCAGACGGCGTCCGAAATTTTTTTTTAGCTATACTCTCAACTTCCACTCTAAGCCACTCTAAGCTGATGAAAACCTATCGCGAGATCCAACCGGGAGAACACTCTCGCGCCACTTAACTGGTCAAACAAATCATCTATCCGCGGTAAAGGATACTTATTCTTCCTTGTCACCTTATTCAAATCGCGGTAGTCCACACACAAATGAAGGGAACCATCTTCCTTGGTGGGAAATACAAATGGTTCTCCCCATTCAGAAACACTTCTTCTGATAAATCCCTTCTTCAAAAGATCACTTACTTGCACCTCGAGCTCTCGCTGCTCCCTTGGCGTCATACGAAGAAATGACATCACTATAAGTCTGGCATCTTTCACTAAATCAATACGGAACTCAATCTCCCGGTGTGGTGGAAGTCTGGTCACTTCCTCGAAGACGTCCGGATACTGGCCAGCCACGGGCACATCTGACAACTCATCATGCGGGATGTCGAGGGAATTTAGAAAACTAGCCATTACCCCATCACTAGGTAGACCACCAAACACCACCCTCCGCCCATCATCCGCTCTAACTGTCACTAAAAAGCCCTCACAGTCTACCACCACCCCGTATCTTTGGAGCCAATCGACTCCCAAAATAATGCCAAACCCAGTAATACCCAAAACAAAGCTATCACAAACAAACATGCACCCATGATTCGATAAGACCACATTACGACAAATCATACAAAGGCTAGTCGAACCACCAATCGGGTTCGTCATTGCTAAAGGCCTATCGACCATCTCGGGTTCAATCCCAACCTATCTACCAGGTCACTAGATATGAAGGAACGGGAAGCTCCGGTATCAAATAATACTCGAACATGAACATCATAAACAGAAAGCATACCATGAATGATGACATTCTTTCCTTTCCCCGCCGCAGTTGGGGCATTCGACGAAGAACGAACATCATTGATAACATATTCTTTCTCAATCTGCTTTTCTTTAGGGGGTTGAGGACACTTATCCTTGTGATGTCCCACTTGGCCACAGTTGAAGCACTTCCAATCTGCTGGCTTGGCCCGACATTCTTTGGCATAGTGGCCCTTCTTGCCAAAGCTGAAGCACTCAACATCTTTCTTATTCTTTTTCTTCTGTCCATCGTTGGTCTGATTTTGCTTTCTCTTATTCTGAGAACCATTCTTACCTCCTCTGCTTGCTTGCGGCTTTGGCTCCTCTGCAGATGCAAACTCAGTCTTCGACTTAGGGTATGGACTCTCTGATCTCAAAGCTTTCCCCACAATCGATTCAAATGTCTCATCGATGTGGTTAATCAGCCTTTCCCCCAAGTACTGATCCAAACCTGTTATGAACTTCTCGTTCTTCTTATCGGAAGTGTCGATAAGAGATAATCCATACTTCGATAAAGTATCGAACTCTGCAATGTACTCCGAGACGGCCCTTTCTGCTTAAGCTCCAGAAATTTCCTAAACAACTCTGATTTCTGGGCAGCTGGGATGAACTTATCACTGAATCGGGCCTTAAACTGATCCCATGTAACTTGATCCTTTGGAGTGGCTGCCTTAATAGCATTCCACCAATTCATTGCCCGTCCGTGCAGCTGACAGGATGCTAACTTCCTCTACATCGCATCCTCGATACCCAAGTCTTCGAAGATACGCTCACAGCTATCCAACCAATCCTGAACTTCTTGAGCCGATTCCGTTCCATGGAACGGCTTCCCACCAAGGCTAGTGTAATCCTTGCATAGCTTGGCGAAATCGGCTCTAGACGCCTGCACCGCTGCACCACCACTATTAGCAACATTGGGAACAACCTTCTGAACGTCCCTAAGCATCTCTCTCATGAAGTCAGTGAACATAGTCCTCATGTCAGGAGGATTCCCATTATTGGCTCCTCTATCGGCACCCCTCGTATATCGGCTCATCGTTCAATCTTGTAAAGAGAAACGATTAACCATCCTCTTTGTGGTGTCAGTGCAATGCGACTTCATTCTTAGCTATACTAGTAGTATATTTATATATAGCTTTTGAAAACCAAAATAATCACAAATACGCGCTCTCATATACGTACTATCTCTCCTTGATGTCTTTCCTTAGGTTAACTACGCAACCTAGAGCTCTGATACCAAATGTGACGGCCCGCCCCGCACCAGCCGACATTTCAATGAAAGTGCGTTGTGCTAATGTCTAACCAGCACGGGACGATCGCCAAAGAAAGGAAAGGAAGGGTATTTGAACTAACAAGGAACCTGTAGAATGTCTCACAGCGGCATGGAATAAAATATAATAATAACATACTTTGACATAAAACAGGTGAGACAGTGCATAACCTGAAAACTAAACATCATAGCAGCAGAAAATCCAAATACAGCTTATGTTCCACATCATCATTATTACAACTTTTAAACTGTCTCTAAAGTAAAAGAAAGGAAAGGTACACTACTAATGCCCAAAGTAGTGACCAGCAGCGACACAGGGAGAATACATGTAGATAATACGTAGGAGCCTCCTGCTCGTCTCCGGTACAGCTACTCGTGCACAACCAACTAACTTGTCTCTAGTCTGCCCATTTAAGAGCATCCAGAGTAATAAGAAGAGACATAAAACTCATAGTCAGACAAAAGTCTGGTATGAGCGATAAACAGCAAAACAGAACAATAACAGGTATACTAAACCATACCTGAACCTGGACCTGCAACCAAAGAGTTAGCATAACATACCGCTTAATACTCTAAGGTGCCATTATACATAAGGTACAAAGATACGGGGAAGGGGGTGTGCATGTCATAGTGATGTCAAACAATCAAGCATATCAACCATCCTCACATCTCTCACTCAATGCGTAAAGCATACGATATCTACCACTTTGATCATCCAATTCCTTGCTATGATCACTCTGCCCCATGGAGTCATGACAACCCCACTGCACTGATCCATAGCCACTAATCATTTGCTATGTCCACTCTACCCCATGGAGTCATAACGGCTCCACTGCACTGGCTCATAGCCTTGCTACGATCACTCTACCCCATGAAGTAGTAACTACCTCACTGCACTGATACGCAGCCTAACATCCGTCTTGGTGGTGAATCAAAGCTATAGACGTCGATAACCCCTTAGCACACGTCCCGCTGCAAAGTTAACTCGTTGGTCCCCAAGTGGATCCTGCGTTTTACTTCCTATTTGGACTACCTTTGCGTCTCGGGTTTTGGTCTTCTCCGGATCGGTTCGGCTCTTCACTTTACTTCGCTTCGGATCGTGCTCCTTGAGGTGGTTCGGTTCGTGATACACGTTATTCACCCGTTCATGGTTCCCACCTTCTGGATCTGTTCGTGATTCTCCTCCAGCTCGTGGTCATTATGTCGGCTTGTGGAAGACTCCCTGGTTGGATCGGTTCGTGATGGAGCTTCGGATCGGGTCGGGCCTTCATCACCAGTTCGAGCTCGTAGTGTGCACCGGTTCGGGTCGGGGGCTTCAGCTGTGAGTTGTTCGTGAACTCTTGGTCAGATCGGGTCGTGAGCTCCTGGTCAGATCGGGATCTCCTAGCGGTTCGGGGTCAGCAGTTCGTAAGAGCGGTTCGTGGGGAGGGGGTGCTCCACTAGCGGATCAGATCGTTCTTCCTCCCTCCGATCCAATCCAGTTCCTACACAGTTTTCTGCAACTTTTCCAGCGACTATTTTACGCCACATGAAAGCGTTTTCGACAATTCTAACTATTCTAATCAATCACAAAGCATACCATACAATCATAGCAACATATAGAGTTGACCATAAACACTAAAATAACAATTTGATAGGTCAAAATGGATCAAACATAGCCAAAATCCCATATTTTCCCTTAGCATGTTTAAGCAAAACTAATGATAGAATTAGTAAAACTTAACCAGATTAACCAAATTTTCTAACAGAGGCCTAAAATGATATTTTGGAATATATAAATATTTTTTCAGAATTTAATCATGTTTAAATTCGCTAATTAACACTAATTACCCTTATTTAACCATAATTAGTGAGCAACTATGCAAATCACTCACCTTAGCCACAAACAAAATACCAAATCTGAAATTATCTTCTGCTTGGCGCTGTTCCCAAGGCTATACAGCAGTTTCGACCTTGATTTGGTGCTATTTCCCTTTGATTTGATGTAATTTAGCCAAATCTTCAATTAGAAAGTGCTTTAGAGGTGTTTTAGATGTTGGAGGCCATTACTAAGTTGAGAGGGATGATAAGTGGCGGCTGAAAAATGAGAAAAGGGTGTTCTCTAAACCCTAACAGCCCTTAAATACTCCAAATCCCGAAATCCCCTCTGGGCCTAGCTATTAATTACCCAATTAAGCCCGGTTAAGCTGTTTTTCACCTTGTAAACCTTAATTCAGCCATATCTCCCAAACGTTAAGTCTGTTTCTCACATATGACCACTCTACGGAAATGTAAACCATCATCTGGACCTAATGGTAGTGGTTTCAGGTCAAAACTCCTTCCCAATCAAAAGTTATGGCCGAAAAAATCAGCTAGGGGCAAAATGGTCATTTAAAAATTGGCAAAAATCATGAACATGGGAAATGACCCCAATAGTCATCTCCCAAAGTTACATGGCTATACGGCTTCGTATGTGAAAGAAATAAATATTCTACGATCCTCCGATGCGTAGAATGCGGGTCATTACATTCTAACCAACGCTGTCGCCTCATATCCAGATCTTTCTAGGTGAATAAATACTTCAATGATTGATGATCAGTATATAATTCGAACTTCTCAGCCAATAGATAGTGCCTCCAGATTTTCATGGCAAACATGATAGCTAGCAATTCAAGATCGTGAGTTGCATAATTCTTCTCATGTGGTTTCAATTGACGGCTAGCATAAGTGACTGCTTGGCCTCTCTGCATTAACACTGCACCTAGACCTTCCTTAGAAGCATCTGTCCATACTTTCAAGTATTGATTGCCATCAATAATTATTAACACCGGAGCAGTTGTCAGCCTTAACTTCAGCTTTTGGTAAGCTTCCTCACATTCATGAGTCAAATTGAACCTGGAATGTTTCTTAGTAAGCTTCGTTAAGGAACTAGATATCTTCGAATAATCTTTAACGAACTTCCAATAATAACTAGCCAATCCAAGAAAACTTCAGACTTCTATGGGAGTAGTTGGCTATTTCCAACTTTGAATGGTCGTAATCTTACAGAAATTCCTTCTTTTGATACAAGGTGGCCAAGAAACTTTACTTCTTCTTGGCAGAATATACATTTGGAAAATTTGGCCTTTAAAACATTCTTTCTGAGAATTTCCAACACTTGTTCCAAATGTTTTTCATGCTCGCTTTCTGACTTAGAGAAGATCAATATGTCATCAATGAAAACCAGCACGAATTTATTCAATACTTCTCTGAATACTCTGTTCATTAGAGCGAAAAAATAATTTGGTGCGTTACATAAGCCGAACTACATTACTAACCACCCGTAGAATAAATCTGGACCTCTGAAAGCTGTCAAAGGAACATACTCCTCGGCAATACGAAGTTGATGGAAGCCTGTAACTAGGTCCATTCGTGAAAATACTTGTGCGTCATTCAATCGATCCAACAAATCATCAATTCGCGGCAATGGATATTTATTCTTCAATGTCTGCTTATTCAAGTCATGATAATCCACACATAGTCTGAGAGTACCGTCTGACTTTAGGACAATCACCACTGCTGCTCCCCAATTAAAGAAACTAGGCCTGATAAAACCCTTCCATACAAGTTGTCGAGACTGATTTTCTAATTCTTCTTTTTCCTTCAAGGTCATTCTTCGAATAGCGTGAACTACTGGCCTTGCATTCGGATTAAAGAAATCTTGAAATCTATTTCTCTACGAGGAGGTAAGCTAACAACTTCTTCGAACACATCCATATAGTTCTTGACGACAGAAATATTTTCTACGTTGATCGGAATATTCTCCGTAACGACAGGAATCTTTTCTATTTTAGAAAGAGAAACATCCAAAGCTGACCAAAAATCTTTTCTATCAGAATTCGGACCTTTACATGGTATGGTTATATAGTCCCCGAACTTTGTCTTTGCCTTAACAACTCTTTCGGCGCATTTGACCTCAGCTTCATATTTGGTTAACCAATCCAATCCTATAATAAGATCAAATTCTTTAAAATTCATAACGATCGAGATGGTAGGGAACCGATAATGGGAAAAAGAAACATGCACCCCACAAACCCAACTAAGACCGAGGGAACCCCCAACCGTATTATGGACAGTCATGGGTACTTTAAGCTTTTTCAGATTCAAATCCAGTTTCTCAACCGCATTTCTTGCAATAAAGCTTCGCGACACACCTGTATCAAACAGTACTTTAAGTGGAATATCTTTGACAGTAAGTATGCCTATTAAAACATCTGGCCTCGCTTGACTGACTGAGGGTACCAGAGCATCTGCCACCTCATTCACTTGTACCTTTTCAGATTCCTTTAATAGCCGGCAGTCTTGCTTTACATAACCAGCCCGATGGCAAAGATTGCATTTTCTTTCTCTCGAATCTTCTTATTGGATTTCGATTCATTCTTCTTCTGCATTTTCAAGGGTTTACAATTCCTGGTCAAATGCCCTTGCTTATTGCAGTTATTGCATGTGGCCGTCATTACTGGTTCTTCTTCTGATTTAACCTTTTTCCTATTGACCCTAGGCTTCTTTCTAACCCCCAGTCGTAATTATCTCAGGGCGCGTACTTGCCTCTGGCTGTGTACTTGTCCCTAGGCTATCAGCTTTGAATTTCCTTTTGTTGTTAGAACTGACTTCCTCTTCACTGCCCAAAAGACCTATCTTATCTAGATTTTCATACTGATAAGCCATTTATATCATTTTAGAAAAAGATTATTGCGCATGTGCAGTTACACTACTTGGGTACTTTCTTTGAAGCCCATTAATAAACCTCAGATTCTTCATCTTTGGATTTTGAATTAGATGCGGGGCAAAATGAGAAAGTTCATTGAATTTCTTATGATATTCTGGAATAGTCATATCTCCTTGAATCAGATACTAGAATTCATCACTTAACCGCTCAGTTGCTTCTGGAGGAATAAATCTTTTATTGAAAATTTCTTTGAATCTATCCCAGGTGATATCACCTTCTGGATTATCTTTAGTGACAGTTTCCCACCAGATTAAAGTTTCGTCTTTGAGTGCCTAAGATGCCAATAATCTTTTCTGGTCATCTCTCAGCTTTGAACCTTCAAAGATTTTCTTAGCAGAGTACATCCATGCCTGTGTTTGAATAATAGATTCATTGCCCGAGAATGGTAATCCACTCAGATTTCGATACTTAATTAATAAGGCTTCAATATCTAGTTTTGACCTACCTCTTCTACTTCTGCCACTCATTTTTCAATGTCTGCAAATAGCAGACAAAGTGTTAGGCCAACAGAAAAGGTATTTTAAAGCATAGAGACATATACTTGAATGTCAATGTGTCTAATGGGGTGTATTTCATTCTGCTACACTCATTCTAGGATATTAGTGATCCTATCTGAAATGAGTTATTCGTCATAGAATACTACTGATTCTATTTCTGACGAGTTCGTTAATATGTTATATTCCAGAACAAAGCTTAACCAAAGCTCCGATACCACATTGTGACGACCCCAAACCCCATTCCACGGTGGCAAGGGTAATCTTTGGAATATAACACATAAACAAATAACAGCAGAACAGAAACAAATAAATACACCAGGTAATGTATAATAGAATACACTGGATAAACATAATCATCAGAGTTACACAGTATACAGGATCGTACTTAGTATAAAATATAGTTTTAGCTTTACATAAAATGTCTACAGCAGAATCAAAACATAATATGTACAACAGGAGCTGAACATCATAAAAAGAAAGAAGTGATAAAATCCATCTTCAGCTCCATAGCTATCCAGAAAGAGCCTGCTAAAACCTAAATACAAGGCTGCCCGTGTAGAAAATAGGGCACCCGAGTTTGCAAGTGAAACAAACTACGAGTCAGTCATGGGACGTAAACTGGTCATATACCAACCAAACCATCGGCCCAGGAGCGATCGATATAACCGAGGCGCCTCACTATCCATCATCCACAAAAGTAAAATGCCCAGGCGTGTAAAACCCAAAACACCACTCCTAGCTAGAAAGAAATGCAGCTCCACCCTGAAGCCCTCTCCCATTTCTGGTCCATACCGGGGTGTGAGGTTCGCGAATCAACGCTAAACACAAAGCTAGCTATTCAAAGCCCTGCTTCGATCATCAACCACAAAGCTCTGCTTTTCAACAAAAGCTTTGATCACGGCATCTCTGTATGCCACGTTATCAATCTACAACGTCAGGCATACATCCATTTACAAGTCCGTTCTGGGTCTGAACAAAACGGAGGCACCTTATTCCTCCCCCGTATGTCCAATACAGGAGAGAGGACCTCGCACATCCGAACAATCAACAAGCACATCCGGAAAACTACCACTGTAACCCCTTCAGGGAAGCAACTCCCATCAAAGGCATCAGTAGTCATCCATTCGATGTGAAGATCCCCGGTCTTGCATCGTCTTCATATCTTCAACTTCTAACCATCGATCAATTATTTGAATTGAGAATTAACTCGGCCTTTTCAAACAATTCACGTATATTTAGAATTTCAAATCAATTCATTTCAATGGTTAAATTATCTAACATCCATAATTCAGTTCACTAATGTAGTTTTCACATCAAACACATTGAACCATCCAACATCCAAAAAACCGGAAAATTTTGGTTTATTTCCATTCCATATCGTTTATAATATTTGTAACGACCCATGTAACACCCCGAAATTTTCTGTTAATTGTAAATTAACCAATTAAAGTATAATTAATTCTAAATGAAAGAATTAAGGGAAACGGGTTATGCCATTACGCTCGTCTCGGAATTCTGTCTAAGATAGAGTCCGAGTTTACGTGAATCGGACTCCGTATGAAGGAGTTATGACCTCCAGAAGTTTCAGAATTCAATTTAAAATTCAAACGGTTCAAATTCTGTTCGAAATTCGAAAAACAGACCCAAACTGGGCTGGGCAGGAAAATTCCCGCCCAGGCACCAAGTCGGCCATAGGGTCGACCTGGGAGTCAACCTGGGTGACCAAGTCGACCATAGGGTCGACCTGGGGGTCGACCTTCCCAGTCGACCTGGTTTGGCCCAGGTTGGCCTGGTCGGTTTCTAGTCGAATTTCTGAGCTTGGCTGTGTCACTAGGGCTGAGTTGTTATTGTCTGATTGGCTTCTCTTGGTGTGTATGGTCTGGATTCACTCTATGATCATCTGACGGCTCAAATCAATCTGAAATTCTATAAATACAACTCAACACTCAACCTAAATTCACACAAATAATATAGAACTAGAGCCGTCATGCTGCTGGGAGGAAACTAAGAGTAGCCGTCAGTTAGAGAAATCTTAGAGACGAGCCAAAACTAAAGTTAAAACAAGATTCAGAAAATGTTTGTCTACCCAAAGGAAAGCATTGCAAATTCAGAACTCAGAAATCAGAAAACCAGACTGTCGTTTGTTGTAAGTATAGTGATTTTTCCAATGGGAATAAAAATTAAGATTTGTATCGATGTAAAATGGAAATGGAATTGTGCTATTGTATAACGACGATGTTAATTCATATCTATGTGTTGCGATGATTGTGATGTGAATAGTATTGAGATGTTTGTGGTATAATTGGTTTGATGTTGGGTCCATTAGAATGTTTGTGGATTAATCTAGTTGATGTTGGATCTATTCAAATTCACATATAAGTCATTTGGTTCATATCTACACATATATGTTTAGGTGATTATGACAAGTTATATGCTGTACAATGGAATTGTGACGGCCCGCCCCGCACCAACTGACATTTACTCCAAAAGTGCTTTGTACACATGTCCAGTAAGCACGGGACGGTCGTCAGAAGAAAAGGAAAGAAGAGAATGAACTAACAAGGAACCTGTAAAATGTCTCACAGCGCATAGGATAAAATATAATAACAACATACTTGACATAAAACAGGTGAGACAATGCATAAGCTGAAAATAAACTAACATAGCAGCGGAAAATCCAAATACAGCTTATGATCCAAAGCCAACATTATTACAACTTTTCAAACTGTCTCAAAAAAACAAAAGCAAGATAAAGGAGGTACACTACTAATGCCCAAGTAGCGACCACCAACGATACAGGGAGAATATCTATATATCATACGTGGAAGCCTCTTGCTCGCCTCCGGTCAGCTACTCGCACATCACTAGCTAACCTGTCTCTAGTCTTCTCATGTGAGCACCCAGAGTAATAAGAAGAGACATAAAACTCTGGGTCAGACATAAAGTCTAGTATAAGCGATAAGCATCTAAACAGAACAATAACATGTATACTAAACCATACCTGAACCTGGACCTGCAACCAAAGAGTTAGCACTACGTACTGTACAACACTCTAGGGTGCCAATAACATGTGGCGTAAAGATAACGGGGGTGGGGTGTGTGCATGTCATTGTGATGGCAAACAATCAAGCATAGCAACCATCCTCACATCTCTCACTCAGTGCGTAAAGCATAGGATATTCACCACTTCGATCACCTCAATACTTTGTTATGATCACCTTGCCCCATGAAATCATAAATGGCTTCGCTGCACTGATACATAGCCACTAATCCTTCGCTATGTCCACTGTGCCCCATGGAGCCGCAATGACCCCACTGCACTGGCTCATAGCCTTACTAATCCTTTAATATGTCCACTCTGCCTCATGGAGTCACAATGACCCCACTGCACTGGCTCATAGTCTTACTACGATCACTTTGCCCCTCGAGTCATATTGACTCTACTGCACTGATAACGTAGTCCTGCTACGATCACTTTGCCCTCGAGTCATAGTGACTCTACTGCACTGATAACGTAGCCCATCATTCCTTTCAGTGGTGAATCGAAGTTATGAACGTCGACAACTCCTTAGCACACGTCCCGCAGCAAAGCCCAACCATGAAGTGAAAGCATTGGTTCCCAACTGGATCCTGAGCTCTAACTTCCATTTGGACTACCTTTGCATCTCGGGTTATTGGTCGTCACCGGATCGGTTCGGATCTCCCCCTAATCATCAGTTCAGTTCGGATCGGAGTGCTCCTTCTTCACTGGATTGGATCGGGTTCTTCAGCACAATCCTTCCCCTCTGCTCCGGATCGGGTCGAGGTCTACACTCCCAGGCAAGCTTCTTCGGATCGGATCGAAAGTCCTCACAAGATGCTGGATCGGATCGGTCTCCTTCATAGCACACCGGGTCGGGTCGGAGTCTCCAAGTCGCGTTGCCATACAATGCTACAGATCGGATCGGAGTTTCTTCATACGATAAAGGATCGGAGCTTCTGAACTCGCGTGGTAGGTGGTGGTTAGGATCGGGTCCTCTTCTCCGTTCCGATCCGGTTCGGATGTCTTCCTGCACTTTTTCCAGCAAGCAGTTTACGCCACTCGATGGCGTTTTCGACCATTCTAACTATTCTAATCAATCACAAAGCATACCACAAAGTCATAGCAACAAGTATAAATGACCTCAAACACCAAAACAACAATATGATAGATTAAAATGGATCAAACATAGCTAAAACCCCATATTTTCCCATAAGCATGTTTAGGTGAAACTAATGATATGATTAGCAAAACTTAACCAAATTAACCCAAATTCATATCAGAGGTCTAAAACATCATTTTGAATTTTATAAATAATTTTCCATAATTTTATCATGTTTAAATTCGCTAATTAACACTAATTACCCTTAATTAGCCATAATTAGTGAGGAACTATGCAAATCACTCACCTTAGCCACAAATAAACCTTAGATCTGAAATAAATCTCTGATTTGGTGCAAATCCCAATGCTAAACAGCAGCTCTAATGTTGATTTGGTGAAGATCTCCCTTGATTTGATGTTGCTAAGCTTAGTCCTTGATTAGAGACTGATTTGGAGGTGATTTAGAGGTTGGAGGCCATTTTTAGGGTTTCTAAGAGATAAGTGGAGGCTAGAAAACTGAAATAGAATGAAAGTCTAACTCATTTCAGCCTCCCCATAACCCTAATCCCGAAATGGGTTATGGGCCCATTCACTAATCACCTTATTTGGCCCGGTTAAGCAATTTTTCAACTTCCGAACCTTATTTCAGCCATATCTCCCAAACGGTAAGTCTGTTTTCCACATGTGACCAGTCTACAGAAAGGTAAACCATCAAACGAATCTAATGGAAGTGGTTTCAATCAAAACTCCTTTCCAATCAAAAGTTATGGCCGAAACAAGATCAGCTAGGGGCAAAACGGTCATTTAAAAATCGACAAAAATCATGAACATGGGAAATGACCCCAATAGTCGTTTCCCAAAGTTACATGACCATACAACTTCGTATGTAAAAGAAATAAATATTCTACGATCCTCCGATGCGTAGAATGCGGGTTGTTACATTCTCCCCCTCTTAAGAAATTTCGCCCCCGAAATTCCCCAACCAAAACACACAAAGGGTCTCGCATGCATACCAGCCATAAAACAACAATCAAACATGCAAAACAAGAAAAACAAGTATATCCTAGCATGCGGAATAACTAAATTACAAAGAAAATCTTACCAGGCAAAGAGTTCTGGATACGTCTTCCTAATGCTCTCCTCTGTCTCCCAAGTACAGTCATTCTCGTTCTCGCCCCCACTGAACCTTGACTAGCTTCACCGCCTTCCTTCGAAGTTGCTTCATATCGTGCTCGACAATACGAATCGGCTTGCGGTTCCCAACCGTCTCGGGTTCCACTTCGAAGTTGCTTCATATCTGGGTCGTGTACGAACTTCTTTAGTTGGGAAACATGAAATACGTTGTGAATTCCCGCCATCTTTTCTGGTAAGTCAACTCTATACACTGAATTCCCAACTTGTTCGAGAACTGGGAATGGGCCAACAAATCTTGGTGCCAACTTGCCTCTCCTGCCAAATCGTATCACGCTCTTCAACGGAGAAATCTTGACAAACACCAAGTCACCAACGGAGAATTTTAAGTCTCTTCTCCTCTTATCAGCATAACTCTTCTGCCTATCTTGGGCAGCCTTCATTCGTTGTTGAATGATCTTAATCTTGTCCGAGGTTTCTCTTACCACATCTGGCTCAAGCACAAACTTCTCACCAGTCTCTATCCAACATGATGGTGAGTTGCACGGTCTTCCGTACAAAGCTTCATATGGAGCCATACTGCTACTGGATTGGTAACTATTATTATATGCAAACTCTACTAAATGCAAATGGTCATCCGATGATCCACCAAAATCCAATATACAAGCTCTCAAGAGATGTTCCAATATATGATTCACCCTCTCCGTCTGACCGTCGGTCTGAGGATGATATGCAGTACTGAGATGTAATTCTGACCCTAGAGCCTCTTGTAAGCTCTTCCAAAACCCACTAGTGAACAATGGGTCTCGGTCACTCACAATGCTTTTAGGTACTCCACGAAATCTCACTACCCACTTCATATACAATCCTGCTAACTTAACTGCCGTTCTGGTCGATTTGACTGGTATAAATCTTGCACTCTTAGTCATTGGATTCCATCGAGACTTGCTCCCATTTTCATTCAAGAATTTCTAATGGTTGCAACAACCCACTAGGCTTCTTTTGCTCGGCTTTAACTAGCTGGCAATTCATGCACTTGGATATAAACTTCCCAACGTCTCTTTCCATCCCTTCCCAGTAATAAGTCTGTTTCATGTCTCGATACATCTTATCACCACCGGGGTGTATAGTCAGTTTTGAGTGATGACATTCTCTAAGCACTTCATTTCTCAAACCATTCACGTTGGGTACAACTAGTCTTCCATTCTTTCTAAGCCATCCATCTCGATCAAGCCTATACAAATTCATCTCCTCACCGTCGATATTCATCTCTAACTTGGAGATGATTTCCAATAGATTAGGATCGTCCCTCTGGCTAGAACCAATCTGCTCTATCAAAGTGGGTCTGACCGCCAAACTGGCTAGCATTTCTTGATCCAATTCGCACTTTGGTCTGAAATCATACCCTGCGATATACTCCAGTTGCTTCCATTCAAGAAACATAGCCCCTAAACTGGCATGTCTCCTACTCAAGGCATCGGCTAGCGCATTGCCCTTCCCAGGTGTATATGCGATATCAAAATCATACGAAGCCAAGAACCCTAACCATCTCTGCTAGTGGAGATTCAGATCTTTCTGAGAGAAGAGATACTTTAATGATTTATGATCGGTAAACAACTCAAATCTCTCTCCCAAGAGATAATGTCTCCACATCTTCAGCGCAAACACGATCGCTGCTAGTTCCAAATCATGGGTAGGGTACCTTTTCTCATGCGGCTTTAATTGCCGACTAGCATAAGCTACAACCCTACCTCCTTGTATCAATACAGCACCTAGTCCGGTACCACAAGCATCCATGTATACCGTCATCTCTTCATTCCCTCTAGGAATGACTAACACTGGCGCACGCGTCAACTTTTCTTTTAGACTTTTGAATGCATTTTCACACACTCCGTCCCACACGAAGGCCTGATTCTTCTTAGTCAACTGAGTCAACGGTGCTGCTATCTTGGAGAAGTCCTGGATAAACTTACAATAATATCCAGCTAACCCCAAGAAACTTCTTACATCTGTTACATTCTTGGGCGTAGGCCAATCCTGTACCGTAGCCACCTTCGCAGGGTCCACGGCAATACCATTCTCTAAAATAACATGGCCCAAGAATCTCACTTCCCTCCTCCAGAAGTGACACTTAGAGAATTTCGCTTTCAATTAGTGTTTCCTCAACACCTCCATCAATATCCTCAAGTGTCCCTTGTGTTCCTCCTCAGTCCTCGAGTAAATAAGGATATCGTTTACGAACACAAGAACAAAATTATTCAACTGATCTCTGAATACTCGATTCATAAGATCCACAAAGTATGCTGGTACATTGGTCAACCCAAATGGCATGACCAACCACTCATAGAATCCAGACGGCGTCCTAAATGCCTTTTTGGAACACTCTCATCTGCTACTCGGAGCTGATGAAATCCTGGCGCGAGGTCCAACTAGGAGAACACTCTTGCTCCTTCTAGTTGATTAAACAAATCATCTATCCGCGGTAGAGGATACTTATTCTTCCTCGTCACCTTATTCCACTCGCGATAGCCCACACACAAACAAAGGGAACCATCTGCCTTAGTGGCAAACACAACTGGTGCTCCCCACTCAGAGACACTTCTTCTAATAAATCCCTTCTTCAAAAGATTTCTAACTTGCACCCCGAGCTCTCGCTGCTCCCTTGGTTCCATACGACGAAGTGGCATCACTATAGGTCTGGCATCTTTCACTAAATCAATACGGAACTAAATCTCTCGGTGTGGTGGAAGCCCGGTCACCTCCTCGAAAACGTCCGGATATTGGCCAACCACAGGCACATCTGACAACTCATCATGCGGGATGTCGAGGGAATTTATAAAACTAGCCATTACCCCATCACTAGGTAGACTACCAAACACTACCCTCCGCCCATCATCCGCTCTAACTGTCACCAAAAAGCCCTCACAGTCTACCAGCCAATCGACCCCCAATATAATGCCATACCCAGTAAAGCCCAAAACAAAGCAATTACAAACAAACATACATCCATGACTCGATAAGACTAAATTTCGACAAATCATACTAAGGTTAGTCGAACCACCAATTGGGTTCGTCACAACCAACGGTCTATCGACTATCTCGGGTTCCAGTCCCAACCTATCCACCAGGTCACTAGATAAGAAGGAACGGGAAGCCCCAACATCAAACAAAACTCGAACTGGTACATCATAAATAGAAAGCATACCATGAATGACGACATTCTTTCCTTTCTCCGCCGCAGTTGGGGCATTCGACGAAGAAGGAACAGCATCGATAGCATATGCTTTCACAATCTGCTTCTCCTTAAGAGGTTGTGGACACTTATCCTTATGATGTCCCACTTGGGCACAGTTGTAGCACTTCATATCCGCTGGCATGGCCCTTCATTCTTTAGCATGGCCCTTCTTACCACAGCTGAAGCACTCAACATCTTTCTTGCTCTTTTTCTGGCCATCCTTAGATTGGTTTTGTTTCCTCTTATTTTGAGAGTTATTCTTGCCTCCACCGCCTGCTTGCGGCTTCAGCCCTTCTGCAGATGCAGCCTCAGTCTTTGGCTTAGGGTAAAGACTCTCTGATCTCAAAGCTTTCCCCACAATCGATTCAAAAGTCTCATCGATGTGGTTGATAAGCCTTTCCCCCAAGTATCCATCCAAACTAGTAATGAACTTCTCATTCTTCTTCTCAGGAGTATCGATAAGAGATAGTCCATACTTTGACAAAGTGTCGAACTCAACAATATAGTCCGAGACTGCCCTACCATTCTGCTTGAGTTCCAAGAATCTCTTAAACAACACTGACTTCTGGGCAGCAGGAATGAACTTCTCTCTAAAGCGAGCCTTGAACTGATCCCAAGTAACCTGATCTTCTGGAGTAGCTGTTCTAATGGCATTCCACCAATTCATCGCTCGACCTTGCAACTGACGAGACGCTAGCCTTCTCTTTATTGCATCCTCGATACCTAAATCGTCGAAGATATGATCACAACTATCCAACCAATGCTGAACATCCGTGGCCGACTCCGTTCCGTGGAACGACTTCCCACCAATGTTAGTGTAATCCTTGCACAACTTGACGAAATCGACCCTAGGCGCCTGTACTACTGGACCACCACCATTTCCAGGATTGGGAACTGCTCCCTGAACATCCCTAAGCATCTCCCACATGAAATTAGTGAACATCGTCCTCATGTCAGGAGCATTTCCATTATTGGTCCCTCTACCAGCACCCCTCGTATCTCGACTCATCGTTCAATCTGTAAAGAGAAAACGATTAACGATCTCATACTGGTGTTGTTGCAGTGCGACTTCATCCTTATACTACTAATAGTATATCTATATATAGCTTTTGAAAACCAAAGTAATCACAAATACGCGCTCTCATATACGTACTATCTCTCCCTAGTGTCTTTCCCTAGGTTAACTACGCAACCTAGAGCTCTGATACCAAATGTGACGGCCCGCCCCGCACCAACTGACATTTACTCCAAAAATGCGTTGTACACATGTCCGGTTAGCACGGGACGGTCGTCGGAAGAAAAGGTAAGAAGAGAATGAACTAACAAGGAACCTGTAAAATGTATCACAGCGCATAGGATAAAATATAATAACAACATACTTGACATAAAACAGGTGAGACAGTGCATAAGCTGAAAATAAACTAACATAGCAGCTGAAAATCGAAATACAGCTTATGATCCAAAGCCAACATTATTACAACTTTTCAAACTGTCTCAAAAAAACAAAAGAAAGATAAAGGAGGTACACTACTAATGCCCAAGTAGAGACCACCAACGAAACAGGGAGAATATTTATATATCATGCGTGGAAGCCTCCTGCTCGCCTCCGAATCAGCTACTCGCACATCACCAGCTAACCTATCTCTAGTCTGCTCGTGTGAGCACCCAAAATAATAAGAAGAGACATAAAACTCTGGGTCAGACATAAAGTTTGGCATGAGTGATAAGCATCTAAACAGAACAATAACAGGTATACTAAACCATACCCGAACCTGCAACCAAAGAGTTAGCACTACATACTGTACAACACTCTAAGGTGCCAATAACATGTGGTGTAAAGATAACGGGGGTGGGGTGTGTGCATGTCATAGTGATGGCAAACAATCAAGCATAGCAACCATCCTCACATATCTCACTCAGTGCATAAAGCATACGATATTCACCACTTCGATCACCTCAATACTTTGCTATGATCCCCTCGCCCCATGAAGTCATAAATGGCTTCACTGCACTGATACATAGACAATAATCCTTTGCTATGTCCACTTTGCCCCATGGAGTCGCAATGACCCCACTGCACTGGCTCATAGCCTTACTAATCCCTTTCTATGTCCACTTTGCCCTATGGAGTCACAATGACCCCACTGCACTGGCTCATAGTCTTACTACGATCACTTTGCCCCTCGAGTCATATTGACTCTACTGTACTGATAATGTAGTCCTGCTACGATCACTTTGCCCCTCGAGTCATAGTGACTCTACTGCACTGATAACGTAGCCCATCATTCCTTTCAGTGGTGAATCGAAGTTATGAACGTCGACAACTCCTTAGCACACGTCCCGCAGCAAAGCCTAAACATGAAGTGAACTCATTGGTTCCTAACTGGATCCTGAGCTCTAACTTCCATTTGGACTACCTTTGCATCTCAGGTTATTGGTCGTCACCGGATCGGTTCGGATCTCCCCCTAATGATCAGTTCGGTTCGGATCGGAGTGCTCCTTCTTCACTGGATTGGATCGGGTTCTTCAGCACAAGCCTTCCCCTCTTCTCTAGATCGGGTCGAGGTCTACACTCCGTGGCAAGCTTCTTCGGATCGGATCGGAAGTCCGCACAAGATGCTGGATAGGATCGGTCTCCTTCATATCACACCTGGTCGGGCCGTAGTCTCCAAGTCGCGTTGCCATACAAAGCTACGGATCGGATCAGAGTTTCTTCATACGATAAAGGATCGGAGCTTCTGAACTCGCGTGGGAGGTGGTGGTTCGGATCGGGTCCTCTTCTCCTTTCCGATCCGGTTCGGATGTCTTCCTGCACTTTTTCCAGCAAGCAGTTTACACCACTCGACGGCGTTTTCGACCATTCTAACTATTCTAATCAATCACAAAGCATACCACAAAGTCATAGCAACAAGTAGAAATGACCTCAAACACCAAAGCAACAATATGATAGGTTAAAATGGATCAAACATAGCCAAAACCCCATATTTTCCCTTAAGCATGTTTAGGTGAAACTAATGATATGATTAGCAAAACTTAACCAAATTAACCCAAATTCATATCAGAGGTCTAAAACATCATTTCGAATTTTATAAATATTTTTCCATAATTTTATCATGTGTATATTCGCTAATTAACACTAATTACCCTTAATTAACCATAATTAGTGAGGAACTATGCAAATCACTCACCTTAGCCACAAATAAACCTTAGATCTGAAATAAATCTTTGATTTGGTGCGAATCCAAATGATAAACAACAGCTCTAATGTTGATTTGGTGAAGATCTCCCTTGATTTAATGTTGCTAAGTTTAGTCCTTGATTAGAGAGTGATTTGGAGGTGATTTAGAGGTTGGAGGCCATTTTTAGGGTTTTTAAGAGGTAAGTGGAGGCTAGAAAACTGAAATAGAATGAAAACCTAACTCATTTCAGCCGCCCCATAACCCTAATCCCGAAATGGGTTATGGGCCCATTCACTAATCAGCCTATTTTGCCCAGTTAAGCAGTTTTTTACTTTCCAAACATTATTTCAGCCATATCTCACAAACGGTAAGTCCGTTTTCCACATGTGACCACTATACGGAAAGGTAAACCATCAAACGAATCTAATGGAGCTGGTTTCAGGTCAAAATTCCTTTCCAATCAAAAGTTATAGCCGAAACAAGATCAGCTAGGGAAAAAACGGTCATTTAAAAATATGAACATGGGAAATGACCCCAATAGTCGTTTCCCAAAGTTACATGACCGTACGACTTCGTATGTAAAAGAAATAAATATTCTACGATCCTTCGATGCTGTGGGTTGTTACAGGAATTTCTATGCCTAAATGATTAAGTTCATATACATGCTCATATGTTTATACAAAAGTCGCAAGTTCATAATTGGATCCATGCCAAGATCCATTTTAATATAAGTTTCATGTTATAGTAGCAAATATAATTGGATCTAGTTCACAACCTTGTGCTAAAAATAGACATACTTTATGGACATGGCATAATTTTGTCATATACTAGTTTGTGTTTGAGATTATGCCTAGATCCACTTTAATACATGTTTCATGTTGTAATTGGACATATGATTTGATCTAGTTCACACATGTGATAAAATTATACATACTTATGGACATGTCATATTCTTGTCATACGCTAGTGATGTTCGATGATATGCCTAGATCTAAACATGTTTAGGCTTATGTTGTCTAAATCATGTGCTAAATCATGTGACACCTGTTTAGATAGATTCCCCTTTTTAATGCAAGTTCACATGACAAGTTGAAACCCATGATTCAGTCTATGTTGCAAATTCACATATATGTATGTTGACTATTTTGCAAGTTCACACCTATGATGTTCGTATTGACCATGCTGAAAAATGTCAAGTTTACTCCTATGTCATTTTTATGTTTATGAATTTCTTTATGCCAATTTTATGTACGCTAAATTAGGCTAAGTTTTTAGCCTAATATTATGTGTTAAAAATCATGCGGACAAAAAATTAGGCTAAGATTGTTAGCCTAATAACTAGACGGGGTAACGTTGGGAAAAATTAGTAATTTGACATAAATTGGTGAAAATATATGTATTGGCATGTTTGTCACATGCCAAAAATTGGTGGCATTTAAATGGTGTAAAATTCTTATACCAAAAATGATGAACTTGGAAAGTGGGCCACAACATTTAATTGTTGACGAATTTACATATAACAAGCAATAAAGACAAATATGTAAATTTAGAAAATACGAGTATGCTTAACACGAGGTTGGATTGAGTTGTGATGTAAACCTGCCCGGACCCGCCCGGCTGTCCAGTAGTCACAACAATACCTATCCAATGTGGCTGGTTAAGCATTGAGGCCAATAAGGACCCGAGGTTAGACTGAGTAACAGTGTAAAACTGCCCGCAACCGACCGACACATCTAGTAACCCTAACAATACATGTCTAATGTGAATGGTCCGTGCTTTAAAAAGCTAAGGACAGACAAGTCAGGATGGTAGGGTTAAGTTGACTAAAACACTTAACCAATTCAACATGTTAATTAAACTGATGGGGGGGTTAGGTAAATACAGACACTTAACCACTTAACATGTTTGACTAGAAAACCCTAGTAACGGGGACCCATTTCAGCCGTAGCCCAATTTGGTATCATGGTACCCTGAAACTAGGTAGGGTGGGGCACGATTACTGGGATGATTGTAAGCGGTCAAAAGCGACGGCAGTGGGTGCAACAGTGCAGGCAAACAGGGCACTGGGGGCACCAGTAGTATACCCTATGCATTCTAGGATTGTGTCGGGCCGCTACCATGGGACTTGATGCACCCCATGGTGGGACCAACATAGGTATGTACAATCTTTGGGGGCCATAAGACACAGATGATTATGCGAGTAGGAGCTGATCTTTAGAAAGGGGATCACTTCACCCCGATCATGGGGTGCCAGTTGAGACAATGCAAATAGGTGCAGAGATTTAGTGTGGGGTGCGATAGTATATTCGTTTTAAACTACTTTATCTTAGTTTATACTTTCATATTTCCAGTTTATACCTATCATGTCCTTTTTCTTATTCTCACACTGAAGAGTCACTAGACTTACCAGGCTTTATGTCTGACCCTATTTTTCTTTCGTCTTCTTTTCTTCCGTTTCCCCCCAGGTCCACAGGGAGGAAACAACCCAGCTTAGTCAGACTCTTTGCAAGCTTCAAGATAGTTGATATGCAGTTTGGACTCTCTTTCCTTGGCTATGGCTGTTGGACACATTCTATGGGGATTTATGAAGTTTTAAATATGTTTTATGCCTCTTTATTTAATAACCAAGACAGAAAATGATGATGTAATGTTTTGGAAGTTATTATGAGATAATTATGGAAATGTTTTGTATGAACACATATTTTATGAAATAAAAGTCCTTTTGTTTTCCGCTGCTTATATATATATATGTGTATATATATCTATCTTGTGTTTATCTGTGACTTTTACTTATAAACCTCCACCGAAATTAAGGCATTCCCTTTGTGAGTGACCTTAATGGAGGTGGGGTGTTTCACTTGGTATCAGAGCACAGATTTACCAGACTAGATAAAAGTTTTTGAAACTATTTTCAAAATGAAGTTTAAAGAAGCATGGTTTTCAAGAAAAAGCGTTGTTTTTAAAAGGCATAGTCCCCTAAAGCCATACGCACTATTTCTTTATCCTTTTGTCTTGAATCTTTCATTTTCATTTCAGCATGTCTGGGGACCTTACTCCCTAGCTATAGACGCTTTTACTCCTCCTCCTCCTCTACGTGAAACAGCAAGCGGAAGAATCGCAGAACAAGAAGACGGATAATAGTCAAGGAGGAAAGGACCAAAACAATAATAACATGGCACGTGAGAAAAGGAAATGTTATTTCTGTGGCATTGTTGGGCATATAGTCCAGGATTGTAGAAAGAAGAAGATGAAGATGGGAGCATGCTTTCAGCGTGGTGATACTGGACATATCAGCAAGAACTGCCCTAAGAAGCAAGGGCAAAGCCCGCAAGCAGGACCTTCTGGGGGTACATTTTTAGCTTCTTCTCCAAGATGCTTTGTTTTATCCTGCTTATCTTCTCAATCCTATCTTGAGAACCTTAGGTAGAAATATTTCTGTAGAAAGCTTAGTTTATCTCTATGATCATCCAGTTCGCACTCTCTTAGATTCTGGTGCATCACACTCCTTTATTTCATCTGCTTTAGTAGAATCTCTGCACCTGGACACTAGTATGGTAGAAGATCCCTTGGTTGTTTCAAATCCAATTGGGGGCTCGGCTTATTTGTCGATGGTTTTCTTGGATTTGAAAATCTCTATTCTAAGTAGTGAATTTAAATGTAGTGCCTTTGTTTTGGGCTTCTCAGGATATGGACTGATCTTAGGCATGGACTGGTTATCCAGTATTGGTGCCATTCTTGATTGTGAGAAAAGGGTGGTTAGACTTTTGACTCGGCTCGGTAACACTCTAGTAATTTCTTGTAATCCCTTGAATGCTGTTATGCTTAGTTATCTAGAGTCGCTTGACGCTTCTGTTGAGAATTTGCAGTCGGTTAGAGTGGTCCGAGAATATCCGGATGTCTTTGAAGGGGTGAAAGGCTTACCTCCAAAGTGGGAAATAGACTTCCGCATATATCTTATTGATAATGCAAAGCCCGTAGCTCTGTATGTTAGACACATGGCTCCTAAGGAGAGAAAGGAGCTCAGTAAGCAAGTTAAGGAGCTTCTCGAGAAGGGGTTTATAAGGCGAAGTATCTCGGAATGGGGTGCTCCACTGGTGTTCGCCACCAAAGCAGATGGTTCACTACGTCTTTGTGTGGACTATAGGGAGCTAAACAAGCTGACTAAAAAGAATAGACACCCGCTTCCCAGAATAGATGATTTGTTTGATCAGCTTGTAGGTGCGTCGGCCTTCTCCCAACTTGATCTAGCTACTGGGTTCCATCAGCTAAGGGTAGCTCAAGATAGCATTGATAAGACAGCGTTCAGAACCCCGGGTGGTTTCTTCGAGTGGCATGTCATGCCTTTCGGTTTGACAAACGCACCCTCTTATTTCGTAGACCTAATGAGCAGGGTGTTCAGAGAATTCCTCAATAAGTTTGTGGTTGTCTTCATAGATGATATATTGATCTTCTCAAAGAATGAGGAAGAACGTGCTCAGCATCTGAAGGAGATCATGGAAACTCTTCGAGTTCGTCAGCTAAAAGTCAAATTCTCCAAGTGCCACTTTTGGAGAGAAGAAGTAAGATTTCTTGGACATATAGTGTCCAAATAGGGGTTAGCTATAGATCCTGCGAAAATAGTGGCAGTGCAAGATTGGAAGACACTGAGAAATGCAACTAAAGTCCGAAGCTTTCTTGGGCTAGCCGGTTTTTACCGAAAGTTCATTAGGGATTTCGCGAAAATCTCAGCTCCACTCACAAGGCTAACAAAGAAGAATCTGGCGTTCGCTTGGGATTTGGATTGCGAGTTTGTTTCTAACGATCAAAAAGGGCTCTCACAACAGCACCAGTTCTGACTTTGCCGGATGGAAGTAAGATGTTCACAATATACACGGATGCTTGTCGTACGGGGCTAGGTGCAGTTCTGATGCAAGAAGTGAGGGTAGTAGCTTATGGTGGAAGACAATTGAAAGTTCATGAAAAGAACTACCCAACCCACGATCTTGAGTTAGCCGCCATCGTCTTTGTGCTTAAGTCTTGGCGCCATTATCTCCTAGGTGAGAAGTTCGAATTATATACTGACCATAAATTGTTGAAGTATCTTTTCTCGTAGAAAGATCTTAACTTGAGGCAGCAAAGGTGGATGGGGTTCCTTGCCTCGTATGATTTTGAGATTTCCTGTACTCCTGGCAAGGGCAACGTAGTAGCAGATGCGTTGAGCAGAAAGAAGCTGACCCTAAGCCCTCTCTTTGTAGAAAGGCAAAGCTTGGAGTATATAGCCAGTTTTGACTTTAGGCCCTCCTCTGATTTTGTACCGGGTTTATTGGCATCACTAGAAGTACGGCCTACCCTTTTAGACTCAATAGGGGCCGCAAACCGCGAAGACCCTCAGCTTGTGGATGTGATTGATAAACTAATTAGTGGTGAAACTTCCAGTCACCTCGATAGGTACTCCATCGATGATAAGGGTTGGCTGAGGCGAGATGGAAGACTATGCGTCCCACAAGCAAAGGATTTAGTAAAGATGGTTCTCGAGGAAGCACATCATTCCAAGATGACAATACACCCAGGTGGAGACAAGATGTACAAGGATGTAAAGAGAGTTTTCTTTTGGAACGGCATGAAAAAAGATGTGGCAGATTTCGTTTCTAAGTGCGTGACATGCCAACAAGTCAAGGCAGAACAAAAGAAGCCTGGAGGACTACTTCATCCTCTAGAAGTCCCGCAATGGAAGTGGGATAGCATTTCATTGTACTTCATTGATGGGTTGCCTAGGTCAAGAAGAAGCAATACTAGCATTTGGGTAATAGTGGACAAGCTTACTAAAAGCGCCCACTTTATACCTATAAAGAGTAGAAGGACTGCCTCGTCTCTATCTTCTCTTTATCTCAAGGAAATAGTTCGACTCCATGGAATACCCTCCAGCATAGTGAGTGACTGAGATCCCATCTTTACGAGCGAATTTTGGCGGAGTCTGCAAGAAGCTGTAGGCACACAGTTATGCTTGAGCACGGCCTATCACCCCCAAACTGATGGTCAGACAGAAAGGGTAAATAGAGTATTAGAAGATATTTTGAGACTATGCGTTCTTGACTTCGGAGGGACTTGGGAGGATCATCTTCCTTTAGTGGAATTCGCCTACCACAACAGCTACCAAGCCACTATCAGCATGGCGCCCTTCGAAGCTCTATATGGAAGACCGTGCCGATCACCAACTTGTTGGTGGGAGTCTACTGATAAGCTTATACTTGGGCCAGACATGATTAGAGAGACTTCAAAAAAAGTGGACTTGATACGAAGGAGAATGAAGACTGACCAAGATAGACAGAAATCCTACGCAAACAAAAGAAGGACCGACCTTGAGTTTGAGGTTGGGGACAGGGTTTTCCTTAAGGTATCTCCTTTAAGTAATGTCATTCGCTTTGGATCTGCAGGAAAGCTAGCACCAAGATTTGTAGGACTATTCCCTGTCATCTAGAAGATTGGGAAAATGGCATATAGAGTAGAGCTGCTTGAAAGGTTGGCCAGAATTCACAACGTCTTTCATGTTTCTCATCTCCGAAAATGTCTACATGAATCTGCGGAAGTGGTGGAGCCAAGCATTCTAGAAGAAGACGAAGTGGAACGCGAAGCAACTGTGAGGAGAGTTCCAACTCGAATCGTAGGAACTGAAATCAAAAAGCTAAGCAACCGCGAAGTCAAGCTTGTCAAAGTTCAGTGGAGCGACGCCGAGGAAGACGCGACTTGGGAAACTGAGGACAGAATACGCGCGGCTTACCCTTTTCTTTTTGAGGGTACATCTTTGATCTCTCTTTTTCCTTAAGTTGTGCTTGAATCTATCTTTTTAGGGATATCTCCTCGATATTATCCTTTATCCTTCGGTAGAAACACCTTTTGGATGTAAACATGTATTTGAAACATGTTATGGTTGATGGCTGCAAGTGGTTGCAAGTGGTTGCTAGTGGTTGCTCATGGATTCATATACACACACAACCTAGGTTTTAGATCAGCTCAGTCACTCCATACTGCTTATGCATATATGTATTCATATTTTTATGTGGTTGAAACTTGATATGTTGTCATATGGATGTCGCATTTGTATGAATGGTTGCGCACTCATGTAGTATTATGAGTAGGGGAAAATTTTTCATACATAATGGATTCATGGCACATACATGATTCGTATTAAGGAGGTCAACTGAATCAGTAGACTGCCTAATTTTTGCATTAGATAAGGACATGTACACACACTATGCATATGATCATGAAGCATTAGAAGTCTTTTAAGGACAATGGACGCCTGTGTTTGTTGGTTGAGTAGATGGACGATTAGACGTTAGGACTTACGTTCTTTCAGACTTGAAGATTTCGGGGACGAAATCTTTTAAGGAGGGGAGAATGTAACCGTAAATTAACAAATTAAAGTATAATTAATTCTAAATGAAAGAATTAAGGGAAACGGGTTACGCCATTGCATGAATCGGACTCCGTATGAAGGAGTTGTGACCCCCGGAAGTTTCAGAATTCAATTTAAAATTCAAACGATTCAAATTATGTTCGAAATTTGAAAAATAGACCCAAACTGGGCTGGGTGGGAAAATTCCCGCCCAGGCACTAGGTCGACCATAGGGTCGACCTGGGGGTCGACCTGCCCAGTCGATCTGGTTTGGCCCTGGTTGGCCTGGTCGGTTTCTGGTCAAATTTCTGAGCTTGGCTGTGTCACTAGGGCTGAGTTGTCACTGTCTGATTGGCTTCTCTTGGTGTGTATGGTCTGGATTCACTCTATGATCATCTGACGGCTCAAATCAATCTGAAATTCAATAAACGCAACTCAACACTCAACCTAAATTCACACAAATAGAACTAGAGCCGTCATGCTAATGGGAGGAAACTAAGAGTAGTTGTCAGTTAGAGAAAGCTTAGAGACGAGCCAAAACTATAGTTAAAACAAGATTCAAACAACGTTTGTCTACCCAAAGGAAAGCATTGCAAATTCAGAACTCAGAAATCAGAAAACAAGACTGTCTTTTGTTGTAAGTATAGTGATTTTTCCGATGGGAATAAAAATTAAGATTTGATTCGATGTAAAATGGAAATGGAATTGTGCTATTGTATAACGACGATGTTAATTCATATCTATGTGTTGCGATGATTGTGATGTGAATAGTATTGAGATGTTTGTGGTATAATTGAGTTGATGTTGGGTCCAGTAGAATGTTTATGGATTAATCTAGTTGATGTTGGATCTATTCATATTCACATACAAGTCATTTGGTTCATATCTACACCAATATGTTTAGGTGATTATGACAAGTTATATGTTGTACAATGGAATTTCTATGCCTAAATAATTAAGTTCATATACATGCTCATATGTTTATACAAAAGTTGCAAGTTCATAATTGGATCCATGCCAAGATCCATTTTAATATAAGTTTCATGTTATAGTAGCAAATATAATTGGATCTAGTTCACACTCTTGTGCTAAAAATAGACATACTTTGTGGACATGACACAATTTTGTCATAATCTAGTTTGTGTTTGAGATTATGCCTAGATCCACTTTAATACATGTTTCATGTTGTAATCGGGCATATGATTTGATCTAGTTCACACATGTGATAAAATTATACATACTTATGGACATGTCATATTCTGTTCATATGCTAGTGATGTTCGATGTTATGCCAAGATCTAAATATGTTTAGGCTTATGTTGTCTAAATCATATGCTAAATCATGTGACACCTGTTTAGATAGATTCCCCTTTTTAATGCAAGTTCACATGACAAGTTGAAACCCATGATTCAGTCTATGTTGCAAATTCACATATATGTATGTTGACTATTTTGCAAGTTCACACCTATGATGTTCGTATTGACCATGCTGAAAAATGTCAAGTTTACTCCTATGTCATGTTTATGTTTATGAATTTCTTTATGCCAATTTTCTGTATGCTAAATTAGGCTAAGTTTTTAGCCTAATATTATATGTTAAAAATCGTGCGGACGAAAAATTAGGCTAAGATTGTTAGCCTAATAACTAGACAGGGTAACGTTGGGAAAAATTGGTAATTTGACATAAATTGGTGAAAAATATATGTATTGGCATGTTTGTCACATGCCAAAAACTGGTGGCATTTAAATGGTGTGAAATTCTTATACCAAAAATGATGAACTTGGAAAGTGGGCCACAACATTTAATTGTTGACGGATTTACATATAATAAGTAATAAAGACAAATATGTAAATTTAGAAAATACGATTATGCTTAACACGAGGTTGGATTGAGTTGTGATGTAAACCTGCCCGGACGCGCCCGGCTGTCCAGTAGTCACAACAATACCTATCCAATGTGGGTGGTTAAGCATTGAGCCCAATAAGGACATGAGGTTAGACTGAGTTATGGTGTAAACCTGCCCGGAACCGACCGACACATTCAGTAACTGTAACAATACCTATCTAATGTGAGTGGTCGGTGCTCTAAAAAGCTAAGGACGGACAAGTCAGGATGGAAGGGTTAAGTTAACTAAAACACTTAACCAATTCAACATGTTATTTAAACTGATGGGTGGGGTTAGGTAAATACATACACTTAACCACTTAACATGTTTGACTAGAAAACCCTAGTAACGGGTACACATTACAGCAGTAACCCAATTAGGTATCATGGGACCCTGAAACTAGGAAGGGTGGGGCACGATTACTGGGCTGATTGTAAGCGGTCAAAAGAGACGGCGGTGGGTGCAACAGTGTGGGTTCTAACGGAGTGCGGGCGTGCATACACTTCGGAGCAGACAAACAGGGCACTGGGGGCACCAGTAGTATACCCTATGCATTCTAGGATTGTGTCGGACCGCCATTATGGGACTTTATACACCCCATGGTGGGACCAGCATAGGTATCTACAATCTTTAGGGGCCGTAAGACACAGATGATTATGCGAGTAGGAGCCGATCTTTAGAAAGGGGATTACTTCACCCCGATCATGGGGTGCCAGTTGAGACAATGCAAGTAGGTGCAGAGATTTAGTGTGGGGTGCGATTGTATATTCGTTTTAAACTACTTTATCTTAGTTTATACTTTCCTATTTCAAGTTTATACCTATCATGTCCTTTTTCTTATTCTCATACTGAAGAGTCACTAGACTTACCAGGCTTTATGTCTAACCCTATTTTTCTTTCGTCTTCTTTTCTTCCGTTCCCCCCCCCAGGTCCACAGAGAGGAAACAACCCAGCTTAGTCAGACTCTTTGCAAGCTTCAAGATAGTTGATGCGTGGTTTGGACTCTCTTTCCTTGGCTGTGGCTGTTGGACACATTCTATGGGGATTTATGCAGTTTTAATTATGTTTTATGCTTCTTTATTTAATAACCAAGACAGAAAATGATGATGTAATGTTTTGGAAGTTATTATGAGACAATTATGGAAATGTTTAGTATGAATACATATTTTATGAAATAAAAGTCCATTTATTTTCCACTATTTATATATCTGTCTTGTGTTTATCTGTGACTTTTACTTATAAACCTCCACCGAAGTTAAGGCATTCCCTTTGTGAGTGACCTTAATGGAGGTGTTGTGTTTCAATCCAACTTTCGAACACATTGAAAGTCGTGCCAATAATAAGAATAAGAATAGATAGAAGATAAAATCACAGAAACATCAGAATCTCGCAGCGGAATTCTTTTTCAAAAGATGATACTTCATAATATTACACCGCGGAATATATTACATCAAGGCATCATAGATCTAGTGATACAAGCCATTCATAGTACTTCTTTAATTATGCATATCATTGATGACTAACTTGCAGACTTAATTATACAGTAGACAAGATGAGTAGATCAGCATACACAAAATCTCCATCCAACATTCCAAGTTTTTTCCAACCCTGGTTCATAACAAGCGTTATGAATACCCAAGAGTTTAAGGGAAACACAAAAAAATAAACTCCGGGTCAGTCAAGGGATTGGTATGAGTAAACAGATTTAAACAGATTTAAGAAATAAAAATATCTCATAAGACCACGCCGTGAATACAGAACGGGTTTTTACCTTATGAGATCAAAACACTTTGTATACTATAAATCAGATATTATCATAGTGTCTATTTGTTTTCACAAATAAATTAGAATCTAGAAGAATGCTTGCATCTCACATTCTCCTATATAGTATACAAATAAAAACCGCTTGGCGCTTATGGAAATTGGATTTCCAACTATGACAAGGTATGGGACCACCTTTCGATGATGTATCTCTAGAGGCGAATACACCTGGGTTTAACAAGAACGTCTTGCAACCCAGCCCACACATGACCGACCACTCAATTCTCTTGAGTGTATCGAATGTATATCACCAACGGTTGGACTCAAACCACCGTTTCCCGAATGGGCAGAATCGATAGAGTAAAAAACAAAAGGAATTTCTCTAGATAGGGAATTATACACCCTAATGGGAGCGACCCATATAGCCATGCTGCCTGCCCGATTTTTGTCATTTCCTAGGTGTGAGGCTTGAGGTTTGAATTTCCTTTTGGAACATCTAGTCACCATTCACTTTGAATGCCACATCGTCAGATCCGCCAAATATCACTAGTTGACGTCTACAAAAATACTCTAGTTATTTGGCTAGAGAAAAATCATTTCACCGCCATCAACTACGGTACGTTTGAAGAAATCAACATACGTAATTCCTTTGGAAATACTCTGTCATACATTCATCCATACAAGTCATCCAGGAACAGGATGAACCGAAGGTACTCTCCTACTGCATCCGATAAAGGAATTACCCCATGGATCAGTAGCGACTAGTCCTTGCAAACCCGATGATTTCAATTACGACAGAATCACTGCTGAAAAATCTCTGGGAGCTTACTAGAGGATTTCAATAAGTGATTCCCCCGCTTATAAAGATCAACGCTCTTCAATTCTTTAAGCTGTAGAATCGTCCCTGCAAGTTAGTTTACGTAAAGTCGGTTCGAAGTGGTTTTGGGTACAGTTCCCATTCCGGTCTCTTCGAACTAACACGTAGGGAATACCAATTTGATAGTCGATGTTTTAACTATCTAATTAAACTGTGTGAATAAGTAAAACTATTTATACATATCATATATATTATCATAACATGTTTATTCAAATTAATTAACCTATATAGATCTAAATTCTGATTTCGAAATGGTACCAACACAAGACGATCAAAATTAAATAAAACATATCAATGTTTTATTTTTAGCTAATTTAGATTCGTTTGATAACATCAAAGCATAACAGATAAATTAACCACAATAATATAACATAATAATAACAATCAACAATGATTTGACGATTAATCTCGAACTAATAATAGTTCGAACATATTTGACCTTAGATAACAACATATTGTCCTAATTCTTTGAAAATAAATTAATTAATTTAATTTAAACATTTGTTCTGATTTAAAACAAACTTAACGACGTTCAATTATATAATTCAAAATAAACCAGTAGTTTCCCGATCCCTTTTCTTATATGTATATTTCAACTTTTATTTAAAACAATATAATCAAATTTGATTCAATAGGAATCACACTGTATGCCTAAGCCGGCATAACTAGATTTTGTCTTATAGCCTTCTTGAACAAGTCCTCTTCCTTTTTATTTATTTATTTATATGTTCTTCTCAATTTGAAACTTTAGGGTTTAACTAAACATATATATATATATATATATATATATATATATATATATATTTCTTTTTAGGTAACACTTTATGCATTAATTAAATAGATCAGGCCAAAGCCCATCTTAGTCCATGCAACAGCCATTTACCCAAATTTCTCCATGAACGGAGATCATATTAATTCGATCACTAATTTCATCTGCATCAATTTTTCTTTTGTCATGTTAAAAGAATCGAACTCAGGGTAAATTTTGGTTTGGCAATACATAAAATAGATCTATTCAGGGTGTTCCATTTAGTCTCTGATTTGTTCCTCTCTCCATTCTTTTCCCTACTTCTTCTGTTCATATCCTTTCTCCTGCACGCAGTCCCCCCGTGCACGTGCACAACTCGTCCAAGCTTCCTGCGACCACCGTGTCGCCGCCCACAAACCAGAACGCCGCCCAAGATCACTTACGACCCATTACTTCAGCTCCATCAATCCCCATTCAAAATTTCACCACTCAACCACTAAAACAGGGAACACACTATCAGATCACCTCCCAAAAACGCCTTCCCACGATCACCTCCGACCACCATCGGACTTGCCACCCCCACCACATTGAAGCTCGACTTCGTATGCTCCTCCCATCCAAATCTTATAACACTCGATTCAATAAAAACTCCTCACGATCGAAACAACTGAACCACCCAAAAATACGACCTCAACCCTAAGTTGAGTTCGTTATCGAAAATCATGGCGTTAAAAATTCAATTCGTATTTTTCCCAAGATCACTAGGTCCCCATCTCCCTCCAGCTCCGACGCCGACACCCATAACCACCCCTGGCTCAGTGATTTGACCAAAGTTGAAAATCTGTTTAGCTGTGAAATTCTCTTAGCTTAGTAAATTAAAAATCGTGATTTGTTAGTCTAAATTCATGATTTCCTATTACCAACCTATTCATATACCTGAAACAAGATAGTTTGAGGTTTGAAATTTTGAGTTTTTCTTACCTCCGACAGTAATTTGATGAATTCGAATAATGTATATCATTGTTTGGGTAAACTATTTATAATATACTTAAGACATCCATGAACCACTTCCATGTTAATCTTAAAGCTTAATACATACTAGAATTTCAATCATTGATTTTTATTTACTTAAGCCTGACTATATACATTCATACTGTCAACTGTTAAGTGTACAAACAGTTGAAAATATGGTCACAGGGTTTAAACCAAACATTAACATGTATCTGATGTCATATAAATCAAAAGTACTTCATGAAGCCATAGGGTCAATGCTTATGTATACACCTATGAAGCAGTTTTGCATGAGAATCAGTTTAGATTTTTCTCATTGTTTATATATATATATATATATATATATATATATATATATATATTCCAATGTGTTTTGGTTTTATACTGCCTTTATTTCCAGTTGTTCAAACTCTGATCTTAACTACAAATTTCAGGGATTACCTTTAAACAAATTTTAAATAACTAAATTAAATAGTACTAGCTAAATAATAACAATGAAGGACTTTGTTGGTGTTTACTCACCAAATTATTCTGAGTATGTTTACTGACTTTTGCACTCTGTTTTTCCCAGGCTTAAGTCATATTCTACCTACTCTGATATTAATCCTTTACTAACATACATGTTTGAATTAAGTACCATAGATACATATCTACACATATGTTTAAATTTACTGGAAGTAACAAAGAATTTTTTTTTACTTTGTTTTACTCACAATTTCAAGACTGTGTTAGTATTCGATTTCCAGGAAGTTTAAACCCTTGTATTAAGCTAATTATATTTTAGAGATTCATCTTCTAAATAACATTCAGTATTTGAATCAAATGAGGAGTCCATATTTCCACACATACAATTAGAACTTACCAGGATTAAAACATAGAAGAGCTTAAGAGTGTTTACGCACATTATTTATTACTGTGTTTTGTTTTAGTACCTAACAGGGATTTTAATTCCAACATAAGATAAGTAACAGCATAGATTATCAACCACAAAATATGTTAGAAAGTGGAATAGAAAATGTTTACTCACAATATAAACTATAGAGTTCTGTTTCTCCCTTTTTATGTCTTAAGTTCACTTTCAAAGCGTAATTAAAGTATTAAACATTTCAATGCTATTGGTTTAGTGTACCACCTATCAACATGTATGAAGCTTGAATCCAAACTTACAATCTAACATAAACAGTAAAACAATCAAATGTTTACTCCCTAATATAATTTCTGCTCTCTGTCTTTTGTTTTCTTCTCAGGTTTTTATTTTAACTTGTTTAAACACTTGTCTCAAGCTAAACTATATAAGCACACATATAATCAAAAACTTACTAGAATTAAATAGAAATATTTAAGGGATTAAGATGTTCACTCACAGCACATATCTTAACATTTCAGTAAATGATATATACTTGGTTCTAAAAACTCATACCAATCATATGAGAACAGAACTTCTAACATAAAGATTGCATAGTTTTTAGTTTACTCACCGGAATAGTATGAAATCCTTAGCTTCTACTCTTCTTTACTGATCAAATTCAAGAGCTTGTGTTGTGTAGAGAATTTTTGAGTTTATGACCTTTATATAGTGGAGAAACCATTAAAATGTTTGTGGCAAAATCAGTTTTAGATTTGGTGTTGGTGATAAACGAAAGACAGCTCAAATAAAATTATCTTTCTCTTGCCAAATCAAAATACCACACCATATACATATGGCTTACCTCAGCCATTATCCTCCCCTTCACATGAACTCCTTTCCCCTTATTGGTTTTCATCATATATCACCTTAAATGCAAATGTACCACCTATGTTTTCTCACAAATCTTTCTTGGTTTTTAAACAAATTATAACATCCTTTTAGTATCAATTATGTTCAGTTTTTCATTGGTTCTCTAGCCCAAAATCTTTCATGAAAATTTGATTTAACAACAAAAGATAAAATACTTTTACTTGCCTTGCAAGGTTTTGTAAAATCTGAAAATTTTGTACCACAAGTTCAATGGCCACGTGATGATATTGACATGAAAATATCTTGAAAATCTATGCTTTTTGTGTTCATCTAGTGTTGGTGCATTCATGGGTTAAGTACACAAGATTTACCAAAATCTTTAGCACATGTTTTGTTGACAAATCAAACATGTTTTTGGAAAATGAGATGAAAGTGAAATTTCAGAAAATCTTGAGAGATAAGAGGGGATTTGAAAACTGAAAATGCTTGATATCAAAGATGATTTTTCCAAGTGAACATATCTCTTAAGATTCTCTTTATAAGCTCATCACTAGTGTAGGTGTTATCTTGAATCTTGTTCATGCAACATACTTGCACTTGGAATTTGCATTTCCATGTTTATGATGCTAATGTATATATGAATATGGACTTGCCTTCAAATTTGCTTTGACAAACAAAAAATGGTTTTCGGTATGTTTTTAATTCAAGTGTTAAGAGTTTTCAAATCAAAAATTGGCAAAAATTCATTTTCTAAATCCTTTGGAAAAACAAACAAAATGTGTGAAAGAAATGGCAATTTAAAATTTGCTATATAAAAGTGTTATTATTCAAACATGTAAAAAAATCACTCTAAACAAGCGCTATCTAATTCATGCTATCATACCGGAATATGTAAAATTGGATTTTGGCAAATGCTGTGATACATGCATATGTAAATGCTATTATATATGTAAAAGAAATGCACTTCAAATTTTGACATGTTTATGAAATATTAAAAATATGGACTTTAACTTGTATTTGTAAATACGATACTTATGATCAACCAATATCTGTGTCAGTGATCCGTGTAAATACCGGGTCATTACATTCTACCCCCTTATAAAAATTTCGTCCTCGAAATTTGTAAGCAGTAGATTTGCAGTTATCGACTCACCTCAATAAATATTTAACACACATCAGCAATCTTCCTATTCATAACCAAAATATCTGTCTAAATTCCCTTTCCTAACTCATCAATCAATTTGCTTAACTCCATTAAGTATTACCCACAGTCTTCATTCACTCAGTTAATTTCTCCATTTCGGGATTCACTGACTTTATTTCACAAATCGACCAGTTCACTTTCCCTGAGTCCATATCCAAATAAATGCTTAAGTCCAGCCTTAATTTCAGGAAATCCAAATTTTAATTCAATTTAAAATTCTATCCCGATTTTCGATATCAATATAATTGGATATTATTCTAATTTAATCCAACCATATTTAGTATATCTTAAGGCTAACCCTAGTTAATTAACTCCTTTTATCCTGCCGGACTGGTACAACTTCCCCCACAGTCTCTCCTTGATATTGGGATCCAGTATTACGATCAGTAGTAGTGGAAGACCCTCTAGCTCGACCTCTTCGTCCTTGGTTACTCATCTTAATCACCTGAATGTAATAGGTCATCAATCCCGACTTGATTGGATATAACTAACTTAGGTATACCATCTAAGTTGATTTATTTTAAATTTATATAAAAATACGCTCTCTCACACTCACCCAAAGCCTAGGTAATCAGTAACCTAAGCTCTGATACCAACTGTAACGACCCAACTTTCGAACACATCGGAAGTCGTGCCATTAATAAGAATAAGAATAGATAGAATATAAAATCACGGAAACATCAGAATCTCACAGCGGAATTTTTTTCAAAAGATGATACTTCATAATATTACATAGCAGAATATATTACATCAGGGCATCATAGATCTAGTGATACAAGCCATTCATAGTACTTCTTCAATTATACATATCATTGATGACTAACTTGCAAACATAATTATACAGTAGACAAGATGAGTAGATTAGCATACAGAAAATCTCCATCTAGGTTTCCAAGTTTTATCCAATCCTGATTCACTTGTCTATTCATAACAAGCGTTATGAATACCCAAGAGTTTAAGGGAAACACAAAAAAATAAACTCCGGGTCAGTCTGGGGACTGGTATGAGTAAATAGATTTAAACAGATTTAAGAAATAAAAATATCTCATAAGACCACGCCGTGAATACGGAACGGGTTTTTACCTTATGAGATCAAAACATTTTATATACTTTAAATCAGATATTATCATAGTGTCTATTTGTTTTCACAAATAAATTAGAATCTGGAAGAATGCTTGCATCTCACATTCTCTTATATAGTATACAAATAAAAACCGCTTGGCGCTTATGGAAATTGGATTAACAACTATGACAAGGTTGCCATGTTGCCTGCCCAATTTTTGTCATTTTCTGGGTGTGAGGCTTGAGGTTTGAATTTCCTTTTGGAACAACTAGTCACCATTCACTTTGAATGCCACATCGTTAGATCCGCCAGATATCACTAGTTGACGTCTACAAAAATACTCTGGTTATTTGGCTAGAGAAAAACCATTTCTCCGCCATCAACTATGGTATGTTTGAAGAAATCAATGTACGTAATTACTTTGGAAATACTCTGTCAGACTTTCGTCCATACAAGTCATCCAGGAACAGGATGAACCAAAGGTACTCCCCTACAGCATCCGATATAGGAATTACCCCACGGATCAGTAGCGACTAGTCCTTGCAAACCTGAAGATTTCAATTATGACAGAATCACTGCTGAAAATTCTCTGGGAGCTAACTAGAGGATTTCAGTAAGTGATTCCCCCGCTTATGAAGATCAACGGTCTTCAATTCTTTAAGCTGTAGAATCGTCCCTGCAAGTTAGTTTACGTAAAGTCGGTTCGAAGTGGTTTTGGGTCCAGTTCCCATTCTGGTCTCTTCGAACTAACACGTAGGGAATACCGATTTGATAGTCGGTGTTTTAACTATCAAATTTAAACAGTGTGAATAAGTAAAACTATTTACACATATCATATATATTATCATAACATGTTTATTCAATTTAATTAACCTATATAGATCTAAATTCTGATTTCAGAATGGTATCAACACAAGACGATCAAAATTAAATAAAATATATCAATGTTTTATTTTTAGCTAATTTAGATTCGTTTTATAACATCAAAGCATAACAGATAAATTAACCACAATAATATAACATAATAATAACAATCAACGATGATTTGACGATTAATCTCAAACTAGTAATAGTTCGAACATATTTGACCTTAGATAACAATATATTGTCCTAATTCTTTGAAAATAAATTAATTAATTTAATTAAAACATTCGTTACGATTTAAAACAAACTTAACGACGTTCAATTCTGTAATTCAAAATAAACCAGTAGTTTCTCGATCCTTTTTTTATATGTATATTTCAACTTTTATTTAAAACAATATAATCAAATTTGATTCAATAGGAATCAAACTATATGCCTAAGCCGACATAACTTGATTTGCTCTTATAGCCTTCTTGAACAAGTCCTCTTCCTTTTTATTTATTTGTTTATATGTTCTTCTTAATTTGAAACTTTAGGGTTTAATTAAACATATATATATTTCTTTTTAGGTAACACTTTTTGTATTAATTAAATAGATCAGGCCCAAGCCCATTTTAGTCCACGCAACAGCCATTTACCCAAAAATTTCCATGAATGGTGATCATATTAATTCAATCACTAATTTCTTCTGCATCAATTTTTCTTTTGTCATGTCAAAAGAATTGAACTCAGGGTAAATTTTTGTTTGGCAATACATAAAATAGATCTACTCAGGGTGCTCCATTTAGGCTCTGATATGTTCCTCTCTCCATTCTTTTCCCTTCTTCTTCTTCTTCTGTTCATTTCCTTTCTCCTGCACGCAGTCCCCACGTGCACGTGCACAACTCGTCCAAGCTTCCTGCGACCACCGTGCCGCCGCACACAGACCAGAATGCTACCCAAGATCACTTACGACCCATTTCATTAGCTCCATCAATCCCCATTCAAAATTTCATCCCTCAACCACTAAAACAGGGAACACACTATCAGATCACCTCCCCAAAACACCTTCCCACGATCACCTCCGACCATCGTCGGGCCTGCCACCCCCACCACATTGAAGCTCAACTTCGTATGCTCCTCCCATCCAAATCTTATAACACTCGATTCAATAAAAAAAACCTAATGATCGAAACAACTGAACCACCCAAAAATACGGCCTCAACCCTAAGTTGAGTTCGTTCTCGAAAATCATGGCGTTAAAAATTCAATTTGTATTTTTCCTAAGATCACTAGGTTCCCATCTCCCTCCAGCTCCGACGCCGATACCCATAACCACCCCTGGCGCAGTGATTTAACCAAAGTTGGAAATATGTTTAGCTGTGAAATTCTCTTAACTTAGTAAATTAAAAATCGTGATTTGATAGTCTAAATTCATGATTTCCTATTACCAACCTATTCATATACCTGAAACAAGATAGTTTGAGGTTTGAAAATTTAAGTTTTTCTTACCTCCGACAGTAATCTGATGAATTCGAGTAATGTATATCATTGTTTGGGTAAACTATTTATAATATACTTAAGACATCCATGAACCACTTCCATGTTAATCTTAAAGCTTTATACATACTTGAATTTCAATCATTGATTTTTATTTACTTAAGCCTGACTATATACATTCATACTGTCAACTGTTAAGTGTACAAACAGTTGAAAATTTGGTCATAGGGTTTAAACCAAACATTAACATATATCTGATGTCATATAAATCAGAAGTACTTCATGAAGCCATAAGGTCAATGCATACGTATACACCTATGAAGCAGTTTTGCATGGGAATCAGTTTAGATTTCTCTCGTTGTTTATATATATATTCCAATGTGTTTTGGTTTTATACCGCCTTTATTTCCAATTGTTCTAACTCTGGTCTTAACTACAAATTTCAGGGATTACCTTTAAACAAATTTTAAATAACTAAATTAAATAGTACTAGCTAAATAATAACAATGAAGGACTTTGTTGGTGTTTACTAACCAAATTATTCTGAGTATGTTTACTGACTTTTGCACTTTGTTTTTCCCAGGCTTAAGTCATATTCTACCCACTCTGATATTAATCCTTTACTAACATATATGTTTGAATTAAGTACCATAGATACATATCTACATATATGTTTGAGTTTACTGGAAAGTAACAAAGAATTTTTTTTTACTTTTTTTACTTTGTTTTACTCACAATTTCAAGACTGTGTTAGTATTCGATTTCCATGAAGTTTAAACCCTTGTATTAAGCTAATTATATTTCAGAGATTCATCTTCTAAATAACATTCAGTATTCGAATCAAATGAGGTGTCCATATTTCCACACATACAATTAGAACTTACCAGGATTAAAACATAGAAGAGCTTAGTGTTTACACACATTATTTATTATTGTGTTTTGTTTTAGTACCTAACAGAGATTTCAATTCCAACATAGGATCAGTAACAGCATAGATAATCAACCACAAAATATGTTAGAAAGTGGAATAGAAAATGTTTACTCACACTATAAACTATAGAGTTCTTTTTTTTCCTTTTTCTGTCTTAAGTTCACTTTCAAAGCATAATTAAAGTATTAAACATTTCAATACTATGGGTTTAGTGTACCACCTATCCGCATGTATGAAGCTTGAATCCAAACTTACAATCTAACATAAACAGTAAAACAATCAAATGTTTACTCCCTAATATAATTTCTTCTCTCTGTCTTTTGTTTTCTTCTCAGGTTTTTATTTTAACTTGTTTAAACACTTGTCTCAAGCTAAACTATATAAGCACACATATAATCAAAAACTTACTAGAATTAAATAGAAATATTTAAGGGATTAAGATGTTCACTCACAGCACATATCTTAACATTTTAGTAAATGATATATACTTGGTTCTAAAAACTCATAACAATCATTTGAGAACAGAACTTCTAACATAAAGATTGCATAGTTTTTAGTTTATTCACCGGAATAGTATGAAATCCTTAGCTTCTACTCTTCTTTACTGATCAAATTCAAGAGCTTGTGTTGAGTAGAGAATGTGTGAGTTTATGGCCTTTATATAAAGGAGAAACCATTAAAATGTTTGTGGCAAAATCAGTTTTAGATTTGGCGTTGGTGACAATTGAAATACAGCTCAAATAAAATTATCTTTCTCTTACCAAATCAAAATACCACACCATATACCCATGGCTTACCTCAGCCATTATCCTCCCCTGCACATGACCTCCTTTCCCCTTATTGGTTTTCATGATATATCACCTTAAATGCAAATGTACCACCTATGTTTTCTCACCAATTTTTTTTGGTTTTTAAACAAATTATAGCATCCTATTAGTATCAATTATGTTCAGTTTTTCATTGGTTCTCTAGCCCAAAATCTTTCATGAAAAATTGATTTAACAACAAAAGATAAAATACTTTTACTTGCCTTGCAAGGTTTTGTAAAATCTGAAAATTTTGTACCACAAGTTCAATGGCCATGTGATGATATTGACATGAAAATATCTTGAAAATCTATGCTTTTTGTGTTCATCTAGTGTAGGTGCATTCATGGGTTAAGTACACAAGATTTACCAAAATATTTAGCACATGTTTTGTTGACAAAACAATCATGTTTTTGGAAAATGAGAAGAAAGTGAAATTTCAGAAAATCTTGAGAGATAAGAGGGGGATTTGAAAACTGAAAATGCTTGATATCAAAGATGATTTTGCCATGTGAACATATCTCTTAAGATTCTCTTTATAAGCTCATCACTAGTGTAGGTGTTATCTTGAATCTTGTTCATGCAACTACTTGCACTTGGAATTTGCATTTCCATGTTTATGATGCTAATGTATATGTGAATATGGACTTGCTTTCAAATTTGCTTTGACAAACAAAAAATGGTTTTTGGCATGTTTTTAATTCAAGTGTTAAGAGTTTTCAAATCAAAAATTGGCAAAAACTCATTTTCTAAATCATTTGGAAAAACGAACAAAACATGTGAAAGAAATGGCAATTTAAAAATTGCTATATAAAAGTGTTATTATTCAAACGTGTAAAGAATTACTCTAAACAAACGCTATCTAATCCATGCTATCATACCGGAATATGTAAAAATGGATTTTGGCAAATGTTGTGATACATGCATATATAAATGCTATTATATATGTAAAAGAAATGCACTTAAAATTTTGACATGTTTTTGAAATATTAAAAATATGGACTTTAACTTGTATTTGTAAAAATGATACTTACGATCAACCAATATTTGTGTCTGCGATCCGTGTATATACTGGGTCATTACAATATTTTATCACGATTTATCGCTATTTTTATTTATTTAAATAAAGCCAATTTATTCGAACGACGCTTCAGGCCATAACGCGGCCATGGCGTTGTTTTTCTCTAGATTTGATTTACACATATATGAAAATCTAACCATTGGATCTTTACAAATTTTATACCATTAGAAAGATCTTTTCAAAGCAGACCCAACGGTTCCAGCTTTGGGAAAATCCGACAATCGGATCTCCCGGTACGATCATTTAAAGTTACGACTTAAAAATATGAATTACAGCGTCGTTATTCGATTTATTTTAATTATATTTATACATACATACATATATATATATATACATGATCCATTCTTCGATTTCAAAAACCATTTCAACTCATATTGGTGATAAAAATGATATTTTTATCCAATAGATATTTATTTCAACACATGACTATATATAGTAAAAATGTAATTTTTATCGTCAGAACAATTTATTTCCAACATGATTATTTTTAACACTTCGAATATATTATAAAAATGTGATTTTTATTGTTGAAACAATTTATTTCAAAAATGAAGATTTTTAGCGATTCATATATATTATAAAAATGCGATTTTTATTGTCAAAACAATTTATTCCAAACACGATTATTTTATATACTTTGTACATACAATAAAAATGTTATTATTATCGTTCAAACAATCTATTTCATACATTCAATAAAAATGTTATTTTTATCGTCCAAACCATTTTACTTTATACATTCGATAAAAATGTTATTTTCTATCGTTCAAACCATTTTACCTCAAAAACGAATATTTTCCCCAATATATGAATATGTTTCAATACATGAAAATAAATCAAACATAGGAATTTTTCAGAAAATTTCGGCAGTATAACAGCAGGGTAGTTAAAACCGGCACCGTCCCTAGTACGGCCCTCGCTCTACCTTAAAGCCTCGCAGCTTTTGACAATGGGGATTTCAATAACTAGTTCGTACGTAGACGAATTTTCCCATATACTAATCCTATTGGGATTTTAACCACAATCAATCATTTCAACCATTCGTATTTATCAACCAAATTTCACATCAACCAAATCCAAACAATCACAACCAATATATATCGTCCATGGTCTGTGGACGAGAGGAGTAGTGTGTGTATATATATATATACATATATAAATATATTTCAATATCATTTCAATTCCATTCAATGCATATATGATTTTTACAACGTATATGTAACTTATACATCGCACATACAACTTATACAACGCTTATACATGAGCTGTACAACGCTTATATAACTCATACATCGACCGTATAATTTATACATCGTCACTCCATATCGTTATAATTTAGAAATCTCACTTTGGGTTCCAATCCTCCAAAAATTGTAGAAAGCTCAGAAAAATATCCGGTCCCTTCTAGAATGTAGAGAACGTCCCCACGGTCCCGCTGTCTATTGTTTCACTGGATTTCGACAACACAGCAAAAAGATATGATTTTTATTGGGAAAACATACTTTGCAACGCTTTTAAACAATTGAAATCAGTTCAGAAAAACAAACCCGTTACTCAGCAGTTTGCTTCAGAACTAGGTGAAATCTGGAGCACTTGGTGACGATCGGAGGTGATTGCGTCGTAGAGGGAGGAGAGGCATGTGGATTAATGGGGGTGGCGGCCAGTTTGTCTGCGGGACCAAGGCACGGCAGCACGACGAAGTTCCGAACTTCCCGGAGGTGATTCTCGAGTTTCGCGCAACAACCGGGGAGCAACGGGTATGGGTGGGAAGAACTCGACGAGATCTACAAAATTCCCAACTGGGTCGAAGGATAATGATGCGTGGATTCGCCAGAAATTAGCCGGGAAGAGATGAACTGCTTTCCGCCTTTGGTCGCGATACGGGGAGAGAGAAACACTTTTTTATATTTTTTTATTTATGAAAGAAATTTTCTGATTAGTCCATATATATTAATTCCAAAAATAGGGTTTTCTAATCCGGACTCCAAATCAAACCCAACGAGTGTCGCCCCTAGCTAAATACCCCTATTCCGAACACAATGGAATATATTTCGTAAGCCCATTCGACAGTTTCTATTAGTTTTTCTTCAAATTAAAATATAAAACATTCAAATATGGATTTGAACGTACATTTTAATTTGCCGGGGCCACATACTGATTCTAAAAATTCCAGAAAAAAAATATATCTGGCTATGTTGCGATGATACAGTCCCAACACAATAGATTTCATCGAATTCGGAGTCCGTTTGAAAAATGGTCATTTTCTGGTCGATCCAAATTGACTGAAATCAACCAAACACATTTTCCCTTGCCACGCTCACATATTAACTTCAAAAATTATGGAATTTGAAATCTAGCAATAATTTAACTTCCCGGATCCAACAAAAGTGGTTTCGTCGAAAACGGAGGTCATTTGCAAAATGGCTATTTTCACGGGCAATATTAACTCCATAGCGACCTTTCAAAAAATTCATTTGGCCATAACTTTTGATTTCCGCTATGAAATTTTGATTTTTCAGATTCGTTAGAAGATATTCATAAACAGATTTAAATATTTTTGGTTTCACTAAAATCCGTTTTATTTTGCATCCGGTACAGTCAGTCAATGTTCGAATTCAAATTTTCAAACTGTCGCGCCATTTCAGACCTTGTTTATAATTAAAATAAATATATTTATTTTACAACATCGATTCATATAGACTTTTGGTCGTTATTATTTAAAATAATTTATTTTAAATATTCAAAATCCACTAAAATAGCCAAATTAAAATTTTTAAATTGGTTCAGATTTTCCTGGTTGTTACACCGGTCAAACTCGAGCATTACAAACGTGGGATCAGTCTGGTGAACAAGATTGAGAAAACACACTAAGTTTATGGTAACATCCAACTTGATTTTTAAAGTCAAAATCTTTTTGAAAGAAAGGATAATCGTAAGACCAAATCCACCCACAAATACGGACGAATTTTACCTCATGATAACCCAAAGCATTTTTAAATCAATATCTTTTCTGATATTAATAGTGTCTAAATACAAACAAATATCAATCTAGCAGAACGCTTGCATCTCACGCTCTACATACATAGTATACAATCAAAACCACGGGATCTTATTGTAGAATGGATTTTCTAGCAAGGTATGGGACCACCTTCTTGACAATGTACCTTTGGAGAAGAATACATTGGGTTTCAACAAGAACATCTTACAACCCAAGAAAAACATGACCGACCCCTCACTTCGCTTGAGAGTACCGAATATACCATTACCATGGTTGGGCCAGCCAACCGAACCGATAGCATACATACAAAAATATAAAGGGACAATCGAGGGCATTTGATTTCTCCAGATCAAGTAATGATATACCGTTTGATGGGTGCGACCCACATAGCCATGCGACCTACCGGATTTTGTGTCATTTCCCGATTGATGAGGCTTGAGGTAATGAATATCTTTTGAACATCCGGCCACCACTCACTTTGAATGCCACATCGTCAAATATGCCAGAAATCACTAGTTGACGTCCACAAAAATACTCTAGTCGTTAAGCTAAGAGAACGACCGCTCTCCGCTACCAACTGGTACATTTGAAGAAATCAACATACACATTCCCTTTGGAAGTACACTGTCAGACACTCGTCCATACAAGTCATCCAGGTATAGGATGAACCAAAGGCACCCTCCTACTACATCCTAGGTATCACCCTATAGATTAGTAACGAGTAGTCCTTGCAATCCATATATTTCAATCACGACAGAATCACAAGTCATAATAACTCTGATGGACCAAATCAGAGAAATTTAACGAGTAGTTCTTCCACTCATGAAGATCCACGGTCTTCAATTACTCCATCTTCAATCAACATCTTCATGTATTTGTTGGTTCGGATTGGTTTTCGAATATAAATTCGAACCTGGTCTTTCCGTACCAACAATCATATGGGTCAGATTTTTGATAGTCAGTTCTTTAACTATCAAATAAACAGTGATGAAAACAAAATGAGTTCACTGATTCTGTACTCAACATTACTTAGCCTTTTTAATTAAAAACAATTAACAAATGTTAATTTATAACTCTTAAACCTTTCTAATATTACAAATATATCTTTTCACTTCTTATTTAACGTAATATTATTTTCAAAACTCTTTTATTTTAATACTTGGGGAAAATATCCTATAGTAGTATCTAATTTTCTATTTTTCTACCATTTCCAAACACTTGTTATCTTATTACTCATTATCTATAATTGGGAAATAAATTCATCTTATCGCTCGTAAAACAATGTTACAAAAATTTTCTTGTTCTATTATTTGAAATAATATCCAACTCTTATTCTTTAGAATAAGTCCATTTCAAACTTCACTTTCAATTTCCTTTTATTTCGAAAATACCATCGTAATCTTACACAATCTCCTTTTACTTATTTTACTTCAAAAACATCATTATATATACGTTCTCAAATCTTTCCATTTCCGTTACTATGGAAATCTCATTATACATATTTCAAATCTTTAAATTATTATTGCGTTATTATTTCCAATATTTAAACAATAAATCATTCTATACCTCTTTAACATTACAACTAATAACATCCTTAGATAATCCTGAAGTCGTTCAAGTTAGGGTATTTATTTACCTCTTAAATATTGATCAACAATGTTCTTATCTTAAGATAGATAGGAGTTGTAAATCAAAAACCGATATTCCATTCTAATATCAAAACAAATTTTGTTTAAATTTTGATTTTATAATCCATTTCTAAGTTTTGAAAATCTCCCTTCCAAATACAGTTACTATTACGTAATTCGCTGAATAAGTAAATACTTTTTAACATCTTCTTTTTACTTTAAATTCTTTTAACCAATTTGTTATATCACACGGATTTTTATTACGAAATCTTATTCTTAAATACTTTACCAAACTCACTTTTAACAATCCCTTTCCTAATCCATTCAACCATTTCCCGCTTGAAAATATTATTTCAACTTCCTTTATTTTACTTAATTCCATTATTCAGTAAAGTTAATTTAAAATTAACGATGTAACACCGCATCACTTTTTATAAACCTTGTTTAAATAAATTCTGGTTTAATATAAGCCCTTTTCAACTCATTTTCCTTTTGGCTTAATTCAAATATTAAGCCAACATAATTTACGCTATCGTATTCACTTAAATTCCTTTTATAACTTTGTTATAAAAACTCGGGTTTTAATATGACACCCTTTTATAAACTCCTTTCACAATTCAATTAGATTTTACTTCAATTTCAATTACTTTTTAATGAGTTCCAATTAAAAAGAGATCTCTTAAATTATTATTAATTAAAATAATAATTTGCTTTAATCATTAACTACTGCAGAAGTAGTTAATTCCTTTATTAACTAAAATAAATAGCAAATTCCATTGTTAAAATCTTATTAAAATTTATACAAATATCCATTAAACTATTTAATTAGATTAATCAACAACAAACTAATCTAATAATCGATTCTAGTTAAAACGGTTGATTTAGCCAATCTCAAAACACGATTAATTCATCACCCAATTCCAATTATAGTTATTCCTTTAAATTAATTAATAATATAATTAATTTGGATAATTCCATTTAATTAATTCTTAAAAACAATTACCCAATTCTTAATCGTAGGTTAATTTTCTACTCTCTTCCTTATAAATCTAATTAATATCATATTTTGCTTTATAAAATCATTTAATAATTAAATATAAACTTAAATGATAAATAATAAATATTTATTTCCCTTTTATAACTTTTATTTAAAACAATAGATTTAAAAATCTATCTTCAATTATAAAATAAATTTTATAACTTCACTTCTATCAATTCACCTAACGGTAAATCCATATTTAGAAAATGATTGATTTATGGGCCATATATTGCCAATTACTCAACCTATATTGCACATTGGTTAAAACAAAACAACCGTTGAATTTCAGGTTAACGGTCAACAATCCAAATCAATAATCCAGCCAGTTTGGTTTAAATAGTTCTGTTAATCAAAATTTGGCTCTAACACCCAAATTGTACTGATTCGTAGAGAATTATAACTGAAAAATGAGGAAAAAGCAGAGAACACACAAGGTTTATAGTGGTTCGGTGTTAACGAGCCTACGTCCACTTTATATGTTATTAATTATACTTTGAATGATAGTGCAACCAATGATTTCTCTCAAACTCACTCTTACAATTATGATTTCTCTCAGTAATCTCGAAGTAAAACTGATAAAAAATAGTGGCATGACAGTAATGGTGGAATCAATACTCAATACTGCCAAAAGATCCTCAAAAATGCCAAGCTCTGGGCTATTTATAGCTGATTTCTAGTGACGGATCGCGGTCATACGTGGCCCACATCCCGAAGATCTCGGACCGGTTCGTTGCTTGATGAAGAATTAGTCAATATGACAGTTGGTGACACGTGTCGCGAGATCCTGCATTCTCGGATCGTGGTAGACTTGGTCTTGGTCATCATCCATCAGCCTAGGGGATCGGATCGGATCGAGCTAGCGATGGACGGATTGGATCGTAGTCAATGGGGGCGATCGCGAACCGAGGGGGGTATGGCGATCCGATCGGGTCTTCGAGGGTTAAAGGCGTGAAACTTCATATTTTCTTCTTATGTGTGAATCTTGGTGGCTTGGTCAAAAAGCTAGCCAACATTTTTCCCCCTCGAAGTATATTTTATCAGAGATGGAATATGCTTCGAAACCGCGAAAACATCTTTTCATAGGAAGATGCAAATCAAAGGCCGTGTCTGTTCATATCGTTGTACCGTTTCTGAAAAGTTGTGTCTCCTGATTAGTAAAAATGCCCAATGAAATCTTCGATCGTTTCTTTGGTTATCGAGCAGCTCTTCTCTCTGGGATTTCTGGATACTTCAGGTAAACTTTTATTAATTTTATTTCAAACAATTTCCAAAATTTGATTTTGACAAAAGTTTGTCGAGTCGGATCGCCCAAATCCTCGATGGTTCACGACACGAGGCGTTCATCCTAGTCCGATTTTCGTGCGGGCCTTGTGTGATGGGCCACCTTCCGTTGTGAGTTGATCCGGGGACCGGCCTCCTCTTTTCTGATGGGCTCGGATCCGCGGCCCGCTAGCCCCCCATGGATCGAGTAAGACAAAGAGCGGAAGATGAGAAGTCACCCATTCGCCTATATATACCCGACCCCTTTCTTCTCTTCTTTCCTTCTTCTTTATCGTTTTTGGCTGCCGCTGCTTGGAAATTCCGTCCAACAATCCAACCTTAATCTCCCAATACCCCATCAATTCTAAACCTAAGGTAATTGAACACTTTCATTTTCGCTTCCATCGATTTAGAAAGTGGAGAGCTCCGATTTCAATGGTTTGAGATCGAGGGGCTGAGTTGAGGAAGAAGGAGAAAGAGGGAGCCATGTTGGTCCTTGGGTGAAGAGGAGAAACGAGGGGGAGGAAAGGAAACAAGGATCTGGACGACTCGTGGAGGGGAGCTTCATGTCGGATCGCGAGAAGGGTGGAGATAGGAAAGTGGGAGCAGTATTCTGGCCAACGGTTTAGATCGGGGGAAGTGGGATCGTGGAGATATGGGATCGGTAGTTCGTGGGATCGAGTCGTAAGTGGGATCGTGGTGGGTTCTCACGATCCCCCTAGCGAAATACACGACTTGAAGCCTTCCACGATCCAACAAATACCTCGATCCATGCTGCCTTGTGATCCGAAAGAGGGCGATCCATTATATGTATCGCGATCCGACCCGTAACCCACGATCCAAACATATTCTGAACTCTAAACAATGCCTTGCTATTGCCAGATTCTGAACAGTTAGGTTAGAGCCTTCAATACGGACTTTCAGGACCGAACGACAACATAACTTGACCGCATATGACGACTAATACTTCGATGATCTTGATAACTTTTATGTTTTTTCTTTAATACATGCACAGGCGCACACTTGCACTTGCACACACGGGGGATGGGTAATTATATTCTTATTTCTCATGTTTACTCGCCTAAACAGTAATGTCGGATAACCGTTCCCCTTCAAGATCTGACACAGAGATGGATCCCGAGACATCTGAGCACCACAACCCCGAGGTTCTTCCAATTAATCCAGAGGGTGCGGATTTTGGATTCGAATATGAGGCAGAAACATAATCGGATCCGTCCGAGAGTACCTCGCCTGATGAGGAGTCCGAAGTAGACGACCGAGCTCCCGACGAAATTCCTGGTGCAATAGAAATAGAGAAATTCACTAACTCTTTAGCTTCCAAACTTGATGACATAATGCTTAAGAGAAATTGCTTGAGACACGGGATCCCCTGGGATGATGTGAGGACTCCTGGTAGCGAAATAGACCTCATTTGGCTCCAGAGGGGTATATGACAGTTAGACGACTTATGTGCTGGGTAGGCGCTATTCCTCCGTTTCCTCCAATCGTCATTGAGACCCTAAAACGATTGGGTATTGCGCTTCATCCCAATGCCTACGCAGCCCTATACACCCTATACATCGCATATGCGGAAATCCTGCAAACTAAGCTCACATTTAAAGATTTGAATTTTTTTACCTTTTCAAGCATCGCTCCACGGCAACCCCAATTTTTTCTTTCTTCGAACCGGTAGCAAATAGGAAGGTTTTGTCTGATGGGTACAGCTACATAGGGGATCCCAAGGCCGATTGGTTCTATATAAAGAGACAGGCCGGGTGCTCAAGAAGATGGCTTAAATCAAGTAAATTTTAAACCTTTGAATGAATAACTTGTTTAAGAAATCGAAGCACTAACATGCTTCTTTTCTCTAAGCAGTTCACGCCTTTCCAAAGACCACTACAACAAAAACACCATATTACAACTTTAATTTTACAACGGTGGTAAAAGCACCGTTGTAATAAATTGTTTTTTACAACGGTGGTAAAAGCACTGTTGTAATAAATGGTTTTATACAACGGTGGTAAAAGCACCGTTGTAATAAATGGTTTTTTACAACTGTCAATTCCCTAAAGTTGTAATAAACGTATTTTTAACAACTTTTTATTTAGTTAGTTGTAATAGATGCCCATTACAAACTTCATGTTTATAATATCTATATTTAATAAATAATTATATTGATATTTAATAATTATTAATAATTAACTTTTAAATACAGAATAACTAACATTAAATAATTAATAACAGATATAATAATAATAACTAATAAATAGTATTAATAATTTTAAATACAAAATAACTAGTAACATGTACATAGTAATTGATTTTTAATAATTGATATTCAATTATAACTAAGAAGAAACAAGTACTCTCTAATAATAGCTATTATTATAAGTAATATTTAATGTTTAAATAAAATATAAATTCTCAAAAGTTCAAATTATTTAATATAATTTTTACTTATTAGTTCTGACTTATTATATTTGAATTTATATATTTGGATGAAATTTTCGTTATAATTTATAATTTCTAAATAATCCACTATTTAATGCTGTAATTTTTATATTAATAACAACTATTTTTTCTATTTCATGTATTAGAAACCTATTAAATATTAATAACAACTTATAGTTAAATTAGAAAGTTTTTTTTTCGTTATCTGTCAAGATCATTCCAAGTTTAATAATTAATTTTTAATAATAAATAATTAAGAACTAACCATTAATGTAACGACCCAACTTTCGAACATATCGGAAGTCGTGTCATTAATGAGAAATAAGAATAGTTAGAAGAAATAAACACAGAACATCAGAATCTCACAGCGGAATTTTCACAAAAAGATAATACTTTATAATATTACACAATAGTACAGGATACAACAGAACAACATATGACTAGTGATACAACCCATTTCTAGTACACCAGTAATTTACATAACATTCACTACTGACTGGCAAACTTATAATTATACAATAGGTAGGTAGATAGGTAGGTCAGCACACTGATAATCTCCATTCAGCATCATAAGTTCAACATCCTGATTCACTTGTCTATTCATAACAAACGTTATGAATACCCAAGAGTTTAAGGGAAAACACAGAAAATAAACTCCGGGTCAGTCAGGGGACTGGTATGAGTAAACAGTTTTAAAACAGTTCAAAGAAATCAAAATATCTCATAAGACCACGCCCTGAATACGGAACAGGTTTTTACCTTATGAGATCAAAACACTTTGTATACTTTAAACCAAATATTATCATAGTGTCTATTTGGTTTCCACAAATAATTTAGAATCTAGAAGAATGCTTGCATCTCACATTTTCCGCTATAGTATACAAAATAAAAGTCGATTGGCACTTATGGAAATTGGATTTCCAACTATGACAAGGTATGGGACCACCTTCCGATGATGTATCTCTAGAGGCAAATACACCTGGGTTCAACAAGAACGTCTTGCAACCAGGCCCTCACATGACCGACCACTCATTTCTCTTGAGTGTATCGAATGTATATCACCGATGATTGTGCACGGCAACCATCCCCGCATGGGCAGAATCGATAGATCAAGAAACAAAAGGAATTTCTCTAGATAGGTGATACTACACCCTAATGGGAGCGACCCACATAGCCATGCTGCCAGCCCGATTTTTGTCATTTCCTGGGTGTGAGGCCTGAGGCTGGACTCGTCTTTTCATCATCACTGGTTCATTCCTTTGAATGCCACATCGTCCTACCCATCAGAAATACTCATTCGATTTCCCAAATATATCACCGGCAATAAAGCTAAGAAAAACGAATTCCTCCGCCACCAACGTAATATACTTACGTAAGTTCGATGTGTAGAATCTGACTGATATACGTTGTCAGACACTCGTCCATTCAGGTTTGTTCTGGGACGGAACAGACCATAATATCGTCTACAATCATCGTCTTGAATATCTCTAACGCGCAACGTATAATCAAATCAAAGTGGAATGTACATCCGGTCTCTTTGAATGATTACGAACATTTTCTTTTAAATCATTAATCTAACATGATTAATATCAACTACATATACAGTCAAATCAAGCAATATACAATCATCTTGCTTATATCTGGCATTTTGATCATATTTTAGAATTGGAAAATTTAGTGTGCGCGCTGCACGGGTTTTTCTTTTTTCATTTGTCCATCAACTTTTTAAAATAAATACTTATATTCTTTATAGAATTTTATTCCTCCTAAGTATTCTTAACCTGCTTATCCATAAATTAATTAAATTTATGATTTATACTTTATATTTCAACTTGTACTCTTTGCATTGTTTCGTCGAAATTTCTCCTTCGATCCTTAATTCTTGATCTCCTTATTCTTCTTTCCATACTGATAAAATTCTTCTCTTTTATTAACAGGCTAAAACACGATTAAAATATTTATTCCTCGTTCTCGTGTAAAAATACAGAACTGTTCATGATCAGTTCCTTATATCTGATATTTTAGATATCAGATAAAAGCTGGCAAAATTTACCGTATGTGTTACATACAGTTTACTACCTTGTTTTGAATTTAAAAAAAATTCCATTTGAAAATAAGTTTCAAAATTTAAATTATAAACCAAATAAAATTACAGATTTCGCTGACTTCTCGTCATCTGTCAGAACCAACTCGATCATTTCCACTTGGTAGGCTCCTTTCGACCTTTGACTAGTTTATTAGAAAAATCATTTTTGTACTAATTATAAATAAAATTTATAATTTTATTTAAATCAAAATTCCATGTTTCTCGACAACATTTCGTCATATCCTGATTCACTTTCCTTTCTACTCAGCTTGTAAAAATGTTTATTACACTTATTTATTTGTTTCCAATTATAATTTAGATTATAATTTTAATACCTATTTAAAACTTGAATAGAACTAAAATAAAAATCTTATTTTAACTTTACTTCTTATTAACATAGTCAACTTGAATTTTAATCATCCACCCTATTCACGTTTTTAATTTTCTTATCCCAAATCTTAAACACCCTCTAACATGAATTATAGTGAATTAAAAATTGGGATTTTTGTTTTAAAAATCACCACTTGTTCACCTTATCATGTTTACATAATCAAATCCCGTTTTAATCAGTTTTGAAAAATCAATTTGAAGGTGAAGAACAGAGAGCATCTTTTTTGTGTTTTTAACTGCAGTAAAGGGTTTTTGCAAAGGTTCTTCCACTTCTAATCCTTTGGATGAGCATGTCAGGGGTTTGAACAAATTTAACCTCTATTCTAATTCACTACTCATAGATCCTACTGATCTATTCAGTTTTATCATGGTCTCACACCACATAACAGTGCCTGGTTGAAACAAATAGCCAATACACTTCTCTTTGTATAACACTTAAGGTTTTACTTAACAAAACAAGGTTTCCTACTCCATATCACACAACAAACAGTACATGATGGTTTACTTGTACAAGAACAGGAAAGAAATTCAAGATCACTTCATGGTTCAACCAAACAAACTGCAGTATTTCAAAACAGAACTTAAATGCAGATTTACTCACTTGAATAGCTCAAGAACCTTGTTGTTTCTTTGCTAGAAATGCTTTGAAGTGCTGTGTGTTTGTGTGTGTGAACTGAGTGCATGGAGAGGTCTTTATATAGAGATGAGAAAACATTATAATATATGTGCATTAAATGCAGGTTTGAATAAAGAGAGACAAAAAAAGAAAAACAGTTTTCTGTTTTAATGGCCATTGAAAGACAAAATAAAAAAAAACATTCCTTTCAACAACATCACACACCTACCTAGGGCTCATAAGGCTTTAGCAGCCATTTCTTATAAGATGTTTCCTGCGCAAGACTTTGTATTGGTGGACTATGGAAAATCAATTAAATGCTCAATGTACCATATGTCATATATCCTAGGACTTAGCTAAAATAGTAGCTTCCCTTTGTACCATTTATAGCTCAATTCCCACATGCATATAGCACACATTTTCTTATGCAAAACATGCTGATTTAACAAAAAATATAAAATACAAGCACCTTGGCTTTCAAGGTAGGCAAAACTCTGAAATTTCCTGCATAGTTTTTTGCTCACGGCAGGTCATGTTTTGTGCAAAGAAAAGTCTTAAAAAAAACATTTCTTGAGGCTTAACTAGGGTAGTGAAGACCCATGTCTATTTGTACAAGTTTTGGTAATCTTCTTGTACATGTATCTTGACAAAATGAGAGTGTTTTTGGGAAAATTAAAGGGGACAAATTCAGAAAAGAAAACATGAAAGATTTTAAAATCTGAAAATGTTTAGGCAAAAAGACATTTGCCATGTGAAATGCACAAATGCTTTCACATCCTTGTTCTAGAGTAGTTTCTAGTATAGCCTCATCTAGTGTAGTTGCAACTAGGTGTAGGTGTATGTTTGTGTTCATATTCATGGGGATACATATGTATGTAAAAAGATGATGAAATATGCATGTTTGTTTCATCTTGCTTTTTGCCAACAAAAATAAAATTTTGACTAAATTGGTTTAAAAATGCTTTGTTGTAAAAATTAGAAATTTTACTTAAAAATATAAGGCTTTTGAAATCCCCTTTAAAAGAAACAAACACAAGTGAAAAGAAAAGTGGCATTTTGAAATGCTATATACAATCGTTAAAATCAATACATAAGAAAAAATAAATTTTAAACAAACGCTATATATTTCAAGCTATAATACATGAATATGCAAAAATAAGTGTTTGTAAGTGTTGTGCTTATGCAGGTGCTATCATACATATTTTAACATGTATTAGAAATTTTGAAGTTTGAAATTTAAACTCGTATTTACACATACGTACTTACGATCAAATATTGTCAATGATGTGTAAAAAGTCCAGGTCACTACATTCTACCCCCCTTATAAAAATTTCGTCCTCGAAATTTATAAGTTGTAGATCAGTGTTATCGATCTATATATATAAAAACACACATCAATGACTAAAACACACATCAAAACCAAAAATATCTGACCAATTCCCTCTTTAACTCATTCGTCAACTTATTTAACTCCGTTAAGTATTTCCCGAAATCTTCATTCACGTACTTAACGATCTCCTTTTCGTGATTCCCAAATATGATTTGATTTCACAAATCGATCAATCCACTTTTTCTGAGTATGTATCCAATTAAACTCTCAAACCCAGCCTTAATCCCAGGAAATCCAAATTTTAACTCAATTTAAATTTCTAACTCGATTCCCGGTATTAATATGAATGGATATTCCTCTATTTTAATCAAACCATATTAAATTCTCTTGGGGTTGACCCTAGTTAATTAACTCCTTTTATGTAAAAAGGGTAAAGTACCTTCTGAAGCTCCTTCTACATTCTCAGAAGTGGACGACTTATCCATCAAAGCACAGATCTTGGGTTGTTGTGCCTTTTTCAGTGGACAGTTTCTAACCAAGTGCCCAGGCTGATGACAGTTATAGCATGAAAACTTCTGTGGAATAGCATCACTTGTTCCCTTTGGTTGCTGTTGCTCCGGCTGCTGAGTCCGCTGTGACTTTTCTGCTGCTGGCTTGGTGCAGAACTTGGCAATGTGTCCTTTCTGCAAACAGTTGTGACATATGGTATCCTTGAATCGTTCTTTGGCCTTTTCTCCCATCTTAGGTACTCCGTTGTTGTTGTTCCGGTTCGGATTGAATTTCCTCTTATTTGGATTCTCTCCACTAGATCCTCCTGTCTGTGCTGCTTTTGGCGCTAACTTCTTACCCTCCAGTGCCTCATAACGAACTGCCATATCAACTATATCAACGAATGGAACCTTGAGATGTCCAATCATCTGAACTTGCAGGCTATCCTTCAATCCTGCTATGAACATTTCATTCTTCTTAAGCGAAGAGTTTATCAGTTCAGGCCCGAAACAAGAAAGCGAGTTGAATTTGTTTTCATATTATGACACTTTCATATTTCCCTGCTTGAGATCGATAAAATCTCTATACATCCTTGTCTTTCCAGCAGGAGGCAAAAATTGTGCTTCAAACGCTTCTTTGAACTTTTCCCAAGTAAAACTTTCCTCAGGAACATTAGCGGTTTGTGCGTCCCACCAAATCGCTGCAGCTCCTTGAAGTTGCCATGATGCCAAAAGACGCTTCTGATCGTCATTCAACTTTAACCCTTTGAAAATCCTTTCACAAGACCTCATCCAGGCTTGCACTTCAGTAAAAGACTCAGTTCCCTTGAAAACCTTTCCTCCCAAAGTCGTATACTCCTTACAAATAGTCGCAAAGCTCTTATCCTGTTGAACTTGTGCAACTTCCTCTACTGTCTCCTTTTGGTCTTGGGATCCTGTAGTACGACCAGTAATAGTGGAGGACCCCCGAGCTCGACCTCTTCGTGCACGGATACTCATTTTGATCACCTGAATATAACAGGTTGTCAACCGAGTCTTGATGGGATATAACTACTTGGGTATATCATACATGTTATTTTAATTCATTTTAATTTTTATATAAAAATACGCTCTCTCACACTTACCCAAAGCCTAGGTAATCAGTAACCTAAGCTCTGATACCAACTGTAACGACCCAACTTTCGAACATATCGGAAGTCGTGTCATTAATGAGAAATAAGAATAGATAGAAGAAATAAACACAGAACATCAGAATCTCACAGCGAAATTTTCACAAAAAGATAATACTTTATAATATTACACAACAGTACAGGATACAACAGAACAACATATGACTAGTGATACAACCCATTTCTAGTACACCAGTAATTTACATAACATTCACTACTGACTGGCAAACTTATAATTATACAATAGGTAGGTAGATAGGTAGGTCAGCACACTGATAATCTCCATTCAGCATCATAAGTTCAACATCCTGATTCACTTGTCTATTCATAACAAATGTTATGAATACCCAAGAGTTTAAGGGAAAACACAGAAAATAAACTCCGGGTCAGTCAGGGGACTGGTATGAGTAAACAGTTTTAAAACAGTTCAAAGAAATCAAAATATCTCATAAGACCACGCCGTGAATACGGAACGGGTTTTACCTTATGAGATCAAAACACTTTGTATACTTTAAACCAGATATTATCATAGTGTCTATTTGGTTTCCACAAATAATTTAGAATCTAGAAGAATGCTTGCATCTCACATTTTCCGCTATAGTATACAAAATAAAAGTCGATTGGCACTTATGGAAATTGGATTTCCAACTATGACAAGGTATGGGACCACCTTCCGATGATGTATCTCTAGAGGCAAATACACCTGGGTTCAACAAGAACGTCTTGCAACCCGGACCTCACATGACCGACCACTCATTTCTCTTGAGTGTGTCGAATGTATATCACCGATGATTGTGTACGGCAACCATCCCCGCATGGGCAGAATCGATAGATCAAGAAACAAAAGGAATTTCTCTAGATAGGTGATAATACACCCTAACAGGAGCGACCCACATAGCCATGCTGCCAGCCCGATTTTTGTCATTTCCTGGGTGTGAGGCCTGAGGCTGGACTCGTCTTTTCATCATCACTGGTTCATTCCTTTGAATGCATCATCGTCCTACCCATCAGAAATACTCATTCGATTTCCCAAATATATCACCGGCAATAAAGCTAAGAGAAACAAATTCCTCCACCACCAACGTAATATACTTACGTAAGTTCGATGTGCAGAATCTGACTGATATACGTTGTCAGACACTCGTCCATTCAGGTTTGTTCTGGGACGGAACAGACCATAATATCGTCTACAATCATCGTCTTGAATATCTCTGACGCGCAACGTATAATCAAATCAAAGTGGAATGTACATCCGATCTCTTTGAATGATTACGAACATTTTCTTTTAAATCATTAATCTAACATGATTAATATCAACTACATATACAGTCAAATCAAGCAATATACAATCATCTTGCTTATATCTGGCATTTTGATCATATTTTAGAATCGGAAAATTTAGTGTGCGCGCTGCACGGGTTTTTCTTTTTTCATTTGTCCATCAACTTTTTAAAATAAATACTTATATTCTTTATAGAAACTTTTTCCTCCTAAGTATTCTTAACCTGCTTATCCATAAATTAATTAAATTTATGATTTATACTTTATATTTCAACTTGTACTCTTTGCATTGTTTCGTCGAAATTTCTCCTTCGATCCTTAATTCTTGATCTCCTTATTCTTCTTTCCATACTGATAAAATTCTTCTCTTTTATTAACAGGCTAAAACACGATTAAAATATTTATTCCTCGTTCTCTTGTAAAAATACAGAACTGTTCATGATCAGTTCCTTATATCTGATATTTTAGATATCAGATAAAAGCTGGCAAAATTTACCGTATGTGTTACATACAGTTTACTACCTTGTTTTGAATTTAAAAAAAAAATCCATTTGAAAATAAATTTCAAAATTTAAATTATAAACCAAAAAAATTACAGCTTCCGCCGACTTCTCGTCATCTGTCAGAACCAACTCGATCATTTCCACTTGGTAGGCTCCTTTCGACCTTTGACTAGTTTATTAGAAAAATCATTTTTGTACTAATTATAAATAAAATTTATAATTTTATTTAAATCAAAATTCCATGTTTCTCAACAACATTTCGTCATATCCTGATTCACTTTCCTTTCTACTCAGCTTGTAAAAATGTTTATTACACTTATTTATTTGTTTCCAATTATAATTTAGATTATAATTTTAATACCTATTTAAAACTTGAATAGAACTAAAATAAAAATCTTATTTTAACTTTACTTCTTATTAACATAGTCAACTTGAATTTTAACATAAACCAAAGTTTTAAACTTAAGGTACCAGCTAAAGTACCAAGCCAAAATTAAGTGTCAGACTCCAAACTAAAGTGCCAAGTCCAACTACCAAGCCAAAGTGCCAACTCCAGTATCACGGTGTTTCCAGCAAAAACCACGGCATTTCTCTTCACAACCAACAAGGTGTCCTCCTGTATTTTATAACAACAGTATTTGAAACATAAACACCCCTTTTGTTTTATATAGTTGAAGACCCAGGCAACTAGTACACGCAGTTCTCCAAACACCCACCTTGCATTATTCCTATGTGCACGTGCACATTAGCTCTGGCCATCGGACGGCGACTCCACCACCACCCACAAACCCGACTACCCTCCAGCACCCCACTGGCCATTTGCGGTGGCCCATAACCTCTTCTTTCCCAAAAACAGTACTCAATCCCCTTAAAACCAGAAACTGCCTTTTGGTAGTCTCCACAAAACCGCTCGTCACTGACAACCCTGACCATTTGTTCACCTGCCACCACCGTCATGACAAAATCCACACCCTTGCGCTCCTCCAGGCCAAGAAGATGGAAACTCGATCGCCCCAAAAGTACACGCGAACCCATTAAAAACCGAGACCCTAAAACAACTTCAAGACCTGAAACCACCTCGTCTCTCCTCCCCTGACCACTGGAGTTCGCCATACTCCGTCCACCCCTTCGCCTACCTCTAAAACAGCCCCTATATAAACAGTTTCCGAAATCATCCACCCTATTCACGTTTTTAATTTTCTTATCCCAAATCTTAAACACCCTCTAACATGAATTATAGTGAATTAAAAATTGGGATTTTTGTTTTAAAAATCACCACTTGTTCACCTTATCATGTTTATATAATCAAATCTCGTTTTAATCAGTTTTGAAAAATCAATTTGAAGGTGAAGAACAGAGAGCATCTGTGTTGTGTTTTTAACTGCAGTAAAGGGTTTTTGCAAAGGTTCTTCCACTTCTAATCCTTTGGATGAGCATGTCAGGGGTTTGAACAAATTTAACCTCTATTCTAATTCACTACTCATAGATCCTACTGATCTATTCAGTTTTATCATGGTTTCACACCACATAACAATGCTTGGTTGAAACAAACAGCCAATACACTTCTCTTTGTATAACACTTAAGGTTTTACTTAACAAATCAAGGTTTCCTACTCCATATCACACAACAAACAGTACATGATGGTTTACTTGTACAAGAACAGGAAAGAAATTCAAGATCACTTCATGGTTCAACCAAACAAACTGCAGTATTTCAAAACAGAACTAAAATGTAGGTTTACTCACATGAATAGCTCAAGAACCTTGCTGTTTCTTTGCTAGAAATGCTTTGAAGTGCTGTGTGTTTGTGGGTGTGAACTGAGTGCATGGAGAGGTCTTTATATAGAGATGAGAAAACATTATAATATATGTGCATTAAATGCAGGTTTGAATAAAGAGAGACAAAAAAAGAAAAACAGTTTTCTGTTTTGATGACCATTGAAAGACAAAATAAAAAAAACGTTCCTTTCAACAACATCACACACCTACCTAGGGTTCACATGGCTTTAGCAGCCATTTCTTATGAGATGTTTCCTGCGCAAGACTTTGTATTGGTGGACTATGGAAAATCAATTAAATGCTCTATGTACCATATGTCATATATCCTAGGACTTAGCTAAAATAGTAGCTTCCCTTTGTACCATTTATAGCTCAGTTCCCACATGTATATAGCTCACATTTTCTTATGCAAAACATGCTGATTTAACAATAATTATAAAATACAAGCACCTTGGCTTTCAAGGTAGGCAAAACTCTGAAATTTCCTGCACAGTTTTTTGCTCACGGCAGGTCATGTTTTGTGCAAAGAAAAGTCTTGAAAAAAACATTTCTTGAGGCTTAACTAGGGTAGTGAAGACCCATGTCTATTTGTACAAGTTTTGGTGATCTTCTTGTACATGTATCTTGACAAAATGAGAGTGATTTTGGGAAAATAAAAGGGGACAAATTCAGAAAAGAAAACATGAAAGATTTTAAAATCTGAAAATGTTTAGGCAAAAAAACATTTGCCATGTGAAATGTACAAATGCTTTCACATCCTTGTTCTAGAGTAGTTTCTAGTATAGCCTCATCTAGTGTAGTTGCAACTAGGTGTAGGTGTATGTTTGTGTTCATATTCATAGGGATACATATGTATGTAAAAAGATGATGAAATATGCATGTTTGTTTCATCTTGCTTTTTGCCAACAAAAATAAAATTTTGACTAAATTGGTTTTAAAATGCTTTGTTGTAAAAATTAGAAATTTACTTAAAAAATATAAGGCTTTTGAAATCCCCTTTAAAAGAAACAAACACAAGTGAAAAGAAAAGTGGCATTTTGAAATGCTATATATAATCGTTAAAATCAATACATAAGAAAAAATAAATTTTAAACAAACGCTATATATTTCAAGCTATAATACATGAATATGCAAAAATAAGTGTTTGTAAGTGTTGTGCTTATGCAGGTGCTATCATACATATTTTAACATGTATTAGAAATTTTGAAGTTTGAAATTTAAACTCGTATTTACACATACGTACTTACGATCAAATATTGTCAGTGATGTGTAAAAAGTCCAGGTCACTACAATTAATAATAATAATTAAGAAGTAATAATCAAGAAGAAATATCTAATATTTAGCAATTAATTCTTGATAATTAGTAATTAAAATGTTTTTATTAGAAATTATAAAAACTTATTTCCAACGGATCTATTTTCTACCTGTTAATTCTGAATTATTACATTTGATTTTATAAATTTAGATGAAACTTTAATTATAACCAATAAAAAATTGGCTTTTCCTTGCAAAGAATAAAACAATTAAAAAAACAAAACAAAAATCTGTTGCCCACTTAACACAAATGATGAAATTTGGGCGGGCGACCGAAATTTTGGCTCCAAAGCTTCTCACTTCCGTATTTCTCCTCACGTGGCCCGACCTCTCTTGCTCTTCTCTCACATCGATCCCCAATTTCATTCCTCTGAAAAAAATATAACGTCTTAACATCGATCCCCATCTTCTTCTAGCCGCCTCCTCCCTCATCGCTTAAGTTCCATTATCCGCTTTGCTCCTCTACTTAAATCGATTCTTCTCTTCAAACCTCTCCAAGCTTTTCCTGGTCCTATCACTCTACCCTAGTTGCTCTTCTTCCTTTCCCGAGCGTGATTTCTCTTAGATCTGTTTTGGTCCAGATCTATCGGAGCGGCTTTGATCTCCATCAATTGGAGCGGCTAGGCGCGATCCAGATCTTCAAACGACTTTGATCGACTGTTAGTTCTTTGGATTCCGCTTTGTCTGGTGGTTGTTTGCAGTGGATTCTTTTCATCGTGCTGGCGAGGTAATGTGTATTTTCGCAGTAATTTTTGGGTTTCAAAATTGTCTGTGAGGTCGATGTTCAGTGATTTGCATCCCCTTGAGGGTGAATAGCATTTTTGTTTATGTTCTTTGGATCTGTTATCATTTGGTTTAAGGTGGTTGTTGCTGTTAGTGTGTCTGGTAGTGATGCTGCTCTCTGGAGCACTTGTCTGTGATTCTAAGTCATGCTTTTATTGAGCTTATGTAATATGCTTATGCCATTGGTATGGGTACATCATGGTTCAGCTTACATATCATCGTATTGCCACGGTGATAGCTATAAGCTATGGTGGCAGTTTTGTTCATTGGTGTCTCTGGTGTGTCTTATTGTTCATTGGCAGTTTTGTTCATTGGTGTCAAAGACGCAATGCAATTTTGGGATGTGCTTCTGCCATCTATGCCTGGCAGTTTTGTTCATTGGCAGTTTTGTTCATTGGCAGTTTTGTTCATTGGCAGTCTTATTGTTCATTGGCATTTTCGATTCTCTTGCTTTGCTGTTCAGTTAAATCTTGTTTCTATTAGTACAAGTCTGAGAATCTATCTATGGAGGATGAAGTTATCCTATCAGGTATGCCATGTCTCTTGTCACTGTCTGCTACAGTGTGTAACCGTGTATCTTTGAGCTATGTAATTGGTCACACCTTTCGCTGTCCTTTACCTTTTGCATAAAAAGTCAGTCTGAATTATAAAAAAAAGGTAGTAGAACATAAGTTTATTAATGTAAGGATACATGAACACAGATGGAGAATAACACAGTGTCCAATAATTCAACCTTGCAGAGCGTTTACATATAGATTTGCATTGTTGAATCTGAAGGGAACTCAATTTTGACAAAAAAAGTGCCTAGGAATAAATGAAAATTATAGAGAGATAATTTTTTTAAATATTTAAGTGCATGCTTAGTTGAAAGAAAGTAATAGTTGCTGCTAGGAACCATGAAAGGAAACTGTCTAAAATATAAAAACATTTCTATCGTTACCATAAAGCAAAATTTAATATTCGATAAGCATTTCTTTGCTTTGTCTTTGGATTACTATCACAAAATAGCGCATGTATGTTTCGTGCTAAGGATGTTTCTTATGTTGAGGATTTACGAAGCATTGTTGGTTTTTTTTCTTTTAAATTTTTTGTTGGTTTGAAAAAAAAAGGACAGATTTTCCTAGCTATGAATAAGACTTGTGATTGGGTCGTTTGCTCTGGAATGAAAGACACGTCAGATTCTTTCAAAACAAATACAACAGCTATAATACGCAAGTTATAATATTATACATACATCTTATAAAAAAATTGATTTTTTTTCGACACAAAAAAAAAAGAAATGCAAAATATATATGCATTTGGGCATCACTGTACTCATGAATGAATGCACAGAGTAATAAGGATATTTGACGATGAGCATGATGTTGAAATGGATGATCGATTGCGGATGCTGGAGAATAAAGACTCGGTGCATGTCAGTGTGTATGTATATTTATGCGAAAGTGTGTATGTAACTGAGTGTATTGAGTGATTAGTTTGTAGTGAGGAATGTATGTGTTGTTATGACTATATTGTGTAAAAGTGAGTTGTACGATAGTGGATCAGTAAGTTGTACTAATTCAAATATTGAAATAAAATATTTAATTGATTATTTCAGATCATTGTAGTATCATGTTATTCAATATAAATATTTATTTTTATATGAAATGTAATGTATAACGAAACAAAAATCGTATTGTTATAATTAATTGTTGCAGGAATTACTACAACGGTGAAAAAAAGTTGTAATATGTACTACTACAACAGTGCAAAAATGTTGTAATATGTATTCCTACAACGGTGGAAAAAAGTTGTAAAATATACATATTACAACGGTGTTGCAACGTTGTAAAAGATATGAGTCTATTACAACTTAATACACGACGGTTTGCCCACCATTGTAAAATGTATATTACAACGGTGTTCCACCGTTGTAATAGGGTCATTTTGTTGTAGTGGACGGAAGGCTCGGTGTACAATAATCGAATGTCCCTTCTTCTGCAAAGCAAATCCGACTTCCTAAAGATCAAGAAATGTATTACTGACGAGAATCTTCACAAGCACCGCCTTCTGGATATAAGGTTTGGACTTGGTGCGGGTGGGAAACCTTACAAACATGTGCCCCCTACTGAGGGAGAAGGAACGTCACAGGCAGCAGAAATAACTAAATTTCGTAAGAGTCCTTCGCCGATAATTATCCAGGACGATGAAGACCTAAATATATATAAAGGAGATGAGGCCCGTGCTGACGAGTCTAAGGAAATCCCAGTCTCTCTGGGGGGTTTCCCCTCAAGGGCCTCTCTACCGGTTGAACCTGCTGCTCCCGATGATTTAACAGAGGAGCAGTTATTTAAAGAACTGAGCAAGATTCCTTTACCTGATGATGTATATACACAGGGAGACTTCGAAGGGGAGCCATTTTTCCCTATTTATGAGGAAACAACTGTTCCAGTTGGAGAACGAGAGACTACCCAGATGAGCCTGACTTCGGGCCCTGGTCCGTTAGGGAAAATTATATGGGATGCACAAATCACATGCACTGTCTGACCCCACACTTTTATACCAATAATATTCAAGGTTTTAATATGTACTTGTTTCTTTTGCAGGAAAGATGTCTCGCAAACGATCTTATTCCTATCGCTCTCTTTGTGAAGGCACACCTAGTCTTCATCCAAATCCTAAGCGTGCTCGTAGCAGCAACCGAGGGGGAGACAATCATTTGTCCCGGGATTCTCACAAGCCTACTTCTTCACAGTAAATCTCCATCAAAACCAACCTCTGGAAAGCGTCCCAGTCATTTGGTGCCGCCTACGGGGGGAAAACAACTACCCAAAGACTTAGCCCTTCCGAAGAGTGCACCCTCTCACAGCAGATCATCCAAAAGGCACCACGAGCCCAAGGGTAAAAGCAAGGATCCAAACAAGGATTCTGAGAGGGAGAAAACTGACATTGTCCCTTCCAGCCAACAAAGTTTGAGTGCCCCCGGGTCACAAGACTATATCCATGGTCCTGAGACTCAGGCCAAGCTGGAAAAATTACGAGAACAATTCCCCGATATCTTCTTCGAAAAGATGATGTTCGTTCCAACCTTGGAACCAGTCCCTAGGAATTGGGATACTGAAGTCATCGGACACGTTCACCATGTAGCCAAGAAGTATGAGGCAATGAAGAAACATGCTGTTAATCTTTTAGATGTCATCCGAATGCTTGAGATGGAAGCGCATAGGTCCAGAGTGAAGATAGATAACAGTGAAAGGGACAGGGTAAAAATGGATAAGGACTTAGAAGATGCACAATCTTTGCTTGCCTTGGCTCAACGAGATGCTAGAAATTACAAAACAGAGCTGGAGGAGGCCAGGCAATGTTTTCATAATGAGCTCGATTCTAACAGCAAAGAGCGAGCGTTATTGAAGAAAGAGGTGGAAGATCTCAGGATGGCCAACACCGAACTGAAAACAGCATAGGATCATTTCGAGGCCGAAAAAGCTTCTTGGGAGAAAGAAAAGGCAAGCTTGAAAGATAGCTTAGCTCTGGCCGAAAAAGAGAGGGCGATTCTGAACAATCAACTCGCGCGTGCAGAGAAGCGCGCTATTCTTGCTGAAAATAATGTGGAAAGTGCCATTGAAATGGCTACTATTTCTAATGAAAAGCTCCTCGAGAGAGAGAGAAGGATATCGAAGGATTTGAAGAAATGCTGTTCGACTTCCTTGGCCAGGTCATCAAGACCCGTAACATCTCCTGGATCCTAGACTACATGTCACTCTAGCCAACATATGGGATGCAATCGTTGAGAGCGAGAAACAGCGATTAGGAGTTGATGACATTGATGAGAATGAGTTGATGTGGACCATTCTTAGGGATAATGAACCTGAGGATTTAGAGAAAGGCAGACGCCTACTCCGAGAAGAAATTGAAAAAGAGAAAACTCAGGCCAAGGGCAAAGGTAAAATGGAAGAAGGCCCGAGCTCAGCTGCAGAGCCCAAGGCCTCCGAAATTGAGGAATACAATCCAGACTATCCATTGATTCCTCTGGGTCCAACCCCTCCAGCTGTCGGGGTTTCTGCTGCTAGCTTGGTTGGAGGATCGGCGGAAGGTATCTCTATATTTTCTCCGCAACTTGCCAAAGCAATTGTCACTTGTCGTCGTCTGGTCGGACAATCAACTGAGCAAACCACATTCTCTCCCAAAATAACATTTGTTTCTCATGATACAGGTGGCGGGCCAGTTGATAAGGATGCTGAAAAGAAGGCAGAGGCAGAGAAGATTGACATCCTGCCAAGTGTTGGTGCTGATGTCCCCCCAGATGCTGAACCCATCGAGGCTTTGAGAGACATGGACGGGCGCCACGACGGCGATGAAGAGGAAGTCGCCATTACCAAAGAAAGCAGAGGCGATGATGAGGAAACCTTGGCTGAACAACAGGCCGAAGAGGAGGAGCAGTTGCTCATTATGAAAAGGGGACAGGATCCAGTATATGTGCCCCCTATTTCCGAGATCGACCCCAAAACTGGGTTGGTCGTAAGATTTTCCTCCCGATCAATAACTTCACAACTAACCTCTCAATCCTCTAGTTCTTCGCAGGACCCTCTTGTTGATAAGAGGAAGAGGAAAAAAGGTGATCGTTCGGATGTTGATAAGGAGGAGTCGGGGAAGCAGAAAAAGAGCAAGAAGCCTACATAGCCCCATCCCCCCCAGCATAAGTAGGATGCAGATATCAGTTCATATTTTGTCCTTAGGATTTTTAGGCTTTCCACTGGCCATGAAATGTAATTGTGAGAATGGCCCTCACTTTTGTTTAGGTTCCTCTTTATCTTGTAGGTTTGCAGTTTATGAATGAAAGTATATTTCTTTTGCGTCATCTTGTACCTGCAATCAATAAACTCTTCATATTTAGTCACAAGTCATTTGGCCATAACCAAGCTAAAATTATATTACAAATCATTCAAGAAACAGAAAGAATTTAACAATTCCTATGCATGTTGCCCCTATATTTGAATACGGGGGACTTGGAGTTTTTTAGTAGAATTATAGTTGAGGCGCAAAATCTCCGGTGCCTCTATACTTTCCCGATCCATCAGCGGGTTAAAGTTCGAACTCGTATCATGATCTGCTCATCGATCCTTTAACAGGGCAGGAATTATGGGGACGCTGAGTCTCCAGCATCCTTGTCAGCGCTTAATCACAGATGTTTTTATACTCTCCTGGCGGTCGCCAAGATTAGAGTTCGGACTCGGCTATTCAGTCGCCTCCCGATCCTTCAGCGGGGTAAGAGCTCTTTCTCAGCGCTTAATCGTGGACGCTTGTATACTCTCCTGGCGGTCGCCAAGGTTAGAGTTCGAGCTCGGCTGTTCAGTCGCCCCCTGATCCTTCAGCGGGGTAAGAGCTCTTTCTCAGCGCTCAATCATGGATGCTTTTATACTCTCCTGGCGGTCGCCCAGGTTAGAGTTCTGTTAGTGATGTGATTCACTCTATTGTACCTTCAAAGTTCTAGCTGCGGATTGCTCTCCATTCTGATGGAAGGCACTTGGAGTCACATGTTCCTGTGATTGCCGCATAGTTTACAGCAAATTTCATAATGATAGAAAAGCGGATAAATAATAGTGCAATAAAGGTAAACGACACACGGTATTTTTATAGTGGTTCGGTCAAATCATAACCTACGTCCACTTTATAATCTTTTGCTCAAAAAAATTGGACTATTCTAGGCAAGTCGTGCCTGTTACATGGTCCTACGAAACAAAAGAATAAATCCGACATCTTTACGTAGGATAAGGCCACAAATGTTGGGCATTCCACACTCTGGGGATTTCTTCTCCATCCACTGTAGCTAGCTTGAAGGTTCCATTATCAAGCCTTCGTAGATTGGAGTACGGTCCTTCCCACTTCGCACCCATATAAGTCGGGGGCGGAAAGACACGCTTCAGAACCAAGTCTCCGGGTTAAAAGGTTCGGGCTCGAACCTTTTGTTGTAGTATCGAGCGACCTGTTGCTTGTGTCTCAAGGCACGCAAATCTGCTTCATCCCTCTTCTCTTCTATTGAATCTAGGGATTCAAGGAGAAACTCGTTATTAGTCATCGGATCGTAATAAGTAACTCGGTGAGATGGTACTTTTAGCTCAACTGGGATGATTGCTTCTGCTCCAAAAGCAAGGGAGAAGGGGTATGGCCTGTTGCCGATTTATATGTCGTCCTGTAGGCCCATAATGCCAAGGGTAATTCATTGACCCACATGGCTTTGGCCCGCTTCAATCTTCTTTTGATAATGGACTTAATCACTTTATTTGCTGCTTCGATATGTCCGTTCGACTGCGGATGTGCCACAGAAGTGTACCGTTTCTCAATGTGGTACTTCTGGCAGAAATCCCTAAACTCGTTGCTATCAAACTGGGTTACATTGTCAGTGACGACGATCTTCGGGATCCCAAATTGGCAAATAATGTTTCTAACAACAAAATTAATCACTCGCTTGGTTGTGATTGTAGTTAACGGCTCAGCCTCGACCCATTTGGTGAAGTAGTCTACAGCCATAATAACGAACTTTGCTCCGCCCTTTGCTATAGGGAGGCTTCCGATGATATCAATCCCCCACATAGCAAAAGGCCATGGACTCACCATTGTCTTTAACAGGCCAGGAGGTGCCCTGGGAATTTTTGAAAATCTTTGGCATGCATCACAATGTCGTGCGTATTTTGCCGCATCTTTGTTTATGGTTGGCCAAAAGTAACCATACCGCAACACCTTTTCTGCCAATGTTTGTCCTCCAGTATGGTCACCACACTCACCCTCATGTACTTCCTGCAGTACATGCTTGTTGTCGTCATGGGCTATACACCGGAGAAGAGTCTTTGAAAATCCCTGTCTGTACAGGATTCCGCCTTGCAGAACGTATCGGGAAGCTTTACGGATTATTTTACGCCTCTCGCTCTTCTTGGTCGGATGCGTTCCATTTATCAAGAAATTCTTTAGAAGGGTCATCCATGACTCCCTTTCTGGCTCAGTCTCTAGTATCAGATCAATTTCCATCTGACCTATGCTAGGGAACTGAAGTACTTCAACTGGAGCTAGCCCAGCTTCTTCAGGATCGTCGGAGCTAGCCATCTTCGCTAACTTGTCCACATGTTGGTTCTCTGACCGCGGAATATGGGATATACAGTAGTGATCAAAGCCAGTCAGCAACTCCTTCACTTTCTCCAAATATGAAATCAATCTTGGGCTCTTAGCTCGAAATTTTCCAGTAACTTGATTTACCACCAACTTGGAGTCACAAAATATGTCCAGCTTCGCGATGTCTAATTCCTTTGTGATCCTCAGCCCGGCTATCAGGACTTCATATTCGGAGTCGTTGTTAGTGGCGTGAAATTCCAACTGGATAACATAGGATATCAGTCTTTTCTCAGGAGTTTCAAGCACCACTCCGACACCGGATCGTTTATCATTCCTAGCACCATCAATATACAATTTCCATGCACTAGGATCGAGAAGTAACTTTGGTGGGTCAGCCTCTTCGTTTACCATGTCATCCTCCGAGACAGTAAATTCTGTTATGAAATCTGCCAACACTTGCCCCCGTATCGATCGTCGGGGCTGAAAATTCAAATCAAATTGACTCGGTTCAATGTTCCACTTGAGCAACCTTCCAGAAGCTTCTGGTCTCTGTAGAATTTGCTTGAGCGGATGATCTGTGTACACGGTGATAGGATGAGCTTGGAAATAATGTCGAAGTTTCCTAGATTCAATCAATAAACTGTACGCCAGCTTTTCGATCCTCGGATAATTGCGTTCAGCTGCCGCCAATTTTTTACTCACGTAGTACACCGGCCTTTAAACCTTGTCTTCTTCTCACACTAACGATGAGCTGATCGCGTGGGACGACACTACTAAGTAAACGAATAAATCCTCATGATCCACCGGCTTAGACAGCATCGGGGGTCTCTCCAGATGATTCAGTAGGTTCTGAAATGCTTCAATGCAATCAGGAGTCCACTTAAAATTACGTTTTCCTCGCTTTATCAATTCAAAGAACGAAATGCATTTGTCTGTTGCTCTAGAGATGAATCAGCTTAATGCTGCTACTTTCCCCGCAAGGCTCTGCACATCTTTGATTTGTCTAGGCTCCTGAATGTCTCTGATTGCTGCAATCTAGTCTGGATTAGTTTCAATCCCGCGCGAGCTGACAATGAATCCCAAGAACTTCCCGGATGCAACCCCAAATGAGCATTTCGTTGGGTTGAGTTTCACCCCATACTTTCGAAGAATACCAAACATCTCTTCCAAGTTTGTAGTGTGATCGGACGATTGTCTGGACTTAACCAATAGGTCGTCAACGTACACCTCCATCGTTTTCCCAATCTGGTTATAGAACATTCTGTTCACTAACCGTTGATATGTAGCGCCTGCGTTCTTCAAACCAAAAGGCATTACCACGTAGCAGTATAATCCCAGATCAGTAATGAAGCTAGTGTGTTCTTGATCTGGAACATGCATAGGAATCTGGTTATATCCTGAATAAGCATCCATGAAAGAGAGAAGCACATGACCTATCGTTGAATCTACCAACTGATCAATTCTGGGTAACGAAAAGTTATCTTTTGGGCAGGCTTTATTCAAATCCGAAAAATCAATTCACGTACGCCACTTCCCATTGGCCTTCTTTACCAAAACTGGATTTGAAATCCAATCTGGGTAGGTTGAGTCTCTGATGAATCCATTACTTCTTAACTTTTCAACTTCTTCTTTCAAGGCTGCGGACCTCTCTAGGCCCAGCATTCGCCTTTTTTGTTTTACAGGGGGTGCTTTGGGTTAATGCTCAATGAATGGCTCATGATTGATGGAGATATCCCACACATGTCCGCGTGGGTCCAAGCAAATACATCCAAGTTATCTTTCAGGAAATCCGTTAGTTCTTTAGCTCGAACTAGATCCAACTGGGATCCAATCTTCAGGACCTTCTCTGGGTCGCTATCATCGATTGATACATCCACAGTCGTTTCGTTGGGAGCCGCCATTCTACCCCCAGTCTCTTCGTCCTCTCTGGGATCTATATCCTCGGGCAGTCCTTTGGGAGACTCACCTATAGTCATTTTCTTTAATTGCTATGACGTCTCCTCCCTTGTGGGGGAAGAAGCGTCTTTAGTCTCAATATCTTTTCCTTTACGGAGTAGCTTTAGCTCGGCAATGTAACATGCACGTGCAGCAACCTGATCTCCTCTGACTATGCCAACACCAGCTTCCGTAGGAAACTTCAATAACAGGCACCAGGGGGCTATACAAGCTCTAGACTTTGCTAGGGCCGGTCGGCCCAAGAAGGCGTTATAAGGCGATTCAATATCCTTAACTACGAAGGGAAGAATTCTCACTCTCTGGCGTTCTCCTTCCCCAAGTGTTACCGGCAGCTCTACATATCCCATTGGAGCAGTTGAAGCCCCGTTAAATCCACGGATCCATCCTTCACACGGCTTTAAATCTTTCAATTCAAGGTTCATTAGATCGAACGTCTTTTTGAATAGAATGTTGACTGAACTCCCGTTATCCACTAAAACTTTATGGACAGTGGCCGGGCCAATAGGAACTGTGATTACAAATGGATCTTCGGTCGGAGCGTGGACTCCAATACTCTCTCGGTTGCAGAAAATGACGTCATCTGACTTCATCTTTTGTTGTTTTACTGGGACATTGTCCTTAGGGTTGCTACACTCTCCTGCCTCAAGATGATGCTTTGCTGCGTTTACGTACTGGTCCATCGCCTTGAAACTATGCCCGGATAGGTGAAGCCCTCCGATTATGGTATTGATAACAAGATCCTTTCCTTTTTGCTGGACAGTTGGCCTGGCAGTAGGTTGATTCCGGTTTTGGTTCGGGTCTGAATAGCTCACCCCCTGTCTCTAGGAGTCACCCGGTACTCATCCAACTTCCCTTCTTGGAGCAACCTCTCAACTATGTCTCTCAGATGACGGCATTCATTTGTAGAGTGGCCATGAGTCTGATGGAAGAGACAAAACTTCCCTGTCTCATGTTCTTTCTCCATGGAATCTCTTGGAGGAGGCCTTTTATGTTGGAGAACGTTGTACGAGTTGACGAATATATTCTCCAAAGTATCATTTATTGGCGTATAACTTTCGAAAGACCTGGGACGGGTCCTTCTCTGGGAATCGTTCCCCCGATTTCTCTTCCGATTATTTCCATTAGTGTTGTTACCATTGTTTCCTGACTGGCGGCCGCCGCCCTGGCTTCGGTTCCCAACGTTGACTTCAACCTTTCCCGAGCTGTCTCCGGTTTGCTTGATGGCGACATTACTTTGGATTTCCTCCTTATTTACCATTTTCATCTCCCAGTTTAGCATATACCTCCTCCTGACGTAAGCGTACGTTTGCTTTCTCGTAAAACAATTCTCTAGTATGAGGTGGTTTGCCGGCCAGGTATCTCTCAAATTCAGTATCTTTATCTACCCCATCAATTAGAGATGCCACAACAGTCGGCTCATGGGGATCCTTGACTTCGGTGGCGGCTAGGTTGAAACGATCCAGATACACCCTCAAGCTCTCACTTGGTCGTTGTTTGGCAAGGAACAGGTCAATCACACTTTTCGACCTTTGTGTATAAATGCGGAACTTTTTTTATGAACTTTTCACTCAATTCCCTGAAACTGGAAATTGATCTTGCTGGTAAGCGAGTAAACCATAATAACGCTACATCCTCTAGGAATATAGGGAATGCTTTGCACTTTATAGCGTCGGAAGCTGCGGCAGCGGTTATTAACCAAGAATATCTCATTAGATGTTGGATTGGATCAGATCTACCCGCATAACGGTTCATCTGAGGCATGTTGAAGCGCCTCGGGAATGTTACATCTAGAATGTCGTTGGTAAAAGGGGTGTGGCTGCGATCAATTCCCCAGTCTTCATTCCTTTGTCCACGGCTATCCGCCAGGATTTGATGGACCATAGCTGCAACGTTTGCACTGGTCATCGGAGGCTCGGGGTCAGTGTTCCTAGCTCGGTGGAATTCTCCGATCTCTCTTCTAGGAACATCCACGAAGTCCGGAGCTCGGATTAGGCTTCGCTGCCACCTGTTACTATTAGTATTTGTACGGCGGAGGGGCTGAGGTGGTCTATTCTCAACAGGATTATCCATAACTCGAGCTCTAGGAGTTGCGGCATGATCATTCAAGTTGCAGTTTGAGGGTCCTGTACCAAGCGTCTCTTCCTCTCGTGATGGCAAGGTTCCAAATCAGAGTTGTTCTATGTTTTCAGGCCGCTCATACGGTCGCCGCGGAGGTCTTGGCGATTCCTCCGATGAAGAAGAGTACTCTGGGGTGATCGGACGGACTGGAGGAGGCGTTCTTTGCCTTACAAGATCATCCAGACCTCTATCCATAGCAATCAAATTTTGTCGTAGCATGGAGCTCTCCTGCCTTTGAGCTGCTATTTTGTCAAACAGCCTATCCCATATTTCAATGAAGCGAGAGAGATCTCCTTCAGTAACTGGAGCAGAGGGGTCATACTGATCATCAACATTTTCCCTTATGCGCAGAGAGCTTGAGCCAGGTCGAACAGAGGGACCAGGACGGGAAGAGTGAGCCATAGGCTCCTTTCCAGGTCGAGTTGTAATCCGGTCATCACTTCGGATCGTGGTGGATCGATGTCGGTGGCTCGCAGCGCTCCCCTGGGATCGGATCGTGGTAACATTGGGAGGGGGGTTTGTGGTGTTATCGTGGGACCGGGTGACGACCCCTTCAACTGTTCGGTTCGCGTCGCCCTCCACGGTTCGGTTCGCCATCTCTGTTCCGCGATCCGAGGGTCCTTCGTTGACCTGTTCATGCACGCTCTCTTCAATCGCTTCATTCGCAGCTTCATTCGCCTGTGAAGCTCGTACTTCCTTAGACTTCTTTCCAGCCATGATATCAGGTATCGTTGAAATTTTCAAAAGTCTGAACAGTGAGGTTTCGGGACTGTTTTCTTCGGACTTGAATATCCAAACAACGGAGAAACAATCCAATATCCTGAGTTCAATTCTCAGTGAAAGCACCAAAATGTTAGATCAAAATTTGGCTCTAACACCCAAATTGTACTGATTCGTAGAGAATGATAACTGAAAAATGAGGAAAAAGCAGAGAACGCACAAGGTTTATAGTGGTTCGGCGTTAACGAGCCTACGTCCACTTTATATGCTATTAATTATACTTTTAATGCTAGTACAACCAATGATTTCTCTCAAACTCACTCTTACAATTATGATTTCTCTCAGTAATCTCGAAGTAAAACTGATAAGAAATAGTGGTATGACAGTAATGGTGGAATCAATACTCAATACTGCCAAAAGATCCTCAAAAATGCCAAGCTCTGGGCTATTTATAGCTGATTTCAGGTGACGGATCGCGTTCATACGTGGCCCACATCCCGAAGATCTCGGACCGGTTCGTAGCTTGATGAAAAATCAGTCAATATGACAGTTGGTGACACGTGTCGCGAGATCCTGCATTCTCGGATCGTGGTGGACTTGGTCTTGGTCATCATCCATCAGCCTAGGGGATCGGATCGGATCGAGCTAGCGATGGACGGATCGAATCGTAGTCAATGGGGGGCGATCGCGAACCGAGGGGGGTATGGCAATCCGATCGGGTCTTCGAGGGTTAAAGGCGTGAAACTTCATATTTTCTTCTTATGTGTGAACCTTGGTGGCTTGGTCAAAAATTTAGCCAACAAGTTCATATAATGATAATATGAGAACAAATAACATTAAATATATTTGAGGAATCTAGTTGGACCCCTCCAACTTGTTCTTCTCTGCAAAAATAGATTATCTCACATAAATTCATTCAATTCAATTTAATTGATAATTTTAATAACAGTAAAAAATGACTATTTCACATCACCCAATTTATTTAATATCAAACAAACAATTCAACCAATTCACTAAATTAAACACATTTATAATATAAACGTGACCAACAATGTAAGTTACCTTAATTAGGTCCAATCGTTAAAATAACGATTTGGTATTTCTGTGAAATTAAACAAAGTTTAATTTCATCGATTTAATCAACGTATGAATATATAATTAACAAACAGTCAATCATTAGCAACCGTAGCACATAATTATAAAACGCGACTTATATAAAATATAAATGGGAATAACTGAGTGTGTTTAACTCACATTGATTTGATTCTTTGTTTAAACGGTTCATTTTAGTTAAATTAAACAACTGTTTAATTTAACTAAAATCCAGTTGACTCCAATTACATTCCATTTCTTTTCCCTGACATCATACTCATCAAGACGATTCCACCATTATATGATTTGTCCAATTATGTTAAGAGATGGATTAGTTATTATAAGTTAATATAAATTAAACAAACTATTAAACCCTTAATTAAGTTTTAAATTAAACTAAATCCTATCACTAATCACATATTAAACTATATTATAAAATCCCTTGGTAGGACTAACCAAGAGACAAAGAAGGGCTAGGATTTAATCTTGACAAAAATATCAAGCGGCTGATAATTAACCGCATTAGCACGATAAATAACGCCGTTAATTCCTTCATTATAAACTGAAATCCGTTTCCCTTTTTAGCATTCCGGCTCTCTCTCTCTCCCCCATCTCATTCCATGTCCTCCACGATTAATTTCACATCCCCCTCTCTCTCTATTTCGTTCTTCCCATTTCTCAGTTGCCTTTTACATCCAATAATTAGCACCTATCGATTGCATTTTTCCCTTTTCTTACATCTATCGAAATAAAAAAATCCTCAAGTACTTTACCTACAACTTAGGCTTCTAAAATTGAGTTCGTTCATTCCACCATTTCAGATCCGAATTGATGATTGTAGATTTCCTTTCTTGCTCGATATGTTGTCTACTGCGTTTTTATTTATCTTTTTACATGTTTAAGTTTCTTTTTTGATCGGATATCGTAAATTTTTAGGTTTGCAGCATAGATTTAGGTATCCAAATGGCAGGTCAAAAGACGAAATCTCGATGTTGTTTTCATTCTATACTTCATGCGGTTAGATAAGTAGTTTACTTATTTGCTAAATTTATTTTTTTTCCTATTTTTTAATCAAATCTAGACATGCTGGTTCTATACTGTTTCTCTTCCTGACTAAAACAGAACTTATTAATGATACTTACGCTATTAATATTCACGATTTGCAGAACCGGTTTTTCCCTTGGGGATTAGAAGATGCAATTCTTTCAATTTATATGCCTGGAAAATGGGTTTATTCATTTTCGTGATTGAAGTATTTCCTCTACTCAGTTTTGTTATTCATGCTCTAACTTATGCTTGATCGTTATTCATGCTCTAACTTACTCTTGAAAATGTTATTTCTTCCTCCTTCACAAATTGTGCAGTTTCAACCGAATCAGATGATGAATTTTGCCTACAAGGTTTATGAATTGCAGTGAGATGGGTTGTGATGTATTTCTATATATGATCTATAGGGTACAAAATTTAAATAAATAAAACAAACCTAGCTACCCGATAAATGCATATAAAGTTTCATTGTTTTTATCTTCTATCCTTTGCTATGAAGATAAAAAGATAATTAACCGCATTAGCACAATAAGTAATGCCGTTAATTCCTTCGTTATAAACTGAAATATGTTTCCCTTTTTAGCATTCCTGCTCTCTCTCTCCATTTCATTCCATGTCCTCCACGATCAATTTCACATCCCCCTCTCTCCCTATTTCGTTCTTCTCGTTTCTCAGTTGCTTTTTACATCCAATAATTAGCACCTACCGATTGCAATTTCCCTTTTCTTAAATCTATCGAAATTAAAAAAAATTCCCTAAGTACTTTACCTACAACTTAGGCTTCTAAAATCGAGTTCGTTCATTCCACCATTTCAAATCCGAATTGACGATTGCAGATTTTCTTTCTTGCTCGGTATGTTGCCTATTGCATTTTTATTTATCTTTTTACATGTTTAAGTTTCTTTTTTGATCGGATATCGTGAATTTTAGGTTTGCAGCATAGATTTAGGTATCCAAATGGCAGGTCAAAAGACAAAATATCGATGTTGTTTTCATTCTATACTACATGCGGTTAGATAAGTGGTTTATTTATTTTCTAAATTTATTTATTTTCCTAGTTTTTAACCAAATCTAGATATGTTTGTTCTGTACTGTTTCTCTTCCTGACTAAAACAGAACTTATTAATGGTATTTACGCTATTAATATTCATGATTTGCAGAACTGGTTTTTCCCTTGGGGATTAGAAGATGCAATTCTTTCAATTTATATGCCTGGAAAATGGGTTTCTTCATTTTCTTGATTGAAGTATTTCCTCTACTCAGTTTTGTTATTCATGCTCTAACTTATGCTTGATTGTTATTCATGCTCTAACTTATTCTTGAAAATGTTATTTCTTCCTCCTTCACAAATTGTGTAGCTTAAACCAAATCGGATGATGAATTTTGCCTACAAGGTTTATGAATTGCAGTGAGATGGGTTGTGATGTATTCATAGCAAAGGATAGAAGATAAAAAGAATGAAACTTTTTCTGCTTTTATCGGGTAGCTAGATTTGTTTTATTTATTTAAATTTTTTACCCTACAGATCTTATATAGAAATTCTTAAGGGGGTTGTTATTGACACTTCAAATATTGCTAAGGGAAGTCAAAAAAAATTTTTAAAAAATTTATTTTGTTAAGGGAAGTACCAATGTAGAGAGTACCATTAGTTGTTAATAAAAAACAATTTATATGGTATACTAGTTGAACCGCATAAGATTTTTATACCAAATTATAGATAATCTCATTTGTCGATATACATTAGATCAGATGAAAATACATCATTCATAGGAAATCGATATGAACATTTTTTTTATACGGTATCCCACTGCCGAATTTGTCGGTACACCCACTTTCCCTACTCGGCTACTCGACAACGTATACAAATTTAAAAAACGATAAACAATGTCGAACAAAAATATATAATATCGTAGATCTATGCCGTTCATGTCGAACAAAAATGATCTCTTTTTTGTTTGCAGATAATTTAGGGATTTGTTTTTGTTTTTTTTTTGGATTTGGGATTGTAACTGATGTTATTAGGAGGGTAAAAAGGGAACTTAAAATATTAAGTACATGACACCCCCTAACACTTTTTTAATGAATGGAGTGTTTTTAAAATTTGACCTCCCCTTAACAATACTTGGAGTGTCAATAACAATGCCTATTCTTAAACATGTTGTATTGATTTTGATTTTATAGTACAAAAAATGTTTGTTTTAAATTCTTTCCACTGTTAATACTGCATGTTTATTGAGTGGTCAGTAGTACTGCTTTTATTTTATTACGATCACAGTAGTGCACACAAACTTATGTGTGGTTTAAATCAACTAACATGATTAATTTTCATTTTTCCTTAAAATATCATTGATTTGAAAAGAGGAGATAAATTTAAAATATCCTGGTATGGTTGTAAGGAAAAGTTATATTAGGGAAGCAATCCTAAGCGAAATTGCCTTTTTATCTATTAATAGAAGAGCCATAATCAACCATGATCACACTCATAGCAGCATAATGTGCTACCCTCCATTCAGGATATGTTTTGTTTTGCTTGATCACATTCCTTGATGCTTCATCCTATGTGAATTGCAACTTAGTACATTCTGAATGGCACAAGCCATAAATATTACCTGTAGATCATGTAAATGACATTCATATTGATAAAATTTGACATTATTAACCATTTTTAAATATGTTGCACGCATTTCTTTGTGTTAATAACATGTTTAATTAGATTTTTAAACATTAGATAACTTAACTTAAGACAGTTAACATTGTCTAAATCAATTGAACATCTATCTAATTTACCGAGACCCATCAAATGTATTATAGAAGCATCGTTGTATAGAAGTGACTGAGATATTCTTTATCAAGTCATTTGAACACCAATGCATATCTTTCTTTGTTGCGCACAATTCAATTGGCATGTAGGGGTGGATTGTATTGAATCCTTTTACAATAACCTTACATGTTTATGATCTTAAATGTTGTCAGTTTCTACATTAATTGTTGGGCAAGTCGTTGAATTAATTTGTTACGCAATCAACTTCAATCATAATCTTGATTTACGTCCATTTAAATTTACCTTATATACAATTAATTTAGATGAGTTAGTGCACTAAAATTGGAATCTACCTTTTTTTGCATCCATATTCGGTCTTAATAAATATTTTCTAAAGGATTTTTGATATTGATGAGTTTCTTTTGTATTGTTATCTAAAATTATGGTAACACTAATATGTTAAATAACATGCCTATATAATAAAAAAAAAATAGTCATTACAGATTGCTTTATTGAATACTTTTTTATGCCAAACTTGATATCATCAAATTTGTTATGTTTGGACTCATACATAAAAGAATTATATCATCGGGGATTTAATATGAAATAGCCAAGATGGTATTTAATCCACTCACACATATCATCAATATGCATTTCGTTGCGCTACTAGCCTTGCAACCACAATTCGTTTAACCAACGTTTTTAACCATATTTAATACTTAACTTCACCACTATCTTAGCTTTGCCATAGCCAATTTTCTTGATCATGTTTTATTGACCTTTAATGTTTTTCTCAGTTGAGGTGGAAACTCCTCAAGTGTGCACTTGCATTTTTTTTTCATGTTAGGAAATAATTTATTTTTTTCTACCAAGTATTACAATTTCTTATTTCTGGACTTTTTATTTTTCAGCCTTCATTTTAATTGGGCAACTCCCGTTATTTTACAAATTTAATTTCACTTTCCTTATTTTTTTCATTTATTTCCGGCAGTGAATATTTAATGTTTGCATCTTCTCAACACAAGATTAATTTCATTACTAGCAGACAATGGTAAATTATTAAAACATGGTGTGGCAGAATAAGTTTTGGTCATGCCAAATCACGATGTCTTTATATAGTGTAGAAAAGTAAATATTATGAGAGAAAATGGTAGGATATATATAGGAAAATGGACAAGTATATTTTAGTTATTATTACAAATGTGTAATCTATGCTATATTTGTTAACAATTTGGGTGTAATTATTTGTGAATATGTAATGGGAATAGTACTCGATGAATAACATGCCAACTATTGTATAAATAGACAAATATTTGCGTATAGGTCAAATTTTTACATGCTATAATTATTTTGATTATGTTAATTACTAAATGATACACCAAAATCTTAAAAATTACTTTCTCATTATATTCTTATATATGTAATTCATTGGTGTGTATTGCAACTTTTGTTGCATTACTAGCCTTTGCAATTTATATCATTAAACTAACGTTTTTAACCATACTTAGTACTTAACTTCACCACTATTGTAGCTTTGCCATAGCCAATTTTCTTGTTCATGTTTTACTGACATATAATGTTTTACAATTCTCAATTGAGGTGGAAACTCCTTAAGTGTACACTTGCATTTATTTTCATGTTCGAAAATAATATATTTTTTCTACCAAGTAATATAGTTTCTTATTTTTAGACTTTTTATTTTTTGGCCTTTATTTTCGTTGGAAAGCTCGTCTTTTTTTTTTTTTTGAAAATTTAATTTCACTTTCCTTATTTGATTCATTTATTTCAGGTAGTGAATATTTAATATTTGCATCTTTTCAGTATAAGTTTAATTTCAGTATTAGTAGGCAGTGGTGAAGTATTAAAACATGGTGTGATAGATTGAGTTTAGATCATGCCAAATAATGATGCCTTTGTAAAATGTAACAAAGTAAATATTACTAGAGAAAATAGTAGTATAGATATAGGAATATGGACAAGTATGTTTTAGCTGTTATTTACAAATTTGTTATCTATGCTATATTTCTTAACAGATCTGGTGCGTAATATTTTTGAATCTATTACGTAAATAGTACTCTATGAATAACATGCCAGTTATCATATAAATAAGCAAATACGTGCGTATAGATTGCAAAAATTAACCGATGGGGCATTTATAGTGTACAATGAATATTATAACATTCATTAGACATAGGGTCAAAGTAACTTGCAATTACAACCGCATACGATGTCCAATCGAGTTGAAACTCCAAATCCTAGCATAGAAAATATTCCGGACATGATATGACAGGTTTCGTCAAATTCCGAGGTCGTTTATAAAAATCCCTTTATAATTTACAGGTGAAAATCACGTGTTCAAATTTCCCACGACCATAAAATAAATCCAATCAACTTTGAACTTTGAAATTCTACTTGTTCTTTTCCTTATGGATCCAATAGAATTTGTTTCGTTGAAATCGGAGTTCGTTTGGCCAGTCATTTATTCCTTTAAAGTTACCCCTATCAAATAATATAAATGATTAAATAAAAAAAGAGGCGTTTATTGTTGTCATGATCAAACGGTATGTCCTATGGACACGAAAATCGAAATCTTATAATAATTAATTAATACGAATCCAACGACACAAATTTCACCGCATTCCGAGACTGTTTTCTCGGTACGCTATTTTTATATGCCAAACAGCGCTATTTTGGATACCAAAATACCCGACGTCCAAAAATAACAAATTACCTGCCTATTCTGACTCTAAACATCGATACAAACTCAACGGAATTGGTTTCGCGGCTTAATTCGAACATCTGCTCAAGTTATACATAAATACCCCTCTATTAATTTAATTTAATTTAATTTAATTACGCGCTATAGAAAATTATTGGGTGTTTACGGCTGCCGTTGTCACATATGACATCGATTTGCGATCAAATTTAATACCGTACAATAATTCAACGTTACATTTTTCATTGAAAACTGATCTCGTTTGCAAATCGCTATATTTAAGACTTATAAAATATCGAATAAATATTAATTAAATCCTATAATAATTTTATTAAATATTAATAAATTATTACTATCATTAATATCCAAGTAGAATAATATATACAACATCAAATATAAATTATGCAACTTAATATTTTCATTTTTGAGTTAAACGACGTCCAAATATATATATTAAAACCCTATTATATTAACTAATAAATATTATATTTTAGTAACGATTTCCATAGTGACTATTTTAAAATCTGATTTGGACATAACTACCAATCTATAACATGAAATCTGGATTTTTCTCTTTCATATGAAAATTATAATCAATAAGATTCCAACGTTTCTTGTTTCACAGAAATTCGATTTAAAACGAATTACATATATTCAATTGAAGTTCAAAACTCAATATTACGAACTACCATGTCGTTTCGAGCTCGTTTTAAATTAAATATAAATTTAACATTCAAACTTCGTTTTAATAACGAATTCAATATTAAAATCCATTAAAATTTCCAAATATTATTTAAAATAATAAAATATTTTAAATATCTGACTGCCAAAAATACGGGACATTACGTTATCATTGCATTATAAAAGCTTCGTGTGATGATTCCATAGCATGTTCAAATTCCATAATAATATGGCATGCCAACATATTATAGTAAACAAATGACGTCATAAAAGTTCCATAGAACATTTTGTAATGCTACGGAAAAGTAGTTGCATCAATGTGGCCCTGTTTAAGATTACAATAAAAGTATATTTTCTATTGCAAGAATAATAAGTCAGAATATCTACCAGACTTTTAACAACATATTGATATATGACGTTTATAGAAATCTCATAAAACTTTTTTTGGCGGTTTTTAAACGTCATAAAAAGGTCTTTTTGTTGTAATGGTTCTATCGTGGAGGGGGTCGGTTACGAGCTCATGCTTCGTCGTTAATAACCAACCGGGAATGGTTGCGTTGACGCGTTCCCTCATTGAAGGTTACAGTAGTCCCACTACTATTTCAGTTGTTGACATTGGCATTGGCAATGACGTTGGCATTAACATTAGTCCTCTTCCTTTGGCTTTGTTTCCCATGGTGGGTGTCGGATGAAGTACTTTCCGAGGCATTGGGTAAAGGACGAGTGTTGTTCCAGTTGAGCTCAAGGCGAGCGACGTTGCATTGACTTTCTTGAAGTCACTGCATCAACTCGATGTTTGTCCACAACTGGTCTTTAAGTTCTCGAGTCCTGTCCTCCAATTTCTTGTTAATTAAGCTCGAAGAGTTGCCTGGTTTGTTGGAGTGTCAGGATCGTAGGCGGCACGACATTCATGTCGGTTGGAAGTTCCTAAAGTTGGGGCCAAGGAGAAGTAGCAATGTCAGCCGCTGTGGAAATTTAGATCATTTGGCCCTTTTCATTCTTAGTCATCGTAAACAAACTCAGAAGGTACGAGAAAACCTAAGTATTGCTTCCAAGTTGAAATGGAAGTCGGACGGAAAGAAGCGAGTAATCTCTCAATGAAAGCACCAAAGTGTTGACATGTAAAATTTCGTCACACCCAAAGATTTGCGATTGTATGAGAATAAGGTTTCGTGTACGGAAAAAGTAAGTGCGGTAAGCATTAAACACATGAATTTATAGTTGTTTGTTTTGTATTGAACCTGCATCCACTTTTAAGCGTTAGTAGATTTTTATTCACAATTGAAGGTTACAAGTGTTGGACAACATCATTACAATTGTCCACAAAATTTGGTTAAGTATTCGGAAGTCATATTTTGCATGTAGGAAGTCTTGGGAGAAATTAGTTGTTCTTCTTCTTTCTCAAGGCTTAGGCTACTATTAATGATTTCTAAGGTCCTTCTAGTGCTATCAAATCATGCAAATGTCAATCCTTTTGAAGTATGAAGTAAGGGGTATTTATAGGTAGTGGATCAGGTGAGAGTCGGCGAGATTTGGGGACTACAACACGAAATTCGCATCCCCAAATAGTGACCATCGGGAAATTTGCATCTCGGTAGTGATACAAGACGTTTCATATTCGCATAAGGGATATGATATCTCATATCCCTGAGGAGATACGGGATATGTATCTCTAGCCTCTAGGATATGAAATTTCGTATCCCGAGAGATACAAAATTTGTATCCTAGGGATACGAAATATGAGAGGACCTACGAAATGGGGGGTGCAAAATCTTGAGAACGCGCTCCTCTTGGAGGATGCGAAGCAAAGACGTATCGAATGTGAAATCATGCGGGAGGCGATATTTGAGGGATGCAAAATGGAATGCTTAAGTGGCTGTGTGGTCTACGTTCGCACGACTCATTTTGGGCCTGGAACCTTAGTGTTTCGGCGACACTTTGGGCTTTGATGCCACGTGATGGGATGTGTCGAATGAGTCTGATATGCTTTTCGGAATTGGACCAAAAGACCGATTAACAAAAATATATAATAATTTGTAGTATTTTGTATACCATCAAAGATTTGTGTTAGAAATATGTATTACCATTTAAGTATCAAATATAAAAAATATATAAATGATTGTCTTAACTTTCTAATAGTACAAACTTTGTCATCCATCAATTAATGAAAAATTCTTTGTATAACTTAAAAGTGAAAAGTGATCCTGAGATTTAAATAACTATGCGTAATCCGTACCACAGACCTGTGAAAAAATAGCTTGTGCATGAAAATTGAAATGATTCATTTACTTTGCGGAAATCCAGCACATTGAAAGTAGGACAGATGACTAAATGTAACGTATTGTTGTAATCTTGGTTATAAGTGTCAAACCATTTTCTGTTTGTGAAGATTGTAACAACACGTTTTTAAGCGTACTTTAGTGCATTAAACACCTGAATAAAACAAAAAGGGAAAGTTCTTTAGTAATAAAATCAACACAAAAGCGAAAACGAATAAAAAAAAATCAATAGACTCCTTTATAAAAAGGGTTGTTATTGACACTCTAAGTATTGTTTAGGGAGTTTCAATTTTTTTTAAAACAAGAATTGATCGGGGGAGTACCAATGTAGAGAGCACCCCCTTAACAAAAAAACTTTACTATACCAAATTAGCATTCTTTACAATAATATATTTTTTAGTTGTTAATCAAAAAAAATTATATGCTATATTAGTCGAACTACATCGAAATTTTATACCAAATTATAAGTAATCTCATTTGTCGACATGCATCAGATCAGATTAAAATATATCATTCATAGAAAATTATCAAACAATTTTTTTGTACGGTATCACACCACCGAATTTATCGATACACCATATATCCCTCACTTCGGCAACCCGACAACGAATACAAATTTCAAAAGTAATGAACAATGTTGAACAAAAAAAATATAATACCACAGACCTACGTCGTTCATGTCGAACAAAAATAATAAAATTTAGGCTAATTCTATATATACACCTATAATTTCTTAACACACACCGTAAAATGAAATAAAATCGCAAACACCAAAATTTCTTTTCATACACCATGTATTTCACAAAATTACCCTTTTAGGTTTTCATCACCTTTTCGCTTTAACCTTAAAACTAAATTACATAAAACTGCAAATTCATTGCAATATATTAACCTAAAATTTAAAAAACTTTAAATTTTAACAGTAGTATTTTAAAATATTTGATTGTTTTATTTTTAAATCACTTTTAATTTTAGATGATGGAAATCAGAACTTATTTTTTTGAATATTAGAAAGTTAAACTAGTTAAATTTTGGTGTTAAATTTCAACATTATTAGATTTGAATGAAAGATTGAAGAATATTTAGTACTCTGTATAACATTAATTTCAGTAGTTTGTTTTAAATTTTAAATTATAAATTTAATTAAAGTGAAAAATGTTAAAACTGATTATATATAAATGTTGCTTATAACGATATGAATATATTTTAATCCTCAAAAGAAATATAAATTTAATTTAACAAGTGATATAAATTAATTTACTAATTTTAGAAGAGAAATTATATTGAATATACATGATGTAAGGGAGAATTGTATATATTTTCATTCTTTAATATTGATTCTTTTTTAAAAAGGTCATTTTGATCTGAAATTTTATTTAAAATCTCATGGTGTAAATAAAGCAATTTACGGTGTTTGAATAGAATTTACCTAAAATTTATCTCCAAATGATTGCTTTTTTTTATTTGCAAATAATATAGAGATTTTTTTTTTTTTTTGCATTCGAAATTGTATGGGATTTGGGATGGTAACTGATGGTTTATCAAGGTAAAAAGGGAACGTAAAAAGTTAAGTACGTAACCCCCCTTAACATTGCTTTATGATTGGAGTGTTTTTAAAATTTGACATCACTTTAACAATATTTGGGATGTCAATAACAATGCTCTGTATAAATCGGTAAATCTTAAAAATGGACCATCTCCCTGTAACTTTCCTTAAGGCTATTGCCCAAATAGCCCAGATCCAGATCAAGGCTCATATGAATCAAATTTTATTAGATAGAAAATTCAAATAGAAAACGTAAGAGAACAATTATGTAGCAGAAATATCAAACAGGGAAATAAGTAGAATAAAGTCGAAACATTTTTTCATGTCGCCGGTTTTGAGTGCATATTAATAAAATGATGTATTTTGTAGCCATAGGCCTTTACAATCAAGAAATACTTGATTCTTCGTGCAATTTATAACTGAAACGCTTGGATCCTAGCTTTGTGAAAAAAATATTTTCGATATTTTCAAATAGACATGAAAGATTGATTATTCACTATTAGGTGGGCTACGTCTATTAGCACCCCACCAATTACTCTTCACCCCCCGGTTCAAAATATTCAATTGTTAATTCCAATTTTGCCCTTAATTATTAATTACGCATTTCATTAAATGAATTAATAATTCTAATAATTGTAGCTCACCATGACACTGATCGAACTCAATCAAAATTATAAAGGCGAGTTGATTTAATCAACCCTATCCTTAATTGCAACTCAACAAAATCATTGTTTAATTTCAACCAAAATGAGAAGATAGATCGAACTGTTATAATATCGCTGTTTTGATCTTCTTTTCGTATATTTGTTTCCTTACTGTTTGCATCTTTTTTATTACAGATTGTAGAATGTAAAATTGCTAGGGTTTTGATGGAAAAACGAAAAACTATAAAAGGAAGTTAAAAAAAGAAAATAAACATAGACAATGGAAGAAACAAGGGTAATTAAGGAATAAACGGGGTGTGAAAAGGAAAACCTGGGTGAAGATTATTTTTTTAAATTATTGGGGTGGGAAGAGCAAATTATGGGGTGAGAATAGATGGAGCCCTATTAGGTGTCTTTTATAATAGCGGAAAAAAGGCAATAAACTAAATTCTTATATGCACTGTTTTGACTGAGCTTAGAATATCTTTCGCGTCAAGTCTTCCATTTTCTGTTGTGCGCTTGATTGATAAAGTTTATAGATCCGCCATCACATAGTTTTTTTTAAAAAAAAAATAAAGATTTTTTTTTTTTGAAGATTTTGGGCTTCTGTAAATGAGGCGTGGTTGTGAAATTCAATGTAACAACTAAGAAGTTAGGCTACAAAAACTCGAGGATTTTAAATCGAATCAAGGCATGAAATGAAGTGGTTTAGACAAAACGAGTAATGGAACAGACAATAGCGTAATTTTGGTATGTTAGGGATTTAAAGAGCATTTTATACATTCCACAAGCTTCAAACGAGGATTTTAAATTCCACTAAAATACAGATAATCATCTAAAGTTCGGAATTGCTGTTTCAACCGGTGGAATACCCGGTGAATAACACCAAAAGTAGAGATAGACAAGTGGTCACTTTCTATTTTTCCGTTTAAATTGTTGCCTCCATCTGCTAATCTCTACTGTCTATTTTTATTCCACGTCACCCGTAATTATTCACTTTCCGTCGTTCGAGCATGGTTGTCTAAAATTGGACCAAGAAGCATAAATAGGTCGTTAACCTGGAACTGAAATATTTGATTAGCAACGAGCCGCATTTAACGGGTGTCCATTTTAGGGGTGGACGCGGTTCGGTTCGGTGCGGTTTGGAGCTCAAACCGCTTCCGCACTGCATCAAACAGTTAATCAGAAATACAAACCATTATAGTAATTGTTCAAACGATTCGGTTTCGATGTAATACGGTCCGGTTTTGGTTCGGTCCGGTTTGAACCCGTATTAAATATAGAAAAAGAGAATTACTTCCATCAACAATCAATTTATAACAATCAATTTATGATTATATGACGTTGTGTCACCTGATCGTTAAAACACGTAGTGTTATCTTGAATTGATATAACTACAACATACGTCGAAAATAGAATATATATAGTTAAAATAAAAAATTAGATAGGAATTTGTTAATTTTTTATTGTAACATTACCCGTGTAGCCATGCAGCTCGGTTCGGTTTAATATGGTTTGCTAACAGTTCAAACCGCAATGTTATGGGTCGGTTCGGTTTGGGTTGTTAGCTTTAAAGAGAAAATCTGGTGCAATTTTCCGCAATATTTATGCGGTTCGGTTTGGACGGCTTCCGTATTGCGGTGCGTTTTATGCCCATCCCTAATCCATTTGGCACAAATTGGCTTTTTGCCAGCCAGATCAAGAAGATGGGGGTCCCTCTCTCTAATCCAATGAAAGGAACGACCAGATATACATGCGGGGAAGATAGAGGTAAAAGCAGAGTCTTAATCAAGCTAATAATAATGTACATTAAACGGCAGCAATCCTGTCTTATTATATGCTACTTGAACGAGAGGAGAACAGAAATACTTTTATGTACTTGTCTAATTTGCAATTTTCATGGTAGAGAAAATGATACACTTGCATAGTTGCACTTGCATCCCACGACCCCATCAACTAAATGAACCTTTAATGCCAACTTGAACCATATCACCCTCCATACTGCTTGCTTTTAATCAAAGTCTATCTCTTACCGTCGCATTCACTCCTTGTGTACTTTAAATACTCGCCAAGAATCACATGTAGATAAATAGATTTATCTGAAATCCATATCAATTTATTTTGCGTAATAATTCAATATACGGTAATTCTAGAGAGTCCGAAGAATTAGAATGACTAGTATTACCGTACAACTGCGGACAAAACCGACTGTTAAATTACATAATAAGAGAATCTTATTTTATTTTACTTAATTACGAGTTTGATTAAAAAAAATATTTAGCATATTTATAAAAAAATTAAAGTAATTGCAAAACTGCAAATTCATTTACACCAAGGGTTGTACATGCAGACGAGCTTGATACTAGCCTGACACTGAGGATTTGTTATACATGCATTAATACAAATCATTCATAAGCACATACATCTATATTACACCAGCAAGCATCAATATACTTCTAATATTGAGTTTCGTTATATCTCTAAATTATTATTGAATTTAAAAAACAAAAGGACAAATCAAACAAATATATGTTCAAAACATATATCATATTTACGAAAATATATTATGACACAACAAATAGATATTAACTACGGTCCTTTCAAAAGTACACTGTAATAGTAGAGCTGGCATGATTGTAATTTCAAATCATGAATAAATCAATTCGTCGTTTACAATTTTGAAAAAAAATGGATTACAAGATTACTCCAATCAGTAAATTGATAAATCTAAACATAAAGTTTCAAACTTAAGAATCCTTATTACTAAAAATAAATCACAATGGGATAGAATATCAATAATTAGTAAATCTACCTAATTATATATCTACTCCAAGAAAATGCAAACTATACATATACAAAATATGGAAAGGCTGAGGAAAAAAAATCATATTATAAAAAGGTTTCTTAAATGAAATTATGTACTGCAAGGATAATTTACGGTTTTTGGGATAACAAACATAATTATACTTTAGTGATGCATGGCACAAGATTTGGTGTATCTTAAAATTATACATGCCTTTTTTTTTTTTTTTTTTTTTTGCTTATAAACTAGTAAACTTGGATCCAAATTTACTGAGAGTTTAAATATCCACTTCTATGCATTGTGTATTTGTTACCATTTCGAGTTGCACCAATTCGATTTACAGGCATCCACATAATTTGGTATCATTTCTTCCTAGGGGTTTTTGTATTTGAGCAGCACTACAATATAGTTTAATTCATGAGTTGTAAAGTGAAAGCAGCAATGGCATATATAGGGAAAAAAGTGCAATCCATCCAGCTATTCAAATAGTTCTATAAGTTAGCAGTTTACCAGACATTCACAAATTCAAGAGTTTCAGTTTATAGACAACAATCACTTAATGCTTATTACCATGCACACCAACAATTCAAACAATTTAGGATTAAACACTTTGTTGGGGATTTTGTGGTTTGAGACGATAATGGAGGAGAAAAATTGCCGTACTTCTGACTTCAAGGATTTGTAGAGCAAATTCTTTCAGACAATAGTTCAACCCACCAGGTATAAACGGGTTAACGAACTATTGACTTCAGGATTCAATGAAGCCTTGAAACAGCGTTATCGAATTCAAAGTTTGTACGACTTTGATTCGACCAAGAAAACTCTGATTTAATGTTTCTGATGATGCAAGTACTGTAGAGAATGAAGAGAAGAAGAGGAGGATTAATCTGCAACGTATTTCTGCAATTTGCAACACCTCAGAGGCGTTACAAATGAAACAGCGTTTTGATACGCTTTAATGGCGTTGCAGACTGTAAAGGAAGAAGAAGATATTATTCGAAGTGATTTCAAACATTTTTGGGCGTTGCTATTTATAACAAATGAAGAGGCATCCTTTAAGCGAAGCGTCACCACCGTCTGTAACGGTTATTTCCGTCCGTACAGCGTCGCATCTCTTCCCTTTGGGATGAAATCGGTCGACCGCCAAAATATCACCGGTCGACCGTTTTCAAACAGAGAGTAAAATGGTCGACTGGTTGAGTTTTGGCCGGTCGACCGATCTGTTTCGTGACTTAATGGATCACGAGACCCCAAGAGCCCCAAGGCCCAAGGCCCATCTTTTGACATTTTAAATATTATTATGCCAAGTTCATGCTCAAGGCCCATTGCCTTATCTCTCCTTCTCTTCTTTCTTTTGTTATTATACATCATGTCTTTACATATATAGTGGAAATCCTTTGTATTTTCCATGATGTGGGACAAAACATATTTGCCCATTCCTTCTTCCTTTTATTCTTCATTCTCTTCAAATAATACCCAAACCCAAATCATTTGTTTTGAAAATTTTACAACAATCTCCCCCAATTTTCAAAATAATAAATAAGTGGACGGCTGAGTCACTAGTGTGATTTCCTACATACCCAAGTGGGATCAAGCCTATGTAGTTCTAAGATCAAGTTTTGCATCATCGTGGAAACAACACATAAATAAAAGTATCTTTTGGATTTGAACTTCTACTTAGTGTAAACCATTCAAAGTTCTATCGAGATTCAATGGTGAACGAACCTTGAACCAAGTATCCCTTAATGATAAAACTGGAACAATCACACATGTTGTATTCCTTAGTTAGAGTGTTCTGTATTGCTCAGCACATTAATGGCCATGTGCTTAAATCCTGGTTCATGAGTCTACTTAGAAAGCGGTCTTACTTTCCTAGGAAACGGCCTGATTTCCATACTCATATAGGTAAGTCACTTAAGGTGTTTCTGCGAGACACCTTTTTAGGGTTTCTAGACTTATTAAGGATATTTATCCATCCTTTGTTCATGCAGAATCCAACACTAAACATTATGGGATTATTGATTTAGTGTTCCATAATCATTTCCTTAACTTGTTGGTAACCATTAAACTTTGTCTATCCTTTTCAAGACACAAGTTGGGTTTCTGTTAAGGATGATCAATCTTCATTCACAGACCTTAGTCCCATTTCCTTTGACTTTATAGAAACCATAGCCTTTGGAAGACTCTTCGTAAGTGGGTCAGCCAAGTTTTTCTTTGTTTCTATGTAATCAAAAGTTATAACTCCACTTTTGAGTAACTGTCTCAGCATGTGATGTCTAAGACTTACATGTCTAGATTTTCCATTATATGTTTTATTAGAAACATTATATATCGTTGCTTGATTATCACAGTTAATCAAGACTGCTGGAGATGGCTTCTTCCATAATGGGATTTCTACTAACAAATTTCTAAGCCATTCCGCTTCTTTACATGCATATGCTAATGCAATCAATTCTGACAACATAGTTGAATCAGATATACAGGTCTGCTTCTTGGAAGCCCAAGACACAGCAGCGCCTCCTAATGTAAATATCCATCCAGTCGTAGACTTGGATTTCGATTCTACATTGTTCCAGGTTGCATCACTATATCCTTCTATTATAGCAGGATATCCTTTATAAGATAAACCATAGTTGATGGTTCCCTTCAAATAAGCTAAGACTCTGGAAATGGCTTTCCAGTGTTCGAAACCTGGATTACTCGTAAATCGACACAATACACTTATAGCATGTGCGATATCTGGTCTAGTGCAATGCATAGCATACATAAGACTCCCAATAATACTGGAATATTCCAATTGAGAAATGGTACGTCCAGTGTTCTTTTCTAATTTTATACTTGGATCTAAAGGAGCTGGTGCTGGTTTGTCATCATAATGATTATACTTCTTTAGGAACTTCTCAATGTAATGAGATTGAGTTAATAATAACTCCCCCGTTTTCCTAATGATTTTAATTCCTAGAATTACATTAGCCTCTCCCAGATCTTTCATATCAAATTTAGAAGATAGAAACTTCTTAGTTTCATTTACACAGGATATGTTGGAACCAAATATCAGCATGTCATCAACGTATAAACATATTATAACATAACCGTTGTTATCCGATTTGCTATAGATACATTTATCTGCATCATTAACAATGAATCCAAATGACAGTGCAACTTTATCAAACTTCTCATGCCATTGCATGGGAGCTTGCTTCAGGCCATAAAGAGATTTAACTAATTTACAAACTTTCTTTTCTTGGCCTGGGGTTATGAAACCTTCAGGTTGTTCCATGTATATCTCTTCTTCTAAATCTCCATTTAGAAAAGCTGTCTTTACATCCATTTGATGTATGACCAAGTTATGAATTGATGCAAGTGCTATTAAACAGCGTATCGAGGATATGCGAGCCACCGAAGCATATGTATCAAAATAATCTACTCCTTGTCTTTTTTTATATCCCTTAGCAACTAATCTGGCTCTGAACTTATCAATGGATCCATTTGTGTTCAACTTTTTCTTGAATATCCATTTACATCCTATAGGTTTTGCACCAGGAGGTAAATCGCTTAATACCCAAGTTTGGTTTAACATTATGGAATTCATTTCATCATTGATAGCTTCTTTCCAGAAATTAGAATCTCTAGAACTCATAGCCTCAGAATAAGTTTTGGGATCATCATCGACGTTCATTACATATCTTGTCACATTAAGGACTTCGTCCTTATTGCCTTCTACGAGATATGTTATGAAGTCAGGACCATAGTCATTCTCTATTCTCGCTCTTTTACTTCTTCTGTGTTCAGTACTATCATCTGATACTGACATTTCCTTGCTGTTTTGAGCAGGAGCATATTCATCATCATTTGTATCATTAGTCTCAGTTGGTTCTGGACTAGATGATCTCAATGGATTCTCAATAGTTTGATTTTCAAAAAATTCTACATCTACAGACACTATGACTTCTAAGATATTAAGAATCATAAATCTATAAGTTATACTATTAAGAGAATATCCAATGAAAACACATTTAAAAGCCCTATTACCTAACTTTGGTCGTTTAGGATCTGGTTTTCTAACATATGCTAAGCAACCCCAAACTTTAAGTCTAGTAAGATTAGGTTTTCTATTGAACCATAATTCATAAGGAGAAATATTATTTTTCTTAAGTGGTACTCTATTTAAAATGTAACATGCAGATAACATAGCATCACCCCATAGGTTATAAGGCAAATTAGAACTTATGAGCATTGCATTAACCATTTCTACTAAAGTTCTATTTTTTCTCTCAGCAACACCATTTTGTTGTGGTGTATAAGGGGCGGTACATTGGTGAATGATACCATTTTGTTTGCAAAACAAAGTAAACTCATTTGAAAAATATTCATCACCACGATCTGAATGTAACACTTTAATTTTAATTCCTAATTGTGTTTCGACTTCTGCTTTGTAAATTTTGAATTTATCAAAGGCTTCATCTTTTGATTTCATTAGATATACATAAGCATATCTAGAATAATCATCAATAAACGTTATATAGTATTGGTTACCACCATAGGTGATATGACTTTTCAAGTCACCCACATCACTATATACCAAATCAAGCAAACCAGTTTTCCTTTCAACAGATTTAAAGGATTTTTGATGTATTTTTGCTTGAACACATATCTCACATTTAGAAATGGATTCGAAATCACAATCAGAAATTAATCCTAATTTATGCATATTTCTAAGTGACTTATAATTAACATGTCCTAATCTACTATGCCATAAATTAACAGAGTTAACAATATAAGCAGAAGATTTCTTTATTAGATTCAACTTAATCATGTCGTTACAAGAATATCCCTGTCCAATAAATTTGCTGTTCTTGGACAACACTAACTTATCAGACTCATACACCATCTTGAATCCTCCTTTGTTAAGAAGGTATCCATAAATCAAATTCTTACACATATCAGGTACACAAAATACATTGACTAAAGTAAGAACTTTCCCAGAGGTGAATGTCAATTCAATAGTGCCTTTTCCCAGAACTTTACTTGCAACTTTGTTTGCGCTAGTTACTTCGCTGGATTCTCCGTTATTCTCATCGTAAGTCTTGAACAGATTACGCTCTTTGCAAATATGAATAGTTGCTCCAGTATCGAGCCACCAATCATTATCAATTCCACTAACGGAGTTCGCCTCTTGTACGACAGCCACAAGCTTTTCTTCGACCACATTCGTCTTTTGTTGTTTCTTCCGAAGACGACAGTCTCGGGCATAGTGGCCGGGTTTGTGACAATAGTAACAGTCACCCTTCTTCTTATTCTTGGAATTAGTACCTTTCTTTTTGAACTGTGTCTCATTCTTAGGCTTCAACTTATCGTTAATTTCGACATTATTAGCCTTAGATTGAGACTCAGTTTGCGGATTATCATCTAGTTCGCGTTTACGAGAATCCTCTTCAATACGAAGATGACGTTGTAAACCGTCTAAATGATAATCGGTTTCCGCATGTTTTAATTTCTTCTTATAATCATTCCAAGAATTCGGGAGTCTCGAAATAACTCCAACAACAAATGATTCAGGGAGATCAATACCGGCATCCTTAAGTTGATTTACTAACAGTAGTATTTCACTAACTTGTCCAATTATGGACTTGTTAGTGACCATTTTGAAATCCATAAAATTGCATATAAGAAATTTCTTATTACTTGCCTCAGAGATGCGATATTTGCTTTCTAGCGCAGTCCAGAGAGCCTTCGCGGTGTCCAAGGTCCTGTGAGCATTGTATATCGGAGTAGATAGTGCATTCAGAATGTGGCCTCTGCATAGAAAATCTTCCTCTTTGCGCTTTGCCCTTTTTGCTTTTAGTTCCGCACTATCCTTATCTGTTTCCTCCGGTATTTTCTCCAATCCATCTTCGAGAATATGAAATAATTTGACTGTGATCAGGAAGAATTTCATGGTCTCTTGCCAACGAGTGAAATTCTCTCCATCAAATCGCTCTAACTTCGTCAAATGCTGATTCATTACTTGTAACGCGCTCAAACCTTCCATGGTTGAAAGTATTGTCTGAAAATTTGTTGGGGATTTTGTGGTTTGAGACGATAATGGAGGAGAATAATTGCCGTACTTCTGACTTCAAGGATTTGCGGAGCAAATTCTTTCAGACAATAGTTCAACCCACCAGGTACAAACGGGTTAACGAACTATTGACTTCAGGATTCAATGAAGCCTTGAAACAGCGTTATCGAATTCAAAGTTTGTACGACTTTGATTCGACCAAGAACACTCTGATTTGATGTTTCTGATGATGCAAGTACTGTAGAGAATGAAGGGAAGAAGAGGAGGATTAATCTGCAACGTATTTCTGCAATTTGCAACACCTCAGAGGCGTTACAAATGAAACAGCGTTTTGATATGCTTTAATGGCGTTGCAGACTGTAAAGGAAGAAGAAGATATTATTCGAAGTGATTTCAAACATTTCTGGGCGTTGCTATTTATAACAAATGAAGAGGCATCCTTTCAGCGAAGCGTCACCACCGTCTGTAACGGTTATTTCCGTCCGTACAGCGTCGCATCTCTTCCGTTTGGGATGAAATCGGTCGACCGCCAAAATATCACCGGCCGACTGTTTTCAAACAGAGAGTAAAACGGTCGACTGGTTGAGTTTTGGCCGGTCGACCGATCTGTTTCGTGACTTAATGGATCACGAGACCCCAAGAGCCCCAAGGCCCAACTTTTGACATTTTAAATATTATTATGCCAAGTTCATGCTCAAGGCCCATTGCCTTATCTCTCCTTCTCTTCTTTCTTTTGTTATTATACATCATGTCTTTACATATATAGTGGAAATCCTTTGTATTTTCCATGATGTGGGACAAAACATATTTGCCCATTCCTTCTTCCTTTTATTCTTCATTCTCTTCAAATTATACCTAAACCCAAATCATTTGTTTTGAAAATTTTACAACACACTTTAATTCAAGATGGGAAAATAATTACTGATTGAGAAAAACATGCCAAAACTCAACAAAGAGGATAGTAGAAATACTTGATTTCCAAAGGACAGTCCAAAATCACCCTTATTCTTAGTTGCATACTCCATTGTCATTGCCGGTGCACAGAGTAACATAGACCATGGCTGAATTAGGGGTCGTTGGTCGCAAAAGAGCTGGTTAATCAGCCTTAATAAAACCATAAAGCTATTTGTAAGGAGCTTTAGGATAATCCAAATATCAAAAATCAAATCAAAATATGTATACCATTTTACTTCCAAATTTGTTTTTGCACCCACTTTCTTTAAGGAAGGAATACATGAAGAAACATTGAGAATAGAAAAAATAGGGGTCATGGGTCAAAAAGGAGCTGTTGGATTAGCCTTTAACACGCAATAAAGCAAACTGGAAGCAGTTTTGGGATCACCAAAAATATTTAAAAAAAACTGACAAGATTATATCTACCATTTTTTGTTCCAAATTCGTTCTTGCACCCATTGCATCTACAACGTTAAGAACATGCAAATGCAACACCACCCTTCAAAAAACATTAGATAATCAGATAAAGCTAGTGAAAGAAATATTTATAATTATGAAATCACACCTGATAACATTCACTTTTTTTTTGGGCAAGCCGACCTCATGCAGTTTCATCCATTTTTATGTATGATTGAAAGACAGAAGGAGTGTTTTGGTCCTCTTCCTAAAATGTGTGAGTTAATTCCCGCAAGTAACTAACATACTAATCGATACTACTATGATGACTACTACATAACATCAGTCAGCCCTGTGGTTAAGAACGCCCAACAGAAACAGTTGTGTTAGCACTATATAATAATTATCCAATGGAATAGCAAGGTAAAGAGTTTTATGTAAAAATAAATAAAAGAAAAAGGAAAGAAGAAAGAAAGAGGAAAGGCGGCTTTTGTTCGTTTAAAAAAAAAAGAATATTGTAATTTTGAGCTCTAAATCCAAGGGGATAGGAAGAATTAGTATTCCATATGGCTAAAGTGTGCCAATCATATGAGGCATATGACTGAACTTTTCTAAACTTTAGAAGCAAATTCATTAACACTCTAAAGCCAAAGAATATACCACGATCATATTGCTCGTATGTTCTGAATCTGAAACAACTTTTGGGGCAAACGCAAGAGGATTTCAAGGTATTATCCCTTTGCGAGCAGCCTCCACTCTTTGTTGATGTTTGGGAATGTTTAACCATTGTTGACATCGGCAATTCTCTGTGCAGTAGAAACCTGCGGCAAAGCACTCACAGCACCTGCAATTATTGCATATAGAATGTTATTAATGAGACATTAAGTTATCTAACAAGAAATCAAATATACAGGTGTGCATACAATTATTATTTTACCATACATTACAGTTAAATCTCTACAAAATGTTATCTCAATCCGATATATCTTGACTACCAAAAATCAAAAGTTAAATCAATGAGCTAACTATATTATCAAAATAATACCCCTCCCAACAACCAATCCCCCACACCACCCCACCCCTCCCCCCCCCCCCCCCCCCACCAAAAAAAACACACAAAAATACCTCCTTTTGTTTCTGCAAAGATGACATGGAAAACACGTAGATCACGTTTGCAAAAAATTAAAATTTGACAATTGAGAGGACTCCTTCCAATGTATATACATATACACACCTACATACATATGTATGCTGACGTATATGTGTATGTAAGTGTACGTAAATTTACGCGTTTTTATGTACAGGTATATTATATATGTATGAGGAAGGATCGACATGTTTAAACCAAGGTTTGAAAACTCGGTTTCGGTCATTTGAAAATTTACGAGTTTCGGTCGGTTTCGCCGGTTTCGGCTTCGGTTCTGAAATCAAACTTTTAGCATATGTATTAATATTCAGGCTCATACCAATTCTTAGCAGCTTAAAAAGTAACCCAAAGCCCATCCCCAAGTCAAGCCCATACAAATAATAACCCTAATTAGCAAACAGCAGCCACATCACGCAGCCACAAAACAGGGAAAAAAATAAAAAAGCCAAATACGAAGCGGGAGAAGGCAGGAAAAAAAAAACTTCCGCTGCGAGACCGAATACGAAGATCGAACAGCCTGCTATGCTCGAATTAGGGTTTCCCTGTGCTGGAATTTAATGTTCTTGACGTTGCTGAGATCGAACACTATGTCAAATTGGGGGATTTCGCTTGAATAGGGTTTTCCTTTTTCAATTAATCTATGTTTTGTGTTTTTTCTTCCGGTTCTTTTTCTTCTTCTGAATTCGCTATTTTTTTTTACTGCTGCTCGATTTAGGCTTTTTTTTTAATCTTGTAGAACCGGAACGAGATTTTGCCAGCGTTCTGTCCCGGTGAGTGTCGGGATCGGGACGAGATGGACGAGATCTCGCTGTTTCGGACGAAATTTCAAACCATGGTTTAAACTTAAAATACATTGAAGTCCCTAAAACAAAATCTCCTACCACTTCTGTCAAAATTTTCAAATGTGCTGTAGATATGATATTATTACGAGCAAGATCATCCTCACAAATTTTGTATCACTTCAAAGCTACTAAGCTATTTTAAAATAGCAAAATCAGTATGATTAATTTCCTTTTTTTTTTAACCATCAACCTACAGTTTTGAATAAAGGCAAAAAGTTTCAAATGTTCCAAAATTTTGTGAAGGTGACATAAATAGCAAACAGACCACATAAATCACCAAGAAAAAAAAAGGAACCAAAATTCTAAGCACCAAAACGAAGGAGTGATTTTATGGGGTAAATAAGAAGAAAATTAAGATATCATGTCTTTAATAATAGTTGTAAAACATTTGATATCATATTTTTGTGTGAAACTAAAAAGTATTTAAAATATACCCATCAAAAGAACATTGCCCTGGTTACCAGTGAAAATAATATTAGCTTTGCATGTCATAATTTATTTTAATCTCATACATAAATTTACTAATTAAGTGCTGCATGCACTGTGCGCATTGTTTAAAGCATGAAATATGAACAAAAAGGCCACATTAACAAATCTCTAATGCAAGTATGTGGACAGTAAATAAATATATCAGCAAGAAATGTCATAAACATATCGTGTAAGTAGGCGTAAGTGTTCCTTCGTACATAGGTTCTAAGTGCCCAATGTTATGTAACGACGGTCGGAACAAAGCCCTCTTCCTTGCACGCATATGAGCTGACACACAACTCTCAATCCCTGTTGTTACGTGTCTACCAACTCATATTTGTATACAATTCCTTCAATATATTCCGTGATGTGGGACAATTGTATCCAAACCACCATTCCTCCTTAACAACACGCGAGACAATCCTAACAGTCTCCGCCTTGACTCGCATCCTACGAGTATCTTTTGAGAGCACTTCCTTGCCTGCATGGCCCAGTCTGTAACCTTCGGCTCTGATACCACTGTTATGTAACGACGGTCGGAAAAAAGCCCCCTTCCTTACACGCATATGAGTTGGCACACAACTCCCATATAACAAAAGGAATCTCTGTTGTTACGTGCCTACCAGCTCATATTTGTACACAATTCCTTCAATATATTCCGTGATGTGGGACAATTGTTTCCAAACCATCATTCTTCCTTAACAACATGCGAGACAATCCTAACACCCAAAGCCTTGAAAATCATTTATAATTAAGCAAATAATATAGGTGCCTCTATATTGGGTTTTGTCAGCATGATGCCTAATTTTTATAGTTGGTTTCATCAGCATGATTCCTACTTTGAATTTTTCTTACCATTATGTTATGTCAACAAAAAATTCAATTTAATCATCATAACTTCTTCTCTATACATTCTGTGCACATTTCTTTTTGTAATCTTCATTCCGAACAGATTTCCTCACCCACAACCATGTCTCCTGTACATTCGTATCCGCGGTTCTTCTATCTTTATTTCATCAGCTAAAATAAAGCAGCTTTTAACCATTAAACTTTGAAACAGATTATCATTGTATAAACATATTTCTCAAATTACATGTACTAGAAGATCTAAAGTCACGAATTGAAGCTTGGACAAAATTTTCATAAACCTCCTAGTTTTAATCTTGGTATATGCCATGAGCTAAGAATAAACATTTACCTCATTTAGAGATGTGTAAAATAATCCCTCTTGTTAAATTCTCGAATAAAATATATAGGTCTCCTTCATTTATCTACAAAATCAAAATTCTATCATCATACATGGCATTCCTTCTTATTCATCGTCCATTTATCAAAATCAAAATTTAAATGAAAGGGAAAGAAATGCAACTTAATAAAAAAATGGTCTGATCAAAATCAAGACATGAGCAACAAAAATGGTGGCCTACCTGATTCTTTAAGTGAGCACTGAGAAATTAGCAGTAGCTGCACTTTTCTTTCTCTTTGTCATTTCATAATATCGTCGGTCATATATCTTAGAGCCAAAAGGCTGTATGCATGAACTACTACTAATTCAGCTCCTAGTCTTAGTTCTACAAAATACGATCCCTCTACTACTAAATGTGCTCTCGATCCTTCCACGTTGAGCTCGGTGCTAATCACAATCTTCCACTCTAAGAAAAACAAAGAAGCCCAGAACATTAAATATGCTATTTGTATATGCGAATTAACATATGGAAAACATGTTTAATTTATTCTAGAATGCAACCATGGATTCCATGTAGGGTGCATCGACATGTACTTAAGTTCGAACAACACGTGCCTATCATGTAGAAATTATGTTGATTAAAAGGGAGCTGACAACGAACAGAACTATCATTGCTCAACTGCAAAATAACAAAGCCTATGAAAAAATTGATTTTTAATTTGAGAACTACGTCGAAAACTCAAGATACAATGAAAGATAAAGCTATGATTTCTAATAGCTAGCTATCTTCAAACTTAAATCTCTCAATGGTTATCCACTAAATTTAGGAACAACAATTGAGAATTCTGATTTCCCACGATAGATAAATAGGTATTAGATCAAATAAGGAACAAGAAAATAGTTCAAAACTACTAAAGGTATTATGTTTTTAAGAAAAATAAGAGGAATGATGGATGGCTGAGCCTGAGAATGCCAATTCAAATATTCTACTTGTTTAGTACCAGATGCGTGGTCCAAAGATGAGCAGATTAGCATCTACTATGTAATACTTTACCGCGTCTCCCGAACAATTAGAATTTAGCATCTCATGTGTATATGTATTGTTCAAATTACAACCACTACAAATTCCAAGATCATGTTTCATTGTCTACCAAGCTGATACCTAAGTGCAAAAAACCAAGTGAAGTTTTTCTACAATAATCTAAAATTTGGTTTGCCAACAACAAAATAAATTCCCATAGCAGTACAAATAACAAAATGTATTCATCCTTAGTAACAATATTCATATAACATCCTTTTCTTACATTTACAGTGTGGTACGATAATTACTTACAAAACTATCAGTGGATCATACAACCATATAAGATATGTGAATCAGAGAGTTAGCAAAAGTGTTTCATAACATGTTAACATATCAAATATGAAATTCCAATGCAATACAAGGAAAAATTTCCAATAAAGAACAAAAAAGTTGGTCAGATTTGAGCAGCGATGATAGAAAAATGTATTGTGTTAATTTATGGAGCATGATAATGCACATAACACGAACAACCAGCTATACACGCACCCCCAATACACACACAAATACATACCCCATAGTTATCAGAAGAAGAAAAAGAGTGGCATGATATAATATTCTCCATTTTACAAGAATCCAAACCTTTAGCCCAAAGTGGAGAGCTTTTCAATGAAGGCGAAGATTCAATGCAAACATCCAGATCCAGCCATTCTCTAAACTTGTCAGTACTAGGCTTTAACAATGCAGGCAAACTAAGAAATACATTATGATCTTTGCATATAAATTCCACTTCTTTATTCTCTTCTTGGAATGAAACGGCCATCTTGCTGTCGCGGCCATGGCCATAGTTTTCTTGAACTTCTGGAAACTAATAACAGGTAAGTGTTATGCAAAATTGCGCCTTTGCAGAAGAACAATAAGCAAGATCTAGATTTGCCAATTGAACACCAATGTAATCTGATAGCAATTATTCTATTACATCAATAAAATAGTAAATAACTATAGCAGAGAAATAAAGAGACACACAATATTTATACTGGTTCCACTATCATCATAGTGTACGTCCAGTCTAACAGAGAGACATTTTATTCCACATGAGAGAATTACAAGAGATTACAAAATAAGAGTTTACATATCCAAACCTCAATCAGGTTTAATAGGAAGAGACACCATTGGGGATCACTGGCTACAGGCCAGGATAAGTTTACACTAAAGTCTACCCCTCAATATATAGCCAGTGCAAATCTATGTGAGTCATCAATTAAATTACCAACATATGGTAATAATATAATGGAGGCAAATTACCATAACAACAAATGTGCAAACATAGGAAATAAATCAATCTGTTTCTTTAGCATAGATGGAAGAAATTAATCCCTTCATTTATTTTTCTACCACCTCATCAAATGCAATTAATGCATTCCCATTATAAAAATATTTACTTTCCATTCTTTGCAAATTTGTTCCAATCAATTTGTGATTTTGTTTCACCAAATTTAACACTCCACCTTAATGCAAAATCACATATCTGCAACACCCCATCTCGAATCAAATTCTCTTCACATCATAAAACTCTTCAACAAAACCCCACAACGAGATACACCAAAAAATGAATATTTACCAAATGGGTTCCAGCAAAGCCACCCTCCATCACACAATTGCTAACGAGCTCAGACTACGTCCCCGCCCGCCAACAAATGTTGCAAATATCCAAAATAACAAAGAAGACAGACACCAAAGTAATCTCAACACCACCAAGGCTAAAAAATCATTCTCTCAATTAAAACCATTACAAACAAAAACTCACCGCCTACCAAAGATGCATCTTCCCCTCGAGATGCACCACACAACACTAACGGTCTAAAAGTGCTTGTAATACCACAAGAATCTCCACCTTGTGGATTTTCTACATCGACACCCGTCTATCACTTGATCTGAGCTCCTTCCTCGATCACTCTGGATCCCTCAAGCATCATCAACGTGAAGAACCCTGTCTAAACCACAATGATCTCTGCCTCGACACCCGCTTATCACTTGATCTGAGCTCCTTTCCTAATCATCTTGGATCCCTCGAGCATCATCAACATGAAGACCCCTGTCAGAAACATGATCAAAACTTCCCAAATCCAATAGCCCCCTCAACACGGTAAACACCATATCATGTCAAAGTTCCTAGATTGGAACACTCTTCACTCTCAACATAATCTCCTCCACCAAAGTCTCCTTTTCTCCAAAATAATAATAGCATAATCACCACTGAATCTACCAACCTTTGTAGAAATAATTGATGCACAATTTAAAACAAATCGTCTCGCTCTGATACCAATCTGTTATGAAAATTGCGCCTTTGTGGAAGAACAATAAGCAGGATCTAGATTTGCCAATTGAACACCAATCTAATCTGATAGCAATTATTTTATTACATCAACAAAATAGTAAATAACTATAGCAGAGAAATAAAGAGACACACAATATTTATACTGGTTCCACTATCATCATAGTGTACGTCCAGTCCAACAGAGAGAGATTTTATTCCACATGAGAGAATTACAAGAGATTACAAAATAAGAGTTTACATATCCAAACCTCAATCAGGTTTAACAGGAAGAGACACCATTGGGGATCACTGGCTCTAGGCCAGGATAGGTTTACACTAAAGTGTACCCCTCAGTATATAGCCAGTGCAAATATATGTGAGTCATCAATTAAATTACCAACATATGGAATAATATAATGGAGGCAAATTACCATAACAACAAATGTGCAAACATAGGAAATAAATCAATCCGTTTCTTTAGCATAGATGGAAGAAATTAACCCTTCATTTATTTCTCTACAACCTCATCAAATGCAATTAATGCATTCCCATTATAAAAATATTTACTTTCCATTCTTTGCAAATATGTTCCAATCAATTTGTGATTTTGTATCACCAAATTTAACAGTAAGAACTAAAGCTACAGCTAACAAACTAAGGCTATGAAAGCTACAGGAAATTGTAAACTAATGTAACTAACTAAGGTACTAAAAGTAACTACTTGAAATGGAAATAACAGCTACAAAGTAGGATAGAATTTCTCTAGAATTTGATCACTATTCATCCATACAGAAGTGACCTGATGTGCACTTATTTATACATGGCTGAACACTGCTGCTAACGGGCCAAAGCATCTCAATACAAACAGACCCAAGTACAAATCAAAAAGAGCAAGTGTACATGAAAAAACATGCACGCTGAATACAAACTGACACACTCCTCTACCGACTTCCACTGGCCATGGATCATCACAGCTTTGATTTTGATAGCCTCCAGACCTCGACCAGCAGCTTGCCTGATGACTGGACCTATTCTTATCATCTCTAGCGAAATTGGTGGTGGTAACAGATATCTTTTTCAGTTTCAACACAGAAGGCATAAAATTTCTTGCAAATTAACGTTGCAATGGGGTTTTGATTGTTACGGCTCCTCCCCTCTTCAAAAACGACCTTGTCCCCAAGGTCGAGCAATGGCAAAGGGGGTGGCCATGGTGGCTTATACGGGTTCTCATAGAAAATGATTGCCTTGGTAGCAAAGAAAGTCCCATTGCCTTCATTAATGCAGACTGTGTTAGCAGCCTCAATCATCAAGCAACATTTGCTTACATCCTTCATGGTATCGCCTGATCTCATCATAATCCTGTCATCTAATTTGTGAATAGTCCTTACTGGTTGAGTAAATTCGTCCTGTGAATTATCGGCAAGTGTCTTCTCAGCCACTTCAAAGATTGTATTTTCTGGTGCACATTCTTGAAAACCGCTTGCGAAATATTCATCATTTTCAACAATAAACAGTGCAACGCCTGATGGTATTTTCCCTTCCACATTTTTTTCTTCACACTCAATGTCAGCATTATTATACAAATCAGTTGCTTCTTCAAAACAAGGTGAATCGTCAAAGCACCCTTGTTCAACAATAGCTTTTTCAATTTTTAATTCACAACCAGATATATCATGAACCCCATTATTTTTCGAATGCCTTTCTTCCTGTAATGATTCATTGCTGGCCAATGCTTCTAACTTGGAATCTTCAGGGTTTGCACCAGAATTGACACTAGTTTTATGAGAGTTTTTAGCATGCTGGGAAAAATTTTTGGTGGTAGGCACAACAACACAGCAACTCTTTATTAGTTCATGCAAGAAAATAGCGATGAGCCCAAATTCATTTTGCTCCGAATCAAAACCCGTAGGATATCGTTTTGTCAATTCAAGACAAATTCCCCAAACTTTGTGAGGAAGCTCGGCGAGTCTCTCTTTCTCCATCGTTGAAAATTTCGCTGCTAGCGATCTATCTTGAAGGGAAGTAATACCCACAGCGATCTTTTTGTTAATAGATTTAATCGCCATCATTGTCTCGTTCAACTCCATGGATTCTAAGCATTCAATCGAATGCTCCAAATCCTATATCAATCCTGATGCTGATTTGATATTGTTTGCAGCAGTTTCTTGTCTTGGAGAAGAGTTGCTCGAACTATTCGGTGGCACTTGTGGGTGTTCTAGAGGAAGACCTTGGAGTTTCCGATGAGTTCTTGATGGATTTGTAGCCGCTTTTGAAGGCGATGGAGCTTCTTGGCTGTGGATATCATTTCTTGGTGAATGTATAACATTTTTTGGAGGTGCTAGCTGTTCTCTGTAACAGGGCAGCAAATTTTGTGTGTAATGATGTCCAGTTGGTGGGTTTTGTATGGTGGTTGGAAACGCCATTTGAATTGGATAAGCACCACTTGGATTTTCTTAAACATATGTAGTGGTTCTTGGAGCAAAAAAGGGGACAATGGATTGTGGCAAGGTGGTTCTTGCTGCATTTTTTCAGTTCTTGGATTGGGAGGAGGATATGCTGGCGTAGTGGAGGCAGTGTAAAGGTTGGATGAGTAGTAATCTTGGCAAAACACAGGCGATGGCTGTTGAGATACAACAGCGGTGTTTTCCTTTTGCCTTGTCCAAGTTGCATCTTGATATGGGTGGTAATAGTTGGTGGTGAGGGTAGGATTTGATGGTGGACACGCTGGCATAGGGGGTACTGAGTATGGATAATGAACATATGGATCTTGATAGTGTTTTGGCGGTGGTGAAGGATATAGAGGCTGATTTCGGGTATCCTCTTTCTTGAACAGAGGTGGTGCTATGACTGAACTGCCTTTGCTTGGCCCAAGGATCATATGAAGACCAAAATTGGACGAAGTGAGGATCGGACTGGTTGTCGGAGGTTAACCCAGTCATCGGCTCCGATACCAATTGATATGGATAATAAGCATATGGATCTTGATAGTGTTTTGTCGGTGGGGGTGGATGTAGAGGTTGATTCACATGAAGTGGTGGTCGAGATGCATAGCTGAAGTGAGGATTAGACTGGTTGTCGAAGGTTAACCCAGTCAAAGGCTCTGATACCAATTGATACGGCCATCTTGCTGTCGCGGCCATGGCCATAGTTTTCTTGAACTTCGAGAAACTAATTACTGGTAAGAACTAAAGCTACAGCTAACAAACTAAGGCTATGAAAGCTACAGGAAATTATAAACTAATGTAACTAACTAAGGTACTAAAAGTAACTACTTGAAATGGAAATAACAGCTACAAACTAGGATAGAATTTCTCTAGAATTTGATCACTTTTCATCCATACAGAAGTGACCTGATGTGCATTTATTTATACATGGTTGAACACTGCTGCTAATGGGCCAAAGCACCTCAATACAAACAGACCCAAGTACAAATCAAAAAGAGCAAGTGTACATGAAAAAACATGCACGCTGAATACAAACTGACACACTCCTCCACTGACTTCCACTGGCCATGGATCATCACAGCGTTGATTCTGATAGCCTCCAGACCTCGACCAGCAGCTTGCCTGATGACTGGACCTGTTATGATCATCTCTGGCGAAATTGGTGGTGGCAACAGATATCCTTTTTCAGTTTCAACACAGTAGGCATAAAATTTCTTGCTAATTAACGTTGCAATGGGGTTTTGGTTGTTACACGGAATTGTATGGAAAGTACTGAGGAAATTTCTCCACCTCTTCCAACTCTTTCCTCGTATCTTCCACCAAAAACCCTAATTTCACCCCCAAAATTGTCCTTCAAGCTACAACATAACAAAGGCCAGAAATTTCTAAGCATAGTTCTTCCGTATTTGTTGGAAAAGTCATGGTTTTGGAAAAAATATATCCATGGAATCAGCTTCTCTTCCACAGAGCGGCATAACAAGTAACAGTATTTCGAAATCTCAGTAAATCCAAGCATTTGTAGGAAGTATAATATCGGCCTTAGTTGAGACGCGACGTCGGAGAGAAGAAGGCGTAAGCATCATTGGATGGCGTGGCAGAAGTGACAATGGCCTAACGCGGGCCTAGCGAGGGAAGCAGGTGACGACGGAGGTTAAGATTTTGGTGTCGGTGGTGGGGAGCTGGCGGTGCATGGACATGATGCGGCGGAGATCAAGAGTGGTGAGGTTCAAGGAGATGTAACAACCTGTATTTTTAATAACCTGTTAAGATATAAATTGAGGCAGAATTTAATTTAAAAATCTGAATCAAGGGGAAACGGGCTGTGCCATTGCGTTCGTCTCGGAAAAATACGCGAAATAGAGTCCGAGTTTTCGAAAATCGGAGTCCGTATGACCCAGTTAAGGCCCATTGAAGTTTTCAGAAATTTCCATATTAAAAACAGATTTAAATTTTAAGTTAAAAACAAGGGTTAGGGCACAACTGGCGTCAGCGGGAAAACTCCCGCCAAGACCCCCAAGTCGACAGGCATGTCGACAGGGGTCTAAGGGTGTCGACTGCCCTGTCGACAGCCCTGTCGACACGGGGTGGCCGGGCAGTTTTGCCTGGCGCACCATTTCTGATCTGGGCTTGGTTGTGTGGCTTGGTTCTGGAGAATTCCGAAATCTGATGGACCTAATTCAACTAAGGGTTAATCCTAAGGCTAATATCACTCTAATCTTCTATAAGTATGACCCTAATCCTACCCTAAAACCCCATTATTCATTCTAGCAACAAAACTATGTCAAATTGATTTCTCAAATGGCCTCCACTTAAAAACCCTAGCCTCCACCCTCTTCATAAATCATTCCTATGAAGATTATGATGTTCATACAAGCATTTCTAAGTTGTATGAATGATCATTAGCTTGCATACACCATCAAGTTGCAAGTTTTATTTGCTAAGCTAGAGTTTTTGGGATTTTTGTTAAGGGTGTTTCTTATTGGAGCTTTGTTTTGGGTTTTTATGCTTGCATAAAGGGCTTCTCAATCTTTACTTGTAGATTTGTGTCTTCATAATATTTGTAAGCCCTCTTACCTTCATCTTAGAAACTCTAAAGTTAATATGTGATGAAAGTTGGGATTTATGCATGTTTAATAAGTTATGCATGCTTATGCGAGTTCACTATGCCATGTTACACATGTTTAACAAGTTATGCATGCTTATGCGAGTTCACTATGCCATGTTACACATGTTTGACAAGTTATGCATGTTTATGCAAGTTCACTATGCCATGATTTGCAAGTTTAACAAGTTATGCATGTTTATGCAAGTTCACTATGCCATGATTTGCAAGTTTAACAAGTTATGCATGTTTATGCAAGTTCACTATGCCATGATTTGCAAGTTTAACAAGTTATGCATGTTTATGCAAGTTCACTATGCTAAGTTATGCAAGTCCAACATGTTATGCATGTTTATTATGATATGTAAGATTCATCATGTATGTTGTGCCAAGTTCCCTCTTTCTATCCTTTATGCGTTATGACGAATATGTAAGCGATAGAATGACGTTGGGGGGTTTGGGTAAAACTTAAAATATGGAAATGCAAACTATACATATACAAAATATGGAAAGGCTGAGGAAAAAAAAATCATATTATAAAAAGGTTTCTTAAATGAAATTATGTACTGCAAGGATAATTTACGGTTTTTGGGATAACAAACATAATTATACTTTAGTGATGCATGGCACAAGATTTGGTGTATCTTAAAATTATACATGCCTTTTTTTTTTTTGCTTATGAACTAGTAAACTTGGATCCAAATTTACTGAGAGTTTAAATATCCACTTCTATGCATTGTGTATTTGTTACCATTTCGAGTTGCACCAATTCGATTTACAGGCATCCACATAATTTGGTATCATTTCTTCCTAGGGGTTTTTGTATTTGAGCAGCACTACAATATAGTTTAATTCATGAGTTGTAAAGTGAAAGCAGCAATGGCATATATAGGGAAAAAAGTGCAATCCATCCAGCTATTCAAATAGTTCTATAAGTTAGCAGTTTACCAGACATTCACAAATTCAAGAGTTTCAGTTTATAGACAACAATCACTTAATGCTTATTACCATGCACACCAACAATTCAAACAATTTAGGATTAAACACTTTGTTGGGGATTTTGTGGTTTGAGACGATAATGGAGGAGAAAAATTGCCGTACTTCTGACTTCAAGGATTTGCAGAGCAAATTCTTTCAGACAATAGTTCAACCCACCAGGTATAAACGGGTTAACGAACTATTGACTTCAGGATTCAATGAAGCCTTGAAACAGCGTTATCGAATTCAAAGTTTGTACGACTTTGATTCGACCAAGAAAACTCTGATTTAATGTTTCTGATGATGCAAGTATGTAGAGAATGAAGAGAAGAAGAGGAGGATTAATCTGCAACGTATTTCTGCAATTTGCAACACCTCAGAGGCGTTACAAATGAAACAGCGTTTTGATACGCTTTAATGGCGTTGCAGACTGTAAAGGAAGAAGATATTATTCGAAGTGATTTCAAACATTTCTGGGCGTTGCTATTTATAACAAATGAAGAGGCATCCTTTCAGCGAAGCGTCACCACCGTCTGTAACGGTTATTTCCGTCCGTACAGCGTCGCATCTCTTCCCTTTGGGATGAAATCGGTCGACCGCCAAAATATCACCGGTCGACCGTTTTCAAACAGAGAGTAAAATGGTCGACTGGTGGAGTTTTGGCCGGTCGACCGATCTGTTTCGTGACTTAATGGATCACGAGGCCCCAAGAGCCCCAAGGCCCAAGGCCCATCTTTTGACATTTTAAATATTATTATGCCAAGTTCATGCTCAAGGCCCATTGCCTTATCTCTCCTTCTCTTCTTTCTTTTGTTATTATACATCATGTCTTTACATATATAGTGGAAATCCTTTGTATTTTCCATGATGTGGGACAAAACATATTTGCCCATTCCTTCTTCCTTTTATTCTTCATTCTCTTCAAATAATACCCAAACCCAAATCATTTGTTTTGAAAATTTTACAACAATCTCCCCCAATTTTCAAAATAATAAATAAGTGGACGGCTGAGTCACTAGTGTGATTTCCTACATACCCAAGTGGGATCAAGCCTATGTAGTTCTAAGATCAAGTTTTGCATCATCGTGGAAACAACACATAAATAAAAGTATCTTTTGGATTTGAACTTCTACTTAGTGTAAACCATTCAAAGTTCTATCGAGATTCAATGGTGAACGAACCTTGAACCAAGTATCCCTTAATGATAAAACTGGAACAATCACACATGTTGTATTCCTTAGTTAGAGTGTTCTGTATTGCTCAGCACATTAATGGCCATGTGCTTAAATCCTGGTTCATGAGTCTACTTAGAAAGCGGTCTTACTTTCCTAGGAAACGGCCTGATTTCCATACTCATATAGGTAAGTCACTTAAGGTGTTTCTGCGAGACACCTTTTTAGGGTTTCTAGACTTATTAAGGATATTTATCCATCCTTTGTTCATGCAGAATCCAACACTAAACATTATGGGATTATTGATTTAGTGTTCCATAATCATTTCCTTAACTTGTTGGTAACCATTAAACTTTGTCTATCCTTTTCAAGACACAAGTTGGGTTTCTGTTAAGGATGATCAATCTTCATTCACAGACCTTAGTCCCATTTCCTTTGACTTTATAGAAACCATAGCCTTTGGAAGACTCTTCGTAAGTGGGTCAGCCAAGTTTTTCTTTGTTTCTATGTAATCAAAAGTTATAACTCCACTTTTGAGTAACTGTCTCAGCATGTGATGTCTAAGACTTACATGTCTAGATTTTCCATTATATGTTTTATTAGAAACATTATATATCGTTGCTTGATTATCACAGTTAATCAAGACTGCTGGAGATGGCTTCTTCCATAATGGGATTTCTACTAACAAATTTCTAAGCCATTCCGCTTCTTTACATGCATATGCTAATGCAATCAATTCTGACAACATAGTTGAATCAGATATACAGGTCTGCTTCTTGGAAGCCCAAGACACAGCAGCGCCTCCTAATGTAAATATCCATCCAGTCGTAGACTTGGATTTCGATTCTACATTGTTCCAGGTTGCATCACTATATCCTTCTATTATAGCAGGATATCCTTTATAAGATAAACCATAGTTGATGGTTCCCTTCAAATAAGCTAAGACTCTGGAAATGGCTTTCCAGTGTTCGAAACCTGGATTACTCGTAAATCGACACAATACACTTATAGCATGTGCGATATCTGGTCTAGTGCAATGCATAGCATACATAAGACTCCCAATAATACTGGAATATTCCAATTGAGAAATGGTACGTCCAGTGTTCTTTTCTAATTTTATACTTGGATCTAAAGGAGCTGGTGCTGGTTTGTCATCATAATGATTATACTTCTTTAGGAACTTCTCAATGTAATGAGATTGAGTTAATAATAACTCCCCCGTTTTCCTAATGATTTTAATTCCTAGAATTACATTAGCCTCTCCCAGATCTTTCATATCAAATTTAGAAGATAGAAACTTCTTAGTTTCATTTACACAGGATATGTTGGAACCAAATATCAGCATGTCATCAACGTATAAACATATTATAACATAACCGTTGTTATCCGATTTGCTATAGATACATTTATCTGCATCATTAACAATGAATCCAAATGACAGTGCAACTTTATCAAACTTCTCATGCCATTGCATGGGAGCTTGCTTCAGGCCATAAAGAGATTTAACTAATTTACAAACTTTCTTTTCTTGGCCTGGGGTTATGAAACCTTCAGGTTGTTCCATGTATATCTCTTCTTCTAAATCTCCATTTAGAAAAGCTGTCTTTACATCCATTTGATGTATGACCAAGTTATGAATTGATGCAAGTGCTATTAAACAGCGTATCGAGGATATGCGAGCCACCGAAGCATATGTATCAAAATAATCTACTCCTTGTCTTTTTTTATATCCCTTAGCAATGCATCTGGCTCTGAACTTATCAATGGATCCATTTGTGTTCAACTTTTTCTTGAATATCCATTTACATCCTATAGGTTTTGCACCAGGAGGTAAATCGCTTAATACCCAAGTTTGGTTTAACATTATGGAATTCATTTCATCATTGATAGCTTCTTTCCAGAAATTAGAATCTCTAGAACTCATAGCCTCAGAATAAGTTTTGGGATCATCATCGACGTTCATTACATATCTTGTCACATTAAGGACTTCGTCCTTATTGCCTTCTACGAGATATGTTATGAAGTCAGGACCATAGTCCTTCTCTATTCTCGCTCTTTTACTTCTTCTGTGTTCAGTACTATCATCTGATACTGACATTTCCTTGCTGTTTTGAGCAGGAGCATATTCATCATCATTTGTATCATTAGTCTCAGTTGGTTCTGGACTAGATGATCTCAATGGATTCTCAATAGTTTGATTTTCAAAAAATTCTACATCTACAGACACTATGACTTCTAAGATATTAAGAATCATAAATCTATAAGTTATACTATTAAGAGAATATCCAATGAAAACACATTTAAAAGCCCTATTACCTAACTTTGGTCGTTTAGGATCTGGTTTTCTAACATATGCTAAGCAACCCCAAACTTTAAGTCTAGTAAGATTAGGTTTTCTATTGAACCATAATTCATAAGGAGAAATATTATTTTTCTTAAGTGGTACTCTATTTAAAATGTAACATGCAGATAACATAGCATCACCCCATAGGTTATAAGGCAAATTAGAACTTATGAGCATTGCATTAACCATTTCTACTAAAGTTCTATTTTTTCTCTCAGCAACACCATTTTGTTGTGGTGTATAAGGGGCGGTACATTGGTGAATGATACCATTTTGTTTGCAAAACAAAGTAAACTCATTTGAAAAATATTCATCACCACGATCTGAATGTAACACTTTAATTTTAATTCCTAATTGTGTTTCGACTTCTGCTTTGTAAATTTTGAATTTATCAAAGGCTTCATCTTTTGATTTCATTAGATATACATAAGCATATCTAGAATAATCATCAATAAACGTTATATAGTATTGGTTACCACCATAGGTGATATGACTTTTCAAGTCACCCACATCACTATATACCAAATCAAGCAAACCAGTTTTCCTTTCAACAGATTTAAAGGATTTTTGATGTATTTTTGCTTGAACACATATCTCACATTTAGAAATGGATTCGAAATCACAATCAGAAATTAATCCTAATTTATGCATATTTCTAAGTGACTTATAATTAACATGTCCTAATCTACTATGCCATAAATTAACAGAGTTAACAATATAAGCAGAAGATTTCTTTATTAGATTCAACTTAATCATGTCGTTACAAGAATATCCCTGTCCAATAAATTTGTTGTTCTTGGACAACACTAACTTATCAGACTCTTACACCATCTTGAATCCTCCTTTGTTAAGAAGGTATCCATAAATCAAATTCTTACACATATCAGGTACACAAAATACATTGACTAAAGTAAGAACTTTCCCAGAGGTGAATGTCAATTCAATAGTGCCTTTTCCCAGAACTTTACTTGCAACTTTGTTTGCGCTAGTTACTTCGCTGGATTCTCCGTTATTCTCATCGTAAGTCTTGAACAGATTACGCTCTTTGCAAATATGAATAGTTGCTCCAGTATCGAGCCACCAATCATTATCAATTCCACTAACGGAGTTCGCCTCTTGTACGACAGCCACAAGCTTTTCTTCGACCACATTCGTCTTTTGTTGTTTCTTCCGAAGACGACAGTCTCGGGCATAGTGGCCGGGTTTGTGACAATAGTAACAGTCACCCTTCTTCTTATTCTTGGAATTAGTACCTTTCTTTTTGAACTGTGTCTCATTCTTAGGCTTCAACTTATCGTTAATTTCGACATTATTAGCCTTAGATTGAGACTCAGTTTGCGGATTATCATCTAGTTCGCGTTTACGAGAATCCTCTTCAATACGAAGATGACATTGTAAACCGTCTAAATGATAATCGGTTTCCGCATGTTTTAATTTCTTCTTATAATCATTCCAAGAATTCGGGAGTCTCGAAATAACTCCAACAACAAATGATTCAGGGAGATCAATACCGGCATCCTTAAGTTGATTTACTAACAGTAGTATTTCACTAACTTGTCCAATTATGGACTTGTTAGTGACCATTTTGAAATCCATAAAATTGCATATAAGAAATTTCTTACTACTTGCCTCAGAGATGCGATATTTGCTTTCTAGCGCAGTCCAGAGAGCCTTCGCGGTGTCCAAGGTCCTGTGAGCATTGTATATCGGAGTAGATAGTGCATTCAGAATGTGGCCTCTGCATAGAAAATCTTCCTCTTTGCGCTTTGCCCTTTTTGCTTTTAGTTCCGCACTATCCTTATCTGTTTCCTCCGGTATTTTCTCCAATCCATCTTCGAGAATATGAAATAATTTGACTGTGATCAGGAAGAATTTCATGGTCTCTTGCCAACGAGTGAAATTCTCTCCATCAAATCGCTCTAACTTCGTCAAATGCTGATTCATTACTTGTAACGCGCTCAAACCTTCCATGGTTGAAAGTATTGTCTGAAAATTTGTTGGGGATTTTGTGGTTTGAGACGATAATGGAGGAGAATAATTGCCGTACTTCTGACTTCAAGGATTTGCGGAGCAAATTCTTTCAGACAATAGTTCAACCCACCAGGTACAAACGGGTTAACGAACTATTGACTTCAGGATTCAATGAAGCCTTGAAACAGCGTTATCGAATTCAAAGTTTGTACGACTTTGATTCGACCAAGAACACTCTGATTTGATGTTTCTGATGATGCAAGTACTGTAGAGAATGAAGGGAAGAAGAGGAGGATTAATCTGCAACGTATTTCTGCAATTTGCAACACCTCAGAGGCGTTACAAATGAAACAGCGTTTTGATACGCTTTAATGGCGTTGCAGACTGTAAAGGAAGAAGAAGATATTATTCGAAGTGATTTCAAACATTTCTGGGCGTTGCTATTTATAACAAATGAAGAGGCATCCTTTCAGCGAAGCGTCACCACCGTCTGTAACGGTTATTTCCGTCCGTACAGCGTCGCATCTCTTCCCTTTGGGATGAAATCGGTCGACCGCCAAAATATCATCGGCCGACTGTTTTCAAACAGAGAGTAAAACGGTCGACTGGTTGAGTTTTGGCCGGTCGACCGATCTGTTTCGTGACTTAATGGATCACGAGACCCCAAGAGCCCCAAGGCCCAACTTTTGACATTTTAAATATTATTATGCCAAGTTCATGCTCAAGGCCCATTGCCTTATCTCTCCTTCTCTTCTTTCTTTTGTTATTATACATCATGTCTTTACATATATAGTGGAAATCCTTTGTATTTTCCATGATGTGGGACAAAACATATTTGTCCATTCCTTCTTCCTTTTATTCTTCATTCTCTTCAAATAATACCCAAACCCAAATCATTTGTTTTGAAAATTTTACAACACACTTTAATTCAAGATGGGAAAATAATTACTGATTGAGAAAAACATGCCAAAACTCAACAAAGAGGATAGTAGAAATACTTGATTTCCAAAGGACAGTCCAAAATCACCCTTATTCTTAGTTTCATACTCCATTGTCATTGCCGGTGCACAGAGTAACATAGACCATGGCTGAATTAGGGGTCGTTGGTAGCAAAAGAGCTGGTTAATCAGCCTTAATAAAACCATAAAGCTATTTGTAAGGAGCTTTAGGATAATCCAAATATCAAAAATCAAATCAAAATATGTATACCATTTTACTTCCAAATTTGTTTTTGCACCCACTTTCTTTAAGGAAGGAATACATGAAGAAACATTGAGAATAGAAAAAATAGGGGTCATGGGTCAAAAAGGAGCTGTTGGATTAGCCTTTAACACGCAATAAAGCAAACTGGAAGCAGTTTTGGGATCACCAAAAATATTTAAAAAAAACTGACAAGATTATATCTACCATTTTTTGTTCCAAATTCGTTCTTGCACCCATTGCATCTACAACGTTAAGAACATGCAAATGCAACACCACCCTTCAAAAAAACATTAGATAATCAGATAAAGCTAGTGAAAGAAATATTTATAATTATGAAATCACACCTGATAACATTCACTTTTTTTTTGGGCAAGCCGACCTCATGCAGTTTCATCCATTTTTATGTATGATTGAAAGACAGAAGGAGTGTTTTGGTCCTCTTCCTAAAATGTGTGAGTTAATTCCCGCAAGTAACTAACATACTAATCGATACTACTATGATGACTACTACATAACATCAGTCAGCCCTGTGGTTAAGAACGCCCAACAGAAACAGTTGTGTTAGCACTATATAATAATTATCCAATGGAATAGCAAGGTAAAGAGTTTTATGTAAAAACAAATAAAAGAAAAAGGAAAGAAGAAAGAAAGAGGAAAGGCGGCTTTTGTTCGTTTAAAAAAAAAAGAATATTGTAATTTTGAGCTCTAAATCCAAGGGGATAGGAAGAATTAGTATTCCATATGGCTAAAGTGTGCCAATCATATGAGGCATATGACTGAACTTTTCTAAACTTTAGAAGCAAATTCATTAACACTCTAAAGCCAAAGAATATACCACGATCATATTGCTCGTATGTTCTGAATCTGAAACAACTTTTGGGGCAAACGCAAGAGGATTTCAAGGTATTATCCCTTTGCGAGCAGCCTCCACTCTTTGTTGATGTTTGGGAATGTTTAACCATTGTTGACATCGGCAATTCTCTGTGCAGTAGAAACCTGCGGCAAAGCACTCACAGCACCTGCAATTATTGCATATAGAATGTTATTAATGAGACATTAAGTTATCTAACAAGAAATCAAATATACAGGTGTGCATACAATTATTATTTTACCATACATTACAGTTAAATCTCTACAAAATGTTATCTCAATCCGATATATCTTGACTACCAAAAATCAAAAGTTAAATCAATGAGCTAACTATATTATCAAAATAATACCCCTCCCAACAACCAATCCCCCACACCACCCCACCCCTCCCCCCCCCCCCCCCCCCACCAAAAAAAACACACAAAAATACCTCCTTTTGTTTCTGCAAAGATGACATGGAAAACACGTAGATCACGTTTGCAAAAAATTAAAATTTGACAATTGAGAGGACTCCTTCCAATGTATATACATATACACACCTACATACATATGTATGCTGACGTATATGTGTATGTAAGTGTACGTAAATTTACGCGTTTTTATGTACAGGTATATTATATATGTATGAGGAAGGATCGACATGTTTAAACCAAGGTTTGAAAACTCGGTTTCGGTCATTTGAAAATTTACGAGTTTCGGTCGGTTTCGCCGGTTTCGGCTTCGGTTCTGAAATCAAACTTTTAGCATATGTATTAATATTCAGGCTCATACCAATTCTTAGCAGCTTAAAAAGTAACCCAAAGCCCATCCCCAAGTCAAGCCCATACAAATAATAACCCTAATTAGCAAACAGCAGCCACATCACGCAGCCACAAAACAGGGAAAAAAATAAAAAAGCCAAATACGAAGCGGGAGAAGGCAGGAAAAAAAAAACTTCCGCTGCGAGACCGAATACGAAGATCGAACAGCCTGCTATGCTCGAATTAGGGTTTCCCTGTGCTGGAATTTAATGTTCTTGACGTTGCTGAGATCGAACAATATGTCGAATTGGGGGATTTCGCTTGAATAGGGTTTTCCTTTTTCAATTAATCTATGTTTTGTGTTTTTTCTTCCGGTTCTTTTTCTTCTTCTGAATTCGCTATTTTTTTTTACTGCTGCTCGATTTAGGCTTTTTTTTTAATCTTGTAGAACCGGAACGAGATTTTGCCAGCGTTCTGTCCCGGTGAGTGTCGGGATCGGGACGAGATGGACGAGATCTCGCTGTTTCGGACGAAATTTCAAACCATGGTTTAAACTTAAAATACATTGAAGTCCCTAAAACAAAATCTCCTACCACTTCTGTCAAAATTTTCAAATGTGCTGTAGATATGATATTATTACGAGCAAGATCATCCTCACAAATTTTGTATCACTTCAAAGCTACTAAGCTATTTTAAAATAGCAAAATCAGTATGATTAATTTCCTTTTTTTTTTAACCATCAACCTACAGTTTTGAATAAAGGCAAAAAGTTTCAAATGTTCCAAAATTTTGTGAAGGTGACATAAATAGCAAACAGACCACATAAATCACCAAGAAAAAAAAAGGAACCAAAATTCTAAGCACCAAAACGAAGGAGTGATTTTATGGGGTAAATAAGAAGAAAATTAAGATATCATGTCTTTAATAATAGTTGTAAAACATTTGATATCATATTTTTGTGTGAAACTAAAAAGTATTTAAAATATACCCATCAAAAGAACATTGCCCTGGTTACCAGTGAAAATAATATTAGCTTTGCATGTCATAATTTATTTTAATCTCATACATAAATTTACTAATTAAGTGCTGCATGCACTGTGCGCATTGTTTAAAGCATGAAATATGAACAAAAAGGCCACATTAACAAATCTCTAATGCAAGTATGTGGACAGTAAATAAATATATCAGCAAGAAATGTCATAAACATATCGTGTAAGTAGGCGTAAGTGTTCCTTCGTACATAGGTTCTAAGTGCCCAATGTTATGTAACGACGGTCGGAACAAAGCCCTCTTCCTTGCACGCATATGAGCTGACACACAACTCTCAATCCCTGTTGTTACGTGTCTACCAACTCATATTTGTATACAATTCCTTCAATATATTCCGTGATGTGGGACAATTGTATCCAAACCACCATTCCTCCTTAACAACACGCGAGACAATCCTAACAGTCTCCGCCTTGACTCGCATCCTACGAGTATCTTTTGAGAGCACTTCCTTGCCTGCATGGCCCAGTCTGTAACCTTCGGCTCTGATACCACTGTTATGTAACGACGGTCGGAAAAAAGCCCCCTTCCTTACACGCATATGAGCTGGCACACAACTCCCATATAACAAAAGGAATCTCTGTTGTTACGTGCCTACCAGCTCATATTTGTACACAATTCCTTCAATATATTCCGTGATGTGGGACAATTGTTTCCAAACCATCATTCTTCCTTAACAACATGCGAGACAATCCTAACACCCAAAGCCTTGAAAATCATTTATAATTAAGCAAATAATATAGGTGCCTCTATATTGGGTTTTGTCAGCATGATGCCTAATTTTTATAGTTGGTTTCATCAGCATGATTCCTACTTTGAATTTTTCTTACCATTATGCTATGTCAACAAAAAATTCAATTTAATCATCATAACTTCTTCTCTATACATTCTGTGCACATTTCTTTTTGTAATCTTCATTCCGAACTGATTTCCTCACCCACAACCATGTCTCCTGTACATTCGTATCCGCGGTTCTTCTATCTTTATTTCATCAGCTAAAATAAAGCAGCTTTTAACCATTAAACTTTGAAACAGATTATCATTGTATAAACATATTTCTCAAATTACATGTACTAGAAGATCTAAAGTCACGAATTGAAGCTTGGACAAAATTTTCATAAACCTCCTAGTTTTAATCTTGGTATATGCCATGAGCTAAGAATAAACATTTACCTCATTTAGAGATGTGTAAAATAATCCCTCTTGTTAAATTCTCGAATAAAATATATAGGTCTCCTTCATTTATCTACAAAATCAAAATTCTATCATCATACATGGCATTCCTTCTTATTCATCGTCCATTTATCAAAATCAAAATTTAAATGAAAGGGAAAGAAATGCAACTTAATAAAAAAATGGTCTGATCAAAATCAAGACATGAGCAACAAAAATGGTGGCCTACCTGATTCTTTAAGTGAGCACTGAGAAATTAGCAGTAGCTGCACTTTTCTTTCTCTTTGTCATTTCATAATATCGTCGGTCATATATCTTAGAGCCAAAAGGCTGTATGCATGAACTACTACTAATTCAGCTCCTAGTCTTAGTTCTACAAAATACGATCCCTCTACTACTAAATGTGCTCTCGATCCTTCCACGTTGAGCTCGGTGCTAATCACAATCTTCCACTCTAAGAAAAACAAAGAAGCCCAGAACATTAAATATGCTATTTGTATATGCGAATTAACATATGGAAAACATGTTTAATTTATTCTAGAATGCAACCATGGATTCCATGTAGGGTGCATCGACATGTACTTAAGTTCGAACAACACGTGCCTATCATGTAGAAATTATGTTGATTAAAAGGGAGCTGACAACGAACAGAACTATCATTGCTCAACTGCAAAATAACAAAGCCTATGAAAAAATTGATTTTTAATTTGAGAACTACGTCGAAAACTCAAGATACAATGAAAGATAAAGCTATGATTTCTAATAGCTAGCTATTTTCAAACTTAAATCTCTCAATGGTTATCCACTAAATTTAGGAACAACAATTGAGAATTCTGATTTCCCACGATAGATAAATAGGTATTAGATCAAATAAGGAACAAGAAAATAGTTCAAAACTACTAAAGGTATTATGTTTTTAAGAAAAATAAGAGGAATGATGGATGGCTGAGCCTGAGAATGCCAATTCAAATATTCTACTTGTTTAGTACCAGATGCGTGGTCCAAAGATGAGCAGATTAGCATCTACTATGTAATACTTTACCGCGTCTCCCGAACAATTAGAATTTAGCATCTCATGTGTATATGTATTGTTCAAATTACAACCACTACAAATTCCAAGATCATGTTTCATTGTCTACCAAGCTGATACCTAAGTGCAAAAAACCAAGTGAAGTTTTTCTACAATAATCTAAAATTTGGTTTGCCAACAACAAAATAAATTCCCATAGCAGTACAAATAACAAAATGTATTCATCCTTAGTAACAATATTCATATAACATCCTTTTCTTACATTTACAGTGTGGTACGATAATTACTTACAAAACTATCAGTGGATCATACAACCATATAAGATATGTGAATCAGAGAGTTAGCAAAAGTGTTTCATAACATGTTAACATATCAAATATGAAATTCCAATGCAATACAAGGAAAAATTTCCAATAAAGAACAAAAAAGTTGGTCAGATTTGAGCAGCGATGATAGAAAAATGTATTGTGTTAATTTATGGAGCATGATAATGCACATAACACGAACAACCAGCTATACACGCACCCCCAATACACACACAAATACATACCCCATAGTTATCAGAAGAAGAAAAAGAGTGGCATGATATAATATTCTCCATTTTACAAGAATCCAAACCTTTAGCCCAAAGTGGAGAGCTTTTCAATGAAGGCGAAGATTCAATGCAAACATCCAGATCCAGCCATTCTCTAAACTTGTCAGTACTAGGCTTTAACAATGCAGGCAAACTAAGAAATACATTATGATCTTTGCATATAAATTCCACTTCTTTATTCTCTTCTTGGAATGAAACGGCCATCTTGCTGTCGCGGCCATGGCCATAGTTTTCTTGAACTTCTGGAAACTAATAACAGGTAAGTGTTATGCAAAATTGCGCCTTTGCAGAAGAACAATAAGCAAGATCTAGATTTGCCAATTGAACACCAATGTAATCTGATAGCAATTATTCTATTACATCAATAAAATAGTAAATAACTATAGCAGAGAAATAAAGAGACACACAATATTTATACTGGTTCCACTATCATCATAGTGTACGTCCAGTCTAACAGAGAGACATTTTATTCCACATGAGAGAATTACAAGAGATTACAAAATAAGAGTTTACATATCCAAACCTCAATCAGGTTTAATAGGAAGAGACACCATTGGGGATCACTGGCTACAGGCCAGGATAAGTTTACACTAAAGTCTACCCCTCAATATATAGCCAGTGCAAATCTATGTGAGTCATCAATTAAATTACCAACATATGGTAATAATATAATGGAGGCAAATTACCATAACAACAAATGTGCAAACATAGGAAATAAATCAATCTGTTTCTTTAGCATAGATGGAAGAAATTAATCCCTTCATTTATTTTTCTACCACCTCATCAAATGCAATTAATGCATTCCCATTATAAAAATATTTACTTTCCATTCTTTGCAAATTTGTTCCAATCAATTTGTGATTTTGTTTCACCAAATTTAACACTCCACCTTAATGCAAAATCACATATCTGCAACACCCCATCTCGAATCAAATTCTCTTCACATCATAAAACTCTTCAACAAAACCCCACAACGAGATACACCAAAAAATGAATATTTACCAAATGGGTTCCAGCAAAGCCACCCTCCATCACACAATTGCTAACGAGCTCAGACTACGTCCCCGCCCGCCAACAAATGTTGCAAATATCCAAAATAACAAAGAAGACAGACACCAAAGTAATCTCAACACCACCAAGGCTAAAAAATCATTCTCTCAATTAAAACCATTACAAACAAAAACTCACCGCCTACCAAAGATGCATCTTCCCCTCGAGATGCACCACACAACACTAACGGTCTAAAAGTGCTTGTAATACCACAAGAATCTCCACCTTGTGGATTTTCTACATCGACACCCGTCTATCACTTGATCTGAGCTCCTTCCTCGATCACTCTAGATCCCTCAAGCATCATCAATGTGAAGAACCCTGTCTAAACCACAATGATCTCTGCCTCGACACCCGCTTATCACTTGATCTGAGCTCCTTTCCTAATCATCTTGGATCCCTCGAGCATCATCAACATGAAGACCCCTGTCAGAAACATGATCAAAACTTCCCAAATCCAATAGCCCCCTCAACACGGTAAACTCCATATCATGTCAAAGTTCCTAGATTGGAACACTCTTCACTCTCAACATAATCTCCTCCACCAAAGTCTCCTTTTCTCCAAAATAATAATAGCATAATCACCACTGAATCTACCAACCTTTGTAGAAATAATTGATGCACAATTTAAAACAAATCGTCTCGGTCTGATACCAATCTGTTATGAAAATTGCGCCTTTGTGGAAGAACAATAAGCAGGATCTAGATTTGCCAATTGAACACCAATCTAATCTGATAGCAATTATTTTATTACATCAACAAAATAGTAAATAACTATAGCAGAGAAATAAAGAGACACACAATATTTATACTGGTTCCACTATCATCATAGTGTACGTCCAGTCCAACAGAGAGAGATTTTATTCCACAAGAGAGAATTACAAGAGATTACAAAATAAGAGTTTACATATCCAAACCTCAATCAGGTTTAACAGGAAGAGACACCATTGGGGATCACTGGCTCTAGGCCAGGATAGGTTTACACTAAAGTGTACCCCTCAGTATATAGCCAGTGCAAATATATGTGAGTCATCAATTAAATTACCAACATATGGAATAATATAATGGAGGCAAATTACCATAACAACAAATGTGCAAACATAGGAAATAAATCAATCCGTTTCTTTAGCATAGATGGAAGAAATTAACCCTTCATTTATTTCTCTACAACCTCATCAAATGCAATTAATGCATTCCCATTATAAAAATATTTACTTTCCATTCTTTGCAAATATGTTCCAATCAATTTGTGATTTTGTATCACCAAATTTAACAGTAAGAACTAAAGCTACAGCTAACAAACTAAGGCTATGAAAGCTACAGGAAATTGTAAACTAATGTAACTAACTAAGGTACTAAAAGTAACTACTTGAAATGGAAATAACAGCTACAAAGTAGGATAGAATTTCTCTAGAATTTGATCACTATTCATCCATACAGAAGTGACCTGATGTGCACTTATTTATACATGGCTGAACACTGCTGCTAACAAGCCAAAGCATCTCAATACAAACAGACCCAAGTACAAATCAAAAAGAGCAAGTGTACATGAAAAAACAAGCACGCTGAATACAAACTGACACACTCCTCTACCGACTTCCACTGGCCATGGATCATCACAGCGTTGATTTTGATAGCCTCCAGACCTCGACCAGCAGCTTGCCTGATGACTGGACCTATTCTTATCATCTCTAGCGAAATTGGTGGTGGTAACAGATATCTTTTTCAGTTTCAACACAGAAGGCATAAAATTTCTTGCAAATTAACGTTGCAATGGGGTTTTGATTGTTACGGCTCCTCCCCTCTTCAAAAACGACCTTGTCCCCAAGGTCGAGCAATGGCAAAGGGGGTGGCCATGGTGGCTTATACGGGTTCTCATAGAAAATGATTGCCTTGGTAGCAAAGAAAGTCCCATTGCCTTCATTAATGCAGACTGTGTTAGCAGCCTCAATCATCAAGCAACATTTGCTTACATCCTTCATGGTATCGCCTGATCTCATCATAATCCTGTCATCTAATTTGTGAATAGTCCTTACTGGTTGAGTAAATTCGTCCTGTGAATTATCGGCAAGTGTCTTCTCAGCCACTTCAAAGATTGTATTTTCTGGTGCACATTCTTGAAAACCGCTTGCGAAATATTCATCATTTTCAACAATAAACAGTGCAACGCCTGATGGTATTTTCCCTTCCACATTTTTTTCTTCACACTCAATGTCAGCATTATTATACAAATCAGTTGCTTCTTCAAAACAAGGTGAATCGTCAAAGCACCCTTGTTCAACAATAGCTTTTTCAATTTTTAATTCACAACCAGATATATCATGAACCCCATTATTTTTCGAATGCCTTTCTTCCTGTAATGATTCATTGCTGGCCAACGCTTCTAACTTGGAATCTTCAGGGTTTGCACCAGAATTGACACTAGTTTTATGAGAGTTTTTAGCATGCTGGGAAAAATTTTTGGTGGTAGGCACAACAACACAGCAACTCTTTATTAGTTCATGCAAGAAAATAGCGATGAGCCCAAATTCATTTTGCTCCGAATCAAAACCCGTAGGATATCGTTTTGTCAATTCAAGACAAATTCCCCAAACTTTGTGAGGAAGCTTGGCGAGTCTCTCTTTCTCCATCGTTGAAAATTTCGCTGCTAGCGATCTATCTTGAAGGGAAGTAATACCCACAGCGATCTTTTTGTTAATAGATTTAATCGCCATCATTGTCTCGTTCAACTCCATGGATTCTAAGCATTCAATCGAATGCTCCAAATCCAATATCAATCCTGATGCTGATTTGATATTGTTTGCAGCAGTTTCTTGTCTTGGAGAAGAGTTGCTCGAACTATTCGGTGGCACTTGTGGGTGTTCTAGAGGAAGACCTTGGAGTTTCCGATGAGTTCTTGATGGATTTGTAGCCGCTTTTGAAGGCGGTGGAGCTTCTTGGCTGTGGATATCATTTCTTGGTGAATGTATAACATTTTTTGGAGGTGCTAGCTGTTCTCTGTAACAAGGCAGCAAATTTTGTGTGTAATGATGTCCAGTTGGTGGGTTTTGTATGGTGGTTGGAAACGCCATTTGAATTGGATAAGCACCACTTGGATTTTCTTAAACATATGTAGTGGTTCTTGGAGCAAAAAAGGGGACAATGGATTGTGGCAAGGTGGTTCTTGCTGCATTTTTTCAGTTCTTGGATTGGGAGGAGAATATGCTGGCGTAGTGGAGGCAGTGTAAAGGTTGGATGAGTAGTAATCTTGGCAAAACACAGGCGATGGCTGTTGAGATACAACAGCGGTGTTTTCCTTTTGCCTTGTCCAAGTTGCATCTTGATATGGGTGGTAATAGTTGGTGGTGAGGGTAGGATTTGATGGTGGACACGCTGGCATAGGGGGTACTGAGTATGGATAATGAACATATGGATTTTGATAGTGTTTTGGCGGTGGTGAAGGATATAGAGGCTGATTTCGGGTATCCTCTTTCTTGAACAGAGGTGGTGCTATGACTGAACTGCCTTTGCTTGGCCCAAGGATCATATGAAGACCAAAATTGGACGAAGTGAGGATCGGACTGGTTGTCGGAGGTTAACCCAGTCATCGGCTCCGATACCAATTGATATGGATAATAAGCATATGGATCTTGATAGTGTTTTGTCGGTGGGGGTGGATGTAGAGGTTGATTCACATGAAGTGGTGGTCGAGATGCATAGCTGAAGTGAGGATCAGACTGGTTGTCGAAGGTTAACCCAGTCAAAGGCTCTGATACCAATTGATACGGCCATCTTGCTGTCGCGGCCATGGCCATAGTTTTCTTGAACTTCGGGAAACTAATTACTGGTAAGAACTAAAGCTACAGCTAACAAACTAAGGCTATGAAAGCTACAGGAAATTATAAACTAATGTAACTAACTAAGGTACTAAAAGTAACTACTTGAAATGGAAATAACAGCTACAAACTAGGATAGAATTTCTCTAGAATTTGATCACTTTTCATCCATACAGAAGTGACCTGATGTGCATTTATTTATACATGGTTGAACACTGCTGCTAATGGGCCAAAGCACCTCAATACAAACAGACCCAAGTACAAATCAAAAAGAGCAAGTGTACATGAAAAAACATGCACGCTGAATACAAACTGACACACTCCTCCACTGACTTCCACTGGCCATGGATCATCACAGCGTTGATTCTGATAGCCTCCAGACCTCGACCAGCAGCTTGCCTGATGACTGGACCTGTTATGATCATCTCTGGCGAAATTGGTGGTGGCAACAGATATCCTTTTTCAGTTTCAACACAGTAGGCATAAAATTTCTTGCTAATTAACGTTGCAATGGGGTTTTGGTTGTTACACGGAATTGTATGGAAAGTACTGAGGAAATTTCTCCACCTCTTCCAACTCTTTCCTCGTATCTTCCACCAAAAACCCTAATTTCACCCCCAAAATTGTCCTTCAAGCTACAACATAACAAAGGCCAGAAATTTCTAAGCATAGTTCTTCCGTATTTGTTGGAAAAGTCATGGTTTTGGAAAAAATATATCCATGGAATCAGCTTCTCTTCCACAGAGCGGCATAACAAGTAACAGTATTTCGAAATCTCAGTAAATCCAAGCATTTGTAGGAAGTATAATATCGGCCTTAGTTGAGACGCGACGTCGGAGAGAAGAAGGCGTAAGCGTCATTGGATGGCGTGGCAGAAGTGACAATGGCCTATCGCGGGCCTAGCGAGGGAAGCAGGTGACGACGGAGGTTAAGATTTTGGTGTCGGTGGTGGGGAGCTGGCGGTGCATGGACATGATGCGGCGGAGATCAAGAGTGGTGAGGTTCAAGGAGATGTAACAACCTGTATTTTTAATAACCTGTTAAGATATAAATTGAGGCAGAATTTAATTTAAAAATCTGAATCAAGGGGAAACGGGCTGTGCCATTGCGTTCGTCTCGGAAAAATACGCGAAATAGAGTCCGAGTTTTCGAAAATCGGAGTCCGTATGACCCAGTTAAGGCCCATTGAAGTTTTCAGAAATTTCCATATTAAAAACAGATTTAAATTTTAAGTTAAAAACAAGGGTTAGGGCACAACTGGCGTCAGCGGGAAAACTCCCGCCAAGACCCCCAAGTCGACAGGCATGTCGACAGGGGTCTAAGGGTGTCGACTGCCCTGTCGACAGCCCTGTCGACACGGGGTGGCCGGGCAGTTTTGCCTGGCGCACCATTTCTGATCTGGGCTTGGTTGTGTGGCTTGGTTCTGGAGAATTCCGAAATCTGATGGACCTAATTCAAGTAAGGGTTAATCCTAAGGCTAATATCACTCTAATCTTCTACAAGTATGACCCTAATCCTACCCTAAAACCCCATTATTCATTCTAGCAACCAAACTATGTCAAATTGATTTCTCAAATGGCCTCCACTTAAAAACCCTAGCCTCCACCCTCTTCATAAATCATTCCTATGAAGATTATGATGTTCATACAAGCATTTCTAAGTTGTATGAATGATCATTAGCTTGCATACACCATCAAGTTGCAAGTTTTATTTGCTAAGCTAGAGTTTTTGGGATTTTTGTTAAGGGTGTTTCTTATTGGAGCTTTGTTTTGGGTTTTTATGCTTGCATAAAGGGCTTCTCAATCTTTACTTGTAGATTTGTGTCTTCATAATATTTGTAAGCCCTCTTACCTTCATTTTAGAAACTCTAAAGTTAATATGTGATGAAAGTTGGGATTTATGCATGTTTAATAAGTTATGCATGCTTATGCGAGTTCACTATGCCATGTTACACATGTTTAACAAGTTATGCATGCTTATGCGAGTTCACTATGCCATGTTACACATGTTTGATAAGTTATGCATGTTTATGCAAGTTCACTATGCCATGATTTGCAAGTTTAACAAGTTATGCATGTTTATGCAAGTTCACTATGCCATGATTTGCAAGTTTAACAAGTTATGCATGTTTATGCAAGTTCACTATGCCATGATTTGCAAGTTTAACAAGTTATGCATGTTTATGCAAGTTCACTATGCCATGATTTGCAAGTTTAACAAGTTATGAATGTTTATGCAAGTTCACTATGCTAAGTTATGCAAGTCCAACATGTTATGCATGTTTATTATGATATGTAAGATTCATCATGTATGTTGTGCCAAGTTCCCTCTTTCTATCCTTTATGCGTTATGAAGAATATGTAAGCGATAGAATGACGTTGGGGGGTTTGGGTAAAACTTAAAATACATGTAAATATAAGATTGGGAATTTACCTATTAAGTTAGGTCTACCCCTTGGGAATTTACCTATTAAGTTAGGTCTACCCAAGTATTTGTTAAACTTGTAATTATGTTTTGAAAATAAAGTGGACATGACACTTAGAAAACATAAGTGTGGCCAACTCGAGGTTGGGTTGAGTTTGTAGCGTAATTCTACCCGGAACCTACCGGCTTAACTAGTGGCTACAAACAATAGGATCCAATGTGAGAAGTTGGTCATGTGGTGCCAAGACCCGAGGTTAGACCAAGTTGTGGTGTAAATCTACCCGGAAACCACCGGCTTAACTAGGTAACCGCAACAAAGTCTAATGTGAGAGGTTAAGGCACAATTAAATTAATTAATGCCTCATGATTAGGGTTAAGTCATGGCCCACTAATACTTAACCAATTTTGGGGATACGAGGGATTAAATGGGGTTAAGTGGTGAACTGTTGGTTACACTTAACTAATTTAATCCATGATTAGTGAGGGGTTAAACCACACTTAACCCTCTTAGAAAACCCTAGCAACGTGGTATGTTCCAGCAGTAATCCCAGTTTGGTATCATTCACAACCCTAGAGGCTAGGCTAGGGCGGGGCACGATTACTGGACTGATGTAAGCGACTAAAGCGACGGCTGAGTGGTACAGCGGTGCGGGTCCAGGCGGGCTACGGACGTGCACGTAGTCCGGTGTTGGACAAACTCGAGGCACGGGTACCAGTAGGTTTAGACTGTGCATTATTGCTTAGGTGTCTGGGGTTGACACCCGAGGGCTTGATACACCCGAAGGTGGACCCAGCACAGTCTGACTACAACCATATGTGGGCCGTATGGACACCAACACTTGACGTGTTAGGTTTATAGGGAGCCGATCGACTAGACCGTTGGGCTGGACCTTGTATTAAGGTCACCTCATGTTATTGGGCCAAAGTTTGGGCTGAGGGATCAATACCTGTTATGTTAGTTTGCTAGTACACTGTGGTGCAAAGCTTAATCTTCTTTATGTGATGACACCTTTATCTATTGCCAGTATGTTCATCTCAGTTTCCATCATGATGCTAACTTTATTAGTTTATAGACTGATCGTAGTAGGGCTTACCAGTCTTTTTGACTGACCTGTTTTCTTTCGCTTCTTTTCTTCTGTTTCCCCCCCCCCCCCCAGGTTCTCAGGGAGGGAATAGTGGTTCTTAGCTTGGATCGCTTGCTTGTTTGCTGGATAGCTCATGCATGTCTGGACATTGAGCTCGCTATGGTTTATCATCTTTATTTTGGGGATAGCACTATGTATTTCAGTATTTCTGTTTATGATGTACTAGACATGTTTATTTTGGCAGTTGACTTTATGATGTACTAGACTTGTTTTGAGATGGTTTGAGATATTCCGCTGTTTATTCTCACTTACTCTGTTTTACATATATATTTATGTTCTTGTTCTGCCTTGATATATCATTATGCATGCTTACCCAGTTCTAACGCCCCCCAGAAGCTAGTGCCCCGAAAGAGTGACCCTAGCGGAGGTGGGGTGTTACAAATTTGGTATCAGAGCATATGGTTTACAAGAAAGAACAAAAAAATTTTAAAAGACTTTTGAAAAACTATTTTCAAAACAAGTATAAAGTATTTTCCAAGTCTAGTATTTTAAAAGGCTATTCCCCAAAAAGCCATTAGCGTTATCCTTCGTTCCCTTGACCTAATCTTATCTTATCTTTCGTTTCAGTATGGCTGAGAATCTTGCCATCCCGGATGGAGTAAACGTACCACTCTGGTATAGGAGACTTCTAGAAGCTAGGGCGGTAGCTGGCCCCGCAAACCCTACTCCCACTCCTCCTCCTGTAGTTGAGAATCCTCCCCCTAATGTCCCTCCTCCGGTGGTTCCTGTTCCTCCTCCTCCAGTTGCTGAGGCTCCTCTTCCTCCTCCTCCCCCTCAGCATCCTCAGGTTGAGTTCACGAAGGTTTGTAAAGACTTCAAGGCGATGGGAGGCAAGAATTTCCTAGGCACGGAATCTTTTGTTGAAGCTAGGAATTGGCTGAAAGACACTGAGGACTTGTTTGCTATCTTTAGGATTGATGACGAGAGGAAGATCTTATTGACAGTGTGGCTTTTGAAGGACGAAGCAGCCTATTGGTGGGAGGTCACCAATGGGACGAGGCCCGTCGAGACTTGGGCCGATTTGAGGGCTAGATTTGTGGCCAAGTTTCTATCTTCTGCTGAGGTGAATTTACAGATGGAGAAGTTCATTGCATTAAAGCAAGGTGATATGTCTGTCAAGGAGTATGTGAACAAGTTTAATCAGCTGGCCCGTTTTGGTTTGGATATGGTGAACACTCCTGAGAAGAAGGCTCTTCGATTTGCTAGAGGGTTGAATGAGCCGCTGCAGGGTTTGGCGATGTCACATATTCCGCATGGGGCTACTTTTGAGAGTTTGGTCGATATGGCTCTACTTCAGGGAGATGGAAAGAAAGAGGTCAAGTCGAGTGATACTCAAGCAAAGAAGACTGATTCTCAGGGTAAAGGCAATCAAGGTGGTCAAAGCAGTCAGGGGAATCAGAGCAAGAACAAGAAGGGGAACAACAACAAAGGCAAGGGAAAGTGCAATTACTGTGGTGCGCCTGGACACTTTGCTAAGGATTGTAGGAAGAAGAAAAAGAAGCTTAGTGGTGGATGTTTTTCCTGTGGTGAGACTGGACACTTCAGCAAGGAATGCCCGAAGAAGAAAGGGCAGGGTCAGACTCAGCGTGCTGGACCTTCAGGAGGGCAAGTTCATGCTCTCAATACCGCTCCAGTTCCCGATCGAGGTAGTGTTTCTGTTGAGAACCTTGTTTATGTTTCCGATCTTCCAGTTCGTACCTTGTTTGATTCTGGTGCATCACATAGCTTTATTTCATCTGATCTTGTTGATAGTTTGCACCTTAGTACTAGCTTAGTGGATGATCCCGTTTGTGTTTCGAATCCCATTGGGGGTTCTGCTCATCTATCTATGATATGTGAGGATCTGAGGATCTCTATACTCAGTGTAGAGTTCTTGTGTAGTGCGTATGTTCTTGGTTTCAGGGGATACGGATTGATTTTGGGCATGGATTGGCTGTCTAGACATGGAGCCATTCTTGATTGTGAGCATAGGGTTGTGAGGCTTGTGACTCGCCTTGGCAACACCTTAGAGATTTCATGCAATCCGAAGGATCCCGTCATGTTGTGCTATCTTGAAGCTCTCGACTCGTCAGAGGAAACCCTTCAGTCTGTAAGGGTGGTCCGAGATTATCCAGATGTTTTTGAAGAAGTTAAGGGGTTGCCCCTTAAACGAGAGATTGATTTTCGCATTTATCTGGTGGATAATGCTAAGCCTGTTTCTTTGCCCGTTCGGCACATGGCTCCGCGTGAGAGACGGGAGCTCAGCAAGCAAGTAAAGGAGTTGCTTGAGAAGAACTTCATCAGACGAAGTATATCCAAATGGGGAGCGCCTGTGGTGTTTGCTACTAAGGCAGATGGTTCTCTTCGACTTTGTGTGGACTATAGAGAGTTGAATAAGCTGACTAAGAAGAACAGACACCCATTACCGAGGATTGATGATCTTTTTGACCAGCTTGTTGGTGCTTCTGTTTTCTCTCAGCTTGATCTTGCTACTGGATTTCATCAGCTCAGAGTGGCTGAAGATAGTATAGACAAGACTGCATTCAGAACTCCAGATGGATTCTTTGAATGGCTTGTTATGCCGTTCGGTTTGACGAATGCACCCGCGTATTTCATTGACTTGGTGAGTAGGGTGTTTCGAGAGTTCTTGAACAAGTTTGTCGTGGTCTTTGTGGATGATATTCTGATCTTCTCTAAGGATGAAGAAGAGCACGCGAGGCATCTTGTAGAGGTGATGGATATGCTTAGAGCGCATCAGTTAAAGGCCAAGTTCTCCAAGTGTCACTTTTGGAGAAGGGAAGTTCGGTTCCTTGGGCATATAGTATCTAAGCAAGGCTTGGCGGTGGATCCCGCTAAAGTAGTTGCTGTGCAGGATTGGAAGACTCCAAGGAATGCAACCGAAGTGAGAAGTTTTCTAGGTCTTGCAGGTTTTTACCGGAAGTTCATCAAGGACTTCGCGAAGATATCCGCTCCTCTTACTAAGTTGACGAATAAGAACTTAGTTTTTGCTTGGGATATGGACTGTGAGCTTGCTTTTCAGAGACTCAAGAGAGCCCTTACCTCAGCACCAGTTCTAGCTTTACCCGATGGTGGTAAGATGTTTACCGTGTACACTGATGCTTATGGCACGGGATTGGGCGCCGTTCTGATGCAAGAAGGCAGAGTTATATGTTTTGGTGGTAGGCAACTTAAGGTGCATGAGAAGAATTATCCCACTCATGATCTAGAGCTGGCAGCGATAGTATATGCACTCAAGGCTTGGCGTCATTATCTTCTGGGAGAGAGATTTGAGCTGTATACTGATCATAAGTCTTTGAAGTATCTCTTTTCGCAGAAGGATCTGAACTTGAGGCAGCAAAGGTGGATGGAATTCTTGGCGTCCTACGATTTTGATATAGCCTATACCCCTGGCAAGGGGAATGTTGTAGCGGATGCGTTGAGTAGAAAAAGGTTGACACTAAGTCCTCTATTTGTTGAGATGAAGAATTTAGAGTTCTTGGCAACCTTTGATTTCTCTTTGGCAGTTGAGTCGATGACCGGTTCTTTAGCATCTCTTGAGCTCAGGCCTACCCTTCTGGATCAAGTTGGGGCTTCGCAGAAGGAAGACCCTCAGATAATTGAGATTATGGATAAGCTGATTCGAGGGGAGACATCTAGTCACCTTGCTCGATATTCTATAGATGATAAGGGTTGGCTGAGGAGAGACGGAAGGCTTTGTGTTCCGATGGTGGAAGACTTGGTGAGGAAAGTTCTTGATGAAGCACATCGCTCCAAGTTGACTATACATCCGGGTGGAGATCAGATGTATAAGGATATGAAGCGCATTTTCTTCTGGCCTGGAATGAAGAAGGATGTGGCAGAGTTTGTCTCTAGATGTGTTGTTTGTCAGAGAGTAAAAGCTGAGTCGAAGAAGCCCGGTGGGCTATTGCATCCTCTAGAGGTCCCGCTATGGAAGTGGGAGAGTATTTCTATGGACTTTGTTGACGGATTGCCAAGGTCAAGAAAAGGGAATACAAGCATATGGGTCATTGTGGATAGACTTACGAAGAGTGCTCATTTCATTCCAGTGAAGAGCAAAAGGACCGCATCTGGACTAGCATCAGTATATCTTCGTGAGATAGTATGACTACATGGAGTCCCTTCTAGCATAGTCAGTGACCGAGACCCCATCTTTACTAGTCAGTTCTGGAACAGTTTGCAGGAAGCTATGGGCACGAGGTTGAACCGGAGTACGGCTTATCACCCACAAACAGACGGTCAGACAGAAAGGGTGAATAGGGTACTTGAGGACTTGTTGAGGCTTTGCATTCTGGATTTTGGTGGTACTTGGGAAGACCATCTTCCTCTTGTGGAATTTGCTTATAATAACAGTTATCAGGCGAGCATTGGGATGGCACCATTTGAGGCTTTATATGGGAGACCGTGCAAGTCACCTACATGTTGGTGGGAGACTACGGATAAGCTTATACTTGGACCTGACATGATTAGAGATACATCCGAGAAGGTCGAGTTGATTAGAAGACGGATGAAGGCGGCTCAAGACAGACAGAAATCTTATGCTGATAGGCGAAGGACTGATTTGGAGTTTGATGTTGGGGATATGGTTTTCGTGAAGGTTTCTCCTTTGCGGAATGTGGTTCGGTTTGGAGCAGTAGGAAAGTTAGCACCAAGGTTTGTTGGACCGTTTCCAGTTGTAGAGAGGATCGGGCAGATGGCCTATAGAGTGGAATTGCCCGAGAAGCTAGCTGGAGTGCATAATGTTTTTCATGTTTCGCATCTCCGGAAGTGTTTGCATAAGTCAGCAGAGGTGGTTGAGCCAAGTGTTCTAGAAGATGTGGAAGTAGAGAAAGAAGCTACCTTGAGGAGAGCTCCGATTCGTATCTTGGGGACAGAGATCAAGAAGCTAAGGAATCGTGAGGTCAAGTTGGTGAAGGTTCAATGGGGTGAAGCCGAGGAAGACGCAACTTGGGAAACTGAAGAGAAGATGCGTAGGCTTTATCCATTCCTTTTTGAGGGTACACTCTCAATCTCTTTATCTTTCCATGTCTATCTAGTTTATCTAGTTCATCGTGTCTATCTTATCATGAGAACCTTAGGTAGAATCCTTTGGATGAAACATGTGTTTGAGACATGTTATGTTTGATGGTTGCAAGTGGTTGCAAGTGTTTGCAAGTGGTTACTCGTGGATGCATGATACACATTAGGCACTAGATCGACTCACACACTCCTCATATTGCATATGCATGAGTGTTTATGCTTATTCTTGGATGAAATTTGTATGCTATCACATGGATGTTGCATATGGATGTATGATTGAGCACGCATGTAGATATTATACATTATGTTAGGCATTTGCATACATATGGATACATTTCACTAACATATTTTGCATTGATCTTTGCATTAGATAAGTACATATACACACACTTTTGCATATGTTCATACAGCATTTAGAATCTTTTAAGGACAATGGTTGCTCGTGGGTGATGTTTTGAGTAGATGGATGTTGGATGGTAGGATATGTTCTTCCTAACTTGAAGATTTCGGGGACGAAATCCTTTAAGGAGGGGAGAATGTAACAACCTGTATTTTTAATAACCTGTTAAGATATAAATTGAGGCAGAATTTAATTTAAAAATCTGAATCAAGGGGAAACGGGCTGTGCCATTGCGTTCGTCTCGGAAAAATACGTGAAATAGAGTCCGAGTTTTCGAAAATCGGAGTCCGTATGACCCAGTTAAGGCCCATTGAAGTTTTCAGAAATTTCCATATTAAAAACAGATTTAAATTTTAAGTTAAAAACAAGGGTTAGGGCACAACTGGCGTCAGCGGGAAAACTCCCGCCAAGGCCCCCAAGTCGACAGGCATGTCGACAGGGGTCTAAGGGTGTCGACTGCCCTGTCGACAGCCCTGTCGACACGGGGTGGCCGGGCAGTTTTGCCTGGCGCACCATTTCTGATCTGGGCTTGGTTGTGTGGCTTGGTTCTGGAGAATTCCGAAATCTGATGGACCTAATTCAACTAAGGGTTAATCCTAAGGCTAATATCACTCTAATCTTCTATAAGTATGACCCTAATCCTACCCTAAAACCCCATTATTCATTCTAGCAACCAAACTATGTCAAATTGATTTCTCAAATGGCCTCCACTTAAAAACCCTAGCCTCCACCCTCTTCATAAATCATTCCTATGAAGATTATGATGTTCATACAAGCATTTCTAAGTTGTATGAATGATCATTAGCTTGCATACACCATCAAGTTGCAAGTTTTATTTGCTAAGCTAGAGTTTTTGGGATTTTTGTTAAGGGTGTTTCTTATTGGAGCTTTGTTTTGGGTTTTTATGCTTGCATAAAGGGCTTCTCAATCTTTACTTGTAGATTTGTGTCTTCATAATATTTGTAAGCCCTCTTACCTTCATTTTAGAAACTCTAAAGTTAATATGTGATGAAAGTTGGGATTTATGCATGTTTAATAAGTTATGCATGCTTATGCGAGTTCACTATGCCATGTTACACATGTTTAACAAGTTATGCATGCTTATGCGAGTTCACTATGCCATGTTACACATGTTTGACAAGTTATGCATGTTTATGCAAGTTCACTATGCCATGATTTGCAAGTTTAACAAGTTATGCATGTTTATGCAAGTTCACTATGCCATGATTTGCAAGTTTAACAAGTTATGCATGTTTATGCAAGTTCACTATGCCATGATTTGCAAGTTTAACAAGTTATGCATGTTTATGCAAGTTCACTATGCTAAGTTATGCAAGTCCAACATGTTATGCATGTTTATTATGATATGTAAGATTCATCATGTATGTTGTACCAAGTTCCCTCTTTCTATCCTTTATGCGTTATGACGAATATGTAAGCGATAGAATGACGTTGGGGGGTTTGGGTAAAACTTAAAATACATGTAAATATAAGATTGGGAATTTACCTATTAAGTTAGGTCTACCCCTTGGGAATTTACCTATTAAGTTAGGTCTACCCAAGTATTTGTTAAACTTGTAATTATGTTTTGAAAATAAAGTGGACATGACACTTAGAAAACATAAGTGTGGCCAACTCAAGGTTGGGTTGAGTTTGTAGCGTAATTCTACCCGGAACCTACCGGCTTAACTAGTGGCTACAAACAATAGGATTTAATGTGAGAAGTTGGTCATGTGGTGCCAAGACCCGAGGTTAGACCAAGTTGTGGTGTAAATCTATCCGGAACCCACCGGCTTAACTAGGTAACCGCAACAAAGTCTAATGTGAGAGGTTAAGGCACAATTAAATTAATTAATGCCTCATGATTAGGGTTAAGTCATGGTCCACTAATACTTAACCAATTTTGGGGATACGAGGGATTAAATGGGGTTAAGTGGTGAACTGTTGGTTACACTTAACTAATTTAATCCATGATTAGTGAGGGGTTAAACCACACTTAACCCTCTTAGAAAACCCTAGCAACGTGGTATGTTCCAGCAGTAATCCCAGTTTGGTATCATTCACAACCCTAGAGGCTAGGCTAGGGCGGGGCACGATTACTGGACTGATGTAAGCGACTAAAGCGACAGCTGAGTGGTACAGCGGTGCGGGTCCAGGCGGGCTACGGACGTGCACGTAGTCCGGTGTTGGACAAACTCGAGGCACGGGTACCAGTAGGTTTAGACTGTGCATTATTGCTTAGGTGTCTGGGGTTGACACCCGAGGGCTTGATACACCCGAAGGTGGACCCAGCACAGTCTGACTACAACCATATGTGGGCCGTATGGACACCAACACTTGGCGTGTTAGGTTTATAGGGAGCCGATCGACTAGACCGTTGGGCTGGACCTTGTATTAAGGTCACCTCATGTTATTGGGCCAAAGTTTGGGCTGAGCGATCAATACCTGTTATGTTAGTTTGCTAGTACACTGTGGTGCAAAGCTTAATCTTCTTTATGTGATGACACCTTTATCTATTGCCAGTATGTTCATCTCAGTTTCCATCATGATGCTAACTTTATTAGTTTGTAGACTGATCATAGTAGGGCTTACCAGTCTTTTTGACTGACCTGTTTTCTTTCGCTTCTTTTCTTCCGTCCCCCCCCCCAGGTTCTCAGGGAGGGAATAGTGGTGCTTAGCTTGGATCGCTTGCTTGTTTGCTGGATAGCTCATGTATGTCTGGACATTGAGCTCGCTATGGTTTATCATCTTTATTTTGGGGATAGCACTATGTATTTCAGTATTTCTGTTTATGATGTACTTGACATGTTTATTTTGGCAGTTGACTTTATGATGTACTAGACTTGTTTTGAGATGGTTTGAGATATTCCGCTGTTTATTCTCACTTACTCTGTTTTACATATATATTTATGTTCTTGTTCTGCCTTGATATATCATTATGCATGCTTACCCAGTTCTAACGCCCCGCAGAAGCTAGTGCCCCGAAAGAGTGACCCTAGCGGAGGTGGGGTGTTACAGGAGAGGATCAATTAAAATCAGGAATTTGTTTTTTAACGAGTTGGGAAAATAGATTTTTTGTTGCCAGCGAAGAAGGGGAAAGCATGCTGTTTTCCGTAAGTAACTCGACCCGAGACGGTACGCATGTTTTTTTTTTTTAATTTTGGATAAATTGATTTGGCTAGTGATAGTAAGCAAACTTCTCTAACAGTTGAATTGATTAAAGTGTCGAAAGGAAATCAACGATTAAAGAAAAAGATTAATTTCAAAATGAAAGCGCTCTCCGTGAATTCCTCCACAAACCGCATTTCGTACAAGCTCCTATTCGGGCTCTCTACCGTATATTGAAATTCGGTTTGTGCAAAATGTGGTTGGTGGAGGAATTCACAGAGGGCGCGTTCATTTTGAAATTAATCTTTTTCTTTAACCGTTGATTTCCTTTTGACATTTTAATCATTCTAATTCTTCGGACTCTCTAGAATTACCGTATATTGAATTATTAGGCAAAATAAATTGATATTAGACTTCAGATACATATTCTCAGCTAAATGTGACGGATACCCCTTCACCTCATATGAACATCTATTGTAGACTGAACCCCTTATATATATATAATAATGATGTTAACTGGTTAACTTCATATACAAGGCTTTCAAGGCATTTTGAACTTCACGGCTTAAGTGTAACCTTTCAAACATTTCGACTGCTAATGATATTAAGGTGTCCCTATCTACCATATAATATTGGCTCTATTTCTTATACTGTTATTTTCACTTCGAAGCTTGATCCACACTCCCAGTTGTTTTGTTAATCTCTTATTCCTGTTCGATGGAGAATTTTCTTATCTCGCCGATGATCTTCAGTAAAGACTTCTTCCAGCGAGGCATGCCTTTTCATTCAATTCTGATCCTCGTTTAATGGGCCTGGCCTATCAGTAAAGAAAGCTCCTTGCCTGACCCAGATTAAAGATTTTTATTTTTTCCGCAGTAGCCCAGCCAGTCCCAGCTTAGGGTCTGCCCTGCAGTTAGATCTGTAAATTTTGTACGAATGTGCGACGTTCGTTCGTGTCCGTGATCGAAATACGTTCGTTCGAGTTCATCCGATATTCATTTAAGATACGAGTTAGGGCAACAAAATTTATACGAAAAACAACCATGTTCGGTCCATATTCGTCCGAATTCGTCCGAATTCCTTTTAATCTGATATATGGTTGAGAGAAAATTTGATAAAATGTGATAAAAAAAGTCATATCCGATCAGATCCGTTCGTGTCCGAAAAACATATGTTTGTGTTCGACCGATTTTATTTAGGATACGGATTATGACAACAAAATTTGTTCGAGAAAAAATTTCGTCTGATCCATGTTTAATCCGAATTTTTTTAAAACAGAAATTAAATACATCTCTGTTTGGTTCGGTCCGACCGATTTACACCTCTGCCTACCGTACGTGCACTAGGAAGGCACCCCTTGTGCTAGCCCAGTAGTTCAGCTTTAGTTGTCAATGTCAAACACTTCTTATTGAAGCCTTTTGGAGAACTCTTGAATTCTCATTGCACACAATTTATCGTTTAATTCAGCCTCTCTACATCAGCGGTGATAAATGTTTTGTTGGATAATAACCTCTCTACATCAGCGTTAATTAAATTATTCAAACACAAACTGTCATGATTCAATAGCCAAAAAAAAAAAAGGGCGTGAATTTCCAAAGAAACAGACATGGGTATTAAACATTAAAAAGTGGCAACAAAGAGAGGTCATAGGCGAATTTTCAATGTTTCCCTATCAAAAGGATAACATTACTTTTTGTGGATTATTTAAACCATGTAAAAGGACCAATGACATTTGAATATCTTCTACGTCAAATATCACATTTCGACAAGCAGTGGAAAAGATGGAATTACTTAAAAAAGACCAAAATGTAAGAGAATGTTTGATTGAAGTGTCCACCACGTGATTGTCATCATTTTTACGAAGATTATTTGCAACAATCTTTACTAATTATGCACCGACATAAGTTAGAAAATTATGGGAAGAATTCGTTTATCATATGATTGAAAATTATCCAGGTTCAAGCACAATAAGTCGATTTTTACTTGAAAATCGACTTCTGCTTGATCTTATTGATTTATTAATGAATCATTATAAACAAATATTTGATTTTGATCTTTTGAGATCCATGACTGATATAGACGATGATTCTCTCACTTCAAAATTTGTAGATGAGCAATATTCAATTGTAATTCCTAAAAAACGACATTACATCTATCGAAAAGTTAAAAGAACATAAAAAATATGCATACATTACCATCATTAGCAAAGTTTATAATAAGGAGAACAAAACTGATTGCATAGACGTCCCTATGGGATGTGAAAGACCTTTTTATATTGAAAAATACTTGTAAAACCCAGACAAGATTGTTTAGTTGCACTTACAACGACTAGATAAGGAATAACCGTAACAATCTTATTAGGCGATCGAATGGCACATTTGCGGCTTAAGATACCACTCGATCCAACTTCTTACTCAATGTGTGCAATATCCAAACAATCTCAGTTAACTAAATTTGAGGATTTTAAATCGAATCAAGAGATGAAATGAGGTAGATTAGACAAAATTTCAAGTAAAATACACGGTTGAAAGGTGGCGGGACAATAACTCAACCAGAGACATTGATTAAGATTCTAAGAACATGTGTAATGGAACAGACTATAATGTCATTATCATATGTCAACAATTTAAAAAACAATTTATACATTCCAAAAGCTTCAAACGAGGATTTTAGATAATCATCTAAAGTTGGACCAAGAAGCATAAAGCAGGCCGTTATCCTGGAACTGAAATATTTGTTTAACAACGGGCCGCATTTAACGGGTCCCTCTCTTTAGTCGAATGAAAGGAACGACCAGATATTCATGCGGAGAAGATAGAGGCTAAAGCAGAGTCTTAATATATCAAGCTAACGTACTTTAAAACGGTAGCAATCTTATGTATGCATCACCTACTTGAACGAGAGAAGAAGCGTCCAAACTGAAAGATGGATAGGACCGCTTACTAAGCTCCTTTCATATACTTATCTAATTTGCAATTTTCATGGTGTATAAAATGATACACTTGTAGTTGTATCCCACGACCCCACACCTTACCGCAACCGAGCCCCCATGAACTAAATAAATGAACCTTTAATGCCAACTTGAACCATTTCACCATCCATACTAATCAAAGTCCATCTCTTACCGTCCCATTCACTCGTTATATACGTTTAAATAATTGCCAAGAATCACACCTAGATAAATAGATATGAGTCACCACAAATCTTCTTCCACCTGAGCGATATTGCAACGGACTCTCAACAGGAATAAAATTTAAAACATATATTCATAGGAATTTTTGAATATAGAAAATGTTATAAATTCAAATATTGTTTCAACAAAAAAAATGAAGTTTTCTTTGTGTTTCTAGTTATTTTTATTAAATTACAAATTTAATATTTTAATAAAGGATTTTGTATACACGCGATAATAACAATGTTAACTGCATATACGTTGTTTTCAACGCGTTTTCTAGTTCTGTACATGTGTAACCCTTTGCAAATTATCGTAAGGAGTCTACAATATAATATGGGCTTCATTTCTTATAGAGGCATCTTCGCTTCAAAGCGATCAAAACCAGCCCACAACTTTGATTGATTTGTAAATTACATATTCCATGTTCGATGGAGGATTTCCTTATCTTGTCGATCCTCTTCAGTAATGCCTTGTATTGCAATAATGTTTATGTGGTTCGCATATTTTTAAGGAATTATTTTCATAAATATTTATCAATTTTTTTGTATCCTAATTATGTGTATGTGGCTTAAATTTTTATTATTAAATTTCAACTATTTGTTTAAAGTTGTAAAATTTAGTTTTTTAATTAAATGATAAATTATGGAAATGCATGTTAAGTTTATTTGTTAAATATATTATCAAACATGATAATATATATGAAAGAAAATTTTGAATTAGTAAAAGAAAATATCTATCAAATCCTAATTTTAAGCAATGTTATCATTTATGAAAAAAAAAAGTAAAGCTTTTCTATTTAAATACTAATGCTTAAAAACGATATATCAAGGATAATTTTGAAGGTTTACGGTCGAAATTATGGCTTGCGTTTTCAAGTCAATTATTGATGATGATATACACAGTTGTGTAAAAATTTCCTCCTTTATGTAAACGGAGCGCCAAATTGAGATGATATCAATTTAGCTAAGAGACACCACTAGTTATAAGCAAACTTAGATGCTACTAGTTATAAGCAAACTTCGATGCTAAAGTTTTGATGACCACAACCATGTTGTTTCAAGTAATTTATTGCTGGTGTCGAACACAAACCAACTGTAAAATCGATAATAAAACTCCATCGATAGGAATAGGATGGGTACTCAAAAAGTATTAGGGTGTTTTTGAAATCAAAAACTAAAAATTCTGGAAATTTTCGATGAATCAAACGGAATAGATTAGGGGAAAAAATAAAGTAAAAAGATAGATGTAGAATTATTTGCAAGTATAGTACAAGAGTCGGTTGTCCGATCATGTGAAACATAACATGTGCTTAACATTATCATACCTTGATACTTGAAATTTTAGAATACTCCATTTAAATGTATAGTAGGTTGATAGTTACTGGAAAAATGAAAATGAAAGCAGCATTGTTGGATGCATTACCACAAAGCTTGCCACGTTACCCCCACATAACTTCAGAAAAACAGCTCTTTACTTCGTATCAAAGGAGGCTAATTCTTCTTTCTCCCCATGTGCCCACAGCTTAGATCTCTCTGATTTCGATCTTTTATAATTAAGTCCCTAACTGCAATAGTTGAAACTCAGGGGGTTGTGATTGGATGAACATACGGAAACACACGGAGGAATGTACCCTAGATTTGAAGGGGGAAATAAAAGGAAAGTATATGGTGAATTCTGGAATAGACGACGAGTCAGCAAAACATTTAATTATGGCTATGTTTATCCTGCTGTGCCACGTCACAATGACGAGTCAGCAAAACATTTAATTATGGCTATGTTTATCCTGCTGTGCCACGTCATAATGACACAACCATATTTCACTTACCCAGAATAATGTATTTTACCGTTACATTTACTAGTATATATATGTAACAACCCGTATTTCTGATAACCTTTTATAACGTAAATCGAGGCAGAATTTAATTTATAAATCTGAATCAAGGGAAACGGGCTATGCCATTGCGTTCGTCTCGGAAAAATACGCGAAATAGAGTCCGAGTTTTCGAAAATCGGAGTCTGTATGACCCGATTAAGGCCCAATGAAGTTTTCAGAAAATTTCAAGTTCAAAACAGATTTGAATTTCAAGTTCAAATTTCGAATTTCGGGCCTGGAAGGTTAGGCGGGAAATTTCCCGCCAAGCCAACCAAGTCGACAGGCCTGTCGACTTGGGAGTCGACTTGGTTGGACCCAAGTCGACAACCCTATCGACTTGGCTGTCGACTTGGTTCAGCCGGGCAGTTTTGCCTGGTGCACCATTTTGGGGTCTTGGGGCCAGATTCGGTTTTAAGGGCTGAGATTGGAATTAGGGTTTAATCCTAAGGTTGAAACTAATCCTAATCTCTATAAATAAGCCCCTAACCTAACCCTAAATCATCATTATTCATTCAAGTAACTAAACTATGGCAAAATTATTCCTCTCATGGCCTCCACTCTCTTCATAAAATTCTAAGTTATTTCTATGAGAGATTTTCCATGCATACAAGTGTTTTCAAGCTTGTATGAGTGTCATTAGCTTGCATTCAAGTCAAGTTTCCATATTTACATCATAAAGCAAGAGTTTTGATCATTTTGGCTCAAGGGTTTTTCTATTGGAGCTTGCATTTTGGGTTTATGTGATTGCATAAGGGCTTTGTCTCAATCTATATATATTTTTGTGTCTTCATAAGCATTGTAAGCCCTTTTCTACTTTCATATTTAAACTCTAAAGTTAAATGAATGATGCAAGTTTGGTTGATCATTATGATATGCAAGTTTGCCATGATATGCAAGTTTACTATGTCATGTTATGCAAGTTTGATATGTTATGATATGCAAGTTTGCCATGTTATGTTATGCAAGTTTGCCATGTTATGATATGCAAGTTGTCATGTTATGTATGCAAGTTTGGGTGGATCATTTTACTCATGTTATCATGTTATGCAAGCTTACCTTGAGTATATGAACGTAAAGCTTCAAGCTTTATGTTAAAGGTTGCATTTTGGCAACATGTAAGTTATCATATCTCTTATGATAACTTGCATGTGAGGCTAAATGCGAACTTATGCCCATTTCTACATGTCATTTATCACCATGTATCACCAATATGCTAAGTTTGGTTTTATGTATGCTTTTGAGGCCTAAAAATGTAATATGCAAGTATATGAACATATGTACATTTCATATGCCACCATGTTAAACTTGTGGCTTCAACACCTTTATGTCATGATTATGCCAAGTTCCCTCTTTCTATCCTTTATGCGCTATTGCGATATGTAAGCGATGGGATTGCGTTTGGGGTTGGGTAAACTTAAAAGACATGAAAACATAAGATTGGGAATTTACCTATTAAGTTAGGTCTACCCATTGGGAATTTACCTATTAAGTTAGGTCTACCCAAATGCTTGAAAACTTGTAATATGTTTGGTAAACATAATGGACATGACACTTAGAAAATATAAGTGTGACCAACTCGAGGTTGGGTTGAGTTTGTAGCGTAAAACTACCCGGAACCGACCGGCTTAACTAGTTGCTACAACCAATAGGACCCAATGTGAGAAGTTGGTCATGTTGCACCTTGAACCCGAGGTTAGACCAAGTTGTGGTGTAAAGCTACCCGGAACCGACCGGCTTAACTAGTAACCGCAACAAAGTCTAATGTGAGAGGTTAAGGCACATTAATTAATTAATGCCTCATGATTAGGGTTAAGTCATGGTCCACTAAATACTTAACCAATTCGGACTTGGTGGATTAATTGGGGTTAACTCGTGAACCCATCGTTACACTTAACCAAGTTAATCCATGATTAGTAAAAGGGTTAAGTTAACCTACACTTAGCCAATCTGAACTCGGTAATTTAACGGGGTTAAGTTGAACTATACTTAACCAATCCAACTCAGTAATTTGATAAGGCTGAGAACCAATTTGATACCTGGTCTGGATAAACTAACTTGATTGATAAATTAAACGAACCTGTTTTGCGGATCTGTAGGACCCACACCAAGTTAGGCAAATTTGTAAATCTGTTATCTAATCCGTTAGTCTGAAAACTGACCGTCTGAACTTTGTATGTCTGAACTCTGTTAATAAGTTAACCTGAATCTGATAGTCTGGGGACACAAGGGGGAATACTTGTGTCATTTGTTGTTTGGGACACATATTAGTCAGTAACCCTTTCTGGTATCAAAACTTTGACCCAACTGTAGGTAAAGTCCGGGCACGCTTACTGAACTAATTATAAGTGGTTCATTCTGATAATGGCGATGGGTGTTGATGGTGCGTTCCATCCGGGTCATGTGCGTGCATGGATCCCGGTCTGCCTCTGAGGATGTAAGACGCCGTGACATCTGTAAATATGCCTGTGCCAATTGGTTGCCACTTTAGGGAGTGATACACCCTATCGTGGGGCTGACACAGGGTATTTATGTGTTAGGGAGCCGATCGCTTGTGTAGGATTTAGGGTACACTTAGCTCTGTCTGATTCTGTTGGTACCGTCTGTTTTGTTGGGTGGTAACACCCATCTATTTCTACGTGGTATCGTCTGTTAGGGGGGTAAAGGCCCACTACTAGTGTACACCTAATTGTAGTATTCCGCTTCTGTACTCTGTTCTGTTAGGGTGGTAAAGGCCCATTATTGTTAGCATTCCGTTTCTGTACTTTATCTGTTAGGGTGGTAAAAGCCCATTTTTTCCAAACTCTATCTCTGTATGGACCATTCTGTTCCGTCCTGTTTCGATGTAAACATTGGGGTAACACATAATCCTGTTATACTGGAATTGGTACCAAGAAGTTGGATCTTGATTTAAGTCAAACACCTGATACTGGGCCAAGTTTAGGCCAAGGGATAAATTCTTGTTTATACATGACATGTTAGAATGCTGGTACACCTGTGGTGAAAAACCTTAAACCTGATTCTGTGATGACACCTTTATCTACCTTGTTAGTTAATCATCATGCTAGTATGTTGTTATCCTTATGTTCATCCCTGCTTCTCATGCCAGTTAACTTTATCAGTTTACATTGATTGTAGTAGGGCTTACTCAGTCTTTTTGACTGACCTGTTTTTCTTTCGCCTCTTTTCTTCCATTCCCCCCCCCCCCCCCAGGTTCTCAGGGAGGGAATATTGGAGCTTAGCTTGGATTTCTGATCGCTTGCTTGTGGGATTTTAGCTCATGTACGGTCTTGACATGAAGCTAGCTATGGTTATCACTTATTTTGGGGATAGTACTTATGTATTTCAGTTTTTCAGTGATGTTGTTTTTATCTAGACTTGTGTATTTGGAAAGTTGACATTATGTTGTACCAGACTTGTTTTGAAATAGTTTGAAATCTTCCGCTGTTTTACTTATCTTATTTACTCTGTTTACATATATACATATGTTCTTGTTCTGCCTTGATATATCATTATGCATGTTTACCTGATTCAAACACCCCTCCAAAGTCAGAGTGCTTGCAAGACCCACCCTGGCGGAGGTGGGGTGTTACATTTGGTATTAGAGCATATGGTTTACGAGAAGGAACAAAAGCTTTTGAAAAACTATTTTCAAATCAAGTATAAAGTATTTTCCAAAGAAAAGTCTAGTATTTTTATAAAAAAAAGGCTATTCCCCAAAAGCCATTAGCACAATCCTTAGTTATTTATTCTTAGTTTCCTCGTTCTGAATCTATCTTTTCCTTCGTTTCAGTATGGCAGATAACTTTGTTATCCCAGAGGGAGTGCAAGTTCCTGTTTGGTATAGGAGACTTATGGAGGCTAGGCCGACCGAAGCCGGCCCCGCAAATGTTACTCCTCCTCCGGTGGTTAATGTTCCTCCTCCTCCTGTCGCTGAGGTTCCTCCTCCTCCTCCTCCTCCCCCTCAGCATCCTCCAGTAGAGTTCACGAAGATTTGCAAGGACTTCAAAGCAATGGGTGGCAAGGACTTCAAAGCAATGGGTGGCAAGAACTTTCTAGGTACTGAGACTTTTGTAGAGGCCCGGAATTGGTTGAAAGAGACCGAGGATTTATTCGCTATCTTTGGATTAGATGATCAGAGAAAGATCTTGTTGGCGGTTTGGCTTATGAGGGATGAAGCCGCTTATTGGTGGGAAGTCACCAATGGTACTAGGCCTGTTGAGACTTGGGCCGATTTCAGGACAAGATTCGGGCTTAAGTCTCTGTCTTCTGCTGAAGAGAATTTGCAAATGGAGAGGATTATTGCTTTGAAGCAAGGAGACATGTCTGTCAAAGAATATGTGAACAAGTTCAATCAGTTAGCTCGTTTTGGCTTGGATATGGTGAGTACTACTCAGAAGAAGGCTCTTCGTTTTGCTAGAGGATTGAATGAGCCGTTACAGGAGTTAGCTATGTCTCATGTGCCCATGGGGGCCACGTTTGAGAGTTTGGTAGATATGGCCCTACTCAATGAAGAGAACAAGAGTGCAAAGAAGGAGGTCAAGGTGAATGAGTCTCAAAACAAGAAAACGGGGCCCAAAAAGGAAATGCAAAAGAAGGAGGAGAAGTCTGGAGATAAGAAGGAAAAGAAGTGCTTTACTTGTGGAAGCTCAACTCATCTAAACAAGGATTGCAGAAAGAGGAAGGGCACTTGCTTTAACTGTGGAGAGATGGGACACTTCACTAGGGACTGCCCGAAGAAGAAAGGGACTACATCGGAAGGAACGGTGAATACTCGCATGGCGAGTGAATAGATTAGGGCTAGAATAATTTGTCTGTAGGATGTTTAATTTTCCTTGTCTGATTTTCAGTTTGAAACTCTTTTTCTGGTATATTGATTATGTAATGGAAACTCGGTACTTTAATGCTAGTCTTGCTTCTGATCTGGTAATAGTCTCAAACTCCCTGAGAGTTATAACTCATCTGTTTGTGATAAATTGGGGTTTGAGAGTATCTGTGTTGGGCATGAGGGTGACTATGACGAATACATTCTGGGTTTCTACCATGCTTAGTTTCCTAAGAATCATTTGGGGAAATCTGATCTGTACTAGTAATCTGTAAGTATATGTACCAAGTTTTTGTTTTATCTGTTCTCGCTTCCATCACTCAACTGTATCTTGTTGAGATAGGAATCCTATGGATGTAAACATGTGTTTGAGACATGTTATGTTTGATGGTTGCAAGTGGATGCAAGTGGTTGCTAGTGGTTGCTCGTGGATGCATAAACACACACTAGGCACTAGATCGGCTTGAAATACACTCTCATATTGCATATGGACGTGTGTACATTTTCAATTCTTATGGTTGCAAGATGGTTAATTCAGCACATGGATGTTGCATATGGACGAATGTTTGTGCACACATATAGTATTATATGATTAGGACTATTTGCATACATAATGGATTCATTTCACTAACATGCTTTGCATTGATGATCTTTGCATTAGATAAGAACATATACACACACCTTTTGCATATGTTCATACCGCATTAGAATCTTTAAGGACAATGATTGCTCGTGAATGATGATTTGAGTAGATGGATGGTAGGATGCGTTCTTCCTAACTTGAAGATTTCGAGGACGAAATCCTTTAAGGAGGGGAGGATGTAACAACCCGTATTTCTGATAACCTTTTATAACGTAAATCGAGGCAGAATTTAATTTATAAATCTGAATCAAGAGAAAAGGGTTATGCCATTGCGTTCGTCTCGGAAAAATACGCGAAATAGAGTCCGAGTTTTCGAAAATCGGAGTCCGTATGACCCGATTAAGGTCCAATGAAGTTTTCAGAAAATTTCAAGTTCAAAACAGATTTGAATTTCAAGTTCAAATTTCGAATTTCGGGCCTGGAAGGTTAGGCGGGAAATTTCCCGCCAAGCCAACCAAGTCGACAGACCTGTCGACTTGGGAGTCGACTTGGTTGGACCCAAGTCGACAGCCCTGTCGACTTGGCTGTCGACTTGGTTCAGCCGGGCAGTTTTGCCTGGTGCACCATTTTGGGGTCTTGGGGCCAGATTCGGTTTTAAGGGCTGAGATTGGAATAAGGGTTTAATCCTAAGGTTGAAACTAATCCTAATCTCTATAAATAAGCCCATAACCTAACCCTAAATCATCATTATTCATTCAAGTAACTAAACTATGGCAAAATTATTCCTCTCATGGCATCCACTCTCTTCATAAAATTCTAAGTTATTTCTATGAGAGATTTTCCATGCATACAAGTGTTTTCAAGCTTGTATGAGTGTCATTAGCTTGCATTCAAGTCAAGTTTCCATATTTACATCATAAAGCAAGAGTTTTGATCATTTTGGCTCAAGGGTTTTTCTATTGGAGCTTGCATTTTGGGTTTATGTGATTGCATAAGGGCTTTGTCTCAATCTATATATATATTTGTGTCTTCATAAGAATTGTAAGCCCTTTTCTACTTTCATATTTAAACTCTAAAGTTAAATGAATGATGCAAGTTTGGTTGATCATTATGATATGCAAGTTTGCCATGATATGCAAGTTTACTATGTCATGTTATGCAAGTTTGATATGTTATGATATGCAAGTTTGCCATGTTATGTTATGCAAGTTTGCCATGTTATGATATGCAAGTTGTCATGTTATGTATGCAAGTTTGGGTGGATCATTTTACTCATGTTATCATGTTATGCAAGCTTACCTTGAGTATATGAACGTAAAGCTTCAAGCTTTATGTTAAAGGTTGCATTTTGGCAACATGTAAGTTATCATATCTCTTATGATAACTTGCATGTGAGGCTAAATGCGAACTTATGGCCAATTCTACATGTCATTTATCACCATGTATCACCAATATGCTAAGTTTGGTTTTATGCATGCTTTTGAGGCCTAAAAATGTAATATGCAAGTATATGAACATATGTACATTTCAAATGCCACCATGTTAAACTTGTGGCTTCAACACCTTTATGTCATGATTATGCCAAGTTCCCTCTTTCTATCCTTTATGCGCTATTGCGATATGTAAGCGATGGGATTGCGTTTGGGGTTGGGTAAACTTAAAAGACATGAAAACATAAGATTGGGAATTTACCTATTAAGTTAGGTCTACCCATTGGGAATTTACCTATTAAGTTAGGTCTACCCAAATGCTTGAAAACTTGTAATATGTTTGGTAAACATAATGGACATGACACTTAGAAAATATAAGTGTGACCAACTCGAGGTTGGGTTGAGTTTGTAGCGTAAAACTACCCGGAACCGACCGGCTTAACTAGTTGCTACAACCAATAGGACCCAATGTGAGAAGTTGGTCATGTTGCACCTTGAACCCGAGGTTAGACCAAGTTGTGGTGTAAAGCTATCCGGAACCGACCGGCTTAACTAGTAACCGCAACAAAGTCTAATGTGAGAGGTTAAGGCACATTAATTAATTAATGCCTCATGATTAGGGTTAAGTCATGGTCCACTTAATACTTAACCAATTTGGACTTCGTGGATTAATCGGGGTTAAGTCGTGAACCCATCGTTACACTTAACCAAGTTAATCCATGATTAGTAAAAGGGTTAAGTTAACCTACACTTAGCTAATCTGAACTCGGTAATTTAACGGGGTTAAGTTGAACTATACTTAACCAATCCAACTCAGTAATTTGATAAGGCTGAGAACCAATTTGATACCTGGTCTGGATAAACTAACTTGATTGATAAATTAAACGAACCTGTTTTGCGGATCTGTAGGACCCACACCAAGTTAGGCAAATTTGTAAATCTGTTATCTGATCCGTTAGTCTGAAAACTGATCGTCTGAACTTTGTATGTCTGAACTCTGTTAATAAGTTAACCTGAATCTGATAGTCTGGGGACACAAGGGGGAATACTTGTGTCATTTGTTGTTTGGGACCCATATTAGTCAGTAACCCTTTCTGGTATCAAAACTTTGACCCAACTGTAGGTAGGGTCCGGGCACGCTTACTTAACTAATTATAAGTGGTTCATTCTGATAATGGCGATGGGTGTTGATGGTGCGTTCCAACCGGGTCATGTGCGTGCATGGATCCCGGTCTGCCTCTGAGGATGTAAGACGCCGTGACATCTGTAAATATGCCTGTGCCAATTGGTTTCCACTTTAGGGAGTGATACACCCTATCGTGGGGCCGACACAGGGTATTTATGTATTAGGGAGCCGATCGCTTGGATAGGATTTAGGGTACACTTAGCTCTGTCTGATTCTGTTGGTACCGTCTGTTTTGTTGGGTGGTAACACCCGTCTATTTCTGCGTGGTACCGTCTGTTAGGGTGGTAAAGGTCCACTACTAGTGTACACCTAATTGTAGTATTCCGTTTCTGTACTCTATTCTGTTAGGGTGGTAAAGGCCCATTATTGTTAGCATTCCGTTTCTGTACTTTATCTGTTAGGGTGGTAAAAGCCCATTTTTTCCAAACTCTATCTCTGTATGGACCATTCTGTTCCGTCCTGTTTCGATGTAAACATTTGGGGTAACACCTAATCCTGTTATACTGGAATTGGTACCAAGAAGTTGGATCTTGATTTAAGTCAAACACCTGATACTGGGCCAAGTTTAGGCCAAGGGATAAATTCTTGTTTATACATGACATGTTAGAATGCTGGTACACCTGTGGTGAAAAACCTTAAACCTGATTCTGCGATGACACCTTTATCTACCTTGTTAGTTAATCATCATGCTAGTATGTTGTTATCCTTATGTTCATCCCTGTTTCTCATGCCAGTTAACTTTATCAGTTTACATTGATTGTAGTAGGGCTTACTCAGTCTTTTTGACTGACCTGTTTTTCTTTCGCCTCTTTTCTTCCGTTTCCCCCCCAGGTTCTCAGGGAGGGTATATTGGAGCTTAGCTTGGATTTCTGATCGCTTGCTTGTAGGATTTTAGCTCATGTACGGTCTTGACATGAAGCTAGCTATGGTTATCACTTATTTTGGGGATAGTACTTATGTATTTCAGTTTTTCAGTGATGTTGTTTTTATCTAGACTTGTGTATTTGGAAAGTTGACATTATGTTGTACCAGACTTGTTTTGAAATAGTTTGAAATTTTCCGCTGTTTTACTTATCTTATTTACTCTGTTTACATATATACATATGTTCTTGTTCTGCCTTGATATATCATTATGCATGTTTACCTGATTCAAACACCCCTCCAAAGTCAGAGTGCTTGCAAGAGCCACCCTGGCGGAGGTGGGGTGTTACAATATAACAGGTCTTTCTGTTCTATCGTGTATTAATAAAAAAAAACAATTTCTTATTGAATAAAATGACAAGCTTTATAATTCTTCCAACTGTAGTTCCTCCTTCCCATCTGAATCTTCAGTTTTGTTAACCTGGTATCAGAGCCAGTAACAGCCTAACGACTACAACAATTCAAGTTGATTGAAATCGAGAAAGAACCATCTGGAATATCCCATCATACAATTCTCGAAAATCCCCAATTCAAAAGGCATCAAAAGTTCTCACCACTTACCTGCATTTCGTGGATTCAGATCTGTGATCTATAATCATGTCTGAAGAGAACTCTGCTACTTCCAACATCAATGCTACCTTGCCATCTGCCGAACAACTGATCAAAACAATCATCAGCCCACAAAGCCAATTAATCACCATCCAACTTGAAGAAACCAATTATTTATTGTGGAAACTTCAAGTAGAAACTGCCGTGCAAGGTTACGGACTGGAAGGCTACTTATATGACACGCTATCAACTCCAGCAAGATATATAACTGACAAAGAAAACAGAGTCATTAGCAACAACGAGTATACAAAATATCATAGACAGGAAAGACTCATCAGTGCATGGTTGTTGTCGTCCATCAGTCCAAGCCTACTATCTCAAGTCATAGGCTGTAAAACAGCCAGTGATATATGGCTAACCATGGAGAAAGTGTTCAACTCACAATCAGCTGCAAAGTCGCTATTTTATAAAAGACAACTACAAAACTGTAGAAAAGAAAATCTAAGTATGAGAGAATACATATCCAAATCTAAAAATATCTGCGATATGTTGAAGGCTGCTGGCAGCAACATAGATGAATCTGAACATGTATTGTCATTACTAAATGGATTGGGAGACGAATATGAAGCCGTAGTAGCCGTCATAACATCACAAAAGGCAACACCGCCACTGGACGATGTCTGTGCTATACTACTCTCTCACGAAGCAAGGATCAACGACAAAAAGCCATCAGAAAGTGAATACTCACTGAACTTCACTACTAGTAACAGAGGGAAAAATCAAAGTAATAGGTACAACGACACTGGTCAAAGAGGTGGTTACAATAAAACTAGTCAAAGAGGTGGTTACTCTAATCGTGGACGAGGACGTGGCAGGTGGAGCCCTAACAACAGACCTAAATGTCAAATTTGCGAGAAAATTGGGCACACTGCGGTGAAGTGCTACTTTCGATTTAACTCAAACCGTGTACCAAATCAAGGTAACAACAGTCAAAGAGGAAGAAATCCTAATGTCAACATGGTTGTGTCTCAAACAGAAGGGATAAATCAAAACAATAACAGCAGAGCTTATAGTCAAAATGACAAAGCCAAAGGAGAAGACATTCAAGACGACAACTAGTATCCAGACTCGGGAGCAATAAATCACATCACTAGCAACTTGGAAAATCTTAATCTCGGAAACAAGGAGTATCGAGGTAATCAAACTATAAGCTTGGGTAATGGTAAGTGCGTAAAAATTTCTCACACAGGAAATGCTATAATTAATGGTAAAAAACAACTATATTTAAATAACCTACTTAGGGTACCCAATATTAAGAAAAATCTGATAAGCGTATCACAATTTGCAAAGGATAACAATGTTTACTTTGAATTCTTCCCGAAATATTGCTTAGTCAGGGACATACTGACTAAGGAAATTTTATTGCAGGGGAATACTATTAATGGACTGTATCAGTTTAAAGTTGATGGTCAAGACAACAATACTAAAGAGAAAAGCTGCTACAATTCTGTCATGCTACTTGAAGAAAATAATAAAAGTATTTTTGATAAATGGCATTACAAATTGGGTCATGCTAGTGTAAATGTAGTCAAAACAATTCTTAGGAATAATAAAATTGCCTTTGATGATATATCATATCCCTACATTTGCACTTATTGTCAAATGGGCAAAAGCCACAAACTACCATTTACAAACTCTTTAACTAACTGCACACAACCATTTGAATTAATAGTTACTGATCTATGGGGACCTGCCCCTGTTTGCACCGACTTTAACTACAAGTATTATATTTCATTTGTGGATGCTTGCACTAGGTACACCTGGATTTACTTCCTAAAAGCAAAATATAACACTTATGCTACTATTGTTAATTTTTCTAATATGGTTGAAAATCAGTTCAATACCAAAATTAAAGTGTTACAATCTGATGGTGGCTCTGAGTATAAGAACCTAAGTGAATTTTTCAAAACTAAGGGAATTATACACAGAACCACTTGCCCCTACACATCTGAACAAAATGGCTTAGTAGAAAGGAAACATAGACACATCGTGGAGACTGGACTAACTTTATTAGCTCATGCATCGCTACCACTAAAATTTTGGTCAGATGCTTTCAACACTGCCGTATACTTAATAAATAGAATGCCTACAACAGTGTTGAAAGACTTTAAGTCCCATTGAAAAACTATATCACATCAAACCAGACTACCAAAGTCTTAAAACTTTCGGATGTTTGTGTTTCCCATACTTAAGACCATACAACACAAATAAATTAAATTTCAGATCCAAACCATGTACATTTATTGGATATGCTACAAAGCAAAAAGGATACAGGTGTATAGATGAAAATGGCAGAATTTTCATCAGTAGACATATGGTATTTAATGAAGAGGTATTTCCATATAAGAGTTCAGACATCAAAACCACAAATAAAGTAATCACAGGTAAGAGTAGCATACCTGGCATACCATACTATACAGACTCTCTAGCAGGTACTAACAAAGCAGTGGCTGTTGAGGGCAATCGAAACTGCACTACCGGATCAGTTACACCCAATACCAGCAATGAAGAGCCAATCAGCGTCGCCAACTACTCACTTGAAAGACAACAACAAGAAGAAACTGAGAGCCAAAACATTGAAAGCGACATCAGAAGTACAACCAACAACAATATACCAGCAACCACAGTCAATCAAGAAAGCCAATCAGAGACAAATTCATCAACAAATATTGGGCACCCGATGATAACCAGGGCTAAAAGTGGTATTTTTAAACCAAAATTGCTCGTAGCAACTATCAACTCAGATGAACCAGTTACATACCAGCAAGCTGCACAATATAAAAACTGGAGAGAAGTTATGGACGAAGAGTATAAAGCTCTGGTGAATAATCAAACATGGGAACTTGTTCAACTACCAACCGACAAAAATTTAATTGGATGCAGATGGACATATAGAACAAAAAGAAATCCAGATGGATCTGTTCAAAGATATAAAGCAAGGTTGGTAGCTAAAGGATATACACAAGAATATGGATTTGACTACAATGAAACATTTTCACCTGTAGTCAAACCAACAACCATAAGACTAATTCTCACTATTGCTCTCACCAAACAATGGAATATAAAGCACTTAGATGTCAACAATGCATTTCTCAATGGAGTGTTACAAGAGGAAATCTACATGCAACAACCAGAGGGCTACATACAGAATCCAAATTATGTATGCAAACTGAAGAAAGCAATTTTTGGTCTAAAACAGGATACTAGAGTATGGTTGGACAAATTAAAATCAACTCTAGGGACACAGGGATATCGGCCAACTAAATCTGACACTTCATTATTCCTCAAATCAAATAATTACTATACAACATATGTACTAATATATGTTGATGACTTAATAGTAACAGGGAACAATGAAGGTGAGCTAAAGCAACTGACTCAGTATCTAAATGAGCAATTTTCAATAAAAGATCTCGGCAGTCTATCATATTTTCTGGGACTAGAAGCCCGAAGAAGATCAAAAACAGAAATGGTTCTCAGCCAAAAGAAGTACACAACTGAACTCCTGATAAAGACTGATATGCATGAAGCAAAACCTCAACCAACACCCATGATATCTAGTCAACATCTCTCTAAAATTAGGGGAGAATCTATAAATAATATAAAGCAGCACATAAGTGTTGTGGGAGCATTGCAATATGCAACCATAACACGACCAGACATTTCATTCAGTGTTAACAAAGTTTCACAATTTTTGCAGGATCCAAGGGATGAACACTGGAAAGCAGTAAAGCGAATACTGAGATATTTAAAGGGGACTATACAGTATGGCTTAACAATAAAAGGAGGAAAAGACTTAAATATCACAGGATTCACTGACTTAGACTGGGCAGTAGATCCCGGTGACAAAAGATCAGTAACAGGGTACTGTATCTATATAGGGGACAATCTAATATCATGGACATCGAAAAAGCAACCAACAATTTCAAAATCAAGTGCGGAAGCGGAGTACAGAAGCATTGCCAGCGCTACATCAGAAATAATATGGTTGCAATCAATATTAAAGGAGCTAAATCTATTAAACAATCAAAAAGCAACAATATGGTGTGATAATCAAAGCTCGATATACATGACAACTAATCCTATTCAGCACGCATGAACTAAACACATAGAAATCGACATTCACTTCGTTCGAGAGCAAGTAAAGAAGGGAAAGCTACAAGTAAATTACATACCGTCTTACCATCAAAAAGCCGACATACTTACCAAGGCTCTCTCAGCTAAAAACTTTACTAGACTACGCGACGCCCTGAACATCAGCCAATCGACACAAAATGAACGTCGAGTGTAGCTAACCAGCAACCAGAACTTCAAATCGACAGCTCGAAGCCAAATATTAAAGCTACAGCTCGAATGACAAGAGAGGAAGACTCAATTGAGGCTCACAGTTCAGATCCAGCACACTTAAATCAAGTACGAAGTGAATGGAGAAAAGATCAGAAACAAACTATGGTTCGACATGGCCAACCCTAGATTTGAAGGGGGAAAATAAAAGGAAAGTATATGGTGAATTCTGGAATAGACGACGAGTCAGCAAAACATTTAATTATGGCTATGTTTATCCTGCTGTGCCACGTCACAATGACACAGCCATATTTCACTTACCCAGAATAATGTATTTTACCGTTACATTTACTAGTATATATAATAGGTCTTTCTGTTCTATCCTGTATTAATCAAAAAAAAAAAAACAATTTCTTATTGAATAAAATGACAAGCTTTATAATTCTTCCAACTGTAGTTCCTCCTTCTCATCTGAATCTTCAGCTTTGTTAACTGAGGAATGTGGACAGAACGTGGTTATACGTACGTTATATATGTAAAAACGTAAATGTGGCTGTTTAGTTTGTGCAGGAAATCAGGATATAAAATGATTAAAATCTTATCATCATATGATGAAGGCAATATACCTTATCACATGCACACGTATAATGTATTCATATTATAAGCTCGAAAACCGAAGCTGCAGGTGATAAGTGGTGCATGCGTAAATGATCATAAAGTATGAATCAGCTGCAATCAATTGTGTGTGTGTATATATATATATTGTTTGCAGTCTCAGCCTCCTGCTTTCAACGTGTCAGCACTCAGTAGGGTGAGTAACTACTGCCATGCATGAAGTGTCTAGAGATAACACCAAACGGTTTTGGAAGATTAATTAATTTATGATGTCGTGTCGTGTTGACCCTAAATGAAATGAATTGAAGATTTAATCGGTTTGGTAGATGCACAGGAAAGAAAAGGTTACTGCAGAGTGTTGATAACGATGGGTATATGTCCTTCATGTGATGAAGGGTCCCTAATGTTTTAGGGTGGGCATATAGAACTGTATAGGCTAATTGATAGATATTGATGGCGAAATCTGATGTACTATTAACTGAAGATGATAGTTGTCAATTTTGAGTGTTATGTACGCGTAGGACGTTGCTCCAATATTAAAGTGACACACCCATAGACTTAAGTTTTGGTGGCCATCAACTTCTTTATAAACGCATGCTTTTTAGATGGTCTTGCTCCTTGCTAGCCAAGGGCCGAAATAGATTTTGATGAAAAAATGTACTTGATGATTTCTGAGAGAATACTAATTGAAAGGTAGAAATTTGTATTGATTTTCTGATTACAGTTTCGTTACAAAGTCTGTACAAAGTCTGTAATATATATAATAGAGATAATGGGCTATGATGGGATTACAACCCAAAACTCTATTTACATCGTGAGTCCAACAACTTATATAATATAATGTTACAGCAAATAGAAGCCGACACACAGATCATTTTATACAATGCTTTATTGGCCGGTGTCAAAAAAATGGGTAATGCAGAATGTAATGAAATGATTATTTGTATTTCAGATAACAAGACCTCTTATAATAGAATCAATACAAGTCCACGCATTCCATTTATGGGAACACAGTCGAATGGGTAATGAAGTTGTATATATATTTACCCTATATTAGAATACAAAATGCTTATTGATATAATGTGGCTCTTCTAATTCATAACTCTATCACCCGCTTTTCATTTTATCTAGAATTTCTTCATCCACTTTCTCTTTGTAACCACCAACAACTTTCAAATACGTTTTTTTTAAGCTAAGAGTGGTTTAGAGAGAAGCTCTTTAATATGCAGCTGGAATGTGATTGATCTCAAACTTACGTTTTATAATCTACTCACTACCATAGTAAATATTTATTTCGATATGCTTCATTAGCGAGTGAAAAACCAATTTAGCAAGAAAAAGATAAAGATTGTCGCATCAAATAATTGGCTCTATGGTTAATTTAAATCCTATTTCATGAAGCAATGACCCAGTCCATATTATCACGGTAGTTGGGCTTAAAACATGTGTACTTCATTTTTGTCGAAACATGAAATGGTTGCAATGTTGCATGCTTTTTTGAGCACCATTATGTAACTGTTGTCAAGGTAGATACAATACCAATACGTAGATCTTCAATCATCTTGGTCCGTGGATGTGGCGATCAATCCGAAACACATATTAACAAAGAGCATTAACAAGTAATGTCATCTGTTAATAGGGAGAAATGAATTGGTTAAGTGCAACCATTCGTTATTTTGTATTAGCAAGTACTAAATATGTCAATGAAGTACTTGTTGGATATAAGATCTATTCAGACCAAGTGCAACATACATATTTTCACAGCACACAAAATGATCAACACAGTCTTAAACACACACACATCAAGTACAACACCTAATAACATACACAGGTAGATATACATATCCACAATATATAAGTATATATTAATTATGACACCCCCCTCCAAAAACCTCTTGAGATCCATATTACTAAACAACATTAACGAGTAATGTAGTCAGGTAATACAACAAATAGCTAATCTGTTTAGAAGCGATCATATATAGTCATGTATTAAATAAGTATTAAGTATGTCGAGAATATGCCATAATCTTTTTCAAGACGGTCGAAAAACTTAAACTCGTTTAATACAATACTATAATGCTTACAAGATATTATTCAAAATAAAATACAATATATGATAGTAAAGATCGCCAAATCGTTAACACGATTACATATACACATATACATCAGATGTAATACATAATGTAGAATAAAAAAGGTGATATAGTCACCATATACAAATATACATCGAGTCCCCGTCAGAAGAATATGCACAGACGAGTTGAAACTATTCAAAATATTCAACACAAAAACTATGCAGTCTAATTCCAAAAGGTAGCTAAAATATCCATGGTGAGATAACAAAGATAATCCAAGAAACCTAATATGCAACTTGGTCAGCACGAGTAATAAATTCATAGGTTAGACTAGGTGATGATTATATGATAATGATATAAGGTTATAAAAAGGAAAAACTCTTCTTTCATTATAAGAGTAAATAAGAAACTTATCGCATATAGTATTGGATTATAAGCAACATAATATTGATATAAGGGAGTACATTTGGATAACTAAGTGTTAGCTTTGAGCAAAACACATATCATCATTTAAATCACAAAAAGCATCAAATATATACACCAAATAATCATTGAAATGCTCCAAATACTGCATAATAAACTCATAAGACTTTAACTAAACAAAAGTGAACGCAAATCTCAAATCATCAGGTTAGCCGTAAGGCTATAATGGATATTCATCACAATATGTCACCAATGATGGATCCAAAACAAGACAAATATACCAAAATTACCAAAGCCACAAAATGAATCTAAAACATTAGAATTTTTTGCAGTCCATAACCAATGAGCTCCCCCCGGTGCTTATGTCAAGTACTATACACATATTTAGGCGTCGATCGTTACAACCCCTGACTAAGTGCATCTTGATGCCTCGGTCAAGTAAGTACGTGTATAAGACTCCCCTCCCGAGTCTAGCTTCCCTTTGAACTAAGTACTAGCACATACAAACAAAAAAAAAATGTAATAGACTCTCAAATAATAATCTAGATAGTGAAAACAATATGTTTCATACCGTACGTGTTGACCAGCTTTTTGGGAAAAAGCCGTCACAACTAGAATCTGTACTTAAGACAAGCTATCTCCTCCTCCTTAACCGATTCGTATCTCAATCGACCAAAACTTGGCTCGACTCAAATCAGCAAATCTGAAGTAAAAGCATACTTCTTCAGCAAATGGACCGGAGTTTGAAGATCGGGTTGATCGAACCAGTTGATCGGCCCCCAACTATGAAGATCTGTCTCCTATGCTACATAAAAAAGTCTTATTCCCAAGGCTACAGAATCAGTCAGAAGGGACCTTCACTACTTTTTATTTACTAAATCTTGAGCTCCACGTATGTCGTAATTATCGAGGAGAACTATTTCTCAACGGAAACTAGGCCCTGCTGCCTACAACAACTTTTTTGGATCAAGTGACACGTGAACAACTCCGGAACGAATGAATGCCATATTGAAACGACCCAAACTTCTCTGATCCCCGAAGAGACGAAGGAGTCCGGATTGCTTTGAGAACACGACACATCAGGACCAAAACTCAGAACACTTCATTGCTATTACGACAATTACATCAGAGTACAAGAATATATCAGAGTTCAAATAATATACAGCAGAAAAGTACCAGAGATTTTAAATTACAAAACAGTGGAAAATATATACATAAATATAATGTACATCGGAAATACATCAACTGCCAAAAATGAAAGAAATACACGGATACAAAGCTTTCCGAATATAGATTCAGCTGTAATCCATGATCCTGAAAAAAGAAATATCTGCGAAAACCAAAACTACTAGCTGCCTGTGTGGAAAATATGGGCACTCAGAGTTTAAGTAGAAACAATAAACTCCGAGTTAGTCAAGGATTGGTGTGAGAACTAAAACAGTTATTAATCTTTATTTTAAAGTTAGGTAAATCATGGGATCACGCCGTACACGAGACAGGTTTCTTCCCATGAATACCACAAAAACAAAACTCGTAATGCTAAATAAAAGAAAATTGAAGTTATTATAAGACTCAGGTCCTATCACAAAATGCAACGCAAGCTGGAGGATAGAGTTTTACCTTATAATAGTCAAATATGCCTGGTACGCGAAATTTATCTTTTATTATTACTATATGTGAAGAAATCAACTTCAAATATAAATGCACCAATCATAGATGACATAAGTACCATATATTATGTCGTCATACATAGGTTTACAACTAAAACAAAAAAATGTCGTATTTGAAGTTTGGATTTCCATAATGATGGCTGCTAATCCGAAAGTTCTACCGCGTAATGCAATACTCAACGGCTTACGTCCCCGCTAGAGAAAATGCTGTAATGCACATCTGCCTTTTTAGAAAATCAAGTATCACTCGGCTTACTCTATCCCTCTGGGAATCGGGGGGTGTGCCCTATCCCTCTGAGCGTGGAGCGACCACACTCAGCTCATCTCGGTTGACTGAATCTGTGACAACCCTAAAGGTGTCTATCCTCATCTCAAAAGAATACTGCTCAAACCATCAGTTAACCATCATACGGTGTGTGAGACTCGCGAATAAACGCTACACAAAGCTGCGCTACTTAAAGCTGTGCTTTGATCAGCAACCACAAGGCTCTGCTTTTCAACAAAAGCCTTGATCCATGCATCTTATCATGTCACATTATCAATCCATACCATAACATTTGATTTATGCCAATATATAACCTCTAAGCTCATACGTCTCAGAGAAGGGCGTCAAGCAAGAGAATAAATTCTACGCCACCAAACAGATATATATTTAGCAGAGATCAACGGATACAACATAAAGGAATACAATGTCAGATGCACCATCCATTTGTAAGTCCGTTCTGGGTTTCAACGAAACGGGAGACACCTTATTCCTTGTCTCATATGTCCAATACAGAGGAGAGGCCCTCACATATCCTGACAGTCAACGAATACGTCTGGACCACTACCACTGTAACCCCTCCGTGGGATCTACCCAAATTTAGGGCATCAGTAGTAATCCATTCAATGTGAAGATCGCCATTCTTCAACCACCGTCATCAACATCTTCGACTCTTAGTCGTCGTATTAGCTATTCACAATGGGTTAAACCCGTTCTTTCCGAATAACTAGAGTATGTTATGATTAAGTGCTATAAAAACACATCATATGCCTCATTCCATTCCAGTCTATTCTTTTATACAAATATTCTTTACATTGGGAATTATTCCCATAAATCTTATCAAAGATTTAATTCATTTAAACCTCTTGTTTAAATCTTCACTTGGAAACCATTTCAAAAGATTTTGTATTATCTTTTCACAACTTTAAACCAAAATAAGGTTTATCAAACTAGTTCGGATTATCGAGCCTTATCAAAATAATCATTTATTTTACTTTTTCCAATCCCAACCGATTCATCACATGGAGCAAAACTGGTAGTACTCTATATCTAACACCCACTGTGATATTCGCAAATTCAATTACCATTCAACGTACAAATCTAATTAAAGATTTAACTATCGCCTGAAATAAAACTGGTGATACTCCATTTTCAAACATTTCTCAAATTTGACAAATTTAATTACCACATTAACGTTTCAATCTAATTAAAGATTCATTAAAACTCCACTCAGTTTTAATCTCCAATAATCATTATTTAATGATTATTCAAGTTTAGAATATAAACTCTGCCTTTACTTGAGTTAAAGGACTAGTGTCTTTTAAAACATCGTTCACGATAAACCCAAAATCATCTTCCATCAAAATGGAATCGACACAAAAATCATAACAGTATATAATCGATATAAATTTCCATATCAGACTAATAATATAAATGGAATAACGGCAAAGCCTTTTAAATTCCATATATAGTAATGGTCTTCCTTCATAGAAGCTCATCTCGATTATTACCAAATTGAATTCCATTCAATTCTTGTTTAATATATTAAATCGGAGAACTTTACTTTGGAAAATTCCACTAATCTTAATTAAAAGATTATAAATTCCAAATCATATCATCGTTGATAATTGGGTTAAAGAACAAGTGTTATTTAAAACACCGTTCACGACAAACCCAAAAATATAATCTTAGTTCAATTCCAATTTAATATTAATTAATTGGTAGACTTCTCTAAATTTTAATTAAAAGATTTATTCTTTTCTCAACTGGGTTTAAGAACAGTGTTATTAAAGTCATCGTTCACGACAAACCAAAAATCCAATTTTATACTAAATACAAGGCTCTAAATAGAAATTACATCGGCTTATATTCAATATTAAATTCTGAAACCAACGGATATCATAATGGGAATAACGATATCTGTATCTTCCAAATTCCTCAACAATATCCGTATAATCACGGAATCCAATATCGAAATATTTGGAAGATTATTTCTACTTAAATCCATTCTATTTTATTTGTTTGAAATTTTTGGTATTAAAACCATTTTCAATCCAATTTATTTGTTTAAAAACATTGGATTATTATTCTAGTTAATAACTGCTTCACTCAGATAAAAATATCTTTTATCCTTTCAAATATGGAATTTTTCATACAAAATATTTTCAAATCATTTATTATGATTTTAACAATTTTTCCATATTTTTAATAATTTTATTATCGCCATTGGGTTCGTATCGAAAAGACCTTTCCAATGAATATAAGAGATTTAAATTTGAACGGTTTGATCTCCCGTTACACCAATTTGATGTTAATGGTTGAAATTCACGAACGGTCGCTGCGTGGTGCATTCTATTCAAGCCATTCTATATATATATACACACACACATATGTATATATCGTCGATTTCTATTTAATACGTCTTTTATAAATCGTTTATAAATTCATTTTTAAAACGATTTCAGCTTCATTTTCAATTTTGAATCAAAATTAAATATTTCATATCATTATAATATTAAGATGATAATATTTTAAAAATATCAAATTTTGAAATCAATTCCTTCTTATATCCATTATAAAATGAATAAAATCGATCGATAGCCCGTTCGGGTTAAAATGGCGAATATCTACTGTCTCAGCTGCGTATATTCCAATATTTTCGTGTCCATCCAAAATCGGACATCAAAATCATATTTTAGTTCTTCACTGAATATTGTTTTAAAATATTCATTATTTTAAAATATTCGTTATTTCTGAATCGGAATGTGACTCAATCAATTACCATATAATTTCCGTTATATGGATTTCATACCTCGCATGTGTACATGATGAATAATCATTACACATTTAAACATCATCCAGAGTGCATTCAATAACTGTATAAGCATTAAAATAAATAAATAAATAACGCTCACCACAATCTATATGCCAATCGAATGACATACCACTAAATATTGGGATTAGTATATGTCAAATATCATCCTAATACCCATATGGGGTTTTCAAACAACAACAGTCTATTTAAATAAATCATTGGTTAATAAACTTAACCAATTCTAATTCGGTTTGAATTATTTTTCTATTTAACCAGTTTCCACTGTTTAAATTATAAATGAATATTTACTTCACATTTCAACAACCACAAATTGTATGCACATTGTTTGAAATACGAGTATCATATATTCAAACAACGCTTCTTGTGCAGATGAGTCGTGAATAGTTCATGTGTTGAACTCAAGCAATGTTACATACAACAATTAAATATCAACACTGCAATTTATATATATACAGTAATAAAATAAATAAATAACTGTACAAATATTTTAGTGAGTGAATTATCACATTGATTGGTTTTGAAATCGTTAAAGAACGATTATTTTAATTAAATTAAACCCGACATTTAATTTAAATCAAAATTTTCAACCGCTTCCAATTTTTTTCTAGTCAGCTACATGGTGTAGTGCTCGCTGATGTGAGTCCAACGCATCCAAATTCATTCAATTCTGATAAAGATTGAATAAGTTATGGCGGTTTAAACTTGATATAATTTAATATAAAAATAAATTCCTTAATCTCTAAATTATAAAATTAATTACATTTACCAAATGCTACCTGTTCCTTCTTTTTCTTCGTTGCCAACCCAGTAACGAAACAACCCATTAGCTTCATAGCTAGGGTTCGAAATCTCATGCAAAATAGAGCATCAGCTGCCAATCAGACTTAACAACCTCGAAGAGCACTGCGCCACCTGCCTGCGCTTGGTCCACCGTCGAGCTCGGTGGCTCTGCCATCGCTAGAAAATGCCTCAAAGTCGGTGGTTTTAAGCTCAAAAATCGAGCTCGTTTCAACTCCAGAGATGATCAACTTCGTATGGATTGGTAGCTCGTGATCTTCTCTACAATATTTGTTTCAAGATCTAAGGCTGATTCGAATCGGATTTCTTGGATTTAGGGTTTAAAATCTGGATGAAATTAGGCGTTATATTTAAGAACTGGCGACTGAGAGAAATGAACAGCTTAGGGTTTTATTTTCTATTTATTTATATTTTAAATATTATTTTAATTCCAATAACACTTGTTTTTGCATTCGAACTCCAAACCTAACGACTGTCGTCCCTAGCTAAATACTTCATTCCGGACACAATGAGATATGTTTCATAAGCTAATTCGACTGTTTCGATCAGTTTTTGTCAGAATTGAAATATAAGTCAATATATATTTAATTCAGACGTACATTTTAATTTACCAGGGCCACATACTGACTCCAAAAATTGCAAAAAAATCAAATCTAGCTATGTTTTGATGATACTGTCCTAACAAAACTAATTTCGTTAAATTTGGAGACCATTTGAAAAATGGCCTTTTTCTGGTCGATTAAATTTAAACTGAATTGACAAAACACATTTAAATTTACCAAGCTCACATATTAATTCCAAAAGTTATGAAATTTGTAACCTAACAATAATTTGACATTCCGGATCCAACAAAAGTGGTTTCTTAAAAAACAGAGGTCATTTGCAAAATGACTATTTTTAAGGGCTATATATAATACTAAAATATATATAAGTTCCATAGGGACTATGTTGAATTTTAAACTAGTAATAACTTTCAATTTATATTATGAAATTTGAATTTTTCACATTCATTAGCAAGATATAATTAAATAGATTCTAATGTTACTGGTTTTACCGAAATTTGATTTATTTTGATGTCTATACATTCATTTGAAATTAAAAATCAAATTTCCAAACTATCGCGCCATTTCAAACTCGTGTTAATTAAATTAATAATTTATACGTTCTAACTTCGATTTAAATTTATTTAAATCGTTAATTCTCGAAATAAATCATTTTAAATTCTAAAAATTCATTAAATCAATTAAAAATAAAATTTTAAATTGGTTCCAAAATCTGGTTTGTTACAATCTCACCCACTTAAAATCTTTTCATCCTCAAAAAGGAACGGAGATGAAAGTTGTTTAACTAACCAACTCAACTTTCATTCTGCCTTTCATTATTTAACTTTTTCAGTTTCTAAGAATTTTCTAATTTTTCAAAAATTTGTTTATCACCCTAAATTGTTGAAAAATTTCGCCATAACCTCCTTTGTAGGGGCTGATTAGTAAAACCAAAACTTGCATCATGGGGCGCTCATCAACCAAAAAGAAAAAGCCAAGCGGCTCGCCAATCTGCTCCTAAAATCATCAAACCCAATGAATATAGAATACATGTACCTATTTGTCGGGCATACAATGTTATTCCTCTTCTTAGCTTCCACGCTATGACCTGTTCATTATATACACATGTACATATATGCAATTCCAATCAGTTTTCAATTCAGTTCAATATTTGATTCGATTTGGCTAAATTTATATTTCATTCACATATTGGTATTATTAGTTGGATTAATAAACACACATCGCAACCAGAAATCAATTAGTTCATTAGTTTTTCAAATATATAACTTTTTATATACCCAAAAAATCATATTTTCTGTGTCAAATAACAAAAAAAAATCTAACTATGTTTTGGTTCTCACACCAGTCAATTGGAAATATATAGATATCCTAGCTTTGAAACTCGAACATAAATTTTGATGATGCTCGAGCTATCATCAGAATCATCTTCAGGCGACTACAGTGTGATTCTATATCTACCCAGTATATTTGAGACTTCATATATACGTTCATGACGCGTATATGAAAAATCTTTGTATAGTTGATAGCTCAAAATCAATGTCAAATACAATATTTAAATCTTTAGAATAGGATATAATTTTCAAAACCAATTCAATTTTTTTTTATAAATAACACTCTTCAAGCTCATTCTAGAGTATTACAAACCCTATCTCTAATGAGTCATTCTTATAGGATGTTACTAATCTTATCTCTTATTGAATTCTTTCGTTCGGTTCTAATGTGTCTTGTTCTCGTGCTTTGTAAACCAAAGCTCTGATACCAACTAAAACGACCCAAACTTCCCCGATCTCCAAAGAGACGGAGGAGCGCGGATTGCTTTGAGAACACGACACATCAGAACACAAATCACAGAACATTTCATTGCTATTACGATAATTACATCAGAGTACAAGAATATATCAGAGTTCAAATAATATATAGCAGAAAAGTATCAGGGATTTTAAATTACAAAACATCGGAAAATATATACATAAATATAACGTACAGCGGAAATACATCAACCACCACAACTGGAAGAAATACACGGATACAAAGCTTTTCGAATATAGATCCAGCTGTAATCCAGGATCCTGGGAAAAGAAATATCTGCGAAAACCAAAACTACTAGTTGCTCGTTGGAAAATATGGGCACCTAGAGTTTAGGTAGAAACAATATACTCCGAGTCAGTCATGGGACCGGTGCGAGAACTAAAATAGTTATTAATCTTTATTTTAAAATAAGGTAAATCACAGGATCACGCAGTATGACACAGAACGGATTTCATCCCATGAATACCATAAAAACAAAACTCGCAATGCTAAATAAAAGAAAAATGAAGCTATTATAAGACTCAGGACCCATCGCACAATGCAATGCAAGCCAGAGGACAGAGTTTTACCTTATAATAGCCAAATATGCTTGATACGCGAAATTTATCTTTTATTATTACTATAAATGAAGAAATTAACTTCAAATATAAATGTATCAATCATAGACGACATAGTTACCATATATAATGTAGCCATACATACTAAAACTGAAAATGTCATATTGGAAGTTTGTATTTTCATCATGATGGCTGCCGATTCGAAAGATATATCGCGTAGTGCAATACTCAACGGTTTATGTCCCGGCAAGAGAAAACACCGTAATGCACATCCGCCTTTTTGGTAACACTGCGGCTTGCGTCCTAGCTCGATAAAACACTGCTTACTATAACCCTTTGGGAATCGGGGGTGTGCCCTATCCCTCTGAGCGTGGAGCGACCACTCTCAGCTCATCTCAGTCGACTGAATCCGTGACAACCCTAAAGTTGTCTATCCTCATCTCAAAAGCATACTGATCAAACCATCAGTTCACTATCATACCGGTGTATGAATCTCATGAATTAACGCTACACAAAGATGCACTACTTAAAGTTGTGCTTTGATCATCAACCACAAGGCTTTGCTTTTCAGCAAAAGCCTTGATCCATGCATCTCAGCATGTCACATTATCAATCCATACCATACCATTGATTTCTGCCAATATATAATCTCTAAGCTCATACATCTCAGAGAAGGTGTTAAGAAAGAGAATAAATTCTCCGCCACCAAGCAGATATATATTTAGCAGAGATCAACGAATACAACATAAAGGAATACAATGTCAGACACACCATCTATTTGTAAGTCCGTTTTGGGTCTGAACGAGACGGGAGGCACCTTATTCCTTGTCTCATATGTCCAATACAGGAGAGAGGCCCTCGCATATCCGGACAATCAACGAATACGTCCGGACCACTACCACTGTAACCCCTCCGTGGGAGCTACTCAAATCCATGGCATCAATAGTAATCCATTCGATCTGAAGATCGCCAGTCTTCAACCATCGTCATCAACATCTTCGACTTTTGGTCGTCGTATCAGCTATTCAGAATTGGTTAAACTCGATCTTTTCACATAACTAGCGTATTTTATAATCAAGTGCTATAAAAACACATCATATGCCTCATTCAAATCCAGTCTATTCTTTTATACAAATATTCTTTACATTGAGAATTATTCCCATAAATATCATCAAAGATTTAATTCGTTTAAACCTCTTGTTTAAATCTTCACTTGGAAACCATTTCAAAAGATTTTGTATTATCTTTTCACAACTTTAAACCAAATTAAGGTTTATCAAACTAATTGGAATTATCGAGCCTTACCGAAGTAATCATTTATTTTATTTTTTCCAATCCCAACCTATTCATCCCATGGAGCAAAACTGGTAGTACTCCATATCTAACACCCACTGTGATATTGGTAAATTCAATTACCATTCAACGTACAAATCTAACTAAAGATTTAACTATCGCTTGAAGTAAAACTGGTGATACTCTATTTTCGAACATTTCTCAAATTTGGAAAATTTAATTACCACATTAACATTTCAATCTAATTAAAGATTCATTAAAAACTCCACTCAGTTTTAATCTCCAAAAATCATTATTTAATGATTATTCAAGTTTAGGAAATAAACTTTGCCTTTACTTGAGTTAAAGAACCAATGTCATTTAAAACATCGTTCACGATAAACCTAAAATCATCTTCCATCAAAATGGAATCTACACGGAAATCATAACAGTACATAATCGATATAAATTTCCATATCAGACCAATAATATAAATGGAATAACGGCAAAGCCTTTTAAATTCCATATATAGTAACGACCTTCCTTCATAGAAGCTCATTTCGATTATTACCAAATTGAATTCCATTCAATTCTAGTTTAATATATTAATTTGGAAAACTTTACTTTGGAAAATTCCACTAATCTTAATTAAAAGATTATAAATTCCAAATCATATCGTCGCTGTTAATTGGGTTAAAGTATTATTTAAAACACCATTTATGATAAACCCAAAAATCCAATATTAATTCTATTCCAGTTTAATATTAACTAATTGGTAGACTTCTCTAAAACTTAATTAAAAGATTTATTCTTTTCTCAACCGGGTTTAAGAATAGTGTTATTAAAGTCACCATTCACGACAAACCCAAAATCCAGTTTTATAATAAATACAAGGCCTTGAATAGAAATTATATCGGCTTATATTCAATATTAAATTCTAAAACCAACGGATATCGTATAGGGAATAACAATATCTGTATCATCCAAATTCCTCAACAATATTCGTATAATTACGGAATCCAATATTGAAGTATTCCGAAGATTATTTCTATTCAAATCCATTCTAACTTAATCATTGGAAATTTCTGGTTATATTAAAACCATTTTCAATCCAATTTATTTATTTAAAAACATTATTATTAGTCCAGTTAATAACTAGTTCACTCAGATAAAAATATCTTTTATCCTTTAAAATACGGATTTTTTCATCCAGAATCTTTTCAAATCATTTATTATGATTTTACACAAATTTTCCATATTTTTAATAATTTTATTATCGCCATTTCAATCGGTTTCCAATAACGGCCACCGAACTACATCCAAAGCGACCTTTTCCAAAACTGATTTGGACATATTTTAAAATCCAACTGTTCAAATTTAAATCTCTTATACTCATTGGAAAGGTCTTTTCAATACGAACCCAACGGTTTTGGTTTTAGAAGAATCCGATGGTCGGATCTCCCGCTACACCAATTTGAAGTTAATGGTTGAAATTCATGAACAGTCGCTGTGCGGTGCATTCTATTCAAGACATTATATATATAATATATATATATATATCGTCGATTTCTATTTAAAACGTATTTTGTAAATCGTTTATAAATTCATTTTAAAATGATTTCAGCTTCATTTTCAATTTTGAATCAAAATTGAATATTTCATATCATTATAATATTATGTTGATAAAATTTTCAAAATATCAGATTTTGAATTCAATTCTTTTTTATATTCATTATAAAATGAATAAAATCGATTGATAATCCATTCGGGTTAAAATGGCGAATATCTACTTACTCAGTTGCATATATTCCAATATTTTCGTGTCCACCCAAAATCATACATCAAAATCGTATTTTAATTATTCAATGAATATTATTTTAAAATATTCGTTATTTTAAAATATTCGTTATTTCTGAACTGGAATGCGACTCAATCAATTACCATATAATTTCCATTATATGGATTTCATACATCGCATGTGTACAACAATAATGATGAATAATCATTAAACATTCAAACATCATCCAGAGTGTATTCTATAACTGAATAAGCATTAACATAAATAAATAATGCTCACCATAGTCTATCAGCCAATTGATTGACATACCACTAAATATTGGGATTAGTGTATGTCAAATATCATCCGTATACCCGTGTGGGGTTTTCAAACAACAACAATCTATTTAAATAAATCATTAGTTAATAAATTTAACCAATTCTAATTCGGTTTGAATTATTTTTCTATTTAACCAATTTTCATTGTTTAAATTATAAATGAATATTTACTTCATATTTCAACAACCACAAAGTGTATCCATATTGTTTGAAATATGAGTGTCGTATATTCAAATAATGCTTCTTGTGCAGATGAGTCGTGAATAGTTCATGTGTTGAAGTCAAGCAATGTCACATACAACAAATAAATATCAACGCTGCAATTCATATATTTATAGTAATAAAATAAATAAATAAATAACTGTATAAATATTTTAGTGAGTGAATTCCTACATTGACTAGTTTTGAAATCGTTAAAGAACGATTATTTTAATTAAATTAAACCCGACGTTTAATTTAATCAAAATTTTCAATTGCTTCCAATTTTGTTCTGGTCAGCTGCATGGTGTAGTGCTCGCTGATGCGAGTCCAATGCATCCAAATTCATTCAATTCTGATATGGATTGAATAAGTATGGAGGTTTAAACTTGATACAATTTAATTTAAAAATAAATTCCTCAATCTCTAAATTATAAAATTAATTACGTTTACCAAATGCTGCCTGTTCCTTCTTCTTCTTCGTTGCCAACGCGGTCACGAAACAACCCAATAGCTTCATGGCTAGGGTTCAAAATATCTTGCAAAACAAAGCATCGACCGCCAATCAGACTTTACCACCTCGAAGAGCGCTGCGCCACCTGCCTGCGCTTGGTCCACCGTCGAGCTCGGTGGCTCTACCACCGCCAGAGAACGCCTCGAAGTCGGCGGTTTTGAGCTCAAAAATCGAGCTCGTTTCCACTCCAAAGATAGTCAACTTCAAATGGATTGGTAGCTCGTGATCTTCTCTACAATGTTTGTTTTAGGATCTAAGGCTGATTCGAATTGGATTTCGTGGATTTAGGGTTTAAAATTGGGCGTTAAGTTTTAGAATTGGCGGCTGAGAGAAATGAACGACTTAGGGCTTTATTTTCTATTTATATATATTTTAAATATTATTTTAATTCCTACAATACATGTTTTTGCATTCGAACTCCAAATCAAACCCAACGACTGTCGTCCCCAGCTAAATACTCCATTACAAACAAAATGAGATATGTTTCATAAGCCAATTTGACTGTTTCGATCAGTTTTTGTAAGAATTAAAATATAACTCAACACATATTGAATTCAAACATACATTTTAATTTACCGGGGCCACATACTGACTCCAAAATTTACAAAAAAATATTAAATACAACTATGTTTTGATGACACAGTCCTAACAAAACTAATTTCTTCGAATTTGGAGACCGTTTGAAAAAGGCCTTTTTCCGATTGATTAAATTTAAACTTAATTGACAAAACACGTATAAATTTACTACACTCGCATATTTATTCCAAAAATTAAGAAATTTGAAACCAAACAACAATTTGACATTCCGGATCCAACAAAAGCGGTTTCGTCGAAAACAGAGGTCGTTTGCAAAATGGCTATTTTTAAGGACTATATATATTACTAAAATATGTATAAGTTCCATAGGGACTATTTTGAATATTAAACTGGACATGCCTTTCAATTTATATTATGAAATCTGAATTTTTTACATTCATTAAAAAGATATAATTAAATAAATTCTAACGTTTCTGATTTTACTGAAATCCGATTTATTTTGAATTCTGTACATTCATTTGAAATTAAAAATCGAATTTTCAAACTGCCGCGTCATTTACAACTCGTTTTAATTAAATTATAAATTTATATGTTCTAACTTCGATTTAAATTTTTTTAAATTGTTAATTCTCAAATAAATCATTTTAAATTCTAAAAATTCATAAATCAATTAAAAATAAAATTTTAAATTGGTTCCAAAATCTGGGTTGTTACAATCTCCCCCACCTAAAATCTTTTCATCGTCGAAAAGGAACGGAGAAGAAATTTGTTTAACTAACCAACTCAACTTTCATTCTGGTTCTCATTCTTCAACTTTTTCAGTTTCTAAGAATTTTCGAATTTCTCAAAAATTTGGTTAACACCCTAAATTTTCGAAAAATTTCGCTATAAACTCCTTTGTAGGGGCTGATCGGTAAAACTGAAACTTGCCTCACGGGGCCCTCATCAACCAAAAAGAAAAATAAAGAGCCGAGCGACTCGCCAATCAGCTCATAAAATCATCAAACCCAATAAATATAGTACGTGTACCTATTTGTCGGGCATACAATTTTATTCCTCTTCTTAGCTTCCGTGCTATGACATATTCAATATATACACATGTACATATATGCAATGTCAATAAATTTTCAATTTAGTTTAATATTTGATTCGATTTGGCTAAATTTACCTTTCATTCACATATTGGTTTTATCAGTGGGATTAATAATCACAAATCGCAACCAGCAATCAATTAGTTGATTAGCATTTCAAATATATAACTTTTTATATACCCCAAAACAAAAATCATATTTTCTGTGTCAAATCACAAACAATAAATCTAACTAGGTTTTGGTTCTCACACCAATCAATTGGAAATATATAGATATCCCACTTTCGAAACTTGAACATAAATGCTGATGATGCTCGAGCTATCATCAGAATCATCTCCGAGCGACTACATTGTGATTCTATATCTACCCAGTATATTTGAGACTTCATATATACGTTCATGGCGTGTATATGCAAAATCTTCGTATACTTGATAGTCCAAAATCAATATCAAATACAATATTTAAATCTTTACAATAGGATCAAAACCAATTCAATTTTTTTATATAAACAACACTTTTCAAACTCATTCTAGAGTCTTACTTACCCTATCTCTAACGAGTAATTCTTATAGGATGTTACTAATCCTATCTTTGATAAATTCTTTCGTTCGGTTCAAATGTGTCTAGTTCTCGTTCTTTGAAAACCAAAGCTCTGATACCAACTGAAACGTCCCAAACTTCCCCGATCTCCAAAGAGACGGAGAGCTCGGATTGCTTTGAGAAAACGACACATCAGAACACAAACCATAGAACATTTCATTGCTATTACGACAATTACATCAGAGTATAAGAATATATCAGAGTTTAAATAATATACAGCAGAAAAGTATCAGAGATTTTAAATTACAAAACAACGGAAAATATATACATAAATATAATGTACAGCGGAAATACATTAACTACCACAACTGGAAGAAATACACGGATACAAAGCTTTTCGAATATAGCTCCAGCTGTAATCCAGGATCCTGGGAAAAGAAATATCTACGAAAACCAAAACTACTAGCTGCTCATGTAGAAAATATGGGCACCCAGAGTTCAGGTAGAAATAATAAACTCCAAGTCAGTCATGAGATGGTGTGAGAACTAAAATATTTATTAATCTTTATTTTAAAGTTAGGTAAATCACGGGATCACGCCGTATGACACAGAATGGATTTCTTCCCATGAATACCATAAAAACAAAACTCGCAATGCTAAATAAAATAAAAATTAAGCTATTATAAGACTCAGGTCCCATCACACAATGCAACGCAAGCATGAGGATAGAGTTTTATCTTATAATAGCCAAATATGCTTGGTACGTGAAATTTATCTTTTATTATTACTATAAGTGAAGAAATTAACTTCAAATATAAATGTATCAATCATAGACGACATGGTTACCATATATTACGTTGCCATACATAGGTTTACAACTAAAACCGAAAATGTCGTATTGGAAGTTTGGATTTTCAACATGATGGCTACTGATTCGAAAGATATATCGCGTAATACAGTACTCAACGGCTTACGTCCCGGCTAGAGAAAACACTGTAATGCACATTCGCCTTTTTAGGAACACTGCGGCTTACGTCCCAGCTAGATAAAACACTGCTTACTATATCCCTTTGGGAATCGAGGGGTGTGCCCTATCCCTTTGAGCGTAGAGTGACCACACTCAGCTCATCTCGGTCGACCGAATTCGTGACAACCCTAAAATTGTCTATCCTCATCTCAAAAGCATACTGATCAAACCATCAGTTCACCATCATACGGCATGTGAGGGTCGTGAATTAACGCTACACAAAGCTGCTCTATTTAAAAATGTACTTTGAACATCAACCACAAGGCTTTGCTTTTCAACAAAAGGCTTGATCCATGCATCTCAGCATGTCAAATTATAAATCCATACCATAACATTTGATTTCTGCCAATATATAACCTCTATGCTCGTACGTCTCAATATAGGCTGTTAAGCAAGAGAATAAATTCTCTGCCACCAAACAGACATATATTTAGCAGAGATCGATGAATACAGCATAAAGGAATACAATGTTAGACACACCATCCATTTGTAAGTCTGTTCTGGATCTGAACGAAACCAGAGGCACCTTATTTGTAACAACCCGTATATTGATAACGTGTTATAACTATAAATCAAGGCATAATTAATTTTTAAAATGAGAATCAAGGGAAACGGGTTACGCCATTGCGTTCATCTCGAAATTCTGCTTGGAAACAAGTCAGAGTATTCGAAAATCGGAGTTCGTATGACCAAGTTATGACCCTTCGAAGTTTTCAGAAAATTTCAAGTTCAAAACAGCTCAGAATTCGAATTCAAATTTCGAATTCAAACCACAGAACAGACTGGGTGGGAAATTTCCCGCCCAGGACCAGGTCGATCTGGGGGTCGACCATAGAGTCGACCTGCCTAGGACCAGTTCGACCATAGTGTCGACCTGGGTGTCGACCTGGGGGTCGACCTGGTGGTCGACCTGGTGGCCAGGCCCACTTTTGAAGCTGGATTCACTTTGATGTTTCTGGCCTCGTTTTTGTCTACATTCGTTGACCTGGCCCTATATAAACAGCCCCTAACACTAGTCTCTCTACACAAAATTCTCTCTGACCTTATGCTGCTCTAATTCTGGTTGAAAAGTTAGAAAAAAGGGACTACTTCTTCTACGTCGAAACTACGTTAAGAGAATTGCTGATTTGGGGATTTCTGTTAAGGACTCGACTAAGCATATAAAGATTCAACATCAACTTTCTTTTTCTAATTCTCGAACCACGATCCGTAAGCCCCAGTTACTTTTAGATTTAAACTGTAAACGTAACATGAATATGTTGTAAATTGAAATTGGACCTGTGTATGATGACTGTTTTACATCCATTCTTGTTCATCTTGGATCTTGACTTTTGGGTATACTACTATGGCATTGATTTGGGGCCTATTCATGTTGTAAACCAAAAAGAAAAACCCCTCATATTATCATGCCTGCAATGTTGAATCTGCTATTAGTCACAAGTTTATGACTATCACCTTATGTCAACCGTTACCATGACTATCACCTCATGTCAACTGTTATCCTGACTAGTACCTTATTTTGCTAGATTTGGAATCTTTATGTTTGAGGCCGATGTTCCATATGCCAGTAATGTTATAATCATTTATCTCAAGTTATACCATGCTATGCTAGTAATCACTTTTGCCACCTTATACCCGTCCCTTTTTATGTTATTCCCTAATTAGATTTATTTGTATCGATTCGAGTTTACGTGCGATGGGAATACGGTTTGGGTAGATTAGGTAAAACATGAATTGGCTTTGAACTTGAACATGAACGTTGTTATAACTTGAACCTGAATATGGACATGAACTTGACACGATTTGACATGAAACACGACCTGAAAACTTGACATGAATTTAGACTCGAAACGTGAATCTGGACAGGACACTTAGAATGAATTTCAAAATGGCCAACTCGAGGTTGGGTTGAGTTTGCAGTGTAAATCTTCCCGGAACCACCCGGCAAATCCAGTGACTGCAAACAATAGGATCCAATGTGGGTAGTTGGTCATATCGCACGTAAAACCCGAGGTTAGACTATGTTGTGGTGTAAATCTGCCTGGAACCGCCCAGCAAATCCAGTGACCACAACAATTAGTCTAATGTGAGAGGTCGGCGTGCATTAATGAATTAATGCCACATGATAGGGTTAAGTCATGAACCACTTGAATATACATAACCAACTTGACACGATGATTTGATAGGGTTAAGTCAGGAACCGCTTGAACACACTTAACTAACTTGATACATGATTTGGATAGGGTTAAGTCACGAATTTGAATGACAACACTAAACCCATTAGGAACCCTAGTTACGCGGTCCTTTTCAGCAGTAACCCACTTAGATGTATCACGATACCCTGGGACTAGGCAGGGTGGGCACGATTACTGGGCTGATTGTAAGTGACCAGAACGACGGTTGAGTAGGTGCGCCATTGTAGGTTCAGGTGGACTATGGTCGTGCACGTAGTCTGGAGTTGAAAAAGAAGGCATTGGGCACCAGTAGGTTTACACTGTGCGTGCTTGATTCGTGTCGGTGGTTGGCACCATAGGGCTTGATACACCCTATGGTGGACCTAGCACAGGTGACTACATTTCAGGATAGGACCGTATGACACAGACACATGACGAGCTAGAACTTGTAGGGAGCCGATCGATTAATAGATCGTACCGTAGGACCCCGTAATGGGTCACTTCATGATATTGGGCCAAGGAATCATCTCATGGTTAATACTTGACACGGGTTAAGACACTAGTACAGTGGGTGCAGCGAATCTTGAATATGCGATGCCAGACTTTACTTATCTTGTTATCTTAATTATCATACCAGTCCTGTTATCATCCTTATGTTTAATTCCAGTTTTCACATGTCATGTTACCTTTACTAGTTTTTATACTGAAAGTCACTAGGGCTTACCAGTATTATGACTGACCCTTTTTCTTTCGCCTCTTTTTTTCGTTTCCCCACCCCCTCAGGTTCTCAGGGAGGAAACAATAGCTCTTAGCTTGGATTTAGCTTGCTTCCTGTCAGCTCATGTACGGTTTGGTCTTGAGCTATGCTATGGCTGCACTTCTGCTATTTATGGGGAATAATTTACTTTTGTTATCTTAAGTTTATGCTTCTTTATTTGGAACTTGATGTAATGGAATAATTTGTACCTTGGATATATGGGGTTTTGACACTTTTCTTGAAAGTAATAAAAATTTGGTTTAATTTCTATCGCTGCTTTATTTATGTTCTGCCTTGTGATATCTCTGTGTATGTTTACCTAGATAATACTCCACCAAAACTAGTGCATTCCCTTTGTGAGTGACCCTAGCTGAGGTGGGGTGTTACATTATTCCTCGTCCCATATGTCCAATACAGGAGAGAGGCCCTCGCATATCCGGAAAATCAACGAATACGTCCGGACCACTACCACTTTAACCCTCCGTGGGAGCTACCCAAATCCAGGGCATCAGTAGTAGTTCATTTGATGTGAAGATCGCCGGTCTTCAACTACCGTCATCGATATCTTCGAATTTTAGTCGTCGTATCAGCTATTCAGAATGGGTTAAAACCGATCTTACCGAATAACTGACGTATCTTATAATCAAGTGCCATAAAAACACATCATACCCCTCATTCCAATCCAGACTATTTTTTTATACAAATATTCTTTGCATTGGGAATTATTACCATAAATCTTATTAAAGATTTAATTCATTTAAACCACTTGTTTAAATCTTCACTTGGAAACCATTTCAAAAGATTTTGTATTATCTTCTCACAACTTTAAACCAAATTAAGGTTTATCAAACTAGTCGGGATTATCTAGCCTTACCGAAGTAATCATTTATTTTATTTTTTCCAGTCCCAACCTATTCATCCTATGGAGCAAAATTGGTAGTACTCCATATCTAACACCCTCTGTGTTATTGGTAAATTCAATTACCATTCAACGTTCAAATGTAATTAAAGATTTAACTATCGCTTGAAGTAAAACTGGTGATACCCCATTTTCGAACATTTCTCAAATTTGACAAATTTAATTACCACATTAACATTTCAATCTAGTTAAAGATTCATTAAAACTCCACTCAATTTTAGTCCCCAAAAATCATTATTTAATGATTATTCAAGTCTAGGAAAATAACCCTGCTTTTTCTTGGATTAAAGAACCAATGTCATTTAAAACATTGTTCACGATAAACTCAAAATCATCTTCCATCAAAATGGAATCTACACGGAAATCTGAACAATATATAATCGATATAAATTTCCATATCAGACTAATAATATAAATGGAATAATGGCAAAGCCTTTGAAATTCCAATATGGTAACGGTCTTCCTTCACAGAAGCTCGTCTCGATTATTACCAAATCGAATTCCATCCAATTCCAATTTAATATATTAAATTTGAAAACTTTACCTTGGAAAATTCCTCTAATCTTAATTAAAAGATTATAAATTCCAAATCAAATCGTCGTTGTTAATTGGGTTAAAAAACAAGTGTTATTTAAAACACCGTTCACGATAAACCCAAAAATCCAGTCTTAATTCAATTCCTATTTAGTATTAATTAATTGGTAGACTTCTCTAAATCTTAATTAAAAGATATATTCTTTTCTCAACTAGGTTTAAGAATAGTGTTATTAAAGACACCGTTCATGATAAACCCAAAATCCAATTTGATATTAAATACAAGGCTCTGAATAGAAATTATATTGGCTTATATTTAATATCAAATTCTGAAACCAACGGATATCGTATTGGGAATAATGATATCTATATCTTCCAAATTGCTCAGCAATATCCATATAATCATGGAGTCCAGTATCTAGATATTTCAAAGATTATTTCCGTTCAAATCCATTCTAATTTATTCATTGGAAATTTCTGGTCATATTAAAACCATTTTCAATCCAATTTATTTATTTTAAAAACTTTGGATTATTATTCTAGTTAATTAACTAGTTCACTCAGATAAAAATATCTTTTATCCTTCCAAATATGGAATTTTTCATTTAAAATCTTTCCAAATCATTTATTATGATTTTACATAAATTTTCCGTATTTGTAATATTTTTATTATCGCCATTTCAGTCGATTTCCAATAACGGCCACCGAACTGCATACATAGTGACCTTTTCTAAAACTGATTTGGACATATTTTGAAATCCAACGGTTCAAATTTAAATCCCTTATATTCATTGGAAAGATCTTTTTGAAATGAACCCAACGGTTTCGATTTTAGGAGAATCCGACGGTCGGATTTCCCGTTACACCAATTTGAAGTTAATGGTTGAAATTCACGAATGATCATTGCGCGTGCGTTCTATTAAAGCCATTATATGTATAATACATATATCATCGATTTCTATTTAAAATGTATTTTATAAATCGTTTATCAATTCATTTTAAAAACGGTTTCAGCTTTATTTTCAATTTTGAATCAAATTTGAGTATTCCATATCATTATAACATTAAGATGATAATATTTCCAAAATATCAAATTTTGAAATCAGTTCTGTTCGGGTTAAAATGACGAATATCTACTTACTCGGCTGCATATATTCCAATATTTTCGTGTCCATCCAAAATCGGACATCAGAACCATAGTTTAATTCTTCACTGAATATTATTTAAAATTATTCTTTATTTTAAAATTTTCGTTATTTCTGAATCGAAATGCGACTCAATCAATTATCATATAATTTCCGTTATATGGATTTCATACATTGCATGTATGCAACAATAATAATGAATAATCATTAAACATTCAAACATCATTCAGAGTGCATTCTATAACTGTTTAAGCATTAAAATAGATAAATAACGCTCATCACAGTCTGTCAGCCAATCGATTGACATATCACTAAATATTGGGATTAGTATATGTCAAATATCATCCCAATACACGTGTGGGGTTTTCAAACAACAACAACCTATTTAAATAAATCATTGGTTAATAAATTTAACCAATTCTAATTCGGTTTGAATTTTTTTTTATTTAACTAATTCACTTTTTAAATTGTAAATGAATATTTACATCACACTTCAACAACCACAAAGTGTATTCACATTGTTTGAAATACGAGTGTCATATATTCAAACAACGCTTCTTGTGCAGATGAGTTGCGAATAGTTCATGTGTTGAAGTCAAGCAATGTCACATACAACAAATAAATATCGACACTGCAATTTATATATTTACAGTAATAAAATAAATAAATAAATAAATAACTGTACCAATGTTTTAATGAGAGAATTCTCACTTTGACACATTTTGAAATCGTTAAAGAACGAATATTTTAATTAAATTAAACTCGACTTTTAATTTAACCAAAATTTTCAATTGCTTCCAATTTTGTTCTGGTCAGCTGCATGGTGTAGTGCTCACCGATGCGAGTCTAACAGATTTTACCACCTCGAAGAGCACTGCGCCACCTGCCTGCGCTTGGTCCACCATCGAGCTCGGTGGCTCTACCACCGCCAAAAACTGCCTCGAAATCGGCTGTTTCGAGCTCAAAAATCGAGCTCGTTTCAACTTCAGTGATGATCGACTTCGTAAGATTTGATAGCTCGTGATCTTCTCTACAATGTTAGTTTTAGGATCTAAGGCTGATTCGAATTGGATTTCATGGATTTAGGGTTTAAAATCAGGATGAAATTGGGCGTTAAATTTTAGAACTGGCGGCTAAGAGAAGTGAACGGCTTAGGGTTTTATTTTCTATTTATATATATTTTAAATATTATTTTAATTCCCATAATACATGTTTTTGCATTCGAACGCCAAAGCAAACCAAACGACTGTTGACCCAGTTAAATACCCCTATTCCGGACGCAACGAAGTATGTTTCGTAAGCCAATTCGACTGTTTCGATCATTTTTTGTCAAAATTAAAATATAAATCAATATATATTGAATTCAAACGTACATTTTAATTTACCAGGGCTACATACTGACTTCAAAAATTACAAAAAAATCTAGCTATATTTTGACGATACGGTCCTAGCAAAACTAATTTCATCGAATTTGGAGACTGTTTGAAAAATGGTCTTTTTCCGGTCGATTAAATTTAAATTGAATTGACAAAACACGTTTAAATTTACCACGTTCACATATTAATTTCAAAAATTATGAAATTTGAAACCTAACAATTATTTGACATTCCAGATCCAATAAAAGTGGTTTTCGTCAAAAACGAAGGTTGTTTGCAAAATGGCTATTTTTAAGGGTTATATATAATATTAAAATATATATAAGTTCCATAGCAATTATTTTGAATTTTAAACTGGACATAACTTTCAATTTATATTATGAAATCTAAATTTTTCACATTCATTAGAAAAATATAATTAAATAGATTCTAATGTTACTGGTTTTATTGAAATCCGATTTATTCTGAATTCTTTACATTCATTTGAAATTAAAAATCGAATTTTCAAACTACCACGCCATTTCAAACTCGTTTTAATTAAATTATAAATTTATACATTCTAACTTCGATTTAAATTTATTTAAATCGTTAATTCTCAAAATAAATCATTTTAAATTCTAAAAATCCATTAAATCAATTAAAAATAAAATTTTAAATTGGTTCCAAAATCTGGGTTGTTACACACACAACACTCCATTAGGTCCGCTTATTTGCCTATAAATACACCTTTCTAGAATTGGAAAAGGAGGAGAGATCACATAAAAATGTTGATGGTTTGTGTTCCAAAAATAGCCTACCATACACTTCGATCAAAAACCATTATAACACATGGATTTTGTGTATAAACCACTTCTCTCTTTACTTTCTTTCAAAAAATAATCTGTAACATGTAATGGACACTATAAACAGAGATTATAAAGTGGACGTTGGCTTGGTTGAAGCCGAACCACTATAAACATATTGTGTGTCCCTTATTCTTACTCTTTTTTATTACACTATGTCATTACAATTATGTGAAGATCACACTTTGGGGGTTGACTGTCACTAGGCCAACTTTTGACGTCAACACTTTCACACGCCAAGAAAGGAAGACAAACCCTCGCGACCGCCTTCAGCAATTTCTAAGCTCGAAAACTTGGACAACTATTTGTTGAAGGAATCATGGCAAAGCAGAAGAAGGAGGCAACATCTTTCCCATGCTCAAACCGTTGGCGCAGCAGACACAGCGATAGAGGCAAGCCTAGAGGCTTCCTCTCATGAAGAACCATCCCAATACTTGACTAGGGACGAGACAGATGGAGTTCTCGCTGAACTCGGAGCTCAGATGGCACATCAAGATGAACTTCTCACGAAGCTGTAGGAAAATGATGAATAATTTTTTTGCTTGGATGGAAGGAAGATCGAACGACCAACCGTCATTCCTTACAATATGTGAAGCTAGGGCGGAAACTATATTTCCAGCTAATGAAATCCAATCCCCAGATCGGTCCACAACCCTGCTACCATCTGGCTCGACTCAACATCCTGATAGACCAATGCAACCTCCCGATCGATTGGATCCTAGTTCAATGCAAAAATATGTGATTTTATATACGAAAAGTAATTGATTTAAGAAAACAGGTTTTATAAAACTATTTAGAAAACAATTTGATTATAGATTTTAAAAAAATTGTATTTAAAAACTATGGTTTTTACTATTTCCTTGAGACGATTTAATTTATAAAACAACAACCAAGAAAATCTTGTTGTCTCAAAACTAGTAATATATATAAAAGGAAAACTCTTTTTCGAAACCTGCACGGTGTCACAAAGTAACTCACAAAATTCACAAAGAAATCAATACTAGAAATCACCACGACATACTTGATGCAAATTACGGATTTTATCTACTTTTGGCTTGTCCTAAAAATAGGATCAAAGCCTCTTCAAAACACCATCAAATTCACTAAAAAAATTCTTAAAAAAACAAAGAAATGCACAAGAAAAGCCATTGGAATACACAACACAGCAGGCAGTTTCTCACGGAACTTTCATTACCTGTTGCAACAAAAGCAATGCCTTATATCGATGCATCTATCGACACAGGTCTTGCCTATGTTGGCACAGGTCACGAAATTATTACGGGCGAAGTCGCCTTTGACAATGACAATTTCAGACCATCTTTTGGCCATGCTCCAAATGAAATTTTGCATATGAAATTTTAAGATCCAGAGTTTAAAATACAAGCAATACATAGAAAAAGGAATTATGCAATTCGAGCATAATATGAGATAGAGCTGTCAATTTCCTACACGATTCGAAACCCGCACGGAAATCAAAAGTTTAACCCGACTCGTTTAATTGGCGGGTCATTATCGGGTCAACCCGGATTTGACGCGTTTATAAACATGTAGTTTAGGGTTTTGACTCGGTAACCCGATTTTGACCCGCCAAATCCGACTATATGTTATATCTCTTCCATACTGTTATCCTTTTATGTAGGCTGTTAGTGTTAATCATTTATGTATGTAGTAATTAGTATGTTCATATATTCTTGTGTAAGCTGTTATATTTTACCATTTTATTCTTTTATGTTGTTAACTATATTTTACGTATAACAACTTTATCTCTTCCAAATTGTTAGTCTTTTATTTATGTAGTATGTTCATATATTCTTATGTATGGAGATGATTTTTGGATATGGTGATTTCGTGCTTTATATATGTGTTGGTTGCCTATTTGATTTTATAACTTGCTGTCTGTTGGTGATTATATAATAGTGTTGCATGCTTGTGATTTGGTTCTTTTGCTGTTTATGTTAGTGGGCAATATTTACTAATGGGTCAAACGGGTAAACTTGACCCGACACGATCTGTTTATGTAGACGGGTTACACGGGTCGGGTCAACCTATTTATAAACGGATCGGAATAGGATTGGAAAAAAAATGACCCGTTTAATAAATGGGTTGAAGCGACCCATTTATAAATCGATCCGAATCCGACTTGACTTGACCGAACCCGATCCGACACGAGTCATTGACAACTCTAAGCTCTAGTATGAGAGATTTCTTTACTCTCAAAGATGGAGCCGTATCATTTTTTGAGCTGAAACAAGAATATAGATGAAGATTGAATTTTACGGGAACTCAACCTTAATTCAAAGTTTCAAACCTCAATATCTCAACATGCATTTCAAATTTTTTGCTAGAATGAGTAAGAAACTCGCCTTAGAAGCGAATTGATGGATATCAAACAAGAATTTGACGAAGAGATAACTCTTTGTCCTCAAGTTGCTTGGATTTTGCCTAAAAGTGAACTTACTGTAACATGCATTTCAAAGAATCAATAACAACAACAACAAACAAGATTAAAGATGAAATAGTTCCTTGATTCCATGAAGAATATCTTTATGAATTAGTTGGATAGTTATTTCTTTCAATTTGGTTTGAGTTTTGAAGGACTTTGTACGAATTTGAAGCAGGATTGTAAAATTCTTTGAGATATGCTAGAATACCTGAAACTTTTTTTGTCAAAAAGTAAGAAATAGGGGTAATTCCGAAATTTAGGGGTGTTAAGTATTGAATTAAGGGGGGTATTTATGTAATTCAAGGGGTGAGCCTCCTATTGTTTTGTCTCTGGTGTACTTTTTGACAAAATACTTTTTTGTCATACAAGCATTTTTGAAATTCTTTTACTTTACTGTAAGTTAATAATGAAAAAGAAGATGGATTTCCTTCTCTTCACTAAATATTACCTGGACGTACCTTATTTCTTTTAGGCTCTGGAAATTTCCTAAGACTAATAAAAGATAATGGCCCAACTAGCCTGTTAACACAAAATGACAAAATTAAAGCAGCTTAGTGTATGATCAACACAAGTTAGGCCTTCATTTTCTAACTATTTACATGTTTGAAGAACACAAATTACACTATAACGCCAAAAAGTTTACAGTTTGTACAGGTTTTTCTCACATGTTACACAAGTTCATAATAGTTTTAAACAAACTTAAACGACATTATTATTATTATTATTATTATTATTAAGGTTAGTTTTACTTTTCTTACAACTGAAACAAACTTTGGTTTGACGTATTATTATTATTTGTTTAGTTGCATTATAATGATTTTTTATTTATGTCAAGTATCTCAATGTAAAGGTTGCATGGCTTTAACCATATTAATTATTATTACTGACAACTAAATTCATTTACAATTTATTATTTAATAAATTTCAATGGATGACATATAGTATCAAGTGGAAATGTTTTGATGACCACGTTTATTGTCGGTATCCAACCCAAGCCAACAATTCATACCGATATCAATGGTTGAAAATGGTGGTAATGGTGGGTAAATTGTATAATAAAACTCTGTGGATGGAATGAGTACGCATGAAGGATTAGAAGGCATTTTTTTTAAGAACGTGAACATAACTCTTGCTATCTAATGGTGACAGTAGATGGAGCCTTGGTGGAAGTAAAGAGGACACTGTGACGGCTAAAAACAAGCAGTAAAAATTTTATGTACATTTTTCCAGAAAGTGTGTACAAACTCAAATTCAAGCATTAGAGTATATTTGAAATAAAAAACTAAAGATTCTGAATTTTTTTAACGAATCAAGCTAAATGGAGTACAAGGGAAAAGTGAAGTAAAACGATAGACGTAGAATTAGTTGGAAGCATAGTACAAGCGTCAGTTGTCTCAAGACTCATGATGTTAAACCGAACATGTGCTCAACACGACACGATCCAACCCTGAAGGCTTTGGAATTAATATTCCACGTGAAATGAATAGTGGGTAGATAGTAAACAGGAGAAGCCAAAATGGGAGCAGCATTTTTGGACGCGTTGCACCATAGCTAGGCACGTTACCCAACATAGTTTCAGAAATAAATGCCTATTTTTTTTTTTTCCAATGCCAATTTTATTTTAACCTTAACGTGGCAGACCGGGAATAATCACTTGGTCTGGATTTGTCTGGACCAGGTGTGCCAAACAAATCTGCTTTGATTTCAGGTGAATTCCACCGAAATCAAAGATCCGGATCTGTTTGGTATACTAGAATCAGGCAAATCCAAAACAGAGGATTTTAATCTCTGCCACGCATATCTTTACGATTAACTTTTTCTTTATTCGTACAGTGAATGACACCTCTCTATATGTTATAATGCAAATGCTAGAAGGTGAGAATTTAACCGAAATGATCTCAACCCCACAACTTTTTACCCCAGTGAATTTCTGCCCGTAGGATTGAAATCCTGACGCTTTCCTGACCAAATTTTCCTGTAGCAAAGTGCATGTTATATATGTATACACAGACATCACGGCAAACGTAAACGCTGTTTGTTGAGGAAAATAGGATATAAAATGTTATCATATGATGAAGGCAATACCTTATCGCATGCACGCATATAACAAATCCATACTATAAGCTCGAAAATCGAAGCAGGTGATAAGCGGTGCATGCGTAAATGGTCATAAAGGATGAATTATTAGCTACGATCAGCAAATGTGGATGTATATACAGTGGCTGCAGTCCCAGCCTCCTGCTTTCAACGTGTTCGATGGAGGATTTCCTTATCTTGTCGATCCTCTTCAGTAATGCCTTGTATTGCAATAATGTTTGGAGTATGTGGTTAACATATTTTTAAGGAATTATTTTCATAAATATTTATCAATTTTTTTTTTTGTATCCTAATTATGTGTATGTGGTTTAAATTTTTATTATTAAATTGCAACTATTTGTTTACTGTTGTAAAATTTAGTTTTTTAATTAAATGATAAATTATGGAAATGCATGTTAAGTTTATTTGTTAAATATATTATCAAACATGGTAACATATATGAAAGAAGATTTTGAATTAGTAAAAGAAAACATCTATCAAATCCTAATTTTAAGCAATGTTATCATTTATGAAAAAAAAGTAAAGCTTTTCTATTTAAATGCTATTGCTTAAAAACGCTATATTAAGGATAATTTTGAAGGTTTACGGTCGAAACTATGGTTTGGGTTTTAAGTCAATTATTGATAATGATATACACAGTTTTGTAAAAATTTCCTCCTTCATGTAAACGGAGCGCCAAATTGAGATGATATCAATTTAGCTAAGAGACACCGCTAGTTATAAGCAAACTTAGATGCTAAAGTTTTGATGACCACAACCATGTTGTTTCAAGTAGTTTATTGCTGGTGTGGAACACAAACCAACTGTAAAATCGATAATAAAACTCCGTCGATAGGAATAGGATGGGTACTCATAAAGTATTAGGGTTTTTTTGAAATCAAAAACTAAAAATTCTGGAAATTTTCGATGAATCAAACGGAATAGAGTAGGGGAAAAAATAAAGTAAAAAGATAGATGTAGAATTATTTGGAAGCATAGTACAAGAGTCGGTTGTCCGATCATGTGAAACATAACATGTGCTTAACATCATCATACCTTGAAACTTGAAATTTTGGAATACTCCATTTAAATGTATAGTAGGTTGATAGTTACTGGAAAAATGAAAACGAAAGCAGCATTGTTGGACGCATTACCGCAAAGCTTGCCACGTTACCCCACATAGCTTCAGAAAAACAGCCCTTTACTTCGTATCAAAGGAGGCTAATTTTTCTTTCTCCCATGTGCCCAAGGGCTTAGATCTCCCCGATTTCGATTTTTTGCAATTAAGTCCCACGACAGTAGAGAGATTTAACTGTAAAAAATGAAAATTATGGATTGTGATCGGATGGACATACGGGGCACACGGAGTGATGAGACAGAACAATTAACCCTGCATCAAAGTTAATTTTATTTTAACCTTAGCTTGGCAGGCATACCTTCGTAATTAACTTCCTCATTTCTTCCTACACTGAATAATACGTCTCTATATGTTATATATGTAAAAACGTAAACGTGGCTGCTTAGTTTGTGCAGGAAATCAGGATATAAAATGATTAAAATCTTATCATCATATGATGAAGGCAATATACCTTATCACATGCACTCGTATAATGTATTCATATTATAAGCTCGAAAACCGAAGTTGCAGGTGATAAGTAGTGCGTGCGTAAATGATCATAAAGGATGAATTATTAGCTACGATCAGCAAATGTGGATGTATATATAGTGGCTGCAGCCTTAGCCTCAGCCTCAGCCTCCTGCCTTCAACGTGTCGGCACTCAGCAGGGTGAGGAACTGCTGCCATGCATCATGCATGAGGTGTCTAAAGATAAATAGTAAACTGAAGTGGATCGAAATATCGACTGGGCTTGAGTAGATGAATTAATTTAGTGTCGTGTGTTAATAGTAAAAGAATTGAAAATTTAATCGGTTTGGTAGATGCACATGCAAAATCAAGGATTGTTTCTTTCTTTTTTCTTTTTTTTTTTTTTTTTTTTACTGCAAAGTAGTGTTGATAACGATAGGTACATGTCCTCCACGTGAACAAGGGTCCCTTGCGTTTTATGGTGGACCTATCACCTATGCAACAGTATGACCTAACTGATGGATATTGGCCAAATCTGATGTGCTGTTAACTGACGATGATAGTTGCCAATTTTGAGTGTTATTTGCATACCATGTTGCTCCAACCCTCCAATATTAAAGCGACACGCCCAATCCATGATCTTTAGTTTTGGCTATCAGCTTCTCAAAAGCATGCTTTTAGATGGTCTTTCTACTTTCTAGCTAAGGCCGGTATTAAACCTCTCAAAACTTAATTATAGCCATTTACCCTTCTAACAATTCTGTTGAGTCAACTAATTTATCAAATTTTATTATATGGGCCATGAAATGATTAACCCGCTTTTATATGGTTAACCCATTTAATTCTGTTCATATGAAGTCGCTATTTTTTTAAGTGCAATCACCTCTTCATACTATCTCAAAACCAGATGAGATTTCGACCTATTAATTCCTATCTAAATTTTCAAAAATTTAAATTTTAGGATTTTTTTTTTTTAAATTTCAAATTTCAAAATTTTAAAGTTACAATTTTTAAATTTTAAAAAATTTCACCCTTTAAATTTACAAATTTTTAAATTTTCATGCTTCAAAATTACGGACCATTTGAAACACTCGAATTCTTTGTATTGTAAATGTACGTTGTAGCTCTACAAGATGACTAACGTTTTAACTTAGAAAAACAAAAACTTCATTCTCATAGTTGAACTCCGCCTACAAAAACTTCATTCTCATAGTTACCAACTATAGCACGGGTCGTTCACAACAGAGAATGGGAGGTCGAGCACCACACTGTGGGATCCAACGCTTGAACTCTTGTTCGGAGCATCGTTGCAGTGCGAGCTATGGCTCAAGCGTTACGTTTGAAAGAGTGGATGAGCATATCTGTGTAAAAGAAGCAAATGGCAAGTTTGTAAATAAATCTTCCTATCTTGGAACGGTAACAACATGATGTAGGAGGGGGACCAACACTTTATTATAAATGGAGTTACACGTGTTCTTTAAACAGTGGGTTATGCATTACAAAGTGATCGCTCGTACATTAGAAGCAACCCGCGTGTTGGGGTTCTGCTCAATCGTTCCTGGTCGCGCATTAGTTTCAAAGGGTCGGTCGTTCAAATAATTCAGTACGATTGCTGCCAGTTCAACGCCAGCTGTAAAGCGCACTCCACCATCTGTCGAGCGCTTGTTCCTGTAACATTGTGACCTCAACAACGCTAGTTCAAATGCCAAAAGTTGTAAACATCAAAATGCAAAATATAAAAGCACTGTCTTGGAAAGTGAATGGGAAAAGTCATAAAGATTCAAACAACGAACAAGTGCCATGACAAACAAATACGAGAGCTGTAACTTTCGTCAAAGGGGCACTTCCCCAAGTGAGATCAAAGCCTCAGTTCCTAAACCGGAATAGCCTTCCAAGTCAAGCATCTATAAAGGGACTGATAACTGCCCCGTGAAACGATATAACAGACACCCAATTCATTTGCATAGCATCTGAAACATCAGATGTGAAGAATGAAATTCATTTGCGTAGCATCTGAAACATCAGATGTGAAGAATGAAAACTATTTGCGTAGCATCTGACATATCTAATGTGGAGAATGAAATCCATTTGTGTAGCATCTGACATATCAGATGTGAAGAATGAAATCCATTTGCGCAGCATCTGACATATCAGATGTGAAGAATGAGATCCATTTGCGGACCATCTGACATATCAGATGTGAAGAATGAAATCCTTTTGCGTAGCATCTGACATATCAGATGTGAAGAATGAAATCCATTTGCGTAACATCTGACATATCAGATGTGAAGAATAAAATCCATTTGCATAACATCTGAAAATATTAGATGTGAAGAATGATAAATCCATTTGCGTAACATCTGAGATATCAAATGTGAAATATAAAAATCCAAAGACCTCCCTAAGTGGGGGAACTAAATCCAAAGTCCACCCCTAGCGGGGGCACAATCATTATATCCCAAGTCCTCCCCGAGCGGGGGCATCAAACACAAGACCTTCCCGAGCAGGGGCACAATGATATAAAAACTTCTCCAAGTAGAGGTCTCAAACCAGTCGACTTTAGCCGATTAGTTGATCTTAAGCATTACCGAATCATAATATTGTGTTTTACGCGAATAATATTTGACGAGTTATAAACCGTTGAATGAAACAAATCCGGTGCCAACACTTTATTTAACTCAGAATATAATTCGCTATAAGTCATATTTAGTGATTAACTAATCCACTATTGATACGGACAGTCGATGGTGAGTATAACTCCAAAATTGCGCATTCACTTGTTTCAATTACAGAACGGGTGCCATGAAGCATACAAATTCAAAGCACGATTTTCCATAACCGACAAAGAGCTATAACTGGATCTCAGTGCAAAATATATCAATAACAATGTTCAGTTCGAAGCCCGCATTTCTCGCAAGCGAAAAATACAAGCTTCGAGGGGAAAATATTATCTAACCGAAAACCCATTCGGGCATTCTGTCAAACAATATAAATGCACTGGCCTGGAGTAAGCAACACGTTGCCAAGGTTGAATAGCACATCCTTTATTGGTCGGTCGTCGTCAGCAGCTCTCCAAGTCGAGCAGACCTGGTTGTTTATCTGAATGTTATGGGGTCGAGCACCACCCCATGTGGTCGGGTGATTACCACATGGTCGAGCGAGAAACACTCGGTCGAGTATCACCTAAGGGTGCGGGTCGAGCAACTTCCGTATGGATGGATCGAACATCATGTTTTGTTGAGAAGTCGAACACATCTCTCCTTCAGCACGAGTCGTTCACAGCAAAGAATGGGAGATCGAGTACCACACTATGGGATCGAGCGCTTGAACTCATGTTCAAGCATCGGTGCATTGCGAGCTATGGGTCGACCATTCCGTCTGAAAGAGTGGATGAGCAGATCTGTGTAAAAGAAGCAAATGGCAAGTTTGTAAATAAATGTTCCCATCTTGGAACAGTAACAACATGATGTAGGAGGGGGACCAACACTTTATTATAAATGGAGTCGCACATGTTCTTTGAACGGTGGGTTATGCATTACAAAGTGATCGCTCGTGCATTAGAAGCAGCCCGCGTGTTGAGGATATGCTCGTTCGTTCCTGGTCGCGCATTAGTTTCAAAGGATCGGTCGTTCAAATAATTCAGTGCGACTGCTGCTAGTTCAGCGCCAGCTGTAAAGCGCGCTCCACCAGCTGTCCAATGGCAATTCTATAAATACACCGGCGTGTGACCCGTACCCAGTTCACCATAATTACAACTTTGCCACTTGGTCCAAACTTCTTATATAAATACCCCATTTCACCACACTTCAAAGGACTGATTCCTTCACCCCGAAGGGATGCCTAAATCACTTCTCCACTATTCTTAAGCACTCTAAGCTGTCTCCAAACTCCATTAATGGCCGCCAAAGCTCACTTCATCTTCCTCCATCACCCAGTGGACCAAGTCTCCTCCTCCCTCCATTAGAGGACAACTCAAGTTCTCTCCATCCTTCTCCATCTCCAAGCCGAGATCTACCATCTTCAAATCAAGACCCATCATCTCTATATTCTCAAGCTCCATTCTACTTCTCTCCTACCGCCATTAATCTTCCTCTAAGCTTTGATTCACACCTCAACTGCCATGGACTCTCCGTTGATCCTCTAAGTGCTCAAACCGTGGAACATACATTCTCACGTTCATCGCATTCATAAGGATCCAACCATTTCCATAGTGTATTAGAGAGAATCAAGCCATTAAAGAAAGGAAAATCATTGTACAAAGAGATAATGAGCCAAAATGAGATGTATGAGATGTTGAATTTTGTAAATCTATCACATGATAATGAAATGACTTCCGAAGTGGACATAGGTCTACTTTAGATTGAATCACTATAAAAATCCTTGTGCATTTACTTACTTTTCCTCGTTTACTTTGCGATTGTGACTCCTTTCAATTTCTAACCATACTGGTGAAGTACAATACATGTACATTTGGTGTTGAACCATTTTTGGTATAAACACCGGCTTATTAGATGGGTTGGGTCAGGTAAACATTTATGTTAAATGGGTCAGAATAAATGGGTTGGTTCAAATTTTGCTTGACCCTCATACGAACCCACATGACCCATTTTTGATGCCCCTAGCCTGTATCGACAATGATTATTTGTATTTCAAAAAACAAGATTTTGTATAACACAATCTATAGAGCTCTGCACGTTCCTTTTATAGGCACAAGGATAACAGTCAAAAAATAAAATATAATGGCCAATATGCTTGTATATTCACCCTATACCCAAATGCAAAATGTTTACTGATATAATCCGAGTCTTCTGATTTATAACTCTATCACGCTTCTCAATTTTGTCTAAATTTTCTTCTTTCATTTTCTTTTCATGGTCATCAACAACTTTCAAATCCGTCTATTGAATATATTTTAATGGAGAATGATTTAGTTAGAATGTTTACACTTTGATATGCAGCTGGAACACGATTGACCTCAAGCTTTCCTTTAATTTTCTTCTCACCAATAAAGTAATTGGCTACATGGCCAATTTAATTCAAATTTCATGAAGCAATGACTCAGTTCATATTACCTCTGCAATTGTGCTCAAAACATCTATATTCAATCTCTTTGTTGGACCGTGATCATATTTGATTGGCTATATACTTTTATACATAGTTGGCTTTTTTTGACTGAGCTATGTTGTGTGTAATTTGGGTTTAAAACTTTGAACTTGTAATCATGTGATGTTCTGGTCTTGCAGGATTTTCCTCTTGATTTCTAAGAATATTACTAAATTGTTGAGCATATGGTGAATGATTTTCATTTTTTTCTGAACTTCCTTCATGATTAGAACCGCATTGAGTTTGATGGGTGAAGCGACTAGAGGAATCAGTTGAATTGTGACCTGACCGTATGCCAGCCAAATTGTGGTCCGATCTTGACACCTCTTGAGCTCCTTCATGCTGCTGCTCAATACTCAAATTTGAGAATACATGTATTAACGGAATAAAGGTTCGAGCATTATACATCTTTTAAGTAGTTTTGATTCCTCTATGTGCAAAAGAAAAAAAATTCAATAAACACAATGTGCATGTATATTAAAGTTACCATTGTTACTAAGGCAGTTTAGCTCTTTAGATTATTTGCATAGCCTAAAAAGGACAAGGGGCTGACCTATAACTCAACTTATGCTTATTTCACGATGTCATTACTCCTATCTCTAAAGAGTTAACCCCACTAAGGCCTAGGTGTTCACTCAGCCTAAGCTCTGATCACACTTTATAACAACTGGTTGTTTAGACCTTAATTTTTTTACACAATACATCTAATGTATTCATGTGTCGAGCATTCGAGTGTTGAAAAGATTGATTATAGGCATAAATGAAAGAAAGTATAGAAGATTGTAACTAACATATCGTAAATTTAGAAGTTATAATAATTTCTCCTTACAATTAGTGATAGATACAAAATAATTGATAAACTAGAAAAGTAAAATATATGAATAGGACTTGGAGCCATATAGGTTGTCTTCTAAAGCTCCAAAGTGTTCATCTTTAATTCTGGAAAAGTACACGGGTCTAACTCGAGTGTTATAAGAGAATAACACCCAAGTAAGTCTAGCAAACCACTGTGAGAAATACAAATCATATGCATTTTTATATTTATTAAATATATTAAAAATAGAGGTATCTCATAAGACCAAGCATCATAGAAAAACGGTCGATTTTTTACCTTATGACTATCAAACAATTTCTTATGAAAAAAAATCTAGTGTTATTAAAATAATGTCCATAGTCAGAAATAATTATTTAATTTGTGTGTTGTGTGTGAATATACGCTATAGAAGTAGTAGATATACAATCAAAACATGTAAACCATGTTGACTGATTGTTGAGGATTGCATAAAGGTGCCCTCAATACTTCGAGAACGGTACTCGTACACTTGGATCTAATATATTTTCCAAAGGCATCATACATCCCTTGCTGATTTATTATAAGAAATACATAGCTGGCCAAACTATCTGAATGCAATGCATATACATGTGTAGAGATTATAGGAATATCCAGAGTTGACTCAACTCTGCCGTTGTGGGTTTCTAAACCTTTGGTTGCAACCTATCTCCAGTTTAAGTCATTTCCATTTGTGAGGCTACGTCGGACATTTTAGCACATAAGTTGTAACACCCAGCATTTTTAATTGAATAATAAAATAAAAATATGAAAAGTTTTCAGAAATTGGTCGCGGAATTAGCGTCAATGCGTCCATGGTAATTTTCTAATCAATTTAGACCTATGGTTAAAACGGATTTAAAATGAAAAAGTTGTCTTTAAATGAAGTATTATAACAAATGGGAAAAGAAGTTATAAGAAGAACGTTTAGAAGAACATTGACCACTAATGTTTTTAGACTTGTGAGCGTGAGCTGATGTAGTCTAGTTGGTAGAGAGGTATGTCTCTCCCATGTGAGTGGAGCGAGTTCGAGTCCCGTTAGCATCACATTTTTTTATTTTTGAGGGACGGCTAAAGAAGTGCATCTTCTAAGAGAAAAATATGTGTAAATCTACATAGAAGGAAAATTATATATGTAGGTGAGTAAAAATATATATGTATACATGCATATGTGTATATATGTGTATGTGTGTGTGTGTATAATAATAAAAAATCCAAAATAATAAAAAATAAATGATGAAATAATGTCGTTTGAATTTTGGATAGAAATAAAAATTACGCTTATATATACACATAAATTCAAATGTTTAAACAAAAGGTGCAAGTAAAGACGACGAAGTAATAAATGTATAATAATAAAAAATGGACAAGAAGATAACTGCATTTGAAATTAAAGTATGTAAAATAGGAAGAAAACAATGAATTGATAAGCGTTATTAATTACATTAATTGAGAAGCTAATGACGAACAAGGATTTGAAAGGTTGTATGCATATATACAAGCATAAATTTGAAATTAGATAAGTGTTATAAGTGGAAAATGATAATTCTCATAAGGAATATTTAGAAATAAAATGAACATTACTATATATTAACATTAAAATCGAATTAACATTGACTGAAATCATGTTCAAGACCCAGGCTCTGGGTCGACCCTAGTCATACATGGGTCGACACACCTTTAAGGTTGGTCGACACATAGGTCGACCCACCTATAACAACCTGTATTTTTGGAACCAATTTAAAATTTATTTTTAATCGATTTTCAGGGAAATTAAATATTTTATATGATTTATTTTGAGAATAAACGACGAAAAATTTATTTAAAGCGAAGTTAGAATGTATAAATTTATTTTGATTATAAAACGAGCTTGAAATGGCGCGGTGTTTGAAAATTCGATTTTAAATTTCAATTGAATGTAAGAATTCAGAATAAATCGGATTTTAGTAAAATAAGAACCTTCAGAATTTGTTTAATAACATCTTTCTAAAGAATGTGAAAATTTGAGATTTCACTTTTTAAATTGTGAGCTATGTCTAGTTTGAAATTTAAAATAATCGCTATGGAATTTATATATATTTTAATAATATATGTATCCCCCATTTTGCAAACGACCTCCATTTTTAAAGAAACAACTTTTGTTGGATCCGGAATGTCAAATTATTATCAGGTTTAAAATTTCAAGTCGTTTGGATTTAGTAGTGAGTGTATTAAATTTAAATATGTTTTCAATTTTAGTTTGAATTTAATAAACCAGTTAAAAAGGCCATTTTTCAAACAGTCTTCAAATACGACGAAATTAATTTTTTTTGGACCGTATTGCCAAAACATAGTGAGATTTCAATTTTCATAATTTTTGGAGTCAGTATGTGGCCCCTGTAAATTAAAATGTACGTTCAAATTCAATATTGATCGTTACATTAATTTATATTTTAATATTGATAAAAACTGATCAAAATAGTCGAATTGGCTTACGAAACATATCCCATTATGTCCGGAATGGGGGTATTTGGTTAGAAACGACAGTCGTTGGGTTTGATTTGGAGTTTGAATGCAAAATCTCATTTTTTGTGAATTAAATAACAATAAAAATATAGTATATATATTTATTTTCCCACTCAAACCACAACCCTCATTAATTTCCGTCATCAACCTTTAATGGACGTGCATAATTTCCCCATCTTCTTCCTCTCTGATCTCACAATCCACGCTATGAATTTCAAAACTTATTGAACGAAAATTGGAGAGGTAATGCGATCCATATCTTGAACCGTTATGATCGGATTTCATTGAGTAAATTTCTCGAATTTCCCCTGCAAACTGCCACCGTTCGTGCGCCATTCCAGGCCACGTGGGGCCCACGAGTTCGATGCCTTCCTCGGCGTTGGGTGCCGACATGGAGGCAAAGGGGGTGGTGGCTTCTGATGGTGGTCCGATGCTAGGAGGAGATGGCATGGTGAAGGTTTTTGCGTTGAACGATGGGTTTCACGGTTTTTGGTGGGAGAACGATGGAAAGGGAATTAAGTTATTTATTTATTTAATTACATGTTTAAATTGTTTAAAGTTTTAAACGTCTATAACTTTTTCATATAGAAACATATTGAGACGATTTCAGTTGCGTTGCACTCGTATCAACAAACTCTACAACATGGAGCTGACTAGAATGGAAACGGAGCAAATTGAATTTTTAGCTAAATTCAACGATCGTTTAATTTAGTTTAAAAATAAAATCCTCAAATAAAGACTAACGGAGAGGAAATCAAAGTGAGAACTCTCTCACTAATATATTTGTTCAGTTATATATTTTATAACTAAATATATAGATTGCAGTGTTGATTTTTATTAGTTTTAATTATCAAAAATTTGTGTACGGTGCCTGTTAGCTTACCTCACTGTTGTTTAAAAACCATTGATGATTGGATTGACTGTATCATGTGTTGTCTGTGATGTTGAAATGTTTAACATATTTAAAAACATGTTAATATAGTTGTGGTAGTTGAAATTAAATTATAAATATCCATTTATAATTTAAATAGTGAAAATTGGTTAATTAGAAAAATAATTCGAATTAGAATTGGTTAAATTTATAAACCAGTGATTAATTCGAATCGGCTGTTGTTGTTTAAAAACCCCACATGGGTCTAGGGATGATAGTTAATTCACATCTCCCATGGATTTAATCGCATGTCAACAGATTGATTGATAGACTGTTATAAGCGTTATTTAATTATTTAATGATTATACAGTTGTATATCGCACTCTGGATGTGAATGGAATGTTTAATAGTTGTTTATCACTATTTTTGAGTAAATGCAATGTATGGAAACCATTTAAATAAAAGTATATGGTAATTGATTGAGTCCGATTCCAATTCAGAAATAACAAATATTTTAAAATAATATTCAGTGAAGAATCAAAATATGATTTTGATGTCCGATTTTGGATGGACATGGAATATAAAAATATGAAGCCGAGTTAAGTATATAAACGCTATTTTAACTCGAACGAATTTTTACATGGATTTTACTAATTTTTATAATGAATATCGAGAAGACTGAATTTCCAAATTGGACATCTTGAAAAGATTATCATTTTGAGACTATAATAAAATAGGTTGTTTAATTTTGATTTAAAATTGAAAAGAAAGTTGAAATCCTTTTAAAATGAATTTATAAACGATTTATTAAATTATGTTTTAAATGGAAATCAATTATATATATATATATTATATTATATTTATATTTTATATATATTATATTATATTATATTTATATTTATATGGCTTGAATAGAACGTGCCGCGCAGCGAATGTTCACGAATTTCAACCATCAACTTCATATTGATGTAACGGGAGATCCGACCATCGGATTCTCCTAAAACTGGAACTGCTGGGTTCGTATCGAAAAGATATTTCCAATGAATATAAGAAGTTTAAATTTGAATGGTTAGACTTTAAAATATGTCCAAAACAATTTCAGAAAAGGTCGTTATGGATGTAGTTCGGTGGCCGATATTGGAAACCGATTGTAAGGGCCTCAATAAAATTATAAAAAATATGGGAAAATTATGTAAAATCATAATAAATGATTTGGAAAGATTTTGGATGAAATATTCCAAGTTCTGAAAAGATAAAAGATATTTTTATCCAAATGAACTAGTTATTAACTAGAGTAATACTCCAATGATTTTTAAATTAATAAATTGGATTTGTAAATGGTTTTGAAATAACCAGAATTTTCCAATGTATAAATTGGAATGAATTTGAATGGAAATTATCTTTGGATATTTCAATATTGGATTTCATAATTATGCAGATATTGTTATGGGAATTTGAAGATATTGATATCGTTATTCCAAAACGATACCTATTAATTTCGGAATTTGGTATTGAATATAAGTCGACATGATGTCCATTTAAAATCTTATATTTAATATCAAATTGGATCTCGAATTCGTTGCGAATGGTATCTTAAATAATACTGCTCTTGAACCTACGTGTGAAAGGATAAATCTTTTAAATAAGATTTAGAGAAGTTTTCCAGTTTATTTAATTAAATTGGAATTGAATGGAATTTGATTAAGAATAATCGAAATGAGCTTGTGTGAAGAAAGGCGTTTACTATTTATGGAATTTAGAAGGCTTTACCGTTATTCCGTTTATAGTATTAGTCCGATATGGAAATTTATATCAATTATGAATTGTTCAAATTTCCGTGAAGATTCCATATTAATGGAAAATGACTTCGAGTTTAACGTGAACTGTGTTTTAAATAACATTTATTCTTCAACCCAAATAAAGACGAGATTAATTTCCAAAGGTTGAATAATCATTATATAATGATTTTTGATATTAAAACTGAGCTAGAGTTTTAATGAATCTTTAATTAGATTGAAATGTGAATGTGATCATTCAATTTATCAAATAAGAGAAGTGTTCGAGATGGAGTACCCCCAACCCCCCTTCCCCGTAGTTTTACTTCATGCGATAGTTAAATCTTTAAATAGATTTGAACGATAAATGGTAATTAAATTACCAATAACACGATGCGTGTTAAATAAGGAGTACTTCCAGTTTGCTCCATGGGATGAATAGCTCGGGATAGGAAATAATGAAATAAAAGATTATTTCGGTATGGTTCGATTAATCCCGACTAGTTCTATAAACCTTAATTGGTTTAAGTCGTGAAGAGATAAAATAAAATCTTTGAAATGATTTCCAAAGGAAGTTTAAAGAATAAATTAAAAAAATTATCTTTGATAAAATTAATGGGAACCTTTCGCTAAATATGTGAATATTTGAGTAAAAAAATATTTGGGGTTGGAATTAGACGTGTGCTATCTTTGTGTATTTATCACATGATTATAAAGATATGTTAGTTATTCGGAAAGACCGAATTTAACCCATTCTGAATAAATGTTAAGGCGACTAAAATTCAATGATATGAAGACGGTGGCTGAAGATCCGAGATCTTCACATCGTTAGGATAATTGCTGATGTCTTGACTTGGGGTGTACACCCAAGACGAGGTAATAAGTGGTGATCGTCCAGACGTACTTGTAGATCGACCGGATATGCAAGGACCTCTCTCATGTATTGGACATATGGAATGATGAATAAGGTGCCTCCGATTTCGTTCAGACTAGAGAGGACTTGTGAATGGATTATGTCTGACATTGTATTTTGTTTTGTATTGATTGATTTCTATTAAATATGTATCTGTTTGATGGCGGAGAATTAATTCTCTTTCTTAACACCCTTCTCTGAGACATATGAGGTTAGAGGTTATATATTGATAGAAATCAATTGTATGGCTTGAATTGTCAATGTGGCATGCTAAGATGCAAATGATCTATGCTTTTGTTGAAAAGTAGGGCCTTGTGGTTGATGATCAAAGCACAACTTTAAGTAGCATATGTAAAGGCCTGAAATCCGTACCAATCTGAGCTGACTGATATCTTACACATTCAACCCAAAGTGTACGAAAATACATATCATTAATAGAAAGAAATAAGAGGATGAGAAAGATAAGATAGAACTAATAGAATAGAAGAGTAAGAAGAACATCAGAATCTCGCAGCGAAATTTCACAAAATATTATATTACATAATATGGTTGGTTACATCATAGTACATCATCATAGTACATTACCATTATAACACATCATCATACTAGTTTAATACAGATATTCAAACTAGATACTTGGAGATAGATATAACTATTAGACGGGTTCTTGAACTTCTACTCCATGATACTCCAAAAGATTTCTATTAGTGACCTGGATTACTTGTCTACCCATAACAAGTGTTATGAGTACCCAAGAGTTTAGGAAAACACAGAAAATAAACTCTGGGTCAGTCATAGGACTGGTGTGAGTAAACAAATTAAAAACACAGCTTGATTAGAATAGTATATCTCATAAGACCACGTCGTAAAGACGGAACAGGTTTTTCCCTCATGAGATACAGAACAATTGGTTTAGCTTTTCAAAAACATTTTGAAAGAAATGATAATAGTAAGACTAGCCCACACATAAACATGGACGGTTTTTACCTTACTATAACCCAGATTATCTTTGATATCAAAATCATCTGATATTATAGTAGTTCGTATCAAATAAATAACCATCTAGCGGAATGCTTGCATCTCATGTTCCACGTACATATATATATATATATATATATATATATATATATATAATCGAAAACGCAGAGCGTTTATTGGAGATTGGATTCCAACAGACAAGTTAGGGGAGCACCTGCCGATCAGTGTACTCCAGAGAGGATATGCTGGGGGTTCAATAAGAACGCCTTGCAACCTGGCCTCACATAACCGTCCACTCATTTAGCTTGAGCGTAACGAATATATTACCACCTCCACGGTTGGGATTAACAACTACTACCGAATGTTGCAGCAGTGAAAAAGAGATGAGAAAACAAAAGGAATTTCTCTAGATGGTGATATACACCCTGCTTGGGTATGACCCAACTAGCCATGCTGCCTAGACCAAATTTTTTGTCATTTTCTGGTTGTGTGGTTTTGAGGTTACGCTCATCTTCTAGAACATCTGGTCACCATTCACTTTGAATGCCACATCGTCAGATCCGTCAATCCACAAATTGTTGTCCATAAAAATACCCTAACCGTTAAGCTAGAGAAGCATCCCCCTCCGCTATCAACTATGGTACGTTTGTAAAAATCAACATTCGTGAGTTTCCAGGAAATACTCTGTCAGACATCCATCCATACAAGTCATCCAGGAACAGGATGAACCGAAGGCACTATTCTGTAAAACAAAAATAGCCCTTGCATGTTTCTGTCTTTTATTATCTTCAATAATCTCTGTCAAGCGACATATAAATCAAATCGAAGTGGAATATTAATTCCGGACTCTTCGAAATGATTAGCGTAATGTCTTTTACTTATCAGTTGATATTTAAGAACTATATTCAATATTCACTTGATCTTAAACATTTCTCTGAAGAATTAGTTATTAGCTTAAACTGAACTGGGCTAAATATACTTTAGTGTATATACCCTTTATTTTACGCGCTTTAACCAAACAAATGGTGTATGTTTGCCTTTGTTTAAATCCAGACATTTTGACTATATTGTATAAATGAAAAACTAAGCACGTGCTTCGCACACAGTAATTTATACAAAAATGTTAGTTCGTTTATACAACACTTTTTTTTGCCATTAATACTTTTGTCTCACTTTGTACATCATCGGTTATTTCTAATCAAACATTAATAATTAAAGTTATACTAATATCTATTTTATATGTTATATTTTTCACTCTTATTTCATATTTCCTTTATTTCTATTCAATTTGAATTTTATAACTCTCGGCCCAAATGCCTTACCTTTCTTCTTTATTTTCCTTTCTAATTTATTCGATCGACCCATCTTCTCTAAGCCACCCGCTTCTCTTCTTGTTTCCTGCACATTTCCTTCTTCCTTGTTATCCTACTTCACCTCTCCTTCTTCTCTTTAATTTAGTTTCCTGTGTTTTGTTTCATTTTATCTTACTGGCCCACATCCTTCCTTTCTTTTTTATTTATTTTAAAGTTTAAGCCTTTGAGTTTTGATTTCATTTCATACGTATATCTATATTTAAATAATCCAAAATTTCTTATTATATATGTAGATTAGAAAGTATAAAATCTACTTTGTATATATTTATATACTTTTTATTTTGGTTTTATATTTTCTTTTCTTGATAAAACCCATTAGGGCCTAAAGGCTCGACCCAATTCCCCTAATACCTCGTTTCCTTTAATATTTTAGATCCCTACTCTTCTTTCTTCCCCATTTTTATACTGCTTTCTCCACTCCTTTCTGTTGTCATTTCTATTCAATTCTTTCTACCTTCTTTTTGCTCGATTTATCCTAGTCGAACCCAAACCATTGATCGACTCATCACTGCAGCTGCCATGAGCATGCTCAACCCTTGCCGCTCCTTTCTTCTCGTTCGGTCTACTTCTATTCTTTCCCTCATCTAGTTGCTCCAGTTTTTACAGTGCACAGGAGTGCATGGTGCATATGCACACACTATCGAGTTATCAGGCATTGATCACGTACCCCTCCACAAACTTGGCACCATCATCTGAAATGATCTATACACCCAGATCACGCTCCGACCATCTCTACAGTAATATCACCATTCAAGTTCGAGCTTCACAAAAAATATTGGTCAACAAAAACTCCTCCATCACCCTCCTCCTACCACCGGAATACACCATACCCTGGCCACACCTTGATGACGACCTCCATCTTCTATTACCCCCAGTGCGCACACACCTTGAACCACCATGGTGCCGTAGTTTGGATGTACGTCGACGGTTAAAACTTTTGACCCCATTTCGCTCTCGATCCTCTAAATCCCACCATACAAAAATTATCCAGCATTTTTCCTGTTATCAGTAACCTCACACGTCACTCCACGCTTCACGCCATGAACCCCGGTTGTTTCGATCGTCAGTATTTACCCCAAATACCAATTTCGATCATCCCCCAATATCTCGGCAGCCCCAAGTTTAAAAATCACAAAATGTATATTAAAAATCATCATTTTGCCTTGCGATCACATCTAAATAATCAAATCTTGAATTCGCGCTACTTGAAAATCCTAGATTTTCCATTTGATATGGGAAAATAGGTATATCACTGTCCACAAAAATATAAATCCTAAAACTATTTTTGTTATAAACTGGGGACCTAAATGAACCATTTTTGTGTATAAATCAAGTCTTAAAACGTGTTTTATTTCAGGTTATAGATTTTACAATGTCATAGTAGTGACTGGTTTTCAATTTGAGGATACACAGAGCAGTACATTTGGTTAGCTACAAATGTTTGAGTACTGTAAATCATTAGTTCAATGTTTATATGAATAGCACGATCTTTAGACTACAGATCAATTTCCTACTTCAATATATCTCTAGAAACTTTGAAATTAAAGTAGAAGTGAGTTTACTCACATACTTATCTACTGTTTTATATTATCATGCTATATAAGCATCATGGAATGCAAAAACTGGAGGTGTTTACTCACTGTTTTTCTATTTCCAGGTTTTTACCTATAACATTAAACTTGGGATCTACTAACTACAAATACACATAATGTTTTATATCAGAACAAAATCAATAGACGAATGAGCAGTTTACTCACCTCTCTGCTTTCTCCTCTGTTTTTCCTGAAATCTGTTGTCTTTAACTTCCCAATTTTCAAGTGAATGTGTGTGGAGGATATATGTAAGTTCAAGGTGATATTTATAACAAGATTTTTGTGTTAAACAATTTCTTCTTTATATTATAAGGTTGTAGACTCTCTATAATAAGTCACTGCACATGCTAGTTATCAGCCTACACCTCTTTTCTACCCTACACACTTGTTTCTTAAGCATAAAGAAATCAATTATTTAAATAGACAATTTCTCAAATTCCTTGTCTATCTTCTCTTCAAGAACATGATAAAATCCAAGACCATACCTTATTAAATGCTGCGGATTCCTTTGATTTAGTTTCCAATTATAAAAGAGTATTGTTTGCAAGATATTTTGCCAAAAATGATTAAATACTTGCAAGTTGTATGAGGCTTCTTAGGTGATGGTTTTAAGTCTATACTTAGCTATCTATTCTTGTCTTCTCCTTATCTTCTAGGAACTATAAGGCCATGCCTTATTAATTCTGCGAATGGTCACCAGATTTTTGTTGATACATAAAGACATATTTTAATTGCTAAATGTATTAGTTGTAGTCTCCATTTGCAAGATGTTAACTTTGAACAAGATTTTCAATACATTAAAATTTGTGCTAGCTTGTTTTCAGTTTTGATGTAGTATTTTAGGGGATGGCTTTATGTATCATAGCTATACTATTTTAATGTTTAATCACATTAATGGTTTGACCTTTGCTACCACTCTTTGTTTGTTGTTACATGACCCTTTTCTTCTTTATTTTACTTAAGCATTTTATCATACACATTGCGTCCATGTATATTTTGTTTGCATTGATTTGTTGCACATGTTCTTCTTTCTATCCATACTTGTTTATGATCTTTTTAAATGTTTTTCCTATATAATAGAATGCCTCCCCCTTTACATATGTTATGATTATATTTAAGGTTTCTTTTGCAACTTTATATTATGTTTTCAACTTTTATACATAACCAAATATACACATTTTAAGTGTATACTTACCCTTATATTTTTATACAAACATTTATACTGGTCTTACTTTGTTAAGTAAACATATTTTATGATTTAATTACCTTATTAAATCAATATTTATCATTAACAAATATTAGCTAAAAACCAGAACATTACAGTCCACCTCCCTTAAAAGAATTTAGTCCCCGAAATTAAAGAGTCATGCGTATATTTCAGTTTTAACTAAAGTCAAATTAATACACTTCCGTAACTATTTATCCCCGATAGATTCCTTATTTAATTTGAAATTTAGTTAACTATTTTCAAAATCCAAAATTCTGATTTTATTACAAAATCAGCTACTTAACTCATATGGGTCTATATCAAACTAATAACTCAAGTTTGGTCTTTATTACTGGGAAATACAAATTTTATCTATAGGATATGATTCTAATTTTAATTCAACGTAGCTGAACTTCTCCTGAGGACGACTCTGATTCATTTTACTCCTTCCGTTGGTTGGTGTGGTGGTCCTACTCGCTCTTCGGCCTTTTCTTCTACAAGAACTCATCTTCAACTTACAGAGTATACGTTTTGATAGTTAATAACTCAATCGGAAGATATTTTTAGGGATAACCTAAGTCAATAACTAGGGTCGACCTATACTAAGTATACAATTTACTTTTATAATTTAAATTTTCAAAATACGTTCTCTCAATACTTACCCAAACTCAATCTAGGGTGTTACTAACCTTATCTCAACTGAGTTACGCCACAGAGCCAAGGTTACTACTCAACCAATAGCTCTGATACCAACTGTAAAGGCCTGAAATACATACCAATTTGAGTTGACTAATATCTTACACATTCAACCCAAAGTGTACGAAAATACAAATCTTTAATAGAAAGAAATAAGATGATGAGAAAGATAAGATAGAACTAATAGAATAGAAGAGTAAGAAGAACATCAGAATCTCGCAGCGGAATTTCACAAAATATTATATTACATAACAGGGTTTGTTACATCATAGTACATCATCATAGTACATTACCGTTATAATACATCATCATACTAGTTTAATACAGATATTCAAACTAGATACTTGGAGATGGATATAGCTATTAGACGGGTTCTTGAACTTCTACCCCATGATACTCCAAAAGATTTCCATTAGTCACCTGGATCACTTATCTACCCATAACAAGTGTTATGAGTACCCAAGAGTTTAGGAAAATAAAGAAAATAAATCTGGGTCAGTTAGGGGACTGGCGTAAGTAAACAAATTAAAAACACAGGTTGATTAGAATAGTATATCTCATAAGACCAAGCCGTAAAGACGGAACGGGTTTTTCCCTCATAAGATACAGTACAATTGGTTTTGCTTTTCAAAAACGTTTTGAAAGAAATGATACTAGTAAGTCTAGCCCACACATAAACATGGACGGTTTTTACCTTACTATAACCCAAATTATCTTTGATATCAAAATCATCTGATATTAAATTAGTTCGTATCAAATAAATAACCATCTAGCGGAACGCTTGCATCTCACGCTCCATGTATATATATATAAAATCGAAAAACGCAGGGCGTTTATTGGAGATTGGATTCCAACAGACAAGGTAGGGGAGCACCTGCCGATCAGTGTGCTCTTGAGAGGATACACCGGGATTCAACAATAACGTCTTGCAACCCGGCCTCACATGACCGTCCACTCATTTGGATTGAGTGTAACGAATATTACCACCTCCACGGTTGGGATCAGCAACCGCTACCGAATGCTGCAGCAGTGAAAAAGAGATGAGAAAACAAAAGGAATTTCTCTAGATGGTGATAATACACCCTGCTTGGGTATGACCCAACTAGCCATGCTGCCTAGCCCGATTTTTTTGTCATTTTCTGGTTGTGAGGTTTTGAGGCTACGCTCATCTTCTAGAACATCTGGTCACTTCACTTTGAATGCCACATCGTCAGATCCGTCAATCCACTAATTGACGTCCACAAAAATACCCTAGTCGTTAAGCTAGAGAAGCGTCCCCCTCCGCTACCAACTATGGTACGTTTGTAAAAATCAACGTTCGTGAGTTTTCAGGAAATACTCTGTCAGACATTTGTCCATACAAGTCATCCAGGAATTGGATGAACCGAAGGCACTATTCTGTAAAACAAAATAGCCCTTGCATATCTCTGTCTTTTATTATCTTCAATAATCTCAGTCATGCGACGTATAAATCAAATCGAAGTGGGATATTAATTCCGGACTCTTCGAAATGATTAGCGTAATGTCTTTTACTTATCAGTTGATATTTAAGAACTATTTTCAATACTCTCTTAATCTTAAACATTTCTCTGAAGAATTAGTTATCAGCTTAAACTGAACTGGGTTAAATATACTTTAGTTTATATACCCTTTATTTTAAGCACGTGCTTCGCACACAGTAATTTATACAAAATGTTAGTTCGTTTATACGACACTTTTTTTTGCCATTAATACTTTTGTCTCACTTTAAACATCATCATTTATTTCTATTCAAACAATAATAATTAAAGTTATGCTAATTTCTATTTTATATGTTATATTTTTCACTCTTATTTCATATTTCCTTTATTTTTATTCAATTTGAATTGTATAACTCTCGGCTTAAATGCCTTACCTTTCTTCTTTATTTTCCTTTCTAATTTATTCCATCAGTCCATCTTCTTTAAGCCCACCCGCATCTCTTCTTGTTTCCTGCACAGTTCCTTCTTCCTTGTTGATCCTACTTCACCTCTCCTTCTTCTCTTTAATTTAGTTTCCTGTGTTTTGTTTCATTTTTATCTTACTGACCCACATCCTTCCTTTCCATTTTATTTATTTTAAAGTTGAAGCCTTTGAGTTTTGATTTCATTTCATACATATATCTATATTTAATTAATCCAAATATCTTATTATATATGTAGATTAGAAACTATAAATTCTACTTAGTATATATTTATATACTTTTTCTTTTGGTTTTATATTTTCTTTTCTTGATAAAACCCTTCAGGGCCCAAAGGCTTGACCCAATTCCCCTAATACCTCATTACCTTTAATATTTTAGATCCCTACTCTTCTTTCTTCCCCATTTTTATACTGCTTTCTCCACTCCTTTCTATTGCCATTTCTACTCACTTCTTTCTACCTTCTTTTTGCTCGATTTCCCCTAGCCGAACCCAAACCGTTGATCGACTCATCACTGCAGCTGCCATGACCATGCTCAACCCTTGCTAGTCCTTTCTTATCGTTCGATCAGCTTCTATTCTTTCCCTCATCTAGTTGCTCCAGTTTTTACATTACATAGGGGTGCACGGTGCACGTTCATACACTATTGAGTTATCTGGCATTGATCATGCATCCCTCCACAAACTTGACACCATCATCTGAAACGATCTATACACCCAGATCACTGTGACGGCCGGGAATTTCGCTCGATCCGAATCAGTCGTTAAACCGATCTAGACCGTTCGAAACCCCTGATCGTTTGAGAACAGGACAAATTAGAACACAAACAGAAGAACATTTCATTGCTATTACAACAATTCCATCAGATACAAGAATATACAGAGTATAAATGAATAAATTACATTTGATAAATATCAAAGATTACAATAAATTACATAGCAGCGGAAAATAATATAAAACACAACTGAAGGTGATATACGGATACAGAGCTTTCCGGATATCATTCCAGCTGTAAACCAGGATCCTGTGAATATAAATCTGCAAAACCAAAACTACTAGCTGCCCGTGCGGAAAATAGGGGCACCCAGAGTTTAGGTTAAAACAATAAACTCCAGGTCAGTCATGTGACTGGTGTGAGAACTAAAACAGTTATTAAAACTTTATTTTAAAAGAGAGTAATTCAAGGGACCACGCCGTATAATACGGAACGGGTTTCCTCCCAAGATTACAAGTGCATAGGATAAACAACGCAATGCTTTTTCGAAAAATGAAGCTATTATAAGACCCAGGTCCCATCACACAATGCAACGCAAGCCGGGGGATAGGGTTTCCCCTTATAATAGCCAAACATGCTTGGTACGTTTAGAACAAATCATTTGATACTATAATAAGTGTATAGTGTCAAAACAATCTCAATCATAAATATAAATCATAGACGGCATGGGTACCATCTATCATGTCGCCATACTAGTTCTACAATTAAAACCGCAATACGCGTATTGGAAATTGGATTTCCATCATGAGTCGAGGCAAGGGGCAAGATCCTCTCCGCGCTCGAGACACTCTAGCAAATGCCTCAGGACTACACACTCTGGGCAATCCTGGATCTTCAGGGCCGGCCCTCACTTACGTTAGAGGATTAATTATGCCTGAACACACGTTTCCCGGTCCTTACAGACCTAAAATCGAGGCGCCTCATCCAACAACCACAAAGGTGAAAAGTATATATATGTCAGGGCTGGTAAGTCACTGACACCACCAAAGCTAGAAAGAAACGTCGTGCTCTCCCTGCAGTCTGTATCCCGTTTTTAACTCATACCGAGGTGTGAGGCTCGCGAATTCACGTTATACACAAAGCTGCCACATAGGCCGTGCTTTGATCATCAACCACGAGACTCTGCTTTTCAACAAAAGCCTTGATCATTGCATCTTAGCGTGCCACACAGGCAATTCATGCCATGCGACTGATGTCCATCGATATACAACCTCTGAGCTCGTACGTCTCAGAGAAGGGCGTTAAGCAAAAGAATAAATTCTCCGCCGCCAAACAGATGTATATTTAATAGAAATCAATCAACACAGAATAAAATCCAGTGTCAGACACACAATCCATTTACAAGTCCGTTCTGGGTCTGAACGAAACCGGAGGCACTTTCCTCGCATATCCATCGATCTCCAAGTACGTCTGGACGACCACTAACTATTTCCATCCTCTTGGGTGTACTGCCCAATCAGGATCGTCAGTAATTATCCAAACGATGTGAAGACTTTCGGTCTTCAACCACCGTCTTCATCTTCGACATATCGTCGAATCGGTTATTCAGAATGGGTATAAACCCGGCCTTTCCGAACAACCCGCGTATATTAAAAACAAATGTTACACAAACTCAACATACACCTCATTCCAATTCAGAATATTCCTTTTTTTTTCATAAAAATCACATTTTTAGGGAAAGGTTCCCATAAATTTTATCCAAGACAAATTCTTTCAAATTTATCCTTTAATCTTCCTTTGGATGTCGTTTCAAGCGAAATTATGGTTTTCTGAACTAGTCGAGATTAGCGAACCACACCGAAGTAATTATTTATTTCATTTTCCAATCCCAACCTATTCATTCCATGAAGCAAAACTGGTGATACTCCATATCTAACACCATGGTGTTATCGGTAAAATTAATTACCATTTCACGTTCAAATCTAATTAAAGATTTAACTATCGCTTTGGAGCAAAACTGGCGATACTCCATTCTCGCTCGTTTCTAAATTTGATAATTTAGATTATAGATTTACATTTCAATCTAATTGCAGATTCAATAAAACTCCTTTTATTGGGTTAAAGAACTAGGTGTTATTTAAAACACAGTTCACGACAAACCCAAATCACATTCTATTTGTTATCGGGTTAAAGAACTAGTGTTATTTAAAACACCGTTCACGATAAACCCATTTCAAATCCAATCGTTATATGTTAGAAATTCCGATTATTTAAAACCCCTTTTTAAATCTAATTTATTTATTTAAAAATAAAAACCCGGGTTTTAAATTGAGTTCAAACTAGTTCATTTCGATAAAAATCTATTTTTATCTTTTCAATTATGGAGTTTTTCATCCCAATTTTTCCCAAATCATTTCTTATGATTTTACACAAATTATTGATATTTTTAATAATTTTATCAAGGCCCGTACAGTCGATTTCCAACAATGGCCATCGAACTGCACTTACAGCGACCTTTTCTGAATTTGATTTGGACGTATCTCCAAATCCAACCGTTAGATTTTGAATTTCAAATGTTCGTTAGAAAGCTCTTTTCGATACGAACCCAACAGTTCCGGTTTTAGGAGAATCCGACGGTCGGATCTCCCGTAATGTCCGTATGAAATAAATGATCGAAATTCGCGAACTGTCGCGGCGCGGCGCGTTCTATTCAGGCCATTATATTATATATATAATATATATTTCGTCGATTTCTATTTAAAATGAATTTTATAAATCGTTTTAATTTCGTTTCAAAAACAATTTCAACTTCCATTTCATTTCAAATCAAAATTGAATTCTTCCTTTTAAATTCGTTTTAAAATTCATTTCTATTCAATTCTAATTTCAATTCAATTTGATTTCATTTCAATTCGATTTCAATTCAATTTGAATTCGTTTTCAATTCAATTCAATTTCAAAGTCATTTTCTATTCGATTCAATTCAAATTGGTTTTCTATTTGAATCAAATTCATTATACATTCAATTGAAATCAAATTCGTTTTATATTCAATTCATTTCGAAATCGTTTTCTATTCAATTCATTTCGAAATCGTTTTCTATTCAATTCATTTCGAAATCGTTATATATTCAATTCATTTAAATTTCATTTCAAAATATGCGTTTTCGAAATCACTTTTCAATATGCATTTTAAAATGAATAAAATCGATATAAATATCGTTCACGTCAAAATGGCGTCAATCTAACCAACATGGCTTCATATATTTCTATTTTCAAATATTCTATTTCAAATATTTCTTATTATCAAATATTTGTTCAACACATGACTAATCTCAACGGATGAGTACAGTCAACACATGAACTTTTATTTTATATTGATAAAGATGTAAATTTTATTATTAAAATATTCGTTCAACACATGACTAATCTCAACGGATGAGTACAGTCAACACATGAACTTTTATTTTATATTGTCCTTTATTTTCTAAATGGGAATGAGGCCCAATCAATCACCATATAAAATTAATTATATGGATTTTCATACAACGCATGTACATAATAGCATTGAAAAATAATCAACCATCAACCAAAGTGCACTACACTGTATAAGCATCAAATATAGATATCTAACGCTTATAACAGCCTGTCAGTCAATCGATCGACATATTTAATCAATCAGGATGAGTGAACTTCAAATTTCATCCCAACACCCGTGTGGGGTTTCCAACAATCAAACACAGATTTTATTTGTGCAGTTGGGCGATGTGTAAAATTTATCGTCCCAATCAATGTCAGTCAAATCGGTGTACATAAACAAACCGTCCGGTTTGTAAATGAATATTTATTTATTCACATTCACGTTAAAAATTATATTTTTAACGATAAAACATTTTATTTTAACACATGAATTTTTCTTCAGTTCATTTATTCAATAAAATTGATACTTTTATTTTTTTAAGACATGAATTTTTATTCAGTTCATTTATTCAATAAAATTGATATTTTTATTTTTCTAACATATTTTAGAAAATTTCGGCGGCATAACGGCACGATACTAGAAACGGGACGAGGCCTAGCCTTATCCCCGGTCTAGTGAAGGCCCACGCCATTCACACATCAATCAAATTCACCAAACAACCAAATTCAAATCATTTCATCTAACTAATCTATGCAACCAAACAAACAAGTCTATGGTCTGTGGACGATTGTGTCGGGTGCTACTAAGCACCGTCTGCATCCTAGTATATATGTATAACTAGAAAAAGAAATTGAAAGGTGAGAAATTCTCACAGATAGCTATCCAATCATCTTGACTCTTCTTTTATAGAAATCTTCTTCATTCTCTCCTTTTTATCATCTTCGTTGCCCGTAGTCACTACATACATAAAAATCACACATTTTTATATTTTGATGTCTTTAAAATAAAAATCACATTTTTATTTGTTCACTTTCAATTTAAAAATCATATTTTTACATCTTCTACTTAATAAAGATTATATTTTTAATACTTTAAAAATATAAAAATCATATTTTTACATCTTCTACTTAATAAAGATCGAATTTTTATTATCTATGCTATATAAAAATTATATTTTTGGCCTTTCTATAATATAAAAATATTGCCTTTTTAACTATAAAAATATAATCTTTTGCCTTTTTTAAAATCTAATCTTTTGCATTTTAAAAATCTAATCTTTTGCATTTTAAAAATCTAATCTTTTGCATTTTAAAAATCTAATCTTTTCTATGCTAAAAACTGATTTTCCTACTATGTAAATACCCACAAAAACTGGTTTAAATTAAAAATAAAAACTGATTTAAATTAAATACAAAAACTGATTTAAATTAAATATAAAAACTGATTTAAATTAAATATATGGGAAAAACTTACTTTTCGAAGAGGGGGTTGATGGAAGGACTCGCGGTGGCTCTCAGGCGGCGGATGGGAGCTCGGCTAGGGTTCGGTGGCGTCGGCGATGGGTGCTGGGTCTCGTGGGTCTCGAAGAAAAAGGGGGGGGGGAAGGGGAATGAAGCGGGAGAGGACAGGGGAGGAGGAGGAAGATCGGAGAAGGAGGGAGGGGCCTCGCCATAGGCGGCGACGGTGATCGCCAGGTCTGGGCGGAGGGATTTGGGGAGGGAGGCGGGTTTTCCCCCTTTTGAACGACGGGTTTGATTTTAGAGGATTAGGGTTGTGAGGAGAGAGAAGAGGGTATAGAGTGAGTGTATATTTATATAATTAATTATTTAATTTAATCTCCGAGAAGTAACCTTTAAATTCGAACACTAAACGAAGCCCGGCGACTGTCGCCCCTGGCTAATTACCCCCATTCCGAACACAATGGGATATGTCCCGTAGGCTGATTCGATGGTTACAATCAGTTTTCGCCAAATTTACATTTAAATCACTATATTGAACTTTAAACGTACATTTCATATTACCGGGGTCACATACGAACTCTATAAATTGCAGAAAAATATTTTCTAGTTTCGTATTGACGATACGGTCCTAACAAAACTAGTTTCGTCGAATTCTGAGACCGTTTGAAAAATGGCCATTTTCCAGTCGATTAAAATCAATTGAAACTGGTCAAACGCGTTTTCCTTTGCCACACTCGCATATTGATTCGAAAAATTATGAAATTTGGAATCTAGCAATAACTTTACATCACGGACCCAACAAAAGTGGTTTCATCGAAATCCGAGGTCGTTTGCAAAATTCCCATTTTTAAGGGCCTAAATTCCATAGCGACTATTCAGAATTTTCAACTGGACATATCTTTTGATTCCCGCTATGAAATTTCGATTTTTCGGATTTGTTGGAAAGATATCATCAATTAGATCCTAATGTTTTTGGTTTCACTAAAATCCGGATTGTTTTGCACCCGGTACGTTCAGTTGAAGTTTGAAATCGAATTATCGAACTATCGCGCCATTTTCAATTCTATTTATAATTATATATAATTATTTATATTCTAACGATGGCGTATATAATATATACATTCTAATTCTATTCAAAATAAATTTCTCATCGATATTATTTAAAAAAAATTCATTTTAAATATTCAAAATTCATTAAAATTGCCAAAATAAAATTTTTAAACTGGTTCAGAATTTCCGGGTTATTACAATCTCCCCCACTTAAAACTTTTCATCCCCGAAAAGGAACAAATTTGAAAGTGGTTTGATTAATCAGCTCAAGGTTCGATCTGGCTTGCATTCTCCAACTTTTCAGTTTCTGAGAATTTTCAAATTTTCAAAAATTTGGCTAACACCCTAAATTTTTGAAATTTTTTGCCATAACCTCCCCTGCACCGGGAGCCACGGGAAAATCCCGAAATTGCCATATAGGCCTTCTGATCTCAAAAAGAAAAAGAAAAAGCCAAGCGGCTAGCCAATAGGCTCATAAAATCATCATCACCCAAACAAAACAGTAAATTATGTAGTAAACATGTACCTATTTGTCGGGCAAACAAATTTTATTCTCTGCTCTAGCCTCCTTGCTATGACCTGTTCAATGTAAGTATATGTATATGCAAGCAAATGCGACCAATTTTCAGTACAGTTCAATATTTGATTCAATTAGGCTAAATAGTTCAAAATTATCAAACAAATAAACAACCAACTCAAACATTAATCAATTATTGAATTAGAGTTTCAAATTCATAATTTTGATATATATACAGTAAATCATGTTTTTGATGCCAATTCACAACAATGTGTTCTAGCTATATTAGTTTTGGTTCTCACACCAGTCTAATGGAAATATATAGATATCACACCTTCGAAACACGAAAATAAATGCTGATAATGTTTCGAACCACCATCAGAACATTGTCGGGCTACTAGAGTGCGGTTCTATATCTACCCGGTATATTAAAACTTCGAATATACGTTCATGACGCGTATATGCAAAACCTTTATATATCGGATTGTCCATATTTAAAATAAATAAATAATCAAATACGTATACTTGAATTTAACTTTCAAAACAGAATTGTTTTCATTTGAAAATATACTCTTCACACTCGTTCTAGGATACTACTGATCCTATCTCTAACGAGTCATTCTAATTGGATATTACTAATCCAATATCTGATGAATTCTTTCGTATGGTTCTAATGTGTCTTGTTCTCGAGCTCTGCAAACCAAAGCTCTGATACCAAATGTGAGGGCCGGGAATTTCGCTCGATCCGAATCAGTTGTTAAACCGATCTAGACCGTTCGAAACCCCTGATCGTTTGAGAACAGGACAAATCAGAACACAAACAGAAGAACATTTCATTGCTATTACAACAATTCCATCAGATACAAGAATATACAGAGTATAAATGAATAAATTACATTCGATAAATATCGGAGATTACAATAAATTACATAGCAGCGGAAAATAATATAAAACACAACTGAAGGTGATATACGGATACAGAGCTTTCCGGATATCATTCCAGCTGTAAACCAGGATCCTGTGAATATAAATCTGCAAAACCAAAACTACTAGCTGCCCGTGCGGAAAATAGGGGCACCCAGAGTTTAGGTTAAAACAATAAACTCCAGGTCAGTCATGTGACTGGTGTGAGAACTAAAACAGTTATTAAAACTTTATTTTAAAAGAGAGTAATTCAAGGGACCACGCCGTATAACACGGAACGGGTTTCCTCCCAAGAATACCAGTGCATAGGATAAACAACGCAATGCTTTTTCAAAAAATGAAGCTATTATAAGACCCAGGTCCCATCACACAATGCAACGCAAGCCGGGGGATAGGGTTTTCCCTTATAATAGCCAAACATGCTTGGTACGTTTAAAACAAATCATTTGATACTATAATAAGTGTATAGTGTCAAAACAATCTCAATCATAAATATAAATCATAGACGGCATGGGTACCATCTATCATGTCGCCATACTAGTTCTACAATTAAAACCGTAATACGCGTATTGGAAATTGGATTTCCGTCATGAGTCGAGGCAAGGGGCAAGATCCTCTCCGCGCTCGAGACACTCTAGCAAATGCCTCAGGACTACGCACTCTGGGCAATCCTGGATCTTCAGGGCCGGTCCTCACTTACGTTAGAGGATTAATTATGCCTGAACACACGTTTCCCGGTCCTTACAGACCTAAAATCGAGGCGCCTCATCCAACAACCACAAAGGTGAAAAGTATATATATGTCAGGGCTGGTAAGTCATTGACACCACCAAAGCTAGAAAGAAACGTCGTGCTCTCCCTGCAGTCCGTATCCCGTTTTTAACTCATACCGAGGTGTGAGGCTCGCGAATTCACGTTATACACAAAGCTGCCACGTAGGCCGTGCTTTGATCATCAACCACAAGACTCTGCTTTTCAACAAAAGCCTTGATCATTGCATCTTAGCGTGCCACACAGGCAATTCATGCCATGCGACTGATGTCCATCGATATACAACCTCTGAGCTCGTACGTCTCAGAGAAGGGCGTTAAGCAAAAGAATAAATTCTCCGCCGCCAAACAGATGTATATTTAATAGAAATCAATCAACACAGAATAAAATCCAGTGTCAGACACACAATCCATTTACAAGTCCGTTCTGGGTCTGAACGAAACTGGAGGCACTTTCCTCGTATATCCATCGATCTCCAAGTACGTCTGGACGACCACTAACTATTTCCATCCTCTTGGGTGTACTGCCCAATCAGGATCGTCAGTAATTATCCAAACGATGTGAAGACTTCCGGTCTTCAACCACCGTCTTCATCTTCGACATATCGTCGAATCGGTTATTCAGAATGGGTATAAACCCGGCCTTTCCGAACAACCCGCGTATATTAAAAACAAATGTTACACAAACTTAACATACACCTCATTCCAATTCAGAGTATTCTTTTTTTCATAAAAATCACATTTTTAGGGAAAGGTTCCCATAAATTTTATCCAAGATAAATTCTTTCAAATTTAACCTTTAATCTTCCTTTGGATGTCGTTTCAAGCCAAATTATGGCTTTCTGAACTAGTCGAGATTAGCGAACCACACCGAAGTAATTATTTATTTTATTTTCCAATCCCAACCTATTCATCCCATGAAGCAAAACTGGTGATACTCCATATCTAACACCATGGTGTTATCGGTAAAATTAATTACCATTTCACGTTCAAATCTAATTAAAGATTTAACTATCGCTTTGGAGCAAAACTGGCGATACTCCATTCTCGCTCATTTCTAAATTTGATAATTTAGATTATAGATTTACATTTCAATCTAATTGCAGATTCATTAAAACTCCTTTTACTGGGTTAAAGAACTAGGTGTTATTTAAAACACAGTTCACGACAAACCCAAATCACATTCTATTTGTTATAGGGTTAAAGAACTAGTGTTATTTAAAACACCGTTCACAATAAACCCATTTCAAATCCAATCGTTATATGTTAGAAATTCCGATTATTTAAAACCCCTTTTTAAATCTAATTTATTTATATAAAAATAAAAACCCGGGTTTTAAATTGAGTTCAAACTAGTTCATTTCGATAAAAATCTATTTTTATCTTTTCAAGTATGGAGTTTTTCATCCCAATTTTTCCCAAATCATTTCTTATGATTTTGCACAAATTATTGATATTTTTAATAATTTTATCAAGGCCCGTACAGTCGATTTCCAACAATGGCCATCGAACTACACTTACAACGACCTTTTCTGAATTTGATTTGGACGTATCTCCAAATCCAACCGTTAGATTTTGAATTTCAAATGTTCTTTAGAAAGCTCTTTTCGATACGAACCCAACGGTTCCGGTTTTAGGAGAATCCGACGGTCGGATCTCCCGTAATGTCCGTTTGAAATAAATGGTCGAAATTCGCGAACTGCCGCGGCGAGGCGCGTTCTATTCAGGCCATTATATTATATATATAATATATATAATATATATTTCATCGATTTCTATTTAAAATGAATTTTATAAATCGTTTTAATTTCGTTTCAAAAACAATTTCAACTTCCATTTCATTTCAAATCAAAATTGAATTCTTCCTTATAAATTCATTTTAAAATTCATTTCTATTCAATTCTAATTTCAATTCAATTGGAATTCATTTCAATTCGCTTTCAATTAAATTTGAATTCGTTTTCAATTCAATTCAATTTCGAAGTCATTTTCTATTCGATTCAATTCAAATTGGTTTTCTATTTGAATCAAATTCATTATATATTCAATTGAAATCAAATTCGTTTTATATTCAATTCATTTCGAAATCGTTTTCTATTCAATTCATTTCGAAATCGTTTTCTATTCAATTCATTTCGAAATCGTTATATATTCAATTCATTTAAATTTCATTTCAGAATATGCGTTTTCGAAATCACTTTTCAATATGCATTTTAAAATGAATAAAATCGATATAAACATCGTTCACGTCAAAATGGCGTCAATCTAACCAACACGGCTTCATATATTTCTATTTTCAAATATTCTATTTCAAATATTTCTTATTATCAAATATTTGTTCAACACATGACTAATCTCAACGGATGAGTACAGTCAACACATGAACTTTTATTTTATATTGATAAAGATGTAAATTTTATTATTAAAATATTCGTTCAACACATGACTAATCTCAACGGATGAGTACAGTCAACACATGAACTTTTATTTTATATTGTCCTTTATTTTCTAAATGGGAATGAGGCCCAATCAATCACCATATAAAATTAATTATATGGATTTTCATACAACGCATGTATATAATAGCATTGAAAAATAATCAACCATCAACCAAAGTGCACTACACTGTATAAACATCAAATATAGATATCTAACGCTTATAACAGCCTGTCAGTCAATCGATCGACATATTTAATCAATCAGGATGAGTGAACTTCAAATTTCATCCCAACACCTGTGTGGGGTTTCCAACAATCAAACACATATTTTATTTGTGCAGTTGGGCGATGTGTAAAATTTATCGTCCCAATCAATGTCAGTCAAATCGGTGTACATAAACAAACCGTCCGGTTTGTAAATGAATATTTATTTATTCACATTCACGTTAAAAATTATATTTTTAACGATAAAACATTTTATTTTAACACATGAATTTTTATTCAGTTCATTTATTCAATAAAATTGATATTTTTATTTTTTAAAGACATGAATTTTTATTCAGTTCATTTATTCAATAAAATTGATATTTTTATTTTTCTAACATATTTTAGAAAATTTCGGCGGCATAACGGCACGATACTAGAAACGGGATGAAGCCTAGCCTTATCCCCGGTCTAGTGAAGGCCCACGCCATTCACACATCAATCAAATTCACCAAACAACCAAATTCAAATCATTTCATCTAACTAATCTATGCAACCAAACAAACAAGTCCATGGTCTGTGGACGATTGTGTCGGGTGCTACTAAGCACCGTCTGCATCCTAGTATATATGTATAACTAGAAAAAGAAATTGAAAGGTGAGAAATTCTCACAGATAGCTATCCAATCATCTTGACTCTTCTTTTATAGAAATCTTCTTCATTCTCGCCTTTTTATCATCTTCGTTGCCCGTAGTCACTACATACATAAAAATCACACATTTTTATATTTTGATGTCTTTAAAATAAAAATCACATTTTTATTTGTTCACTTTCAATTTAAAAATCATATTTTTACATCTTCCACTTAATAAAGATTATATTTTTAATACTTTAAAAATATAAAAATCATATTTTTACATCTTCTACTTAATAAAGATCGAATTTTTATTATCTATGCTATATAAAAATTATATTTTTGGCCTTTCTATAATATAAAAATATCGCCTTTTTAACTATAAAAATATAATCTTTTGCCTTTTTAAAAATCTAATCTTTTGCATTTTAAAAATCTAATCTTTTGCATTTTAAAAATCTAATCTTTTGCATTTTAAAAATCTAATCTTTTCTATGCTAAAAACTGATTTTCCTACTATGTAAATACCCACAAAAACTGGTTTAAATTAAACATAAAAACTGATTTAAATTAAATACAAAAACTGATTTAAATTAAATATAAAAACCGATTTAAATTAAATATATGGGAAAAACTTACTTTTCGAAGAGGGGGGTGATGGAAGGACTCGCGGTGGCTCTCAGGCGGCGGATGGGAGCTCGGCTAGGGTTCGATGGCGTCGGCGATGGGTGCTGGGTCTCGCGGGTCTCGAAGAAAAAAGGGGGGAAGGAGAATGAAGCGGGAGAGGACAGGGGAGGAGGAGGAAGATCGGAGAAGGAGGGAGGGGCCTCGCCATAGGCGGCGACGGTGATCGCCAGGTCTGGGCGGAGGGATTTGGGGAGGGAGGCGGGTTTTCCCCCTTTTGAACGACGGGTTTGATTTTAGAGGATTAGGGTTAAGAGGTGAGAGAAGAGGGTATAGAGTGAGTGTATATTTATATAATTAATTATTTAATCTCCGAAAAGTAACTTTTAAATTCGAACACCAAACGAAGCCCAACGACTGTCGCCCCTGGCTAATTACCCCCATTCCGAACACAATGGGATATGTCCCGTAGGCTGATTCGATCGTTACAATCAGTTTTCGTCAAATTTACATTTAAAACACTATATTGAACTTTAAACGTACATTTCATATTACCGGGGTCACATACGAACTCTATAAATTGCAGAAAAATATTTTCTAGCTTCGCATTGACGATACGGTCCTAACAAAACTAGTTTCGTCGAATTCTGAGACCGTTTGAAAAATGGCCATTTTCCAGTCGATTAAAATCAACTGAAACTGGTCAAACGCGTTTTCCTTTGCCACGCTCGCATATTGATTCAAAAAATTATGAAATTTGGAATCTAGCAATAAATTTACATCACGGACCCAACAAAAGTGGTTTCGTCGAATTTCGAGGTCGTTTGCAAAATTCCCATTTTTAAGGGCCTAAATTCCATAGCGACTATTCAGAATTTTCAACTGGACATATCTTTTGATTCCCGCCATGAAATTTCGATTTTTCGGATTTGTTGGAAAGATATCATCAATTAGATCCTAATGTTTTTGGTTTCACTAAAATCCGGATTGTTTTGCTCCCGGTACGTTCAATTGAAGTTCAAAATCGAATTATCGAACTACCGCGCCATTTTCAATTCTATTTATTATTATATATAATTATTTATATTCTAACGACGGCGTATATAATATATACGTTCTAATTCTATTCAAAATAAATTTCTCGTCGATATTATTTAAAAAAAATTCATTTTAAATATTCAAAATTCATTAAAATTGCCAAAATAAAAATTTTAAACTGGTTCAGAATTTCCGGGTTATTACAATCACGCTCCGACCATCTCTACAGTAATATCACCATTCAAGTTCGAGTTTCAAAAAACAATATCGGTCCACAAAAACTCCTCCATCACCCTCCTCCTACCATCGGAATACACCAAACCCTGGCCACACCTTGATGATGACCTCCATCTTTTATTACCCCCAGTGCGCACCCCCCCTTGAACCACCATGGTGCCGTAGTTTGGATGTATGTCGACGGTTACACCTTTTAACCCACTAACCCTATTTCGCTCTCAATCCTTTAAATCCCACCATAAAAAAATTATCCAGCATTTTTCCTGTTATCAGTAACCTCACACGTCACTCTAAGCTTCACGCCCTGAACCCCGGTTGTTTCGATCGTCAGTATTTACCCTAAATACCAATTCCGATCATCCCCCAATATCTCGACAGCCCCAAGTTTAAAAATCACAAAATGTATATTAAAAATCATCCTTTTGCCTTGCGATCACATCTAAATAATCAAATCTTGAATTCATGCTACATGAAAATCTTAGATTTTCCATTTGATACGGGAAAACAGGTATATCACTGTCCCCAAAAGTATAAATCCTAAAACTATTTTTGTTATAGACTAGGGACCTAAATGAACCATTTTTGTGTATAAATCAAGTCTTAAAACCTATTTTATTTCAGGTTATAGATTTTACAATGTCATGGAGGTGACTGGTTTTCAATTTGAGGATATACAAAGCAGTACATTTGGTTAGCTACAAATGTTTGAGTACTGTAAATCATTAGTTCAATGTTTATATGAATAGCACGATCTTTAGACTACAGATCAGTTTCCTACTTCAATATATCTCTAGAAACTTTGAAATTAAAGTAGAAGTGAGTTTACTCACATACTTATCTACTGTTTTATATTATCATGCAATATAAGCATCATGGAATGAAAAAACTAGAGGTGTTTACTCACTGTTTTTCTATTTCTAGGTTTTTACCTATAAACATGAAACTTGGGATCTACTAACTACAAATACATATAATGTTTTATATCAGAACAAAATCAATAGACGAATGAGCAGTTTACTCACCTCTCTACTTTCCTCTCTGTTTTTCCTGAAATCTGTTGTCTTTAACTTCCCAGTTTTCAAGTGAATGAGTTTGGAGGATATATGTAAGTTTAAGGTGATATTTATAACAAGATTTTTGGGTTAAACAATTTCTTCTTTATATTATAAGGTTGTAGACTCTCTATAATAAGTCACTGCACATGCTAGTTATTAGCCTACACCTCTTTTCTACCCTACACACTTGTTTCTTAAGCATGAAGAAATCAATTATTTAAATACATATTTTCTCAAATACCTTGACCTTATCTTCTCTTCAAGAACATGATAAAATCCAAGACCATACCTTATTAAATGCGACGGATTCCTTTGATTTAGTTTGCAATTATAAAAGAATATTGTTTGCAAGATATTTTGCCAAAAATGATTAAATACTTGCAAGTTGTATGAGGCTTCTTAGGTGATGGTTTTAAGTCTATACTTAGCTATCTATTCTTGTCTTCCCCTTAGCTTCTAGGAACTATAAGGCATGCCTTATTAATTCAGCGAATGGTCACCAGAATTTTGTTGATACATAAAGACATATTTTAATTGCTAAATGTATTAGCTGTAGTCTCCATTTGCAAGATGTTAACTTTGAACATTATTTTCTATACATTAAAATTTGTGCTAGCTTGTTTTTAGTTTTGATGTAGTATTTTAGGGGATGGCTTTATGTATCACAACTATTCTATTTTAATGTTTAATCACATTAATGGTTTGACCTTTGCTACCACTCTTAGTTTGTTGTTACATGACCCTTTTCTTCTTTATTTTACTTAAGCATTTTTTCATACACATTGCGTCCGTGTATATTCTGTTTGTATTGATTTGTTGCACATGTTCTTCTTCTGTCCATATTTGTTTAGGATCTTTTTGATTTTTTTTCTTATGTAATAGAATGCCTCCCCCTTTACATATGTTATGATTATATTTAAGGTTTCTTTTGCAACTTTATATTATGTTTTCAACTTTTAAACATAACCAAATATACACATTTTAAGTGTATACATACCCTTATATTTTTATACAAACATTTATGCTGGTCTTACTTTGTTAAGTAAACAAATTTTATGATTTAATTACCTTATTAAATCAATATTTATTGTTAACAAAGACTAGCTAAAAACCGGGACATTACAGCATAGCTTTGTGTATAGAGTTAATTCGCGAGCCTCACACCTCAGTATGAGTCAGAAACGGGATAAGGGACGCAAGGAGTGCATACGTTTCTTTCTAACTAGAAGTTATGTCATGGTATGGATCCCAGACATTTTTACTTATGTGAATGTTGGATTATGAGGCGCCTCAGATATAGAGCCGACTAAAAGGCTCAAGTGATAGGTCTGATAGGGTTAGTAAACGTATGTTCATGAATAACCAATCCACAAAAGTAAGTGTAGGCCTGCCTTGCAGGATCCAAGGGTTGCCCATAGGTGTGATCCTTGGTCATCTTGCTAGAGGTGATCCAAATTGGTACGGAGACCACCCCTTGCCTTGACTCATGATGAAAATCCAATTTCCAATACGATATTTTTCGGTTTTAATTGTAAACCTATATGGCGACATAATATATTTGGTACATATGCCGTATATGATTGATACATTTATATCTGAAGTTGTGTTTGACACTATGCACTTATAGTATATCAATATGATTTGATTTAAAAACGCACCAAGCATGTTTGGCTATTATAAGGTCAAACTCTATCCTCAGCTTGCGTTGCATTGTGTAATTGGACCTATGTCTTACAATAGCCTCATTTTTCGAAAAGCATTGCGTTGTTTGCAAATTATTTATTTCAAAGTATTCATGGGAGTGAATCCGTTCGATGACGTACGATGTGGTCCAGTGATTTACACTATTTTTAAAGTAAAGTTTAATAACTACTTTTAGCTCTCACACTAGTCCCATGACTGACACAGACTTTATTTTTTCTACCTAAACTCTAGGTTCCCATTTTTTCCACACGAGTAACTAGTAGTTTTGGTTTTGCCAATTCTTTATTTTCACAGGATCGTGGTTTACAGTTAGAGCCATGTTCGGAAAGCTTTGCATTCGTGTATCTCCTTCAGCTGTGGTAGTTGATGTATTTCTGTTGTGCATTGTATTTATACATTTTAATTTCCGCTACTATGAAAAATATTAATCTCTGATATTGTTTATTCGCTGTGTAATATTTATTCATACTATGATATTCTTGTAATCTGATGTAAATTGTTGTAATTGCAATGAAAAGTTATGTGGTTCTAGGTTTCGATGCGTCATGTTCTCGCGCAATAAGGGCTTTCCCGTCACTTCGGAGATCGGGGGATTTCGGATTGTAACACTACCTTGGGCCAGATCTGCATTTTGAGTGACATGGATATCTTAGTTAAATGGTTCGAATTTTATATTTTTGAATCCGACAGACAAGAATTTCCTGTATATCGACAAATAGACTTGTAGGGCCTGACCTTGAACTCATATTTTCTGAGATAATGCCAAGGCTCTGCCATTTTCTTTTCTCTCAAAATCTTTCAAAAATTAGAAAAATTAGTTTTATGAAATTGCGATTCAAGATTTGAAGACAAAGAATGTAAATCTACAACATAGGTGTTTAGATTTCTGATCAATATGAGGTAAGTCCTATGAATCTAAATATTTAAGCTTCTTTCTTTCCCTTTTCTTTTAGTACCAGATTTGTAAATTCGTGGTTACTTTAATACTAGATTTAATTAGAAAGACAACGGAATCACAGATCTGAATCAGATTCAAAGATTGGAAAGTTGTTAGGTGAGTGGATTTAGAATTATACCTTTTGGGTAACGTTATATTTACCGTCTACATTCCCCATAATTCTTAACATGTTAAATAACTGTAAATTGTTGTAATAGTTTTGAATCCTATTTAAAATAAGCTTAGAACATTATTATTGTAATTTGTTTAATTAATTCTCTATTTGTTTTTAAAACTACTATAATACTGAAATGGTAAATTTGACAAAAGTTATGCATACAATCTTGAGATTACTATTCAATAATAAATTGGAAAACATGTTAGCATGAAAGTAATTTGAAAAACATGTTAATTTGACAGGAATTTTGAAAACATGTTAATTTGACAATAATTTGAAAAATATCCTAGTTTGATGGTAATTTGGAAAATCTGTTAGTTTGATGGTAATTCAGAAAACAGGATTGTTTGACAGTAATATGGAATTTTTTATGGTAATTGAAAATGGTAAATGAAAACTGGAATTAACATTTAACCCAGAAAATGAAAGGGGAAAATTCATAGTAGACTTAGTTGGTTGGATTATAGGAATAGTGGATACATTTCCATAATGGCAAGATTATTGTAAATGTAATTGCAAGAAAAGAAAATGAAATGGAGATTAGTGGGAAATAGGGATTCCTTTTGCCGTACTGCATGTTAAAAAATTAAAGAGAAATATGTATGTCCACGCAAAAAATAAAAGAAATAGCTTGCAACTACGTATCATGATTGATGTGCGTTTTGGAAATGAATCTTTACATCTTTCCACTAATCAATCTATTGAGCTGTGTGAAATATTTTCCTAAAATAATGAGAATACACAAGACGGTAAATAAATGGATGTCACAACTGTAAAAGTTTGGTTAATATTAAGGAACCTAGGGGAAATTTGATGAACGCAGAATATAACCAATTATAATTAATTATATGAATGAGAATGTAATATAATAGGTAGGATTGTCCTAGGGACAAGTGGAATTATAACATGGGTTATAATAAATGAAAAGAGAACTTATTAGTAAACCTTAGTTAAGAGAACTTAGCTAATAAGTAAACCTGAACAAGAAGTTGCGATAATAGTATAAAGCAAGGTTATGATTAAATAAGGAAGAATAAAGTAGGATTATTATTAATAGACTTATAATTGTGAGTATTAAGTCTAAAAAATGTAATAAATAATAAGCGGAAGACCGCTCCAACGCATAGGTCTAAATAAAGAAAGTAAGCAACCAATAGGAAGCTAATGAATTTGGTAATTTGAATGAAAAATGAATATGTGGATAATCAAGTTAATTCGCACGCTGATGAGATAAAGCAAGTGTCTGATTAAGAGATTAGACGTAAGATCTAATAACAAATTAGTGGGATGCGCTTAGACCAGTCTATACATACGAAAATGAAGAACCCAACGGGGTAGATCATCATGGTGTCTGGAGACACAAAAGGAGAAAGTCCATCTGATTATTCCGTTTGGCTATTCTGTCTACTTTATCTACGGGACTGGAAAGAAGCACTCGGCTTCTACGGGACGCGGTAAGGTACTCCGTGGTGGTCCTCTATGCGGTACATGCTCAGGTTGTACTCGCATAGGTTTGGTCTGCGCGGTACCACCCGGTGAGTATACCTTGACTACAATTGTAGCTCGGTTGTCACAAGGTTATGGGCAATGGCATTGGGTGATTCAACGATTGAACTTGGGAGAGGTTGGTCAGGACCAAATTAATGATAATAATCGTCGGGTACCTTTCATCGGCAATCGGTGTAATGCAGAAAGACTAGAGCTAAACCTATAGACCATCGATCTTTCACTACCGCGACGTTGGCTGCGGGACACACCAAATTAGATGCTAGATTGTTTGATGGGGGCACGTCACTTAGCTTTGATGGAGTCTTTCATTTGTTGAGGGAAGGGTCAGGGTTTGGCCATAGACACCGTGAAAATGCAGATCATACTCTGTATATCTATACTGTAAGCCTAATGAAGCGGACATTTATATATATGGAAAGCTACCGACCCAGTTCCTTGCATTGGATGCAACCCTATTACAGGACTCAGGATACAGTAGGCAGTACGTTCATGTGAGGGTCTAGATAAACGCACTAGTGGTGTACGTAGACAATAGGGCATTACTCTGTGTTGGGACTTGATTCCACTGAGGAGTTTGGATATGGCGATCCGTATGCTTACGTGGAATAGCGATGGTAGTTCTGTGCGATTATGTGGCATAAAGATATAAATTTCCAAATGCAATTTGGCATAGGACGGATGTTGTATACGATTCTGTGGCATGACGGGGGGTACCGTACGAGGGTGGTACTATGGGATGTACCTTGAGATGATGTGTATAGCTACATATATACTATATTAGGTTTAATCCAATGGGGAGTAGATTCATGTGAGCATAGAGCCTTGAGTGTTGTTAACCCAAATAACCTAATAATTAAGATAACATAACTGAACGACATACGTAGGGTTATTTTTGAATGTATAATTTGTCCAATCAACAGAACTTTATGTTATGACCTCCTCCTCGTAACATACTCGTAGGTTAGGTTTATGGCAGTGATTTGGTAGCCTTTGGACACTTGTTAGACAGTGTTATTATTTTGGTAAGGCTATATTTGATTATTATATTTTATCCATTCTGCTGTGATATGTTTTATCGTGCCGTAATATATTTATTGTCTTTGTCTATTCTGCCGAATACCAGACAAGCCAACTCGAACTTCGATAAATTGGAATTTTTAAGAAACAAATTTTGTTTGTCGAACTTTGGGTTGTTACATAAATCACAAATGGAATAGACATTACAAGAAAAATGATATTTTTTAGCGCTCAAAAACCACCGCCAATCATCTTTGATGGCATTTCAATAATCGTTACGAGAAAAAATGCCACTAAAAATCACTGCAAATTGGTTGTGCACTATTTTTTACGCCACTGTAATTTCTTTTGTTGTAACGTTTATTAAACGCGACCAAAATAATTTTCGTCGTACTAATTAAATGCCATAAAAAAGCTTATAATGTTACTAATAAAATTTCCAATTTTAGCCCTGATCTACGGTTGCGTTAATTCAACGCCACTAAATATATTTCTGTAGAGTTTTTAAAATGCAACTAAAAATTATTAATTAGTTTGCTCTTTTTTCCCTGCAATTATTTCCTGCTAGCTGTCTATTGTTTCTACAATATCAATCCATAATCATTCATGTACTCATGACGTTCAAACAATCAGAAAAACAATTAACCATATAATCAAGTAAAATATGGATAACCGATTCAATACAATAGTTTTCCGTATAACTGACCAAAAACTCACATACAATAACCACTCTGATATACAAATTTACACAAGTTACACAAAGAAAATGTTATACCTGTAATGTACGCGTCTAGTACAATAACCACTTTTCTCTTTGAAGTGATGCAACATATAGTCAGACAGCTCCTCCCTGATTTCACAATAAGGTACACAAATGTCAACAAGCTATGTTTATAAGCCAACAGATTATGAGTCTTCACAAAACATGACTAGACATACCAGGCAATGCAAGTTCATATATTTGTTACCTTCGTGAAAATACAGAATACTAATGTGTAGCTTTAGCAGCGGCTGAACACAAGTGATAATAAAAAATACTAGTCTCAGCCGAAGCCAACTTTTATGAGTTCCATTCGTGTAAATAGTAAAGTAGTATACAACAAATTAATGTGAACTCAGCCATTGAAAGTACCTCCACAGGAAATAGACCCGAAAGTACTTCCACAGGAAGTTCCATTGAAATGGTGAACTCAGCCATTGAAATGTTTTTGTGATAACTATATACAGGAGTGAAAAGACCTATTCGTCAAACTGTATACAGAAAAATTAGACTACCAAACATTTATGTGATAACTTACATCCATTGAAATGGTGAACTCAGCCATGTTTAGTATATATAGGTGACGTATAGAAGTTTACAACTGCAATGTAGGAACAAGAAATAAATACTGCTCTGCTTACAAAAGGATGAACATTTTACTCAGGTCATAGGAAACAATCATCAATCTATGTGTAGAATAATGGGTGGAAAAATAGCACTGACTTTCAATTCTGCCAGTTTCTCATTCCTTATGTTCTTTTTGTGGGTTTTGTGTGGGTGTGTGGTGGGGGGGGGGGCATAATTCACATAAACAACGGCTACAACAACATGATGAATACTATTTTGAAATTTAACATTAAGCAGAATAAGATTGCAAATAAACACTTCAATGTAAAATGCATAACATAACTAAAAAGTTCCAAATTAATACCGCTAAAGTATCTACCAATCCTGCCTCTAGAAGTTCCTCTCTAGTAGCTTTATCCAAATTACTTGAATAAATTTTTTAACTTCAGCTTTTAGATTATGCATATCGGACTTGTACTCTCTCAATGTGATGACCCTAAATCTCGTACTGACGGTGGCAAGGGTAATCTTTGGAATATAACACATAAACAGATAACAGCAGAACATAAATAAATAAATACACCAGATAATGTACAAATAATACACTGGATAAACATAATCTTCAGAGTTACACAGTATACAGAATCATACTTAGTACAAATACAGTTCAGCTAAACATAAATGTCTACAGCGGAAAACAAACATAAATATGTACAATAGGAGATGAACAGCATAAAAAGAGAAAAATGATAGAATCCATCTTCTGATCCAGCTATCCAGAAAGAGCCTTCTAAAACCTAAAGACAAGGCTGCCCGTGTAGAAAAAGAGGCACTCGAGTTTGCAAGTGAAACAAACTACAAGTCAGTCATGGGACTGGTATGAGAAATCTAGTTAACACATTTTATAAATCAGCTACTTAACTCATATGGGTCTATATCCAACTAGTAACTCAAGTTTGGTCTTTATTACTGGGAAATACAAATTTTGTCTATAGGATATTATTCTAATTTTTATTCAACGTAGCTGAACTTCTCCTGAGGACGACTCTGATTCATTTTACTCCTTCCGTTGGTTGGTGTGGTGGTCCTACTCGCTCTTCGGCCTTTTCTTCTACAAGAACTCATCTTCAACTTACAGAGTATACGGTTTGATAGTTAATAACTCAATCGGAAGATATTTTTAGGGATAACCTAAGTCAATAACTAGGGTCGACCTATACTAAGTATACAATTTACTTTTATAATTTAAATTTTCAAAATACGTTCTCTCAATACTTACCCAAACTCAATCTAGGGTGTTACTAACCTTATCTCAACTGAGTTACGCCACAGAGCCAAGGTTACTACTCAACCAATAGCTCTGAGACCAACTGTAAAGGCCTGAAATACATACCAATTTGAGTTGACTAATATCTTACACATTCAACCCAAAGTGTACGAAAATACAAATCTTTAATAGAAAGAAATAAGATGATGAGAAAGATAAGATAGAACTAATAGAATAGAAGAGTAAGAAGAACATCAGAATCTCGCAGCGGAATTTCACAAAATATTATATTACATAACAGGGTTTGTTACATCATAGTACATCATCATAGTACATTACCGTTATAATACATCATCATACTAGTTTAATACAGATATTCAAACTAGATACTTGGAGATGGATATAGCTATTAGACGGGTTCTTGAACTTCTACCCCATGATACTCCAAAAGATTTCCATTAGTCACCTGGATCACTTGTCTACCCATAACAAGTGTTATGAGTACCCAAGAGTTTAGGAAAATAAAGAAAATAAACTCTGGGTCAGTCAGGGGACTGGCGTAAGTAAACAAATTAAAAACACAACTTGATTAGAATAGTATATCTCATAAGACCAAGCCGTAAAGACGGAACGGGTTTTTCCCTCATAAGATACAGTACAATTGGTTTTGCTTTTCAAAAACGTTTTGAAAGAAATGATAATAGTAAGTCTAGCCCACACATAAACATGGACGGTTTTTACCTTACTATAACCCAAATTATCTTTGATATCAAAATCATCTGATATTAAAGTAGTTCGTATCAAATAAATAACCATCTAGCGGAACGCTTGCATCTCACGCTCCATGTATATATATATAAAATCGAAAAACGCAGGGCGTTTATTGGAGATTGGATTCCAACAGACAAGGTAGGGGAGCACCTGCCGATCAGTGTGCTCTTGAGAGGATACACTGGGATTCAACAATAACGTCTTGCAACCCGGCCTCACATGACCGTCCACTCATTTGGATTGAGTGTAACGAATATTACCACCTCCACGGTTGGGATCAGCAACCGCTACCGAATGCTGCAGCAGTGAAAAAGAGATGAGAAAACAAAAGGAATTTCTCTAGATGGTGATAATACACCCTGCTTGGGTATGACCCAACTAGCCATGCTGCCTAGCCCGATTTTTTTGTCATTTTCTGGTTGTGAGGTTTTGAGGCTACGCTCATCTTCTAGAACATCTGGTCACCATTCACTTTGAATGCCACATCGTCAGATCCGTCAATCCACTAATTGACGTCCACAAAAATACCCTAGTCGTTAAGCTAGAGAAGCATCCCCCTCCGCTACCAACTATGGTACGTTTGTAAAAATCAACGTTCGTGAGTTTTCAGGAAATACTCTGTCAGACATTTGTCCATACAAGTCATCCAGGAACAGGATGAACCGAAGGAACTATTCTGTAAAACAAAATAGCCCTTGCATATCTCTATCTTTTATTATCTTCAATAATCTCTGTCATGCGACGTATAAATCAAATCGAAGTGGGATATTAATTCCGGACTCTTCAAAATGATTAGCGTAATGTCTTTTACTTATCAGTTGATATTTAAGAACTATTTTCAATAATCTCTTGATCTTAAACATTTCTCTGAAGAATTAGTTATCAGCTTAAACTGAACTGGGTTAAATATACTTTAGTTTATATACCCTTTATTTTAAGCACGTGCTTCGCACACAGTAATTTATACAAAATGTTAGTTCGTTTATACGACACTTTTTTTTCCATTAATACTTTTGTCTCACTTTAAACATCATTTATTTCTATTCAAACAATAATAATTAAAATTATGCTAATTTCTATTTTATATGTTATATTTTTCACTCTTATTTCATATTTCCTTTATTTTTATTCAATTTGAATTGTATAACTCTCGGCTTAAATGCCTTACCTTTCTTCTTTATTTTCCTTTCTAATTTATTCCGCCGGTCCATCTTCTTTAAGCCCACCCGCATCTCTTCTTGTTTCCTGCACAGTTCCTTCTTCCTTGTTGATCCTACTTCACCTCTCCTTCTTCTCTTTAATTTAGTTTCCTGTGTTTTGTTTCATTTTTATCTTACTGACCCACATCCTTCCTTTCCATTTTATTTATTTTAAAGTTGAAGCCTTTGAGTTTTGATTTCATTTCGTACATATATCTATATTTAATTAATCCAAATATCTTATTATATATGTAGATTAGAAACTATAAATTCTACTTAGTATATATTTATATACTTTTTCTTTTGGTTTTATATTTTCTTTTCTTGATAAAACCCATCAGGGCCCAAAGGCTTGACCCAATTCCCCTAATACCTTGTTACCTTTAATATTTTAGATCCCTACTCTTCTTTCTTCCCCATGTTTTATACTGCTTTCTCCACTCCTTTCTATTGCCATTTCTACTCACTTCTTTCTACCTTCTTTTTGCTCGATTTCCCCTAGCCGAACCCAAACCGTTGATCGACTCATCACTGCAGCTGCCATGACCATGCTCAACCCTTGCTGGTCCTTTCTTATCGTTCGATCAGCTTCTATTCTTTCCCTCATCTAGTTGCTCCAGTTTTTACATTACATAGGGGTGCACGGTGCACGTGCATACACTATTGAGTTATCTGGCATTGATCACGCATCCCTCCACAAACTTGACACCATCATCTGAAACGATCTATACACCCAGATCACGCTCTGACCATCTCTACAGTAATATCACCATTCAAGTTCGAGTTTCAAAAAACAATTTCGGTCCACAAAAACTCCTCCATCACCCTCCTCCTACCACCGGAATACACCAAACCCTGGCCACACCTTGATGATGACCTCCTTCTTTTATTACCCCCCAGTGCGCACCCCCCTTGAACCACCATGGTGCCGTAGTTTGGATGTATGTCGACGGTTACACCTTTTAACCCACTAACCCTATTTCGCTCTCAATCCATTAAATCCCACCATACAAAAATTATCCAGCATTTTTCCTGTTATCAGTAACCTCACACGTCACTCTACGCTTCACGCCCTGAACCCCGGTTGTTTCGATCGTCAGTATTTACCCCAAATACCAATTCCGATCATCCCCCAATATCTCGACAGCCCCAAGTTTAAAAATCACAAAATGTATATTAAAAATCATCATTTTGCCTTGCGATCACATCTAAATAATCAAATCTTGAATTCATGCTACTTGAAAATCTTAGATTTTCCATTTGATACGGGAAAACAGGTATATCACTATCCCCAAAAATATAAATCCTAAAACTATTTTTGTTATAGACTAGGGACCTAAATGAACCATTTTTGTGTATAAATCAAGTCTTAAAACCTGTTTTATTTCAGGTTATAGATTTTACAATGTCATAGAGGTGACTAGTTTTCAATTTGAGGATATACAGAGCAGTACATTTGGTTAGCTACAAATGTTTGAGTACTGTAAATCATTAGTTCAATGTTTATATGAATAGCACGATCTTTAGACTACAGATCAGTTTCCTACTTCAATATATCTCTAGAAACTTTGAAATTAAAGTAGAAGTGAGTTTACTCACATACTTATCTACTGTTTTATATTATCATGCAATATAAGCATCATGGAATGCAAAAACTGGAGGTGTTTACTCACTGTTTTTCTATTTCTAGGTTTTTACCTATAACATGAAACTTGGGATCTACTAACTACAAATACATATAATGTTTTATATCAGAACAAAATCAATAGACGAATGAGCAGTTTACTCACCTCTCTACTTTCTTCTCTGTTTTTCCTGAAATCTGTTGTCTTTGACTTCCCAGTTTTCAAGTGAATGAGTTTGGAGGATATATGTAAGTTCAAGGTGATATTTATAACAAGATTTTTGGGTTAAACAATTTCTTCTTTATATTATAAGGTTGTAGACTCTCTATAATAAGTCACTGCACATGCTAGTTATTAGCCTACACCTCTTTTCTACCCTACACACTTGTTTCTTAAGCATGAAGAAATCAATTATTTAAAAACATATTTTCTCAAATTCCTTGACCTTATATTCTCTTCAAGAACATGATAAAATCCAAGACCATACCTTATTAAATGCGACGGATTCCTTTGATTTAGTTTGCAATTATAAAAGAATATTGTTTGCAAGATATTTTGCCAAAAATGATTAAATACTTGCAAGTTGTATGAGGCTTCTTAGGTGATGGTTTTAAGTCTATACTTAGCTATCTATTCTTGTCTTCCCCTTAGCTTCTAGGAACTATAAGGCATGCCTTATTAATTCAGGGAATGGTCACCAGAAATTTGTTGATACATAAAGACATATTTTAATTGCTAAATGTATTAGCTGTAGTCTCCATTTGCAAGATGTTAACTTTGAACATTATTTTCTATACATTAAAATTTGTGCTAGCTTGTTTTTAGTTTTGATGTAGTATTTTAGGGGATGGCTTTATGTATCACAACTATTCTATTTTAATGTTTAATCACATTAATGGTTTGACCTTTGCTACCACTTTTTGTTTGTTGTTACATGACCCTTTCTTCTTTATTTTACTTAAGCATTTTATCATACACATTGCGTCCATGTATATTCTGTTTGTATTGATTTGTTGCACATGTTCTTCTTCTGTCCATATTTGTTTAGGATCTTTTTAATTTTTTTCTTATGTAATAGAATGCCTCCCCCTTTACATATGTTATGATTATATTTAAGGTTTCTTTTGCTACTTTATATTATGTTTTCAACTTTTAGACATAATCAAATATACACATTTTAAGTGTATACATACCCTTATATTTTTATACAAACATTTATGCTGGTCTTACTTTGTTAAGTAAACAAATTTTATGATTTAATTACCTTATTAGATCAATATTTATTGTTAACAAAGACTAGCTAAAAACTGGGACATTGCAACATAGCTTTGTGTATAGAGTTAATTCGCGAGCCTCACACCTCAGTATGAGTCAGAAATGGGATAAGGGACGCAAGGAGTGCATACGTTTCTTTCTAACTAGAAGTTATGTCATGGTATGGATCCCAGACATTTTTACTTATGTGAATGTTGGATTATGAGGCGCCTCGGATATAGAGCCGACTAAAAGGCTCAAGTGATAGGTCTGATAGGGTTAGTAAACGTATGTTCAAGAATAACCAATCCACAAAAGTAAGTGTAGGCCTGCCTTGCAGGATCCAAGGGTTGCCCATAGGTGTGATCCTTGGTCATCTTGCTAAAGGTGATCCAAATTGGTACGGAGACCACCCCTTGCCTTGACTCATGATGAAAATCCAATTTCCAATACGATATTTTTCGGTTTTAATTGTAAACCTATATAGCGACATAATATATTTGGTACATATGCCGTATATGATTGATACATTTATATCTGAAGTTGTGTTTGACACTATGCACTTATAGTATATCAATATGATTTGATTTAAGAACGCACCAAGCATGTTTGGCTATTATAAGGTCAAACTCTATCCTCAGCTTGCGTTGCATTGTGTAATTGGACCTATGTCTTACAATAGCCTCATTTTTCGAAAAGCATTGCGTTGTTTGCAAATTATTTATTTCAGAGTATTCATGGGAGTGAATCTGTTCGATGACGTACGATGTGGTCCAGTGATTTACACTATTTTTAAAGTAAAGTTTAATAACTACTTTTAGCTCTCACACTAGTCCCATGACTGACACAGACTTTATTTTTTCTACCTAAACTCTAGGTTCCCATTTTTTCACACGAGTAGCTAGTAGTTTTGGTTTTGCCAATTCTTTATTTTCACGGGATCGTGGTTTACAGTTAGAGCCATGTTCAGAAAGCTTTGTATTCGTGTTTCTCCTTCAGCTGTGGTAGTTGATGTATTTCTGTTGTGCATTGTATTTATACATTTTAATTTCCGCTACTATGAAAATTATTAATCTCTGATATTGTTTATTCGCTGTGTAATATTTATTCATACTATGATATTCTTGTAATCTAATGCAAATTGTTGTAATTGCAATGAAAAGTTACGTGGTTCTAGGTTTCGATGCGTCATGTTCTCGCGCAATCTGGGCTTTCCCGTCTCTTCGGAGATCGGGGGATTTCGGATTGTAACACTACCTTGGGCCAGATCTGCATTTTGAGTGACATGGATATCTTAGTTAAATGGTTCGAATTTTATATTTTTGAATCCGACAGACAAGAATTTCCTGTATATCGACAAATAGACTTGTAGGGCCTGACCTTGAACTCATATTTTCTGAGACAATGCCAAGGCTTTGCCATTTTCTTTTCTCTCAAAATCTTTCAAAAATTAGAAAAATTAGTTTTAGGAAATTGCGATTCAAGATTTGAAGACAAAGAATGTAAATCTACAACATAGGTGTTTAGATTTCTGATCAATATGAGGTAAGTCCTGTGAATCTAAATATTTAAGCTTCTTTCTTTCCCTTTTCTTTTAGTACCAGATTTGCAAATTCGTGGTTACTTTAATACTAGATTTAATTAGAAAGACAACGGAATCACATATCTGAATCAGATTCAAAGATTGGAAAGTTGTTAGGTGAGTGGATTTAGAATTATACCTTTTGGGTAACGTTATATTTACCGTCTACATTCCCCATAATTCTTAACATGTTAAATAACTGTAAATTGTTGTAATTGTTTTGAATCCTATTTAAAATAAGCTTAGAACATTATTATTGTAATTTGTTTAATTAATTCTCTATTTGTTTTTAAAACTACTATAATACTGAAATGGTAAATTTGACAAAAGTTATGCATACAATCTTGAGATTACTATTCAATAATAAATTGGAAAACATGTTAGCATGAAAGTAATTTGAAAAACATGTTAATTTGACAGTAATTTTGAAAACATGTTAATTTGACAATAATTTGAAAAATATCCTAGTTTGATGGTAATTTGGAAAATCTGTTAGTTTGATGGTAATTCAGAAAACAGGTTTGTTTGACAGTAATATGGAATTTTTTATGGTAATTGAAAATGGTAAATGAAAACTGGAATTAACATTTAACCCAGAAAATGAAAGGGGAAAATTCATAGTAGACTTAGTTGGTTGGATTATAGGAATAGTAGATACATTTCCATAATGGCAAGATTATTGTAAATGTAATTGCAAGAAAAGAAAAGGAAATGGAGATTAGTGGGAAATAGGGATTCCTTTACCGTACTGCATGTTAATCAAATAAAGAGAAATATGTATGTCCACGCAAAAAATAAAAGAAATAGCTTGCAACTACATATCATGATTGATGTGCGTTATGGAAATGAATCTTTACATCTTTCCACTAATCAATCTATTGAGCTGTGTGAAATATTTTCCTAAAATAATGAGAATACACAAGACAGTAAATAAATGGATGTCACAACTGTAAAAGTTTGGTTAATATTAAGGAACCAAGGGGAAATTTGATGAACGCGGAATATAACCAATTATAATTAATTATATGAATGAGAATGTAATATAATAGGTAGGATTGTCCTAGGGACAAGTGGAATTATAACATGGGTTATAATAAATGAAAAGAGAACTTATTAATAAATCTTAGTTAAGAGAACTAAGCTAATAAGTAAACCTGAACAAGAAGTTGCGATAATAGTATAAAGCAAGGTTATGATTAAATAAGGAAGAATAAAGTAGGATTATTATTAATAGACTTATAATTGTGAGTATTAAGTCTAAAAAATGTAATAAATAATAAGCGGAAGACCGCTCCAACGGCATAGGGCTAAATAAAGAAAGTATGCAACCAATTGGAAGCTAATGAATTTGGTAACTTGAATGAAAAATGAATATGTGGATAATCAAGTTAATTCGCACGCTGATGAGATAAAGCAAGTGTCTGATTAAGAGATTAGACGTAAGATCTAATAACAAATTAGTGGGATGCGCTTAGACCAGTCTATACGTACGAAAATGAAGAACCCAACGGGGTAGATCATCATGGTGTCTGGAGACACAAAAGGAGAAAGTCCATCTGATTATTCTGTTTGGCTATTCTGTTTACTTTATCTACGGGACTGGAAAGAAGCACTCGGCTTCTACGGGACGCGGTAAGGTACTCCGTGGTGGTCCTCTATGCGGTACATGCTCAGGTTGTACTCGCATAGGTTTGGTCTGCGCGGTACCACCCGGTGAGTATACCATGACTACAATTGTAGCTTGGTTGTCACAAGGTTATGGGCAATGGCATTGGGTGATTCAACGATTGAACTTGGGAGAGGTTGGTCAGGACCAAATTAAAGATAATAATCGTCGGGTACCTTTCATCGGCAATCGGTGTAATGCAGAAAGACTAGAGCTAAACCTATAGACCATCGATCTTTCACTACCGCGACGTTGGCTGCGGGACACACCAAATTAGATGCTAGATTGTTTGATGGGGTCACGTCACTTAGCATTGATGGTGTCTTTCATTTGTTGAGGGAAGGGTCAGGGTTTGTCCATAGTCACCGTGAAAATGCAGATCATACTCTGTATATCTATACTGTAAGCCTAATGAAGCGGACATTTATAGATATGGAAAGCTACCGACCCAGTTCCTTGCATTGGATGCAACCCTATTACAGGACTCAGGATACAGTAGGCAGTACGTTCATGTGAGGGTCTAGATAAATGCACTGGTGGTGTACGTAGACAATAGGGCATTACTCCGTGTTGGGACTTGATTCCACTGAGGAGTTTGGATATGGCGATCCGTATGCTTACGTGGAATAGCGATGGTAATTCTGTGCGATTACGTGGCATAAAGATATAAATTTCCAAATGCAATTTGGCATAGGATGGATGTTGTATACGATTCTGTGGCATGACGGGGGGTACCGTACGAGGGTGGTACTATGGGATGTACCTTGAGATGATGTGTATAGCTACATATATACTATATTAGGTTTAATCCAATGGGGAGTAGATTCATGTGAGCATAGAGCCTTGAGTGTTGTTAACCCAAATAACCTAATAATTAAGATAACATAATTGAACGAAATACGTAGGGTTATTTTTGAATGTATAATTTGTCCAATCACCAGAACTTTATGTTATGACCTCCTCCTCGTAACATACTCGTAGGTTAGGTTTATGGCAGTGATTTGGTAGCCTTTGGACACTTGTTAGACAGTGTTATTATTTTGGTAAGGCTATATTTGATTATTATATTTTATCCATTCTGCTGTGATATGTTTTATCGTGCCACAATATATTTATTGTCTTTGTCTATTCTGCCGAATACCAGACAAGCCAACTCGAACTTCGATAAATTGGAATTTTTAAGAAACAAATTTTGTTTGTCGAACTTTGGGTTGTTACATAAATCACAAATGGAATAGACATTACAAAAAAAATGATATTTTTTAGCGCTCAAAAACCGCTGCCAATCATCTTTGATGGCGTTTCAATAATCGTTACGAGAAAAAATGCCACTAAAAATCACTACAAATTGGTTGTGCACTATTTTTTACGCCACTGTAATTTCTTTTGTTGTAACGTTTATTAAACGCGGCCAAAATAATTTTCGTTGTACTAATTAAACACCATAAAAAAGCTTATAATGTTACTAATAAAATTTCCAATTTTAGCCCTGATTTACGGTTGCGTTAATTCAACGCTACTAAATATATTTCTGTAGAGTTTTTACAATGCAACTAAAAATTATTAATTAATTTGCTCTTTTTTCCCTGCAATTATTTTCTGCTAGCTGTCTATTGTTTCTACAATATCAATCCATAATCATTCATGTACTCATGACGTTCAAACAATCAGAAAAACAATTAACCATATAATCATGTAAAATATGGATAACCGATTCAATACAATAGTTTTCCGTATAACTGACCAAAAACTCACATACAATAACCACTCTGATATACAAATTTACACAAGTTACACAAAGAAAATGTTATACCCGTAATGTACGCATCTAGTACAATAACCACTTTTCTCTTTGAAGTGATGCAACATATAGTCAGACAGCTCCTCCCTGATTTCACAATAAGGTACAAAAATGTCAACAAGCTATGTTTATAAGCCAACAGATTATGAGTCATCACAAAACATGACTAGACATACCAGGCAATGCAAGTTCATATGTTTGTTACCTTCGTGTAAATACAAAATACTAATGTGTAGCTTTAGCAGCGGCTGAACATAAGTGATAATAAAAAATACTAGTCTCAGCCGAAGCCAACTTTTATGAGTTCCATTCATGTAAATAGTAAAGTAGTATACAACAAATTAATGTGAACTCAGCCATTGAAAGTACCTACACAGGAAATAGACCCGAAAGTACTTCCACAAAAAAGTTCCATTGAAATGGTGAACTCAGCCATTGAAATGTTTTTGTGATAAATGTATACAGCAGTGAAAAGACCTATTCATCAAACTGTATACAGAAAAATTAGACTACCAAACATTTATGTGATAACTTACATCCATTGAAATGGTGAACTCAGCCATGTTTAGTATATATAGGTGATGTATAGAAGTTTACAACTGCAATGTAGGAACAAGAAATAAATACTGCTCTGCTTACAAAAGGATGAACATTTTACTCAGGTCATAGGAAACAATCATCAATCTATGTGTAGAATAATGGGTGGAAAAATAGCACTGACTTTCAATTCTGCCAGTTTCTCATTCCTTATGTTCTTTTTGCGGGTTTTGTGTGGGTGTGTGGTGGGGGGGCATAATTCACATAAACAACGGCTACAACAACATGATGAATACTATTTTGAAATTTAACATTAAGCAGAACAAGATTGCAAATAAACACTTCAATGTAAAATGCATAACATAACTAAAAAGTTCCAAATCAATACCGCTAAAGTATCTGCCAATCCTGCCTCTAGAAGTTCCTCTCGAGTAGCTTTATCCAAATTACTTGAATAAATTTTTTAACTTCAGCTTTTAGATTATGCAAATCGGACTTGTACTCTCTCAATGTGACGACCCCAAATCCCGTATTGACGGTGGAAAGGGTAATCTTTGGAATATAACACATAAACAGATAACAGCAGAACAGAAATAAATAAATACACCAGATAATGTACAAATAATACACTGGATAAACATAATCTTCAGAGTTACACAGTATACAGAATCATACTTAGTACAAATACAGTTCAGCTAAACATAAATGTCTGCAGCGGAAAACAAACATAAATATGTACAATAGGAGATGAACAGCATAAAAAGAGATAAATGATAAAATCCATCTTTAGCTCCAGCTATCTAGAAAGAGCCTTCTAAAACCTGAAGACAAGGCTGCCCGTGTAGAAAAAGAGGCACCCGAGTTTGCAAGTGAAACAAACTACAAGTCAGTCATGGGACTGGTATGAGAAATCTAGTTAACACATTTTATAATATGGCTAATCACAGGACCACGCCACTTTCGCGGAATGGGTTTACTCCATTGGATTGCCAGTGCTTTAAAACAAGTAAATCCTTTAAACATCACCATGCTTTTTATAAAAATGAAGCCATTATAAGACTTAGTTCCCATCACACAATGCAACGCAAACCGGAGGATAGAGTTTTTACCTTGTAATGGCCAAAATATGCTTGATACGAATAAAACAAAAGCATTTGATATCACTACTAGTGTTTATATGTTCCAAAAACAATTTCAAATCATATTTATCAATCATAGACGACATGAGCGTCCTATACCACTATGTCGCCAAATATAGGTTTACAATCAAAACCCCAAGGTGCCGTATTTGGAAATTGGATTTCCGTCATGAACCAAGGCAAAAGATAGTCCTTACCGACTTCGAAACTCTCTAGCCCGAGCCTCAGGCAAGCGCGCAGACAAGCCTTTGATCATCAAGGTCGGTCCACCGATGTGGATTATTATGCCTGAACACTGCGTTTCCCCACCCTTTGAGGGTGTAAATGAGCCAATGAATGACTCCATCGGCTTCCCATAGTCACCGATATATCCGAGGCGCCTCGCAACAGCAACAACCACACAGGTGAAAATAATATAAATGTCATCCAGTTTAAGCACTTACATCACCTCTAACTAGAAAGAAACGCATGTCCTCCCTAAGGTCCTCTCCCGTTTCTGGTTCATACCGTGGTGTGAGGCTCGCGAATTCACGTTATACACAAAGCTGCGCCACCCAGGCGGTGCTTTGATCATCAACCATAAGACTTTGCTTTTCAACAGAAGCCTTGATAACTGCATCTTAGCATGCCACACAGGAAATTCACACCATGCAACTGATGGCTATCAATCACACAGAATGAATTCCAATGTCAGACACAAAGTTCATTTACAAGTTCGTTCTGGGTCTGAACGAAACCGGAGGCTCTATATAGCTCGCATACCCATCGATCTCCACGTACGTCTGAACGATCACCACTCATTATCCATATTTCGGGATGCCTCCCAATCAGGACATCGGTTACCATCCAACCGAGGTGAAGATCTCCGGTCTTCAACCACCGTCTTCATCATCGACTTCTTATCGTCGATTCAGTTATTCAGAATGGAATAAACCCGGTCTTTCTGAGCAACTCGCGTATATAATAAACAAGTGTTACACAAACATAACATACACCTCGTTCCAATTCATTATTCACTAACCGTAAATTAGTAAGAGAACAATTTCCCAAGCATTAACCCCGAAGGCCGAAACCAACAACAAATCAAAACCCAGGAAACCATCCGACTTAGCTAACCTCCAGTTAGTTTATAAATTTCACATCCAACCATCAAATATTCAATAAACTAGGTGAATTCGGTTTATTTCCATTCCATATCGTTTATAACATTTTATAATGATTTATCGCTATATTTATTTATTTATTTATAGCCAATTCATTCAAACGACGCTTCGGCCATAACGCGGCCGTTGTGCTATTTTTCTTCAGATTTGATTTACACATATCTGAAAATCTAACCATTGGATCTTCACAAATTTTATATCATTAGAAATATCTTTTCGAAAGGAATCCAACGGTTCCAGTTTTGGGAAAATCCGACGGTCGGATCTCCCGGTACACTCATTTGAAGTTTCGATTTTAAAATACGAACTGCAGCGTCATTATTCGATTTAATTTAATTATACTTATATATATATATAAATATAATCGATTCTGGCGCTGTTTTTCTTCAGATTTGAATTAAACATTCCAGACAATCCAACCGTTGGATCTTCACAAAGTGGGTGTCGTTGGAAAGGTATTTCCAAGGCGAACCCAACGGTTTCGGGAAAATCCGATGGTCGGATCTCCCGCACTAATCGTTTGAAATCACGGTTTCAAAACACGAACTGCAGCTTCATTATTCGATATATTTTAATTATATTTATATATATGTATATAAATATAATCAATTCTTCGATTTCAAAACCATATTCTTTTCATACATTTGATAAAAATGATATTTTTATTCAACAGACATTTATTTCGACACTTCACTATTTTGAACAATTCATGTATATAATAAAAATGTGATATTTATTGTAAAACATTTTATTTCAAAACACGACTATTTTATGTAGTTCATATAGATGATAAAAATATGATTTTTATTATAAAACAATTTATTTCAAAACACGAATATTTTATATAGTTTATATAGATGATAAAAATATGTTTTTTATTATAAAACAATTTATTTCAAACACGAATACCATTCAACACATGAATTTCTATTCAACGAATGAATTTCTATTCAACACATGAATGTTTTCTATAGTTCGTATATATAAAATAAAAATGTGATTTTTAGTGTTAAAACAATTTATTTAAAACACGAATACCATTCAACACATGAATTTCTATTCAACGAATGAATTTCTATTCAACACATGAATGTTTTCTATAGTTCGTATATATAAAATAAAAATGTGTTTTTTATTGTTAAAACAATTTATTTAAAACACGAATACCATTCAACACATGAATTTCTATTCAACACATGAATGTTCTCTATTCAACACACGAATATTGTTTCAACACATGAAAATAATTCTAACACTTGAATATTATTGAAAATTTCGGCAGCATAACGGCAGGGTAGTTAAAACCGGGGCTGTCCCTAGTACGACTCCTCACTCTACCATAAAGCCTCGCAGCTTTTGACAATGGGGATTTCATGCATCTAGTTCGCACACAGGCGACATGTTTATATTTTTCTTTTCCACAAACTAATCCTATGTGGTTTCAACCAAATAATTCTCAACCACAAACGGGTATTTTTCAACCACAATCAATCAATTTCAACTACAAACAGTTCTAATCAACCATTCGCTATCAACCAATTTTCACACCAATCACAACCAATAAATATCGTCCATGGTTTGTGGACGAAGGGCGTATATATATATATTTATATAAGTATATTTCACTTCTATTTCAACACATATATAATTTTTACATCGCATATATAACTTATACATCGAACTTACAACTTATACAACGCTTATACATGAGGTGTACAATGCTTATATAACTCATACTTCGAATTTATAATTTATACATCGTCATTTCCATATCGTTTATGATTCAGAAATCTCATTTTGGGTTCCACTCCACCAAAAATAGCAGAAAGCTCAGAAAAATATGCGTTCTCTTCTAGAATGTAGAAGACGTCCACACGAGTCCACTGTCTCTTGTCTCATTGAATTTCGTCAACAAACGAAAAAGATATGATTTTACAGTGAAATCAAAAACCGTAGCGCTTTAAAGTGCTATAATATAGTTTAAAATTAATTCAGCCGTTACCTCCACGAAACCTTCAAAACTAGGTTTCAGTTTTTCTTGAAATCCGTGCAACGATACGTCGATCGGCCTTCGCCACGTGAAAGAGGGGAGAGAGGCACACTAGGGGACCCTAACCGCGATGAACTCGGTGGTCTTGGTGGCTCTCGGTGGCGGTGGAAAGGGCTCGACTTTCGAGACCCGTATCTCTCGAACGAAGCGACGATAAATTGCAAATCTTATATGGATTTGAAGAGAATTGGAAGAACTACAAAAAACCCTACTGGCACTCGTGATTTCATTGCGTGGATTGATCAGATTTGAGGAGAGAAGGTTTTGAATGCTTCCCGTCATCGGTCGAAGGCATATCGGGGAGAGAGAATTCTGATGTGGCCCAATCAGATATTTTCCTATATTTATAAATTTTTAAAAATCCAAAAATACCCCTTATCTCATACAAACTCCAATCCAAACCCAACAACTATCGCCTCTAACTAAATACCCCCATTCTGAACACAATGGGATATGTTTCGTAGGCCCATTCGACTGTTTCAGTCAGTTTTCCTTCAAATTAAAATATAAAACATTCGATATTTAATTTGAACGTACATTTCAATTTGCTTGGGCCACATACTGGTTCTAAAAATTCCCGAAAAATAAATCTAGCTATGTTTGACGATACAGTCCCAACAAAACTAGTTTCATCAAATTCTGAGATCGTTTGAAAAATGACCCTTTTCTAGTCGATCCAATTTAATAGAAATCAACCAAACACATTTTCCTTTGCCACGCCCACATACTAGCTTCAAAAATTATGAAATTTGAAATCTAGCAATAATTTGACATCCCGGATCCAAATAAAGTGGTTTCGTCGAATTCTGAGGTCGTTTGCAAAATGGCCATTTTCACGGGCTATATAAACTCTATAGTGACCTTTCTGAAAATTCATTTAGCCATAACTTTTGCTTCCCGCTATGAAACTTCGATTTTCCAGATTCGTTAGAAAGATACTCACTAACAAATTTAAATTTTTTTGGTTTCATTAAAATCCATTTTGTTTTACACCCAGTACAGTCAGTCAAAGTTTGAATTCAAATTTTGAAACTACCGCGCCATTTCAGGCCTTGTTTATAATTAGAAATAATTATATTCATTTTCTAACGTCGATTCAAACTTACTTTTCGTCGTTATTATTTAAAATATTTATTTTAAACATTTAAAATCCACTAAAATTGCCAATTTAAAAATTTTAAATTGGTTCAGATTTTCCGGGTCATTACAATCTCCCACACTTAAAACTTTTCGTCCCCGAAAAGGAACAAAGTCGAAAGTGGTTTGGTTATTCAACTCTACTTTCAATCTGGCTACCATTCTCCAACTTTTCAGTTTATGAGAATTTTCAAATTCTTCAAAAATTTGGCTAACACCCTAAATTTTCGAAAAATTTCGCCATAACATCCTTTGTACGGGGAGGGGTTTGGAAATTTATTGGGCCGTATTAGGTACCCAATAAATCCTAATAAGCATGCACATATTTATTGTGATATATTCCGGTGTCCACAGGGGAGTGTGTATAGATCATAACTCCAGAGAATAAATTCTCGTCACCCTATAAATTGTTTTTGTGCCTTAATGACCAGAGAGATGTGTTTATTGTCATCTCCAGACCCGTGTGCGTTTTTTTATTAATCTTGCAATTTACCGTTACATTTTATATGGTCCATATCAGTCATCAGTTCAACCTGTAATATATAGTCATCGCCATACAAGCCTCTCGCTCGTATGGTAAATCTTCAACCTCGTCACACAAGCTCCAAATGCTTATGTGGTATATGATGAAGTATGCTTATCTTCAAGAAGTATGCCATGTAGTGTAGTTCAAAATTAATTGTTACTAGCCTATGGCGACATTTATTATTACACATAGAACAACCAGCACTCCGCATCCAATGACATTCACAGGAGTTGATATAATAATATTTCGCATCCAACTCATTAAGGTTTACCTATTTGTCGGGCACGCAAATAAATTCTTTACTCAACAGCTAATCCATTTACCTGTTGAAACATATATAATGCACATGTATATATCTCTATCTATTTTTAACTCAGTTCAATGTGTGATTTAATCGAATAAATTCTACCCTTCATTCTCTTATTGATTAAATTAACTATCGTTCTAATAATTTATTTAATCAAATCCACTATCACACAACACAAACAACAATTAATTTTATTTTTAACTTTTCAAAATCATACAAATTAATTCAAACACTCTTTTGAAAACATTCAGACTATTCGATTAAAAGGTTTACATCAATGCAAAGAAAACAACAGCAAAGCAAAGAACAGAATGGAAATGCAAATTAGGGTAGATGTACCTTGCACCAGAGTCAATCAGAGATATCCACCCTGCACTTAGGATAGGCTTTCTTAATGCTTTCCTCTGTTTCCCAAGTACAATCTCGTGGATCTCCACTCCATTGCTCTTTGACTAAGTGAACTTTCTTGTTCCTCAGTTCTTTGGTTTCTTTGCCAATGATATTTAGCGGCTCTCTTCTCACAGCCAATTCTGGAGTAATTTCAATATCCTGTTGTGTGGCCTCTTCCACAACCAAGTCTGGGTCATGAGCATGCTTTCGAAGTTGAGATACGTGAAATACATCATGCACTCCAGGCAACCAATCAGGCAATTAAATTCTATAAGCGAGAGTCCCAATCCGTTCAAGAATAGGGAATGGTCAAATAAATCTGGGCGCCAACTTCCCAGTTTTGCCAAATCGAATCACTCCCCTCATCAGAGAAACTCTTAGATACACATAATCACCAACAGAAAAAGCCAAATGCCTTCTTCTCGAATCAGCATAGCTCTTTTGTCGGCTTTGAGCGGCGAGTAATCGTTTCTTAATGAAATTGACTTTGTCTGCAGCTTCACGGATCATATCAGGTCCTAATACAAGCCTATTACCAGGTTCGACCCAACAAGCAGGGGATCGAAACGGTCTACCATACAATGCTTCGAATGGTGAAATTGTCAGGCTCGCTTGGTAGCTGTTGTTATATGAGAACTCGACCAAATGTAAATGGTCTTCCCATGATCCACCAAAATCTAGAACACAAGCCCGCAATAAATCTTCTAGTATACGATTCACCCTCCCAATTTGACCATCTGTCTGAGGATGATAAGCGGTGCTCAAGTTCAACTTCGTTCCCAGTTCTACTTGAAATGCCTCGTAGAATTTTCTAGTAAATATTGGATATCTATCACTAACTATACTGATCGGCACTCCGTGTAGTCTAACAATTTCCTTGAAATATATCTGCACCAGACTCTGTGCAGTTCTGTTCGATTTGACATGTATGAAATGGGCGCTCTTCGTGAAGTGATCTACGATCACCCAAATACTGTCATTTCCTTTCCTGGTTCTGAGAAAACCATCTATGAAGTCCATGGAAATGTGTTCCCTCTTCCAACCTAGAACGTCCAACGGTTGCAACAACTCAGCAAGTTTCTGTTGGTCGCTTTTGACTAGTTGGCAAGTAGAGCACCTGCTAACATATATTGAAACGTCCCTTTTCATAGCCTTCCACCAGAATGTTCGCTTGAGATCGTTATACATTTTGGTCACACCTGGATGGATACTCAGATTGGACTTGTGACATTCATCTAACACTTCACTTTTTAGCTCGGGGATGTTAGGAACAAAAATCCTTCCTCTCAATCTCAGGATTCCATCGTTATCTATTTGAAAGCATGAGGATTCGCCTTTCTGAATCCTTATGATCATATCCTTAATAAAATTATCATCTTTCTGAAGAATATATATTTTGTCAATCAAGGAAGTCATAATAATAAAGCTGGCGATTATTGCATTCTTTCGACTTAGCGCATCGGCCACGACATTGGCTTTCCCTGGAGTGTACAGAATCTCAAAATCGTATGCTGCAAGAAATTCTAGCCAACGTTGCTGCCTCAGATTCAAGTCTTTTTGGGTGAACAGATACTTTAGAGACTGATGATCTGTATACAATTCGAACTTCTCACCCAAAAGGTAATGTCTCTAGATTTTCAAAGTGAATACGATAGCCAACAACTCAAGATCTTTAGTAACGTAGTTCTTTTCATGTGGCTTCAGCTGACGACTAGCATAAGTAATAACTTGGCCTCTTTGCATTAATATCGCACCAAGGCCTTCTCTAGAGGCATCTGTCCAGACTTTCAAGTCTTGATTGCCATCGATAATCGTTAACACTGGAGCCGTTGTTAATCTTAACTTTAGCTTCTCAAAAGCCCCCTCACATTCTGGATTCCACTTGAATTTTGAGTGCTTCTTTGTAAGCTTTGTTAAGTGACTAGATATCTTCGAAAAATCTTTAACAAACATCCGGTAATAACTAGCCAATCCAAGAAAACTTCGGACTTCTGTGGGAGTACTAGGCTGTTTCCAATTCTGAATAGCGGTGATTTTACTTGGATCCACAGCAATTCCCTCTTTTGATACGACGTGGCCAAGAAACTTCACTTCATCTTGCCAGAATATACATTTGGAAAGTTTAGCTTTCAATACATTCCTTGTCAGAATTTCTAGAACTTTCTCCAAACGTTTTTCATGTTCGGCCTTTGACTTAGAGAAGATTAGAATATCATCAATAAAGACCAGAACAAACTTATTCAAGACCCTCTGAATAAGTCTGGACCTCTAAATGCTGTCATAGGAACACACTCTTCGACAATACGAAGCTGATGGAAACCTGTAGCTAGGTCCATCCTTGAAAATACTTGTGCTCCATTCAGACGATCAAATAAATCATCGATTCGCGGCAATGGATATTTATTCTTTATTGTCTGTTTATTCAAGTCACAGTAATCCACACATAGTCGCAAAGTACCGTCAGACTTTGGGACAAACATCACTGCTACTCCCAATCAGAGAAACTAGGCCTGGTCAGACACTTCCATACAAGCTGTCGAGTTTGATTGTTTGGTTCTTCTTTTCCTTTAGAGTCATTCTTCGAATAGCGTGCACTACTGGCCTTGCGTTTGGGATTAAAGCAATTTTGAAATCAATTTCTCTCTATGGAGGTAAGCTAACAACTTCTTCGAACACATCCGCATAATTCTTGACGACAGGAATATCTTTTATGAGGTCCTGTATATTCTCTGTGACTACAGGGATATTTTCTATTTGAGCAGGAGAAACATCAAGAGCTGACACAAAGTCTTTTCTATTTGAATTCTGACCTTCGACATGTTATGGTTATATAATTCCCTGATTGGGCCTTTGCCTTAACAACTCGCTCGGCGCATCTAACCTCTGCCTCATATTTGGTTAACCAATCCAATCCCGAAATAAGATCGAATTCAGTAAAATTCATGATGATCGAGATGGTAGGGAACTTATAACAGGAAAAAGAGACAGGCACCCCACAAATCCAACTGAGATCGAGGGAATTCCCAACCGGATTATGGACAGTCATTGGTTCTTTGAGCTTCTTCAAATTCAAATCCAACTTTTAACTGCATTCTTTGCAATAAATCTTTGCGACGTGCCTGTATCTAACAGTACTTTAATTGGAATATTTTTGACATTAAGCGTGCCTTCCAAAACATCAGACCTTTCCTGAGCAGACGAAGATGCAGGCACTTCTGCCACTTCATTTACATGCACTACTTCAGGTTTTCTTAGTAGCGGGTAGGCCTTTAAAAGATGACCAGTCTGATGACATCCACCACATTTTCTATTCTCTTGAAATTTCTTCTTGGATTAGATCCACTCTTTATTCGTTTCTTCGGGGGTTTGCAATTCCCCTGCAAATGCCTTGCTTATGGCAGTTATTGCATATGGCAGTCGTTACTGGTTCTTTCTCAGATCTGGCCCTTTTCCAATTGACTTTAGGCTTCTTACCGACCTCAGACATCGTACTGGCCTCCGGACTATCGGTCTAAGACTGTTCTTTGTTACTAGAACAGACTTCCTCTTCGTAGCGCAACATACCTTTCTTGTCGAGATCCTCATACTGGTAAGCCATGTATATCATTTCTGAAAAAGGAAGCTTCACATGCCCTATTACTTTATTCTGGTATTTTCTTTGAAGGCCATGAATAAACCTCAGATTCTTCCTCTTCGGATTTTGAATTAGATGAGGGGCAAAGTGAGAAAGTTCGTTGAATTTCTTATGATATTCTGGGATATTCATATCTCCTTGTATCAGGTAGCTAAATTCATCACATAGCCGCTCAGTCACTTCGGGAGGAATAAATCTTTCACTGAAAACCTCTTTGAATCTATCCCAGGTGATATCACCTTCTGGATTATCCTTAGTGATTGTTTCCCACTAGATTAAAGCTTATTCTTTGAGTGCCCAAGATATCACTAATCTTTTCTGATCGTCTCTCAGCTAGAAACGCTCAAAAATTCTTTCGGCAAAACTCATCCAAGCTTGGGTTTGAATAATCGATTCATTGCCCGAGAATCGTGCTCCACCTAGATTTCGATATCTCTTAAATAGAGCTTCTAGATCTGGTTCTGCATTCCTTCTGTTTTTGATACTCATTTTCTAATACTTCTGCAAATAGAAGATCAAGTGTCCGGTCACAGAAAAGATATTTCAAAACATAGAGACATATCCTACAAATGTAAATGTGTCTATTGGGGGTGTATTTCATTCTGCTTTACTCATACTAGGATATTACTGATCCTATCTGTAATGAGTTATTCGTCCTAGAACACTACTGGTTCTACTTTTGATGAGTTCGTTAATATGTTATATTCCAGCACTAAGCTTAACCAAAGATTTGATACCACGGTGTGACGACCCCAAACCCCATACTGACGGTGGCAAGGATAATCTTTGGAATATAACAAATAAACAGACAACAGCAGAATATAAATAAATAAATACACTAGATAATGTACAAATAATACACTGGATAAACAGAATCTTCAGAGTTACACAGTAGACATGATCATACTTAGTACAAATACAGTTCAGCTATACATAAATGTCTACAGCGGAAAATAAACATAAATATGTACAATAGGAGCTAAACAGCATAAAAAGAGATAAATGATAGAATCCATCTTCAGCTCCAGCTATCCAGAAAGAGCCTGCTAAAACCTGAAGACAAGGCTGCCCGTGTAGAAAAAGGGGCACCCGAGTTTGCAAGTGAAACAAACTACGAGTCAGTCATGGGACTGGTATGAGAAATCTACTTAACACATTTTATAATATGGCTAATCACAGGACCACGCCACTTTCGCGGAACGGGTTTACTCCATTGGATTGTCAGTGCTTTAAAACAAGTAAATCCTTTAAACATCGCAATGCTTTTTATAAAAATGAAAAACCGGAGGATAGAGTTTTTACCTTATAATGGCCAAAATATGCTTGATACGAATAAAACAAAAGCATTTGATATTACTACTAGTGTTTATATGTTTCAAAAACAATTTCAAATCATACGTATCAATCATAGACGACATGAGCGTCCCATGCCACTATGTTGCCAAATATAGGTTTACAATCAAAACAGCACGGTGTCGTATTTGGAAATTGTATTTCCGCCATGAATCAAGGCAAAAGATAGTCCTTACCGACTTCGAGACTCTCTAGCCCAAGCCTCAGGCAAGCGCGCATACTAGCCTTGGATCGTTAGGGCCGGTCCATCAATGTGGATTATTATGCCTGACCACTGCGTTTCCCACCCTTTGGGGCGTAAATGAGCTAACGAATGACTCCATCGGTTTCACATAGTCACCGATATATCAAAGGCGCCTCGCAACAGCAACAACCACACAGGTGAAAATAATATAAATGTCAGCCAGTTTAAGCACTGACACCACCTCTAACTAGAAAGAAACGCATGTCCTCCCTAAGGTCCTCTCCCGTTTCTGGTTCATACCGGGGTGTTAGGCTCGCGAATTCACGTTATACACAAAGCTATGCCACCCAAGCGGTGCTTTGATCATCAACCACAAGACTTTGCTTTTCAACAGAAGCCTTGATCACTGAATCTTAGCGTGCCACGCAGGCAATTCACACCGTGCAACTAATGGCTATCAATCACATAGAATGAATTCCAATGTCAGGCACATAGTCCATTTACAAGTCCGTTCTAGGTCTGAACGAAACCGGAGGCACTATATACCTCGCATACCCATCGATCTCCACGTACGTCTGGACGATCACCACTCATTATCCATATTTCGGGATGCCTCCCAATCAGGACATCAGTTACCATCCAACCGAGGTGAAGATCTCCTGTCTTCAACCACCGTCTTCATCATCGACTTCTTATCGTCGATTCAGTTATTCAGAATGGGATAAACCTGGTCTTTCTGAGCAACTCGCGTATATAATAAACAAGTGTTACACAAACATAACATATGCCTCGTTCCAATTCATTATTCACTAACCGTAAATTAGTAAGAGAACGATTTCCCAAGCATTAACCCCGAAGGCCGAAACCAACATCAGATCAAAACCCAGGAAACCATCCGACTTAGCTAACCTCCAGTTAGTTTATAAATTTCACATCCAACCATCAAATATTCAATAAACCGAATAAATTCGGTTTATTTCCATTCCATATCGTTTATAATATTTTATAACGATTTATCGCTATTTTTATTTATTTATTTATAGCCAATTCATTCAAACGACGCTTCGGGCCATAACGCGGCCGTGGCGCTGTTTTTCTTCAGATTTGATTTACGCATATCTGAAAATCTATTGGTTGGATCTTCACAAATTTTATATCATTAGAAAGATCATTTTGAAATGAATCCAACGGTTCCATTTTTGGGAAAATCTGACGGTCGGATCTCCCGGTACACTCGTTTGAAGTTTCGATTTCAAAATACGAACTGCAGCGTCGTTATTCGATTTAATTTAATTATATTTATATATATATATATATATTTATATATAAATATAATCGATTCTGACGCTGTTTTTCTTCAGATTTGAATTAAACATTCCAGACAATCCAACCGTTGGATCTTCACAAAGTGGGTGTCGTTGGAAAGATATTTCCAAGGCGAACCCAACGGTTTCGGTTTCGGGAAAATCCGATGGTCGGATCTCCCACACTAATCGTTTGAAATCACGGTTTCAAAACATGAACTGCAGCTTCGTTATTCGATATATTTTAATTTATATATATGTATATAAATATAATCGTTTCTTCGATTTCAAAACCATATTCTTTTCTTACATTTGATAAAAATGATATTTTTATCCAATAGACATTTATTTCAACACTTCACTATTTTTAACAATTCATGTATATAATAATAATGTGATATTTATTGTAAAACAATTTATTTCAAAACACGACTATTTTATATAGTTCATATAGATGATAAAAATATGATTTTTGTTATAAAACAATTTATTTCAAAACACGAATATTTTATATAGTTTATATAGATGATAAAAATATGATTTTTATTATAAAACAATTTATTTCAAACACGAATACCATTCAACACATGAATTTCTATTCAACGAATGAATTTCTATTCAACACATGAATGTTTTCTATAGTTCATATATATAAAAATAAAAATGTAATTTTTATTGTTAAAACAATTTATTTAAAACACGAATACCATTCAACACAGGAATTTCTATTCAACGAATGAATTTCTATTCAACACATGAATGTTTTCTATAGTTCGTATATATAAAATAAAAATGTGATTTTATTGTAAAACAATTTATTTAAAACACGAATACCATTCAACACATGAATTTCTATTCAGCGAATGAATTTCTATTCAACACATGAATGTTTTCTATTCAACACACGAATATAGTTTCAACACATGAAAATAATTCTAACACATGAATATTATTGAAAATTTCGACAGCATAACGGCAGGGTAGTTAAAACCGGGGCCGTCCCTAGTACGGCTCCTCGCTCTACCTTAAAGCCTCGTAGCTTTTGACAATGGGGATTTCATGCATCTAGTTCGCACGCATGCAACATGTTTATATTTTTCTTTTCCACAAACTAATACTATGTGGTTTCAACCAAATAATTCTCAACCACAAACTGGTATTTTTCAACCACAATCAATCAATTTCAACCACAAACAATTCTAATTAACCATTCGCTATCAACCAACTTTCACACCAATCACAACCAATAAATATCGTCCATGGTTTGTGGATGAGGGGCGTGTGTATATATATATTTATATAAGTATATTTCACTTCTATTTCAACACATATATAATTTTTACATCGCATATATAACTTATACATCGAACTTACAACTTATACAATGATTATTTAACTCATACTTCGAATATATAATTTATACATCGTCATTTCCATATCGTTTATAATTCAGAAATCTCACATTGGGTTCCACTCCACCAAAAATATCAGAAGGCTCATAAAAATATGTAGTCTCTTCTAAAATGTAGAAGACGTCTACATGAGTCCACTATCTCTTGTTTCACTGAATTTCGTCAACAAACGAAAATGATATGATTTTTACAGTGAAATCAAAAACCGTAGCGCTTTAAAGTGCTATAATATAGTTTAAAATTAAATCAGCCATTACCTCCATGAAACCTTCAAAACTAGGTTCCAGTTTTTCTTGAAATTCGTGCAACGATACGTCGATCGGCCTTCGCCACGTGAAAGAGGGGAGAGAGTTGCGCCAGGGGACCCTAACCGCGATGAACTCGGTGGTCTTGGTGGCTCTCGGCGGCGGTGGAAAGGGCTCGACTTTTGAGACCCGTATCTCCCGAATAAAGCGACGATAAATTGCAAATCTTATATGGATTTGAAGAGAATTGGAAGAACTACAAAAAACCCTACTGGCGCTCGTGATTTCATTGCGTAGATTGATGAGATTTGAGGAGAGAAGATTTTGAATGCTTCCCGTCATCGGTCGAAGGCATATCAGGGAGAGAGAATTCTGATGTGGCCCAATCAGATATTTTCTTATATTTATAAATTTTTAAAAATCCAAAAATACCCCTTATCTCATACGAACTCCAATCCAAACCCAACGACTGTCGTCCCTAGCTAAATACTCCCATTCCGAACACAATGGGATATGTTTCGTAGGCCCATTCGACTGTTTCAGTCAGTTTTCCTTCAAATTAAAATATAAAACATTCGATATTTAATTTGAACATACATTTCAATTTGCCGGGGCCACACACTGATTCTAAAAATTCCTGAAAAATAAATCTAGCTATGTTTTGACGATACGGTCCCAACAAATCTAGTTCCGTCGAATTCTAAGACCGTTTGAAAAATGGCCCTTTTCTGGTCTATCCAATTTAATAGAAATCGACCAATCACATTTTCCTTTTCCACGCTCACATACTAGCTTCAAAAATTATGAAATTTGAAACCTAGCAATAATTTGACATCCCGGATCCAACAAAAGTGGTTTCGTCTAATTCTGAGGTCGTTTGCAAAATGGTCGTTTTCACGGGCTATATAAACTCTATAGCGACCTTTCTGAAAATTCATTTAGCCATGACTTTTTCTTCCCACTATGAAACTTCGATTTTCCAGATTCGATAGAAAGATACTCACTAACAGATTTAAATATTTTTGGTTTCACTAAAATCCATTTTGTTTTGCATCCGGTACAGTCAGTCAAAGTTTTAATTCAAATTTTGTAACTACCGCGCCATTTTAGGCCTTGTTTATAATTAGAAATAATTATATTCATTTTCAAACGTCGATTCAAACTTACTTTTCGTCGTTATTATTTAAAATATTTATTTTAAACATTTAAAATCCACTAAAATAGCCAATTTAAAAATTTTAAATTGGTTCAGATTTTCCGGTTCGTTACACTCAACTTTTTCGGCAATACAGCTTTAACACTTGGTTGCAAACTTCTTGCCTCAAGATCCATTTTTCTAATCTGACCAGATATATATAGACATAACCCTTCAACATCACTCAACCATGTTTCTTGATCAATTTCAGCATGTCATCTATACATGTAAATAGCCATGTTATTTCTCTCCATGATCTACAATCTTAGCTGAAACATATGCATACATACACACATATATTACACACACACGCATGTATGTATGTATACATATATAGGATTTGAATTACCCTAGATGTACCTAAGGTTTACTTGTTTTCCTACCTCCTATTATTTACATTGATGGCCTAACATGCACATGCAATCATGCTCTCGCAGATATTCTTGGCTTTGCTAATCTGCATAATATAACAGAACACAAACAAGTTTAAACAGCAGTGACTTAGAATTAGTTTTAGGATAAAATGTGCTAACATGCAGCAATAAAAAATCATATCATATCAGTTAGTCCCCTAGAAAATCTAAGAGCACGCCTGTAGAGTTCGTAAGTAATTGGTACTATAAGCAATCAAAATTTGTTAAGACATATAACAATGTTAAATTAACAAAAAAAGATGAAGTTTTTGTAAGTAATAGGCATGCCTGTAGAGTTCCGAGCAATGCGACAAATTTGAAGAGCCTTTCGAACTATCAGCATATTCAGATAAGAAGAAACATAATTGTCCAAACAAATGTAAGACAGATCTCATACTCCCCTTGTATAGTATAATCATTTCTTCTATAACACCAATTCAGGTTGACCGGATCTCTGTTCAGTTTCCCACATCAATTCAGTTCCTCTAGCCTCAATAATATTAATAATCAAGATTGCAAATATGGTTCAGGTTCAACTTGATCGTTAATGGCCTAACATGGAAATTTGCAATCTCATCTATTAATATTGATGGGGGAAGAGCTTAAAACTAATTGTCTTCGTCCCCTACGTAACATAATTCTTCTCCAGAGCATACATGGAAATTTTGTATGAAATGTATTAAAACGTTACATAATCCTTGTACCATTACATAATCCTTGAGTGATTTGCCTATGCAAAGAAAATAAGTATGTTAACCAATGTAACATTCATTAGCTAACACAAACTTTTGAAGATCTTGACACTATTTAGTAGCACTGCCAGAAAGTAAATTTCAGAACCATGGCGACCATATGTTCAGTAATCTTAAGATACTGCGACTATTAAGTCCTAAATCATGAGTTATATGCATGCACCTGAAGATAAAGGAGGAATTGAACCAATATTCTGTGAGCTGGTCGAGGAAATGTTGCGAAATGATAAAGTTGATCATATGGACAAATATTTTAACACTTACTGTTTAACAATTTGGTCTGGTTAACAAATCAACTAAAATTGACTTATCTTGGGAGTTACTAAATTGATCCATTGAAACTTATTGATTTTCTAAAATTGATTTACCGAAATTTGAAGCTCTTTAATGATTGAAAAAATTATTTTAAATTTTTTATCATTCCAGAGTGTTTCCTTAACCAGACCACAGAACGCTAGCACAATAGCTCTCTTACCTCCAAGTATACGCTTATAACTTGTGATTTGTTTCTTAACCAGTCATAGCATCCTAAAAATACTAAACAACAGCCGACATGGATCTGAAATATACCTCTTGACAGCACTACTATACACTAATAATGAATTTTGATAGGAGATCCTACCATGTTAGTGTTTCATTTCAAATTAATTGTTGATTCATTGATAGGAGATCAATACCTCTCTTACCTCCAAGATAAACTGAATTTACGTAGTCACTTAACTTAATTTAGTAACTCCCAAGTCAAATAAACTTAATTTAGTAATTCCCATGTCAAATTAACTTAATTTAGTAACTCCCATGTCAAATTAACTTAATTTAGTTACTCCCAAATCAAATTAAATTAATTTAGTAACTCCAAAAATAGTTTCATTGTCAGCTCATACAAATTAGACCTCTTCGTCCACAAAATTAACTTGCTCATAATTCTGAGATTTCTCGAAATGTTCACACACACTTGATATATACACCACTCATAAACATATGTGCTTATGCTTCACAGATACAAAACATAGTTTCACCTGTATTATATGTGTCTGTATGCTCATAATCATTATATGTTATACATATACATGTGCTGATGTATATCATTGTGTGTATGTATGCGTGTATATATATACATACACACACACAAACATACACACACATCGTTGCCAAAATCCTAAAATCTTGCGATTTCAATCCCGATCCAACCTGAATCTCTCCGTTTACGACTCGATTTTTATATTACGATTCAAACTTAGTTATAAAAAAACACATTCAACTCAAATTACCATATGTAATATACGAGTTTAAATTCACAATCACTTGACAATGCTTTTAAAACAAAATAAGAATGAAATTGGAGGGAAAATATTTGAGTTTTAAATTTAATTGTAGAAATTCAAACATCAAAATCAATTTCAAAGTGCATATGAAACCCATAAATAATGATATTTGAGTGGGAAAAAGCAGGCATTGGGTACCAGTAGTTATACACTGTGCATCTTGAATCGTGTCGGGTTGCTACCATAAGGATTGATACACATTATGGTGGGACCAGCACAGGGTATCTACATGCAAGGGAGGTTCGATTGACAAAGACACAAGAGAAATTAATACGAGTAGGGAGCCGAACGATAGGATAGTGTGGGTACATCTAACACATTCATGGCAATTAGGCAGATTGAGGTGGAATCCTTATAGTAGATGTACACCTGAAGGCTACCACAACTGCGAGGATTGGGATCACGTTATTATATTATCATTTTATATAGATTACATGTTGGGACACTAGTTAGGTGGTGCAGAGATATAGAAATCAGAATAACAGGGTAGTAGCGAAGCAGAGAAAGAGTAGAAGCGCATTCAGTTTATCTTGCCTTATCATATCTATACTAATCATATGTTATCTTGTTATCCTTGTTCTCACGGTATTGTCTTATATTCAGTTTATTCATGTCATGATGCTTTTGCCTGTTTATATGTTGAAAGTCACTGGACTTACCAGACTTATGTCTGACCTAGTTTTGTTTCGCCTCTTTTCTTCCATTTCCCCCTCCCCCCAGGTTCACAGGGAGGAAATGTTACCACTTAGCTCAGTTTTCTTTCAAGCTCAAAGATAGTCGATGTATTGCTTTGGATACTCTTCCACTGCTATGGCTAGTTCATGCTTTGTTGGGGGAATATCATTGTATTTTTATGCTTCTTTTATATTTGAAAGTTTTTAAAATCAAGACAGAAATGCTATGTATTACTTTTAAGTATGATAGAGACAACTATTTTAAAAGCTTGACTGAACCATATTGTTTATAAAATGACTTTATTTTCCGCTGTTTATTTGTCTTGTAATTTATCTGCATCTTTTACCTAAAATGCTCCACCAAAGTTAAGGCATTCCCTTTGTGATTGACCTTAACGGAGGTGGGGTGGTTCAGTATATCACAAAAGTTTTAGATTTTCTTTATATTCTCAAAAACACTATTCACCCCCCTCTAGACTTTGTTCTTCCTTAACGATCCATTCCGCAATCCCCAACAATTGGTATCAGAGCAAGGTCTTTCAAAAAGTTCATAATCTGATTTTAGAAAATAGTATTAATGGCAAATAACACTGTTAGCAATAATAGTTCTAGAGGGTCAGTCCACTGTTAGACTACCACTATTTGATGGTAGTAATTATTCATATCGGGTATGTAGAATGAAAATATATTTACAATCAGTAGGATTAGATACATGGAATAGTACACAAAATAAATTTGCTGAACCCACAACTGCTTTTGCACAATGGACAAATAAACAAAAGACTTGAAAAATTATTTTCAAAATGGTTTTAAAAGTAGCATTTTCAAAAGAAAGTTTTGTTTTAAAGGCATATTCCCCAAAGCCATATGCACTATCTTTTGTTCCTCTGTTTGAATCCTTGTTTCCTTCTTTCATGAGTCTCCGGGGCTCCTGGCTTTCTGAGAGGTAACCTCATCGCGGCATGGTTCCGTAGGCTTGATGAGACTAAGACACTTGTTAAAGGGAAAATAAGTGCCCAACTTCCATCTATAGCCGCAGTAGTTTTACCTACGTCTACTTTTGTTTTGAGCTTTGTAGGATTTTCCGTGTGATGGAGGCAGCTTTCAAGAAACTTGTCAACATGTTACACAAGGATGGTAAAGATGAGAATAAGGAAGTTTGTCTAAGGAGCACAACCCAAGAATGAGTAACTTGGGGATATGGACTTGGTTCACAAAGAAGGTAAAAAGAAAGAGGTGTTAGTGGAAGAATCACAGGATAAGAAGGGAGGAAAGAATAGTAAAACCTAAAACAAGAGGAAGTGTCTTTATTATGGTATAACGGGTCATATAATTAAGGAAAAGGGCAAGGACAAAGGACGTGATTTTTAGGAGGGCAAGTGCATGCTCTCACCGCCAGTGTACCTGAGAGAGAGGTAGAGCTTAGTTTATCTTTTTGATCATCCTGTTAGTACTCTTTTTGATTTCAGCGCTTCACATTCGTTTATATCTACCTCCATAGTTGAGTCTATGCACCTTAGTACTAGTATCCCATTATTGTCTCAAATCCGGTTGGTGGTTCGTCTCATTTATCTTTGGTTTATAAGGATTTGAGAATAGCTATGTTAAGTATTGAGTTTAAGTGTAATGCTTATGTTTTTGGTTTCATGGGCTATGGGTTGATTCTAGGCATGGATTGGTAAGCTAGTAATTGTGAAAGGAGGGTAGTTAGACTTTTGAATTGCCTCGAGAATACCCTCGAGATTTCGTGCGTTCCTAAGGGATCAATTTGGCTTTGCTACCTAGAGTCACTTGACGCATCTATCAACGATTTGCGATTCGTTAGAGTAGTCCATGAGTAGGCAGATGTTTTTTATTAGGTTAGTGGTTTTCCCCCTAAAACTCAAGATAGACTTCCGCATATATCTAGTTGACAATGCAAAGCCAGTTATGCAATCAACGATAGTTTTGGAGCAAGATTGGCAAGGATAGCCAGAGTCAGTTAAGTTCTCAATTGTTTTGTTGTTTTGCTAGTATCATCTCACATTGATCGTCCAAATTCAGAGGGGATATTCGTTGGGTGCTTGTCTGATAGTGGTTTAGGCATTTAAGGCTTGTACTTGAGGGATGTCGAGTTCGACTAGGATGGTTTGCGTGAGAGATAAATGGTTGTGGTAGGCGCCCTAAGTAGAAAAAAAAAGGCTGACCTTAAGAGAGGTAAAAAGTACATAAAAACCTTTAGCTTTAGACCCTCAGATTTGTAACATGATGGATAAGCTAAACACAGGAGAGACCTCTAATAATCTTAGTATATACACTTGGTATCATGGTTAACACCTGTTTATCTTGGAAAGATAGTTTGACTACATTGGATACCCTCTAGCATAGTAAGTGATCGAGGTCCTATCTTTACTAGTGGGTTTTGGAAATGGAGGTCAAGAAGCTTCACAATCGTGAAGTTAAATTAGTTAAGGTACAGTGGAGTGAAGCTCAAGAAGATGCGACTTAAGACTAGATATGCGCAGCCTACCCCTTTTCTTTTTTAGGGTACATCCTTGATCTCTCTTTCCTTAAGTTTATGCATGCTTGTATCAAATTTTAAGTATATCTCCTCGATCCTATTCCTTATCCTTAGGTAGAAGCCAATGGATGTAAACATGTGTTTGAAACATGTTATGACTGGTGGTTGCAAGTGGTTGCTAGTGGATGCATATACAAACATTAGGCACTTGATCGGCTTAGTCACTTTCATATTGCATATGCATGAGTGAATTTTTATATATACGAATTGAAACTTGATGTGTTATCATATGGATGTTGCATTTGTATGAATGATTGTGCACTCATGTAGAAGTTATAAAGTACGATTAGGAATAATCACATACTTGATGGACTCATGGCACTGACATAATTCACATTAAGGAGATCAACTGGATCAGTAGACCGCCTGATTTTGCATTAGATAAGAAACATATACACACACACTCTGCATATGTTCGTACGATATTACAAATCTTTTAAGGACAATGGATGCCTGTGTTTGATGGTCGAGTAGATGGACGGTTGGATGGTAGGATATACATTCTTCTTGACTTGATGATTTCGGGGACGAAATCCTTTAAGGAGGGGAGAATGTAACACCCCGTATTTTCTGTGAATGTCAAATTCACAGATTAAAGTATACTTAATTTTTAAAAGATGAATTAAGGGAAACAGGTTAAGCAATTGCGTTCATCTCAGAATTCTGCTTGGAATAGAGTTCAAGTTTTCATAAATCGGACTTCGTACGAGAAAGTTATGGCACTCAGAAATTTCAGGAATTTAAAAGAAAAAAGTTCGAAATTCAAATCACACACCCGGGCTGGGCGGGAAATTTCCCTACCCAGGACCCAGGTCGACTAAGGGGTCGACCTAGGTCACATAGATCGACCTCCCCCCTATTTCCAGATCCAAGGACTGGTTCGTTTTTTTGCATTTGGACGCCCGTTCTGACCAGATTTGTTGATCCCTATGCTATATAATCACCCCTAAGGCTACAGTTTTTTCTACACAACTTCATTACGCCTATAGTCTACCATAATTCATGTCAAAATAAATTAAAGATGTCCCTATGATGCTCTAGTTCTTCAAGAAATCAAGTTTAGAATTCAAGTTGAGATTCAAAGGCTTATTCAACGACTTTAACAACTATTTTCTAAGAATAAAATCTAAATTAGAGAATCGATAATCTACGTCAAGGGATAGCTTTTCAGTTTCAGAAAACAGATTCGAGAAATACAAGAATCATTCTCTTTATATAAGTTCAAGTTACTTTTAGATGTGAATTCTTAAATGAAATTCTTGGCATGTAATAATCTGGATCTAAGCTATACTTGATTTTGAGATAATCCTTTTAGATTTATCAAATCTAATCTATTAGATTTATGCCTGCGATGTTATTCAAATCTAATCCATTATATTTATGCCTGATGTAAGTAATCCTTTCATTTGAGTCCGTGCTTGTATATGGCTTTGGGAATCATTATTGACTATGGAATTGGTCCAATCATATCTATCCTTGTTGTATATTGGAATTGTAATCCTGTTTAAGTTCATGATATAACTCTGGTCAAACCTATACGTCAGTGATGATTCATAATGATATTCGTATCATATATATATGCCTGCAATGTATTCTATGCAAAACTTGTCAATTTGGTATATCAAATTTATTGTACCAACAGTTCTTATCGACATATGCCTGTTCTTATGCCTCTTATGTTCCATATTGTTTCTCCACTTATTTCAGGAATCATGTGTTGAATCTCGAAATACGTACGTTATGTATGCGGGGGTAATTGAGTATAACATGAAATTGACATTTATTTGGCATAATTTGGAACATGTATTATGGCATTAATGTTAAGATGCAATTTGGGGTAATTATGGAATATGTAATTTTACATATTGAACCTAGAATTGGCATGAACAAAAAAGTATGAAATTTGGCAGGAAAAACCTAGTTTTGGGCATAAACTGTAAATTGGAATATTAAATTTAGCTTAGGCTTAACTATTGATTTAGGACGCCAAACATAATGCATAGTGATTTTGGGCATGACTATTATTGCAAATTTAGAGAAGATTTGGTATAGTCAATTTTGATTAATAAGTTGAAACTGGAATTTGTTGGGTATAACTTGGGAATTGGAACATGATTAGTTTTGGTGAATTTGGTAATTAGCATGTTAAATCTAGATTTGGGTATATATGGTAAATGTGTAAATTAAAGATGAACATGCCTAACCCGAGGTTAGATTGAGTTGTGGTGTAAAACTGGCCAGAACCGCCCTGCACATCCAGTAACCACAACAATACCTATCTAATGTGAGAGATTAGTGCATCATGCCCAAGAAAAACCTAAGGTTAGATTGAGTTATGGTGTAAAACTGCCCGGAACTGCCCGGCACATCCAGTAACCGCAACAACAGACATCTAATGTGAGGGGTTGGTGCATTAATAAATAAATTAATGTTAATGAACAAGACATGTAAGAAATGATTAGGGTTAAGTTAATGAGAAACACTTAACCAATATAACATGAATGATAAGGGTTAAGTTCATAGGAACACTTAACGAATATAACATGAATGACTAGGGTTAAGTTCATAGGAACACTTAACCAATATAATAAGATGAATGACTAGGGTTAAGTTAATGAGAAACACTTAACCAATATAACAAGATGAATGACTAGGGTTAAGTTAATAGGAAATAACCAGTATAGCATGATGAATGGGTAGGGTTAAGTAATAAGGAACACTTAACCAATATAACTTGATTTGTGGTAAGGTTAAGTTAAAACAAGAGGGCAACACTTAACCAATATAACTTGATTTGTGGTAAGGTTAAGTCAAAACAAGAGGGCAACACTTAACTAATATAACTTGATTTGTGGTAAGGTTAAGTTAAAACAAGAGGGTAACACTTAACCAATATAACTTGATTTGTGGTAGGGTTAAGTTAACATAAGAAGGCAACATTTAACCAAAGTAACATGACAAGTAGGTGGGTTAAGTTAACTTGAATTGATTGATGACACTTAACCAATATAACTTGATGAACGAACGGGGTTAAGTTAATAAGAAACACTTAACCAACATGACACGATGAATGGGTGGGTTAAGTTAATATGAATGGACAACACTTAACCAATATGACATAATGTATAAGAGGGTGAAGTACATATCGGGTTGTGGGTAATATTAGTAAATATAAGCTCTCAAAACTTAACCATTAAATAAACATGCTTGAATGTGTAGGAGGGTTAAGTACATATCGGGTTGGTGGGTAATATTAGTAAGTATAGGCCCACAAAACGTAACAATTAAATAAACATGCTTTAATCGGTGGGAGGGTTAAGTACATCTCATGTAGGTGGGTAATATTTGTATATATAGGCCCACAAACTTAACCAGTGGGAAACCCTAGTAACGGGGACCCATTTCAGCAGTAACCCACATAGATGTATCATGGTACCCTGAACTTGGCTGGGTAGGGCACGATTACTGGGTTGATTATAAGCGGTCAAAACAACGGCAGGAGGTACATCAGTGTAGGTTCCGATGGTTTACGGGCGTGCACGTACCCCGGAGTGGGAAAAAGTAGGCACTGGGTACTAGTAGTTATACAATGTGCATCTTGAATCATGTCATTGATACACCTTATAGTGGGACCAACACAGGGTATTTACATGCAAGAGAGGGCCGATTGACATAGACACAAGAGAAATTAATACAAGTAGGGAGCCGATCGATAGGGTGGTAAAGGTACATCTAACACGTTCATGGCAATCAGGCAGATCGAGGTGGAATCCTCATAATAGATGTACACCTGAAGGCTACCACAATTGCGGGGATTGGGATCACGTTATCATATTATCATTTTATATAGATTACATGTTGGGACACTACTTAGGTGGTGCAGAGATATAGAAATCAGAATAACAGAGTAGTAGCGAAGCAGAGAAAGAGTAGAAGCGCATTTAGTTTATCTTGCCTTATCATATCTATACTAATCGTATGTTATCTTGTTATCCTTGTTCTCACGGTATTGTCATATATTCAGTTTATTCATGTCATGATGCTTTTGCCTGTTTATATGCTGAAAGTCACTGGACTTACCAGACTTATGCCTGATCTAGTTTTGTTTCGCCTCTTTTCTTCCGTTCCCCCTAGGTTCACAGAGAGGAAATGTTACCACTTAGCTCAGTTCTCTTTCCAAGCTCGAAGCTAGTCGATGTATTGCTTTGGACTCTCTTCCGTTGCTATCGCTGGTTCATGCTTTAATGGGGAATATCATTGTTATGTTTATGCTTCTTTTATATTTGAAGTTTTTAAAATCAAGACAGAAGTTCTATGTATTACTTTTAAGTATGATTGAGACAACTATTGTAAAAGCTTGACTGAACCATATTGTTTATAAAATGACTTTATTTTCCGCTGCTTTATTTGTCTGACATGTAATTTATCTGCATCTTTTACCTAAAATGCTCCACCAAAGTTAAGACATTCCCTTTGTGAGTGACCTTAACGGAGGTGGGGTGGTTCAGTATATCACAAAAGTTCTAGATTTACTTTAAATTCTCAAAAACACTATTCACCCCCTCTAGACTTTGTTTTTCCTTAACGATCCATTCCACAATCCCCAATAATTGGTATCATAGCAAGGTCTTTCAAAAAGTTCATAATCTGATTTTAGAAAATAGTAATAATGGAAAATAACACTGTTAGCAAAAGTAGTTCTAGAGAGTCAGTCCACTGTTAGACCACCACTATTTATGGTAGTAACTATTCATATCGGGTATGTAGAATGAAAATATATTTACAATCAGTAGGATTAGATACATGGAATAGTACACGAAATAAATTTGCTGAACCTACAACTTCTTTTGCACAATGGACAAATAAACAAAAGACTGCTGCACAAAGCAATTCTAAAGCCATGAATATGTTATTCTGTTCATTAGATAGGAATGAGTTTAAAAGAGTATCAGTATGTAAATCTGCTTACGAAATTTGGAGAACTTTACAAGTTACTCATGAAGGAACTAGTAAAGTTAATCAGTTTGAGTTATTCAAAATGAACGAGAATGAGTCTATTTCAGATATGTATTGCTGATTTCAAGAGATAATACATTCATTAACAGCACTTGGAAAAACTTATTCCGAAGTAGATCAAGTCCGAGAAATATCGAGTTCATTGACTCCAGAATGGGATTAGAATAGTTTTGAAATTGAAGAAGCCAATGATGTTAATGAAATGAAGATTGTGGAGTTAATCGGAAATCTGATGTCATATAAAGTCCAATTATAGAAGAGAAAAGAAAGCCGGTCAAATGAGAAGAAATCTATTGCATTAAAAGCAACAACAAATGATTCTGACTCGAGTAATGAAGATGATGAAGAAACAGCTCTTATGACAAATCAATTTAGAAAATTTTTGAGATATAGAAGGAGAAATTATAACCAAGGAAGTTCAAGAAGTAATAATGGTCGATGTTATAACTGCAACAAACTAGGCCATATAAAGAAAATTTGTCCATATCCGGATAAAGTGACTTAACAAACAGACAACATCAATTCGTCAAGAAAGAGAAAGAAACCATACGCAACAATGTTAGATGATTCAGATTCAACATCAAGTGATGAACAGCCGGAAACCGGAAATTCGAATATGTGTTTTACATCAATTCAGAATTCAGAATCTTTCGAAGAAAAGGATCAAAAAAAGGGGTACGGCTTAATTAATTTTTAATTTTATTTGGCTGAAAGATTTCTTTGTTTGTTTTCTTTTATTTGAATTTAAAAAAAACTTTGAAATTGGAAATTCAAACTTGAAATTTGAATGTTTGAAATTCAAAATAATAATATAACAACAAATAACAAATAAAATAATAAAATAAATTGTTTGAATGTTTGTTAGGATTAGAATTATTTTTGGAAACCATTAAACCTAAAATATAAATTGATTATTTAAATCACATTTCATAAAAATTCAATTTCCTTTGACAATAGGCACATATGTTGACATATATGTGTCCATATGTCGACATATATTGACCATAAATTTTAAATTTAAACTTTGAATTTTGAATTTCAAAGGTTTAAACTTTCAAACGTCCCTCCAAGTCTTCGCTAACTCCCAAGGTCTAGAAAGGTGTCATTTAAGTCTGAAAAGTTGTGTCTATTCAATCATATCCATTCAACTTCTATATATACATATATTCTCTGTACTTTTCATTCATAATTCAAAACAATACTCTTCATATCTATTCTCTTCAAAACTATATATTCAATGGCTTACTCAAATTCATCTCATAAATTGAAAATAACCAAAAACATCAAAGGTTCTCTTCATAATGAAAAGAGGCTATCAAAACCTACGCTAACTATGTAGCAAGTGCTAAGGTTAACATGGGTGCTTTTGCCATCTTTGGAGATTTTCCTTCCTACGATCTTACTTCTCTCTTCAAACATGAAGAAGTCCTAAGTCTAATTGACTCTCTGATATCGACGAAGTGTGTTATCCCGAACTTATCAAGATGTTCTATGCAAATCTTAATCACGGATTTTACGATGGCAACGAAGACCAAATTTAGAGTAGCGTCAAAGCACACAAATTGTTCTCGATGTCGAACTCTTAATCAGTATTCTAAATTGTACAAGCACGAGATCGGGTTTTTCATATTTCAAAATCGATGAAACTGATTTAGAGACCTATCATGATATATTCGAAGGCAATGTTCAAATGGAATTTAAATATCGCTTCTTTCGTCCAAAAACAAGAATCCTTTTACTTCAACATACCATCACTCCCCATTTCAGAAATTTCAACAACCCAACTCTAAAGGTCCAAAAGGCTCTCTTTGCTATTATTAGTGGCTATACCGTCAATTGGGCCGACATGATTTTAAATGAAATCAAGCCCATAGAATTATCCTTAAGAGAAAACACACTCCACTATGGTGTTTATCTCACTCATATTTTCAAATACTTTAGAGTTGATCTTCATGGAGAAGAGTTTGTGCCTGGAAAAGTGTTTGACTCATCAATCATACTTCTCATGCAAATTTCTCTCACTTTCAAGCCATATGAGACAATCGAAGCCAAATAAGCTCGAATGCAACAAGAACAAGCGCTAATGGAAGTCAAAGAAGAAGTAAAAACTTCTTTAGAAAGTGTTGAGTATCCAACTAACACTAGACACATTTCCAAAAAAGGATTGTTCAAAATCAAGTAAAAATTGCGATCAATCAAAAGAAGCTTAAGAAGAACTTTTCAAAGATGACCAAGTTCATGGTCAAGATTGGAAGAAATCTTGGAATCGCACATCCCTCATCATCATCTGAAAACTAGTCTATCTAGTTTAATTTATCTTTATGTATTTGCTTATGTTTTGTTTTCGAATCTCGTATTTAGCATGTCTTATTTAGTTGGATGTATTTGCTTTCTATTAAGTAACGAATGGAGTTTTATTTATGTTAAAATCATTTTTAAGTCTATGTAAAAATTTTGGAATTAATTATAGTATAATATAAGTTCAAACGATTCAAAATTTAAAATTTTTCAAAATTATCAATAGTGTATGTCGACATATAACTGCCAGATTTTCAAAGTGTTCCAAATTTTAGAATTAAAATAACTATTCATATCCATTCATAATCCAAAGAATTCGAGACCCTATTTAAGCCTATTTCTTCTAGAAAATTTCATTATTTCATTTCTACTTCTTCCTTATTCATTTCCTCTCAAAATCATGGCAAATCCAATTAATAATCTTAGTGAAAATCTTGAACAAACCTTGAATTCTTTCAAGAATATCCTCTCTATAATTCTATGAAACCAGCATCACCTCGAATTAAGCCAAATAAAGATTTTTGAACAGCAAGAGAAGTATTTTAATGCAATTCGGCAGCTAATCTCTTCTCTTTTCAGAGATGAAGATAACAATCTCGCAAAGGCTTCACCAACCAAAGAAGATGAAGATTGGGTGGTCATAAAGAAAGATCCAATCTTTACAGAAGACGGTTGGATTGAAGTCCTAAGAAACGTTTAATTAATTAATATGGTTGATTTGAATAATTTGTTCGAATTGAATTTTATAACTTAAAACCTGTATATATATTAAAACATATGGTGTGGTGTGCTATTATTTGGTTTGGCTTGTATAATTGATATCAAACAAATGTTAATATAATACTTGGATTGGTTTTGATAATCATAATTTTAGGAATTTCCAGGATTATATAGATTAAGGGGGAGTACTTTACTTTGATTTAGGAATTACTTAGTTACTTATAGGTTTTATTTAGAGAGTTATACGATTTAGGAAAAGTAGTTTTAGAATTTCTTTTTGATAAGGCTAAAGGGGGAGAAATTATGAAATATAGACATATTTTATAGGACTCATATAGACAGGGGGAGTATTTGAAGAATCATCATCAACATGTATATACAGGTATGATATTTTATAAACTAAGCTTGTCATCATCAAATAGGGTGAGATTGTTGGAGAATGGAGTTTAAATGACAACAACCTTATTTCAATAATAATTGATTATAAAATATATACTATCACCTCTGCCTAGGATATATATACACACACACACATAATTAGGATTTATATACAGGAATTATTACAGAAGACTGTACATTTTAAAGATACTAGGGATTCAGAATTCAGGGATGATTCAAGACTCATGAGTATTCAAGAGTTCAAGAGTTCAAGATAAATAAAGTTAAAGTCCAGATTATGTAAGACTCTGAATAGCACTCCAGGTTCAAATTCAAATATAAATTCAAATTCTGTTTTTCAATTTCTAATTTCAAATTCTATCTTCAATCTATATCTTCTTTAATTTACTTTCTATTTTAATTTGATTTTAAACTTAATTTTTGTAAGTTTATACTTTAAAAGCTTTATATATTTATACTTTATATACTTTATACTTATACAGTTTTAAACTCTATAATTTTATAAATATTTTAATATAGTTTACATTTATGTTTTCATATGACTTTCTACTTCATAATATTCATTAATAACACAATGATTTATTTCAAGAATTTCCAGAATTATATATATATATATATATCAAAACACTTGAATATATTCAAATTTCAATTTTGTACATTGATATGTCAACATACATATATATACATATGTCGACATATAATAGTCATTTTTTAAACTGAAAAGAAGTGTCATTTCACTATTTGTGACGGTTTAGAAACGTTGCAACCTTTCAAATCTTATAAAGGCTAATTTTGAGTTTTTTTATCATTCTTCTTCTCCATCTTCATCTCTTTTCATTACACCATTATTCTTTCTTATTTTTATGATTTCTACATTTATACTCTGTCGAATTCAATTTTGTTTTCATTAAACTTCTTCGTTTTACACTCTTTACTCATTACTCTCTGAATCAAGTGCTATTGAAGAGTTGTGGGGTTGTTTGTAATTGTTTGGGTTGTGTAATTAATCGGTGATATCCCTTTTAGCCGTAAAAGCAAGGACGGGTAATCGGTGGTATCCCTTTTAGCCATAAAATCAAGGATGGGTAATCGATGGTATCCCTTCTAGCCGTGAAATCAAGGTAGTTGGAATTGGTGGTATCCCTTGTAGCCGTGAAATCAAGAAGATTGTAATTGGATATTTATATAGTAATAAAACTCTTCACAATCCAGCGTTGTGCGGGACTGGACGTAGGAGCAATTCGAATTAGTAAAAAATCCAGTGTGGTTTTTTCCTTTTCTGCACTTTATTTTTGTTTATCTTTGTGTTTGTGTTTGACTCTGTGTCTGTGATTGTTTTTATGGTGATTGATTCACATAGTATATCACATAAGTTTTAGATTTTGTTTAAATTCTCAAAAACACTATTCACCCCTCCCCTAGTGTTTGTTTTGCCTTAACGGTCCATTCCACAATCCTAACAGTTATGGTAGTTGGACCAAATATACATTCCTACACTTTATGATCCCAAGCTTGTATAATCCAACGATTAACAATGGCGTTTGACAAGTTGGGAATTATTACCTCTCGAAACAGGACTCAACAACATCTTAATTCTCATGGATAGAGAAACGTATCTACTTCTGAACTTGGTGTTAAGTATGAAAATAACACTTTACGTACGACCAAAATTTTAAATGACAAATGAATGAAATCAAATCTCTTCTTTCTTTTACTAAATTTCCTTTATAAACCCATTCCTTGTTTGCATGTCTTTTTTTAAATCTCTAAAATTGATTTATAAAATTACTTTTATAAATATCTAAGATTATTTATAAAATTCTATTATAAATCTCTAAAATTGTTAGCAAAACTCCTTTTGTAAATATACATTATGTATATAAATCCTTTTATAAATATCAAAATTTATCTATAGAACACATATATAAATCTATGAAATTATTTATAAAAATCCTCTTATAAATCCCCAAACTTATTAATAACAATCCCCTTATAAATCCCCATATTTATGTACAAATCTCCTTTTATATGTCCCCAAATTTATTTATAAAAATTCTTTTGTAGGTATTTGCATTCATTTGTATAACTTCCTTTCGAAATCTATAAAATTATTTACAAAAATCGTTTCACAAGTCCCTTGATTTCAGATCTCATACGTTAGAATAATCTTCGGTTTCAAGATAGAACCAAATACTTTCCATGGATGATCACTTCATATATCGCTATAAACTCAAAAATGTGATTTGTTATCAAATTTATCAAAATAATATCATCTCCTTTTTATAAAATATCACATATAAATTCATTCTTTTATTTGTAAAATATCATTTATTATTAATAAGATACCATTTATAGTTCCATTCTTTGAATCGAAGTAACAATAATAATATTTTCAAAGTACTATAATGAAGCTTATATCATAACACTTAACAAATATTATCATCGCTTTCATTTTAAAAGAATCCAAATTTTAATACATATCAAAGTCAAAAGATATGGCCAAACTACCAAGTTTCTAACACTCAGCAACTTATACAAGTATATAAACGAAGCTAAAATCAATATTGGCAAGTTATCCTATTGGATCGCTCTACAAAATTTCTCTGCCGATTATATAAGTTCTTCTAAATTATTTCAACTTGTTATCCACTTTTAAAAGTGGTAATTTCTTTAAACTAAACAATCAAACATTAAAATAAACAGGTATGCAAACAACAATTTATATATCTATCTACAAGTCTAATGGAGGTTACGAACGTTACCAACTACTGAGCAAGAGGGAAGGGTTCAAGCCTTGGAAGCCTTGCTTTCGACGCTAGTTATCCATGGATTTATGTAATAATCCCTAAAAAAAACTGAAAAATCCCAGGATTAAAGGGTGCATCTATGAGATCCCGGCTTGAATGTGTGATCGATCATGATGGGTCAATCGAATTGCCTACATTTAATATCCTAATGGAACTAGCTATCTGCAACTGACGACGAACAACAGTTGCAGTAATTAATATTTAGTAATAGGCCTTTCGTAGCAATTGCAAAATATGAGATTTAACAACAGACCTTTTGCTTTTGTTTTAAAAAAACATAACTTTGTTGTGAAAAACATAATTTTAGCAACTGTGCTTCCCTTCTACTTGCAAAAACATACTTTCAACAATTGTGCTTCCATAACAGTTGCCACAAACATAGTATTTGCAAGTGCGCTTCCAAACTTGTTACAAAAAGGATCTTTAACAACTCTTTTCGCTACTTGCATTAACTATATTTTTGTACAACTGGTAAAGCCAATCACGGAAAACATACCTTTTAAAAATTATTTTTTCCCCACCTTTGGTAAATAAAATTACTATTAAGTACAAAAGTACGAAGTAATATGTAATATTTGTTTATAATATAATAATTAATAATTAATAATTAATAATTAATTAATTAATATGAAGTAATACTTTAACAATTTATCATGTTTAGTTATTAAAAGTGTGTAAATTATATTTAACAATTATTAGTTACATTTAATACTTAATAGTGTTTGTGTTGCTGACGAGATCTTATTTCATCTTCTTGAATTGCGACATACTGTCTTACCCGTTCAGCACATTGTAATCTTTTCTTTTAATATAGTTATCAGGGAATTTGAGTTCCAGTTGATATATCTGATAGTTATGTATGTATATTGGTTTCGCAAAGTAGACACTAATATGTTGCCTTTTTGTCATCGGGCTGATGCCTTTGCAAAGAATTTTGGTCATGCCAAAGAACTTCGCTCAGGACTGATATCATTTGTTTATTGAAAGATGAGGTGACTGCAAGAAACATTAACCAGGTTTGAATGCTTATCCAAGCATTATTGGTTGCCTTTGCATATTGTATGAAGTGGATAATGGTGAGACCTTTATATTGGGAACACTTGATTTTAATCAGGCTCATGAGCGTGTGATAGATGCAAGTTAGAGTAAGGGATATTTTCGGCTTTCCTTAGAAATCAAGTATTTTGTATTTTTTATGCCCAGATCATGCGATTTAGAAATGTGTTTGAATATGTTAGAACTTAGAAGTTTGAATGTAATTTATCAAATACTGTGAAATGTGTGTTAAAATTTGTCTTTGTAATTGTATTTTTCTTTGGCTTTAGGAATGTATTTTTGACTATTTAATTTTGATATTTTCTTTTAGTAGTAAATTATTTCATACTGGTAATGGTGAATTATATATATATATATATATATATATCATTTGATTATGTTTCATCCTATTTTTTCTATTTTGTAACTGTCAATAGAAGTTGCAAAAGGGTCTTATGCAATTGCTTTTTGTAATTGTAAAAAGTCTCTAGCGCAACTCGTTCTTGCAACTATTGAAAACAATTGTAAAATGTTCTATTGCAACTAGGTATCCAAATTGGAGTAAGTCTGTTGCAATAGGTCTATTGCAAACAGAATTGCCAGTTGTGAAATAATTATTTTGTTGTAGTGTTGGTTCCACCCTTTGGGGTAGGTTTTTTTAAAGGTAACAATTTATAGCAATGCATATATTATAAGTATTAAAGCACATTTATTCTACTCATAACTTATGCATTCCTATTCGATTTTAGAAATTAATTCAAATTCCTACTTGTTCCAAACTTGACTAAACCAGCTCTACGGTGTAGAAACTGCTCATATGAGTACAATGGAAAAAACGTGTCTCGTCTGGACATCTAATGAGTGAGCTATAAGTTAATTACTAACTCAAATTTAATTTAAATTAATTAGCAAAATTTAACTAAGTCCTTACCCAAACACAACCTTCCTAGACCTAACTCTACAACCAAATCCAAAATTCTAAAACTCGCCCCTCTAACATTGAGTTTCCTTTCCTAGTTCGAAAAACGTGTCTATGTCAAAATCTAGCATGAATAGGCCACCATGGCTCCACCTCTAATTCTGGATAGTCACAGTAGCCACCACTGTAATCTCTGCCACACTCATACACATCTCTAAGTTCGCCCATATCCAAAGAAACATGCCTGATCGTTGTTGGAATAAAAACCAAGTCAAAAATTCCAACACTAACCGAATTCTGTTTTAAGCTCGATCCATCATTTCAACCATTGTCAGTGCCTTCACCTTACCTTGAGCTTCCTTCTAACACCGTTGTTTCTCCCATAGTCCACCGGACTTTAGAAGTTAATTTATGATTGAAAACGATTAATCATCAACTATAGTTAACACCAGCCACTAAGAATCTCGAAAGCATCACAAAAAATTCTTGATTAACTATGACGTACTCAACCCTGCCCTCCATTCTTCAATCTGTATTTACCAAAAAACCACCATTCTTTAACTACCATTTTTATTGACAAACTATTGCTACCTCCACATGATGAAATGACCATCGACTATTTTTAGAAATTAGGCACCATAACAAATAACTTTGTAGTTATTAGTTTTGTCAAATTAAAGATGGACCAAAAGAAACGGGTTTGTAAGAAAAAAGAGCGTATTGTTTTAGTTTACAGAAAATGAAGAAAAAAGAAGGAGAAAATAAGTATTGAAAGGTTGTACTTGGGTGTATTCTTTTAAGTTGATATAGGCAAACAACAAAGCTTCTGAATAAAGCATCCATCAAATCGTCCCAAGGCTTTTGTAAGAAGTTTATTTTTTTATTTGATTTGCTTTGAGACCCTGTTATGCAGTATCATTCGCGTAAGGATTTGAATAACATAAACGCAAATACAATCATGCATAATAAAATGAAATGATTGGAAAACTACATAAAAATACACCTGTTAAATTATCATGTGAAATTTCAAAAATAACAATGTTGGCTGCAAAACACATTAAACGAAAATTTAAATTATTTTTACAAATTAACAATTGTGAAAATATCTTATAAATTCATTTAAAAGCGCATTATTAAAAATCATGTTGTTATTATTAAAAATATATTTCCCTATTATTTACTTTATTTGTATCAAATTTGACTATGTAGATAAATATGATATTCCTACTAGGATCTTGGGAAATTTCATGCCATTGCCTTCTCTCTAAAAATAACGTCATCTTCGAATTTTCATCATTATCATGCCATTTAAGAAATAAACACACATAAGTACATACTATTTTCATTAGCTTGTATAATGTGTATGAACCATCTATATGTTGTATGTGTTATAATCACTTTAGCAGATACATAAATCTCCCACCCAAACTCATATAGATCACTTAACTTCTCCACTTCAAAACCTTAGTCTTGTTCCTTGATTTGATCCATTGCGTAACCTTGGTCTGGGTACTTGATTTGATTTTCCTGTTTTCGTTACACAGTCCTAAATTATGATAGATCATTCCAAGAATCCATTTCAATTTCTTACAATCAAGGAACAGAGTGAAAATACCAAATTAAGACTAGTGTGTAATAACTAGAAATCATGTGTCCCGGCTCGGGATTAGGATCTGTCTTACAAATAAAATGATCTGATATTCACCTTAATAATTATTTTACTCCAATTCTCTTTTTAATTCAGACGCAGATCCAACATAAATCTAGATTCGAAAACTAAGTCAACCTCTCTGATCTCTTTACCCTTTGGTCTTGCAAGTAGCACAAAAGAGTAGGATGCTGGTATCCAAATCCAGGACTAGAGTCTATTTTTCTCTTAAATATTTCAAAGGTAAAGATGTTTATTAATTGAGGTAATAACATCAAACTGTTTCTGCAATCTTGATGTTAAAACAAAAATCTTGATTTACCAAATCAAAGTTTAGTAAAATCTTCTTATTAAATTTAACTCATTAAAACATATGTTAATTTACAGTCTTCACAACTTACGGATTACAGAAAAATTTTCTTTTAAACTTTAGCTATAGGCACTCTATTAATTTGAGAGTTTTCAACTAGTAAAATCGCTAAAATTTTCATACTATTTCAACAACCAAATAACTTATCATAGTGAGATGCCTAAATTAACTGTTGTAATGCAATTAGATATATGCATCAACAAAATAAGTTGATAGATAATTTTAGAACTAAAAGCTAGGCTTTTTTTCAAATCAATTTGAAATAACACACACACACACACACACACACACACACATATCCTTTGAAATCCCTTAAAATATAATAACACTTTTAAATGATACTGTTATTATTTTCTCCAAAATGTTGAAATGCAATTTCGAAAAACATAGGAATTTAAATTCTCAAATTTAGAATTTTTAATCCTTTTTATTTATAAACCACTTTCATATTAGTTCACTATCTTTTTTTATCAAAATAAACATTATAACCCCATTACTACTGAACATCCTATAGCCAAATTATAAAACCTAATGCATATGGTGTTCATGCTTAGTCAAAACCAAATAATAAATGTTCATAAAAAAACTAAGCATAAATAATCAATCGGCAAATGATGGTTAATGCTTTAACACTACGAGCATAACTTACCAAATGATGAATAATAATAATTAAGTATTATAATTTCCTAACAAAAAATATACTACACATAACTATATAAAACTTTACGAACTATTATTTTATATATATAATACAATCCTAGATAAAACTATTTGATTTACTACTTAAAATAATATTGCGATTATTTTCCTTATTCTCCTGTTTAGAAACACCTATCGATAAATTATGTGCATCGACAAGAATTAATAAACTACTCGACAAACCAATTAACATAGTATAATTTTTTTTCATAATATTATCATTTATGCATGTGTGTGCACACACATACAAGTATACACACCCTTAAACTCATTACTGGGTGTGTAACACCCCGTAATTCTGTTAATATTAATATTCACAAATTAAAGAATAACTAATCCCAGACGTGAGAATTATAGGAAACGGGTTGCGCCATTGTGTTCGTCTCGGAATTCTGGTTGAGATAGAGTCCGAGTTTGCATGAATTGGACTTCGTATGAAGAAGTTATGGCCATCGGAAGTTTCAGAAAATTCAAAACAGCTCGTAGGAAAATTTAAAAATTCAAACTGAAAGTGTAGAAGCGGGCTGGGCGGGAAAATTCCCGCCCAGGTAGGTCGACTGGGGAGTCGACACTAGAGTCGACCTCCATCCCCAGGTCGACTGTAGTGTCGACCTGGGTGTCGACCTGGTCAGTCGGCTAGGGTTTGACTGAGCCCAATCTTGAGCTGCTGATGTGTCTTTAGGGCTGAGTTGGCAAATTAAATGGTTCAGGTTAGTTCTGAGTTGATCTGACGGTCTAAATAAACCCTAAACTCTATAAATACCTAGGTAGTCTCTCACTCTAAACTCACATGAAAAATAGAATAACCACCATCATACCGCCGCCATGGAACTCAGTCTTGCCACCGCCAACTAAGAAGGAAGAAAGCTAATCAAAACCCTAATTCTACTCAATTCTAAAGCAAATCAAGACTCTCTTTCTTCTCTAATTGTGAGTATGATGATCTTAACAAGATTATTATTAAACTAATTAGATTAAGTTATGAATGGATTATAAGTGAATGATGTGAATTGTCATATATGTTGTTGTAAACCTTATGCTATCATGTATGTTGTAAATCCTATGTTATGTGATGATGATATCCTATATGTTGTAAATCATGCTATGATGATATTGTGTATGTTGCAAGTTTCTATGCTAAGTTGTGATAAATCATACATATTATAAAGTCATGATGTTATTATCTATGCTAATTAGTTCATGTTAATCAAATCATAATGTTGATATTATTTGGGCTATGTTGATCTATATGACAAATCATGTACGCAAGTTTAGATTGATTAGTAAAGATTATGAACATATGCCATGACATCTATTTAAATCTAGAATTGTGACATCTAGAATTATGTTATGACATATGTGAATTCTATGTATAAGATGCTAGTTCACACCATCATTATGTTGCCTAAACCATATATGCTAGTCCATACATGAAATTGGATTATGATCATATTATGTGAATTGTGACATTTTACCAAACAAGTTGACACCTTTAGATCCAGTGGTCACAAATGTCAGCCCAATGTGAGAGTAACTAGGCTCAAATTAAAGCATAACAGTTGTAAATACACGAGGTTAGACTATTTTATGGTGTAAGACTGCCTGGACCCGCCCGGCAAATCCAGCTGCCATAAATGCCAGTCTAATGTGAGAGGTCTTTATGAGGTTATGGCCTGAATGAATTAAGAAATACTTAACCAGATAAACATGTAAGATGGGACATGGGGGTTAAGTAGGTGCCTTGGGTGGCATGAGGAATCTAGTGGGTGCCCTTAGTGGCATGAGAAATACGATTAGTAAGACTTAACCAAACACACATGTAAATGAGCATGACTAAGAGGGTTAAGTGGGATGTACTAGTGGACAAGCTTAGGTGGGTAGCTTGTGGGGGCCCATTTCAACCAGTATGCCAAACGTATCTTTGTGGGCTCGACCCAAATCGAGGACGGGACACGCATGCTGGGCTTGACTATAAGAGGCCAAAACGGGGTAGCGGTGGCAACGCAAGTCCGACGGGTTTCATATGCGTGTGTGGACCCGGGCTGTTGGTAAGACGTTGTTGCATCGTGTAGGTATAAGCCGTGCATTCACAATTTGTATCGGGTTGCCACTTTAGGGGAGTGATACACCCCACTGTGGGGCCAGCACGGGTATCTACGAGTAGGGAGCCGATCGCAAGTGGGTAGTGGGGTACACCTAGCGGAGATAGGGGCAGACGGCACCTATGTAGTCAGCTAGGGGTACGCAAGGCTGTTTATATAACTTCTAAGTGAAGCAAGTGGGATCAACTTTGAGGGTGACTGGTGTGGTGCAGTGTAGTAATTATTCGTTAGTAATTAGGTGTGCCTTTAACGCTATCGTTGTCTACTCTTCCATACCCAATAGTTCATAGGCATTTCCTTGTTTTCCATCTTATGCCTTAGTCTAGTTATTTTGATAATAGTATTGTTAGAATTATCATACTCGCTAGACTTTATATCTTTCCCCCTCCATGTCTATCCTTTTTCCCCCTCCAGGTCCTCAGGGTGGACCCAGCTCTAGTGGAGTTTGATTGGATTGCTTTATCTCTTTGGGAAAGCTTGGACCGCTGAAGTAAAGTCCAGCTTGTTATCTTCTTTAATGGCTATTTATGTAATGGGGTTATGTATTTTGTTTATCAAGATGGATATTGTACTTGACTCTGATTTATGGTTTTATGATGTAACAAACTTGTTTAATTTCCGCTGCAATAAAATGAAGTTTTAGATTTCCAAGTACTACTTATTATCTGTCTTGTTGTAATTTTTCTGTTCTATATTCACTTAAAACCTCCATGGAAGTTAATGCATTCCCCTTGTGAGTGACATTAATGGACGTGGGGTGTTACATGTGGTATCAGAGCTTAAGGTTACCAGAACAGATAAATTTTTAGAAAAACTATTTTTCTAAAGTATTTTTGGAAGAAATGTTTTCAAAAACATGTCTTAATGAGTTATTTAAAGAGGAAAGTTTTTATGAAAAACATAATCCCCAATAGCCATACATCTTTATCTTTCGAATTCTCCATTTTGAATCTTTCCTTTTTCGTTTCAGCATGGCTGAAGATCTTAACCTTCCGGATGGTGTAACGATACCAGGATGGTATAGGAGGTTATTAGAGGCTAGGGCCGCTGCGGGTCCAGCCAATGTTCCTCCACCACCAGTTGCACCCGCTCCTCCTCCTCCTCGCGCTAATACTTTTGCAAAGATGTGCAAGGAATTTAAGGCTATGGGTGGAAAACCTTTTCAAGGGTCAGAAACGTTTGTGGAAGCTAGAGATTGGCTTAAGGAGGTGGAAGAATTGCTAGAAATCTTTGAAGTAGAAGAAGGGAGGAAAGTCAAATTAGCTGCTTGGTTAATTAAGGGTGAGGCCTCGTTTTGGTGGGAGGTCACTAATGGGGAGCGTCCTGTTGATTCTTGGGCGGATTTCAGACGTAGGTTTGAGGCGAAGTTTCTCTCACGGGCAGAAGAAAATCTATATAAGGAAAGGTTCTTGACGTTAAAGCAAGGAAGCTCATCAGTGAAAGAATATGTTAACAAATTTAATCAGTTAGCAAGGTTTGGCTTGGACTTAGTGAACACGCCAGAGAAGAAGGCTCTGAGGTTCGTTAATGGCTTGAATGAACCATTGCAACGGTTGGCTATGACACACATCCCTATGGGGGCCACCTTTGAGAAGCTAGTAGACATGGCACTCATGCACGAGGAGAAAGGCGCTAATGCTAATAAGGCACCCGAGAAGAAAGTGGATCAGAAGAAACCACAACAACAAAACAAGAAGGGTGGTAAAGACAATAATGGCAAAGGAAAGAAGAAATGCTTTAACTGTGGGACACCAGGCCATCTCAGCAAGGATTGCCGGAAGAAAAAGAAGACTTGCTGTTTTCACTGTGGTGAAGCGGGACACTTAGTGAAGGACTGCCCAAAGAAGGGGCCGAGGGCAGGGTCTACCTCAGGAGGATAGACGCAGGCTTTTATGGCACCAGGGCAGGCAAAGGGACAAGTTCAGGCTCTCACGGTCCCACCGCTGCAAGAACGAGTTAGAACCATTTCTGTTGAAAGCTTAGTTTTTCTGTTTGATCATCCTGTCCGTACGTTATTCGATTTGGGCGCATCGCATTCGTTTATCTCTACATCATTAGTTGAATCACTGCACTTAAACACCAGTTTAGTAGAGGATCCCTTAGTTGTTTCGAATCCAATTGGGGGCTCAGCTTATTTGTCCATGGTGTGTTTGGATTTGAAAATTTCTATACTTAGCGTTGAGTTTAGATGTGATGCTTATGTGTTGGGCTTCACGGGCTATGGGCTAATTTTATGAATGGATTGATTATCCAGAAATGGGGCCGTTCTTGACTGTGAAAGGAGAGTAGTTAGGCTCGTGACTCGCCTTGGCAACACTCTCGAAATCTTTTGTAATCCCATAAATTCTGTTATGCAAAGTTATTTAGAATCGCTTGACGCGTCTGAGGAAAATCTACGATCTGTTAGAGTGGTCCGAGAATACTCGGATGTGTTTGAGGAGGTGAAGGGCTTGCCTCCGAAGCGGTAGATAGATTTTCGAATATATCTTGTGGATAATGCAAAACCAGTATCTTTGCCAGTTCGCCACACGGCTCCTCGTGAAAGGAGGGAACTCGATAAGCAAGTGAAGGAGTTGCTTGAGAAGGGGTACATAAGATGAAGTATATCGGAGTGGGGTGCTCCAGTAGTATTTGCCGCGAAGGCGGATGGGTCCCTTAGACTTTGTGTGGACTATAGAGAACTTAATAAACTTACTAAGAAGAACAGACACCCACTGCCGAGGATTGACGATCTCTTCGATCAATTAGTTGGCGCCTAAGTGTTTTCGCAGTTGGACTTAGCCACTGGTTTCCATCAGTTGAGAGTGGCTGAGGATAGCATAGAAAAGGCTGCCTTTAGGACTCCGGACGGTTTCTATGAATGGCTAGTGATGCCCTTCGGTTTGACAAACGCCCCCGCATACTTTGTTGATCTGATGAGTAGGGTGTTTAGGGAGTACTTAATAAATTCGTGGTGGTCTTTGTAGATGACATCTTGATCTTTTCAAAGGATGAAGAAGAGCATGCCCTACATCTTAGGGGAGTGTTGGAGACCATACGAGCGCATAATCTTAAATCTAAATTTTCTTAGTGTCACTTCTGGAGGAAGGAAGTACGATTCTTAGGGCACGTGGTTTCCAAAGAAGGGATAGCTGTGGATCCCGCGAAGGTGGTGGCCATCCAAGATTGGAAGGTCCCTAAAAATGCTACTGAAGTAAGAAGTTTCTTGGGGTTGGCTGGCTACTATACGAAGTTTATCAAAGACTTCGCAAAGATATCAGCTCCATTAACACGCTTGACGAAGAAGAACCTAGTTTTCACATGGGACGTAGATTGTGATGATGCGTTCCAATGTTTGAAGAGAGCTTTGACCTCAGCTCCAGTCTTAGTATTGCCAGACGAGAGTAAGCCGTTTACTGTTTATACCGATGCTTGTGGGACAGGACTAGGCGCAGTCTTAATGCAAGAGGGAAGGGTAATAGCCTATGGTGGAAGGCAGTTGAGAGCGCATGAGAAAAATTACCCTCCACATGACCTAGAGTTGGCCGCTATTGTTTTCGCGCTTAAGTCTTGGCGTCATTATCTTCTTGGTGAGAAATTCGAATTATTGACTGACCACAAATCTTTAAAATACTTATTCTATCAAAAGGACTTGAACTTAAGGCAGCAAAGGTGGATGGAGTTCTTAGCATCCTACGACTTCGAGATAACATATACCCCTGGCAAGGGTAACGTAGTGGCCGATGCCTTAAGTAGGAAAAGATTATCCTTAAGTCCTTTGTTTGTTGAGTGGCGAAACTTAGAATTCATTTTGATGTTTGACTTTAGACCTTCCGTTGACTTTGTACCCGGTTTGCTAGCATCCTTGGAGGTCAGACCTATGCTTTTGGGATGGATTGGCGAGGCACAGCGAGACGACCCACAGTCAGTTGAGTTAGTAGAAAAGCTCAAAAGAGGGGAGTCATCAAGCCATCTCCATAGGTATACCCTAGATGATAAGGGTTGGTTACGTAGGGATAGTAGACTTTGTGTACCACGAGACGAGGACTTGAGGAAGGCTATTCTTGACGAAGCACATCGTTCGAAGATGACCATTCATCCCGGCGGGGACAAGATGTACAAAAACATGAATCGAGATTTCTTTTGGGCCGGTATGAAGAGGGATGTGGCCGAGTATGTCGCTAGATGCTTGGTGTGCCAACAAGTAAAAGCGGAGCAAAAGAAACCCAGTGGGTTGCTTCACCCATTGGAGGTTCCACTATGGAAGTGGGAAAGTGTCTCGATGGATTTTGTGGATGGATTACCAAGATCAAGGAAGGGTAATACGGGGATTTGGGTTATAGTAGACAGACTTACTAAAAGCGCCTATTTCATTCCCGTGAAGAGTAAGAGGACTGCTCCATGGTTAGCTTCTGTATACGTTCGAGAGATAGTTCGTTTGCATGGTGTTCCTTCTAGCATAGTGAGCGATCGCGATCCTATTTTCACTAGCGAATTTTGGAGAAGCTTACAAGAGGCGGTAGGGACTCAGTTATGTTTGAGCACCGCATATCATCCTCAGACGGACGGCCAGACCGAGAGGGTGAATCGCATTCTAGAGGATCTTTTGAGGCTATGTATCCTAGACTTTGGGGGTACGTGGGAAGAGCATCTTCCATTGGTAGAGTTCGCATATAATAACAGCTATTAGTCTAGCATTGGCATGGAACCTTTCGAAGCTCTATATGGACGACCTTGTCGTTCACCTACATGTTGGTGGGAATCTACGGATAAGATCTTTCTTGGGCCCGATATGATTAGAGAGACTTTGGAAAAGATCGACTTGATTCGAAGGAGGATGAAAGCAGCGCAAGATAGGCAGAAATCTTATGCGGATAAGAGGAGGACGGATCTTGAGTTTGATGTTGGGGACATGGTCTTTATCAAAGTGTCTCCATTATGGAACGTTGTTCGCTTCGGGTCCGTTGGGAAATTAGCACCAATGTTTGTAGGGCTGTTTCCTATTAAGGAGAAGATTGGACAGATGGCGTATAGAGTGGAGTTGCCTGAGAGACTTAGTGGTGTACATAACGTATTCCATGTGTCACATTTGAGGAAGTGCTTGCACGAGACCGCGGAAGTGGTAGAGCCGAACTTGCTTAGAGAGGTGGAGATAGAGTGTGATGCGACGATTCAACGAGCTCCTACGCGTATTCTTGGGTCGGAGATCAAGAAGTTGAGGAATCGAGAGGTCAGACTAGTCAAAGTACAATGGGGAGATGATGAGAGCAATGCTACTTGGGAGACAGAAGAGAATATGCGTTCACGATACCCTTTTCTTTTCGAGGGTATGTCCTTTAATTTCTCCTTTATCGCTTATCTTGTACTTATCTTACCTTTAGAGTATCCTCTCGCTAGTATCTTTGACCTTTAGTTAGGATAATCCTATGGTTGAAACATGTGTCTGAGACATGTTATGTATGATGGATGCAAAGTGGATGCAAGTGTTTGCTAGTGGTTGCTCGTGGATGCATATACACACACTTTTAGGCACTAGATCGGCTCAGTCACCTCATATTGCATATTGCATATAAATGGATGTATTTAGTAAAATGGATGTATGATGACGGTATTATCATATGGATGCTGCATTCAGATGATGATTGTGCACGCATATAGAGATAATATGTAGCATTAAGGAACTTTTGCATACATGATGGACGCATGGCACTATCATGGTTTGCATTAAGGAGGTCAACTGAATCAGTGGACCGCCAGATTTTGCATTAGATATGGACATATACACACACTTTGCATTTAAACATGAAAGCATTAGAAGTCTATAAGGACAATGGATGCCTGTGTTTGATGGTTGAGTAGATGGACGATTGGATGTTAGGATATACATTCTTCTTGGCTTGAAGATTTCGGGGTCGAAATCCTTTAAGGAGGGGAGAATGTAACACCCCGTAATTCTGTTAATATTAATATTCACAAATTAAAGAATAACTAATCTCAGACGTGAGAATTGTGGGAAATGGGTTGCGCCATTGTGTTCGTCTCAGAATTCTGGTTGAGATAGAGTCCGAGTTTGCGTGAATTGGACTTCGTATGAAGAAGTTATGGCCATCGGAAGTTTCAGAAAATTCAAAACAGCTCGCAGGAAAATTTAAAAATTCAACCTGAAAGTGCAGAAGTGGGCTGGGCGGGAAAATTCCCGCCCAGGCAGGTCGACTGGGGAGTCAACACTAGAGTCGACCTCCTCCCCCCCAGGTCGACTGTAGTGTCGACCTGGTCAGTCGGCAAGGGTTTGCCTGAGCCCAATCTTGAGCTGCTGATGTGTCTTTAGGGCTGAGTTGGCAAATTAAACGGTTCAGGTTAGTTCTGAGTTGATCTGACGGTCTAAATAAACCCTAAACTCTATAAATACCTAGGTAGTCTCTCACTCTAAACTCACATGAAAAATAGAATAGCCACCATCATACCGCCGCCATGGAACTCAGTCTAGCCGCCGCCAACTAAGAAGGAAGAAAGCTAATCAACACCCTAATTCTACTCAATTCTAAAGCAAATCAAGACTCTCTTTCTTCTCTAATTGTGAGTATGATGATCTTAACAAGATTATTATTAAACAAATTAGATTAAGTTATGAATGGATTATAAGTGAATGATGTGAATTGTCATATATGTTGTTGTAAACCTTATGCTATCATGTATGTTGTAAATCCTATGTTATGTGATGATGATATCCAATATGTTGTAAATCATGCTATGATGATATTGTGTATGTTGCAAGTTTCTATGCTAAGTTGTGATAAATCATACATGTTATAAAGTCATGATGTTATTATCTATGCTAATTAGTTCATGTTAATCAAATCATAATGTTGATATTATTTGGGTTATGTTGATCTATATGACAAATCATGTATGCAAGTTTAGATTGATTAGTAAAGATTATGAACATATGCCATAACACCTATTTAAATCTAGAATTGTGACATCTAGAATTATGCTATGACATATGTGAATTCTATGTATAAGATGCTTGTTCACACAATCATTATGTTGCCTAAACCATATATGCTAGTCCATACATGAAATTGGATTATGATCATATTATGTGAATTGTGACATTTTACCAAACAAGTTGACACCTTTAGATCCAGTGGTCACAAATGTCAGCCCAATGTGAGAGGTCCTAGGCCCAAATTAAAGCATAACAGTTGTAAAGACACGAGGTTAGACTCTTTTATGGTGTAAGACTGTCCGGACCCGCCCGGCAAATCCAGCTGCCATAAATGCCAGTCTAATGTGAGAGGTCTTTATGAGGTTATGGCCTGAATGAATTAAGAAATACTTAACCAGATAAACATGTAAGGTGGGACATGGGGGTTAAGTAGGTGCCTTGGGTGGCATGAGGAATCTAGTGGGTGCCCTTAGTGGCATGAGAAATACGATTAGTAAGACTTAACCAAACACACATGTAAATGAACATGACTAAGAGGGTTAAGTGGGATGTACTAGTGGACAAGCTTAGGTGGATAGCTTGTGGGGGCCCATTTCAACCAGTATCCCAAACGTATCTTTTTGGGCTCGACCCAAGTCGAGGACGGGACACGCATGCTGGGCTTGGCTATAAGAGGCCAAAACGGGGTAGCGGTGGCAACGCAAGTCCAACGGGTTTCATATGCGTGTGTGGACCCGGGCTAGTAGGTGAGACGTTGTTGCATCGTGTAGGTATAAGCCGTGCATTCTCAAGTTGTATCGGGTTCCCACTTTAGGGGAGTGATACACCCCACTGTGGGGCCAGCACGGGCATCTACGAGTTGGGAGCCGATCGCAAGTGGGTAGTGGGGTACACCTAGCGGAGATAGGGGCAGACGACACCTATGTAGTTAGCTAGGGGTACGCAAGGTTATTTATATAACTTCTATGTGAAGCAAGTGGGATCAACTTTGAGGGTGACTGGTGTGGTGCAGTGTAGTAATTATTCGTTAGTAATTAGGTGTGCCTTTAACGTTATCGTTATCTGCTCTTCCATACCCAATAGTTCATAGGCATTTCCTTGTTTTCCAGCTTATGCCTTAGTCTAGTTATTTTGATAATAGTATTGTTAGAATTATCATACTCGCCAGACTTTATGTCTGACCCCCTCCATTTCTATCCTTTTTCCCCCTCCAGGTCCTCAGGGTGGACCCAGCTCTAGTGGAGTTTGATTGGATTGCTTTATCTCCTTGGGAAAGCTTGGACCGCTGAAGTAAAGTCCAGCTTGTTATCTTCTTTAATGGCTATTTATGTAATGGGGTTATGTATTTTGTTTATCAAGATGGATATTGTACTGGACTCTGATTTATGGTTTTATTATGTAACAAACATGTTTAATTTCCGCTGCAATAAAATGAAGTTTTAGATTTCCAAGTACTACTTATTATCTGTCTTGTTGTAATTTTTCTGTTCTATATTCACTTAAAACCTCCATGGAAGTTAATGCATTCCCCTTGTGAGTGACATTAATGGACGTGGGGTGTTACAAGGTGCCACTTGTCCCATCTCTAAAATATTTACCCTGCAGAGGTCTCATTGTTTGCTCAACCTAGGCTCAGATAGTGCTATGTGATGAAAAATGTTAAGACCCTCAAATGTTGACATCGACACATGCATAGTATTCACGTGATGAGAATTCAAGTGTCGAGAAGACATATTACTATAGTGAAAGAAGAAAATATAGAACATAACAATTAACCTATTACCAATGTAGATAGTTATAGCAACCTCTCCTTGCATCCGTTGACAAATATAAAATAATTAACACCGAAAATATATATATATATATATATGTGTGTGTGTGTGTGTATGTGTATGTGTGTATGTTTGAACAAGTCTCTGGGGCATCTAGCTCGTATTCCAGAGCTCCAAAGTGTCCATCTCTAATTTTGGGAAAGTACTTGGATCTAACCAAGTATTATAATAGAATAAGACCTGAATTGGTATGGTAGACCGAGATGAAAACCAAAAATCATAACATTTCTATTTTTACCTATCTTGTAAGAACATCTTGCATATAAACACGGATGGTTTTTCCTTTCAATTACAAAATCATTTCTTGTAAGAAAATCTAGTGATATTTTTAATAGTATCCAGGGATGAATATAAATAATAAACTTTTGTGTTACGTGTGAGTGTACACCACAAAATAATAGATATACAATTAAAAGCTCAAAAAGATGTTAGCTAATTATGTAGGATTCCACAAAGGTGCACTCAATTCTTCGATAGTGGTACTCTTTCACAAGGATTAGAAACATACTTTTAAAGCATCGTACTTCTCTAGCCGATATACTCTAAAAAATACACAGTTAGCCAAACTAGAGTGTAACACTCACATATGCATAAAAACTATTGGAATCTGTTGGGTATAGTCGACTGGACCGACAAGGGTTGCTAAACTTTTGATTATGCATTATATCTAAAATTTTATCCATATTTGTTTGTTAGGCTACAACCGACATTCCAATATATAAGTCGCAACTTGAACAAATCTGGGAACAACGCATGGATTCCCATATCTGAATAGATCTCATGATCTCAAGTCGATTCCTACATCTAGAGTAGATTGTGAACACTTATGTGCGTTCTAGAATCTCAACAAATCTCGAATCTCTACATAGATTCCAAATATCAAACCGATCCCAAACCTCTTCTAAAGCATATAACACGTATATGATTTTGGAGTGGTTAAGGATCAAATCATCTCATATTAGTACACTTCCTCGCTTATCATATGTGGAAAAACCAACTGGTCGACTTTTTGAAAGTTGTACTCCATTACTTTTTGAAAGTAAACATACAATATATAAGAGTATAGACCACATACAAACGATTTAAGCAGACGAGTTTCCTTTAACATTTACTATAGAATAGAAATATAAGTTTATATGTGTAGTATGTTATCATCAAAGATAATTATACCATATAATTCTTATGTTTCTTCTAGGTATTTCCATAGTTAAATTTTGGTCAGGATTTGATAGTCGTTTTTTAACTGTTAAATAAGAAAAAAACAAATTATGAGATTTTGTTTCATATGAAACTGAACACGACTAAACAAATAAGTAGCCACTAAACCTCTTTAATTAACCCCTTGATTAATTAAAATCACTTTGTAAATATTTGTATCAAAATACTTTGACAAAGACATAGTTATGTATACTACTCATTCAATATCCATTTCTACTGTTTCAATCCTAGAAAAACATCTATATACTTATCTCATTAATATTAACATATTTACAAAGCACTACACCACTAGTACCAATAGTAACAAATATTCACAAAACGCTACACTTTCAATAGTTATGAAATGCATTCATAGACATATCCCAATAATATGTGTATATTCACAAATCCTAAGAGAACTGTTTTGCTAAGTTAAAATTCCAGTGCCCCAAAACTAGTGTAATTTAAAAACTATGTCCACCAAAGACCTAAACCACTTCCCTTGTTGGTTTAAAATGGATGTATGAAAATTGAACAAATATACTTTCCATTACTTTCTGATTTTAATATATAATATCCTTTGGCTGATAAAGTAGTTGGACAAGTTAGGGTATTATTACCTCTCAAACCTTAAACTCAAAAATATTCTTATTTTTCATAGACAAAGACGAGTTTACCAACTGTAGAATTTGGTATCAAGCATGAAAAGAATACGTCCCTAACCATTGCAATTTAAAATGACCATTTAAGGAAATAAAATCTCTTTACATTTTTATTAAATTCCTCTTATAAACTCATTCCATATTTACAAGTTATTTTACAAACCTCAAAAATTAATTTATAAAACTCCTTCCATGGATCTCTAAAATTCTTTTGCAAAACAACTTTTACAAATCTTTAAAATTACTTATAAAAATTCTTTTATAAGTCTCTTAAATTATTTTTAAAATTGCTTTTTCAATCATTACAATTGTATATAAGTCTCCATTTATAAATTATTAAAATTATTTGCAAAACTCCTTCTATAAATCTCTAAAATTATATCTAAAACTCCTTTTATAAATCTCTAAATTTATTTATAAAAATACTTTTATATACACATTTATTTATAAATCTCTAGATTTTAAATCCCATGTCTTATCATAATTCCTCGGTTTCAAGATGGAATTGGATACTTTTGTTAAATGATCATTCCATTCATCACTATAAACTCACGGATGTGATTTATTATTCAAATTTATCAACACAATATCATCTCTCATTTTATAAAAATATAAATCCATTCTTTTAATTAAAAAGTACAATTTACAAATCCATTCTTTTATTTATAAATATCGTTTAGAAATCCTTTCTTTTATTTATAAATCCATTCTGGAATTTATAAAATACCATTTATAAATCCAATCATTTAAATCAAAATATCAATAATATTGCTTTCAAAATTCTATGATGAAGCGTAGGGTTACTGTAATGTCCCGTATTTTACCGACATAATAATTAATTTATTTAATTATTTAAATAGTGATATATAGATTTAAATAGTTGTTTAATTAAATTATATTGAATATTTAATTAAAATATAATAATTAAATAATATATTTAATTTTGAAATAATCAGAATTAGCTGAAATGACAATATGGTGTGAATTGGGAAATTCAAAGTATATAATTAAGTTTAGAGTTGAATTATAATAAAAATAATATTATTTGAACAATAGTTGAACATATAATTATATTATAATTGTAATCGAGCTCGAAATGGCGCGACAGTTCATAATTTGGCGATTCGAACTTCAGTTGAATATATAGAATCTGTTTTAACTCGGATTTCTGTGAAACAAGAAATGTTCGGAGCTGGTGAAGTATATTTTTCTAATGGAAGAGAAAAAAAGAGATTTCGTCATGTAGATTTTGATTTATGTCCGAATCAAATTTTAGAAAAGTCGCTATGGAATTACATTATAATTTATTGTGATTTATTTATATTATAAAAGGAATTTTCAATATAAATTGAATATCGATTCAACCGGGATTTGAATATCGAGTTATAAATCCAATTAGAGCTGTATGCTATTCTGTTATGAATATATACGATAATATAAATTTATTTATATTTAATTTAATTATTTTTAAATATATAAATATTTAAAAGGATTTATTTAGACCTTAAAAATAGCCAGTTTTGCAAACGACCTCCGTTTTCGATGAAACTAATTTTGTTGACCTATAATATTAAATTATTGTTATATTTCAATTTCCGTGATTTTTGGACTCAGTGTGTGGCCATATGGATTTTTAATGTGAAAAACAATTAGTAATTTGATGGTTAAAAATACGTTGTGTGAGCAAACAAAGCCGGAATTCGACGAAACCAGTTTCGTTGGGTACGTAATGTCGAACTTTAGTTGCATGTCCAGTTTCGTGATTTTTGGATGTCATGTGTGATTACAAAATTTTTAAAGGACAAATAAAAACAGAAGTTGATTATAAATAAATATAAAAATATTTAAACTTCTCTATATATGCCTCTCAACTTTTCTAACCCTAATTAACTTCCTCATTCGGTCAATGTTTCCACCGTCATTGTTCTTCAAAAAAAAGTGAGGAAAGCTGAGTTTCAAAATCAAAACAAAAATCAAACAAGATTCTAAAAATCATATTATGTAAATTTATGAATTCAGCAAGGCAAGAGATCCATTTCTATATCAAAATCTTTGAGTGCGATTCACATCTGGGCGAATTGATAGTTAATAGTGAACCTCGGGTTCGAGTTCGCAAGTAATAGAATCCTCAATTCGCGAAATAGATTTCGAATTGGAGTTGAGTATGTCGAATGGCACCTTGGTGCAGAATTTTGGACGGGCTCATGGTTTTTGTGTTCGATCGATTCAACGGGGAGCAGTATTGGTCGAAGTCGCATTTTTTCAGAGATGGTGCGAGTGAGGGTTCAAGGAGATGGAAGCGTAGAGGAATCGAAGAGATGGAAGACGGTAACCATGGTCTGAAGTTTGGTGAAGTAATGAGTGAAGTAAGGGTTGATGAATTAGCGGAAATGGCCATGGTAAGCTTCAGCGTGCTTCGATGGTAGGAGATGGAAACATGCAGGACCGGTAGTTAAATATGATAATGGGCCTTATCTCAATAGTAAGCCCAGAAATAATTTAAAACTAAAGCTTTTATTTAAATACTAAATAAGGTATTAACGTATAATTTTCATATCTTTGTCATACATTATCAATTTTGCAAACGGTCAGATCCATTGGGATCGTATGGACGACAACTACAAAATGGAACTAACTGGGAGTGGATTGGAGCTCGTTTAAATTTATGGCGAAATAAATTGTTTGATCTGAATGAAATAATAGTTAATCGTTATTTAATGATAACTATCCAATGTGAGTAAATCTCACTAACTCTACACAGTTATATTTTTATAACGTATTTTTGGAACTGATAAATGTTGGTTGATTCTGTGTGTTGACTGTTTGGTTTAATTGCTTATGTATCGGTTTAAATTATAGACAACGATATATATATATATAAATCGTTCATCAGATATTGATTCTTTTTAGCAGAATACCTCATATTGAAATGAAATCGATGTGAATTATATTGTGTAACATCTATGGATGCAGGGAAACAGGTCGGAGGAATCCAACTGGATTCCTCAACATTTATTTTACTGTTTTTCATATATCGTGTTATATGATGTGATGTATAATCTGTGTGGATTATGTGTGTTGAACGATATCAACCATTGTTATTTGGTACTTTAAATACCGTAAGAAATACAGGGATATAGAAAAGGGGATTTTCAAAGTGTATTTTGAAAATGAATGATTTATATAAAAAATTAATGGATTTTATATATAAAAGGAAAAGAATTTCAAAAAAGGAAAATATTTGTAAAACAAATATAAAAGGGAAATATTTGTAAAACATTTACAAATAGAATTGAAAAGCGAAATATTTGTAAAACATTTACAAATAAAGTTAAAGGAAATATTTGTAAAACATTTACTAATAGAATTAAAGGGAAATAATTGTTGAACAAATAGAATTGGAAAGGAATATTTATTTGTCAAATAAATAAAATAGAAAAGGAAATATTTGTAAAACAAATAGAAAAGGAAATATTGGTAAAACAAATAGAAAAGGAAATATTTGTGAAACAAACAGAGTAGAAAAGGAGATAGTTGGAAAATAAATATGATATTATAAAAGGAAATATTATTGGAAAATAAATAGAATAGCATAAAAAGAGAATTTTATATTTGAAAGGTTTAGACCCATGCTTCGCACACGGGTATAACATAATATGGATTTAAAGCAAAGATTTTTAATAGAATATGTTCTAACCGATAGATTGAGAAGATAAATTTATAAATAATATTTTATAAATTAAAAAAATGTTTATAATTGGATAAATAGAATATATAAGTGAGGACTTATATAGGGAAGTAAGAATCGATTTCAACATCGATATTTGAAACTGAATATGGACGTAGAGTAAATCAATGGAGTTAATCAAAATGTGTTAATCAAAATGTGTTGATCAAAATAAGTTATTAGAGGAGAGTTAATCGATTTGAGTTAATCGAATTAGAGTTAATCGAATTAGCGTTAATCGAGTTAGAGTTAAAAGAAAAAGGAGTTAATCGAATATAATTTATTCAAAAGGAGTTATCGAATATTAGTTATTCGAAGAGTGAACTAATCGAATATAGTTTATTCGAAAAGACGTTATCGAATATTAATTATTCGAGGAGAGATTATCGAATATTAGTTATTCGAAAGGAGTTATCGAATATAGTTTATTCGAATATAGTTAAAGTAGTTAATCGAATAGTTTATTCGAATATAGTTAAAGGAGTTATCGAATATAGTTTATTCGAATAGAGTTAAAGGAGTTAATCGAATATAGTTTATTTGAATAGAGTTAAAGGAGTTAATCGAATATAGTTTATTCGAAAGGTGTTAATCGATGGGAGTTAATTGATAAGAGTTAATATAATATAGTTAATTAAATAGAGCTAATTGATAAGAGTAAATCGATTAGAGTTAATCGAATAGTGTTAATTGAATAGAGTTAATCGAATATGGCTATTCGAAGAGTGATTATCAAATATAATTTATTCGAAGGAAAGAGTTATCGAATAGAGATTTATTCGAAAGAGAGTTACGCAAGGAAGTTTGTTAAAGGTTTGAAAGGTGAACCTTGTCTGTTTCGAAGTTAGAAATGTTGTTCAGTTAAGGTCTAAGAGGTAGTTATACCCCAACTTGATTGGCTTCGTTTTTAACTAAGGAATAGTTGATGTTCGATAGTGAAGGAGTAAACTGAATTTAGTTAATAAGTGTTAATGGTTCGAGTTGGCATAACGATGTTTTATTTAAACATCTGTTTAAATCCAATGAATGAGTTTTGGAAACATTTTCAAAATATAATCAGAGATATTTTCTAATCCAAGAAAATGAAATGTTTGATGATAAAAAATACTGGAATGACAGTGATACGTGAAAAAGAGATGGAAATGTTTTCCGATGAGTAATAATGTATATTTTCTAAATTTAGAAAATAAGGAATGTTGAATATATGGAAATAGGAAATAAATGAATTAATGAACTAAAGAGATAAATGTTAAATGATGATTGACCGATATGATTTCCATTTGGAAATAATATCGTTGTTTGCACACATGTTTTTCTTTGATAGTTGACTCACCGACTATCGAAGTTTTTGACCATTTTTCAATCGTAAATACGAAGAGACCAGGATCAGACGTATTATTTGAAAACTACTCCATATGGCATTAGCATTGCAAATCAAATATAATGAAGATGATTGAAGACGGAGTTATGCAAGGGCTGTCCTGTTTACAGAATAGTGCCTTCGGTTTATCCAGTCCTAGGACGACCTGTATGGAAGAATGTCTGACAGAGTATATTTAATAGATCGCGTAAGTTGATCTCTTCAAACGTATATACGTTTCGTGGCGGAGGAATTCGTTTCTCTTAGCTGTATACCCGTGGTATTTTTGGGGAAATCAATTTGCCATTTGGCATGTATGACAATGTGACATTCAAAGTGAATAAATGTGTGATCTGTCATAGATAAGTGTGGCCTCTAGCCTCACAACCGGGAAATGACAAAAATCGGGCAGGCAGCATGGCTAAGTGGTTGGCTGCCAATTAGGGTGTATTGTCACCTGATCTAGAGTTTCATTTACTTATTTAATCTATTCGATGATATTCCTTTTGGTAAACGGTTGCTGATCCCAACCCTTGGTGATATACATTCGATACACTCAAGCGAAATGAGTGGTTGGTCATGTGTGGTTGGGTTGCAAGATGTTCTTGTTCAACCCAGTGTATTCCTCTCTAGAGGTACACTATCGGAAGGTGGTTCCATACCTTGTCATAGTTGGCAATCCATTATCCAATAAGTGCTTGCGATTTTGATTGTATACTATATATGTAGAACGTGAGATGAAAGCGTTTCTGCTAGATGATTATTTAGTTGTGGTTGATAGACATTATTATAATATCAAAAGGGTTTTGATATAAGGTTTATCGTTTCTTTCAAAAGGATTTTGAAAGTTAAATCAAATATTTTGGATTCTCATAAGGGAAAAACCCGTTCCGTTATACGGCGTGGCCTTATGAGATATAGTTTAATTGCTCAAACTGTTTTAAACTGTTTTACTCACACCAGCCCCATGACTGACCCAAAGTTTGTTTTGTTTTGTTTTCCCTAAACTCTTGGGTACCCAATTTTGTACGGGCAGTCAAGTAATCCGGATTTTACAGATATACTTGCAAAGCTGGAGCAGGAGGCTTCAGCAGCGTTTATACAGCTATGGTTTATATCCGCTGTGTGTTAAGTGTTGTACTCTGATAATGTTACTGTATTCATATACTGATTTTATTTCAAAGATATGTTATCTATTATATGTTGTTCGTTCCGCTATGAGGTTCGTGTTTATTCTGATGTTGTATGTTCTTCTTCTTCTTCTTCTTCTATTCTAAGTTTTTATCTTATCTATTCTCACCCTCTGTTTTCTTTCTATTAATTTTCTGGTTTCCAATGCAATTGGGGTTGGACTTGCGTTATTTGGTCAGCTCAAATTGTACCGGAATTTCGGGACACTACAATTGGTATCAGAGCTGAAGGTTAAGTAATTACCTTGCCTCTCTGGCGTGACTCATTAGAGATGTATTTAGCAATACCCTAGATTGAGTTGAGTGTATATATATGAGCGCATATTTTTTATTTGATATAAAAATGGGTTTATATTGTGGAGATTTATTGGTTGAGTTGTTTATGGGTTCTGATCGATCAATTTGATCCACTGTATCGGTAGGAGTTTCTAAACACTCGAATACGATGGATCGACACGATATGTTTTGAAAAGAGGGTAAATGAAAATAATTCTACCCATAGTATATTTTGATATAGAGAAAATATATATATATTGGAATTATAATATATTGGATATATTGGTTGATATTATAATCGAATGAGACTATAAATTGAAACGTTTATGTAAATAACCAATCAAAATTCGTATAAGTGTTACGAAACAAATGAAATCTGAATTTAAATCAGAATTGAAATTAAAACCTTAGAGATTTGGAAAGGTCTTTGTAAATGGAATAGAATTAAATTGATGTGAATTTTAAAATCCTGGGAGATTTTAAATTTGTTGCAAGCATTGAAAAGGATATTTTGAAATGGATTTCAAAATAAAAGTGTTTAAGAATGATTTTGAAAGTGATATAGTATTGAACTCACTTCGATAGCTGAAAAATAGATTCCGATGATGATCATGACATCATCGGTGTTCATTTTCGAATTTTAAGTGAAGGATTACTACCAAGAAGATTGTTTTCGAGTTATTTTAGGAAAAAGAGTTGTTTTTATATTCCGAAATGAATATTTGATTTTTGAAATGGTTTAGCTATTTAAAATTCCCAGGAGAGATGGGTTAATTTAAAAACAAATTAAATAGAAATTATGAAAGCAAATTGGAATTTAATTAAAGTCAGTTAAGTGACAATTGAATGGGAAAATAGTACATTAAGTAAAATCAGATTTTGGATTTGTGAGATAGGAATCTGAAATGGTATTGAGTTGATAAGCTAAGAGTTTGGATTTTGATATTGGAGTTTGAATGGAATTTGACTTTGGTTTAAACAAATGATTGTGTTGAGGATGAACTGATTTCAGTTTGATTGGAATGATACTGGTATATGTTGAATTGGTAACACATGGAAGTGATAAAGTTGATATGCCTGACAAAAAGGTACCAGTTTATATTATATATGGGTTTGAGATTTTGATGAGCCGAATTGGAAAGCCGCTTGGCTGTTTGATTTTCTTTTGGGTTGAAGAAGGCCTAGAGAGGCGAGTTGGAGTTTGAGCTATTGACCAATTCAAAGGAGGTGCTGGCAAAAAATTTCAAAAATTTCGGATGTTAGAAAATTTTCAGGATTTTTGAAAATTTTCGTTGATAAGAATTAATTAATATTTTAATTGAAATAAATTGGTTCAGTTGAAACTGAAGTTAAGAAGTGAACAAATAAGTTCTAACCAGTCAATAGGGATTGTTTTCTACCTTATCAATTTCGAGGACGAAATTATTTTAAGGGGGGAAGAATGTAATGTCCCGTATTTTATCGATATAATAATTAATTTATTTAATTATTTAAATACTGATATATAGATTTATATAGTTGTTTAATTAAATTATACAGAATATTTAATTAAAATATAATAATTAAATAATATATTTAATTCTGAAATAATTAGAATTAGCTGAAATGGCAGTAAGGTGTGAAGTGGGAAATTCGAAATATATAATTCAGTTTAGAGTTGAATTATAATAACGAAAATATTATTTGAACGACAGTTGAACGTATAATTATATTATAATTATAATCGAGCTCGAAATGGCACGGCAGTTCGTAATTTGGCGATTCGAAGTTCAATAGAATATACAAAATCCATTTTAACTCAGATTTCTGTGAAACAAGAAACGTTCGGAGTTGGTGAAGTATATTTTTCTATGGAAGAGAAAAATCGAGATTTCGTCGTGTAGATTTTGATTTATGTCCAAATCAAATTTTAGAAAAGTTGCTATGGAATTCCTTTATAATTTATAGCAATTTATTTATATTATAAAAGGATTTTTCAACATAAATTGAATTTCGATTCAACCGGGATTTGAATATCGAGTTATAAATCCAATTAGAGCTGTATGATATTCTGTTATGAATATATACGATAATATATATATATATTTATTTTTAATTTAATTTTTTTTAAATATATAAATATTTAAAAGGATTATTTAGAGCTTTAAAAATAGCCAGTTTTGCAAACGACCTCCATTTTCGATGAAGATAATTTTGTTGGATCCGCAATATTAAATTATTGTTAGATTCAGTTTCCGGGATTTTTGGAGTTAGTGTGTAGCCGTACGGATTTTTAATGTGAAAAACAGTTAGTAATTTGATGGTTAAAAATACACTGTGTGAGTAAACGAAGTCGGAATTCGACGAAACCAGTTTCGTTAGGTCCGTAAGGTCGAAGTTTAGCTGCATGTCCAGTTTCGTGATTTTTGGATGTCATGTGTGATTACAGGAATTTTAAAGGATAAATAAAAACAGAAGTTGACTATAAATTAATATAAAATTCGAATACAAAAATATTTAAACTTCTCTATATATGCCCCTCAACTTTTCTAACCCTACTCAACTTCCTCTTTCGGTCAATGTTTTCGTCGTCATTGTTCTTCAAAAAAAAGTGAGGAAAGCTGAGTTTCAAAATCAAAACAAAAATCAAACAAGATTCTAAAAATCATATTATGTATATTTATGAATTCAGCAAGGCAAGAGATCCATTTCTAAACCAAAATCTTTGAGTGCGATTCACATCTGGGCGAATCGATAGTTAACAGGGAACCTAGGGTTCGAGTTCGCAAGTAATAGAATCCTCAATTCACGAATCAAAGTTCGAATTGGAGTTGAGTATGTCGAATGGCACCTGTAATGGCCCGCATTGTCAGGGGTATTATAATTAATTTATTTAATTGTATATATCGTGATGTAGTGAATTAATAGAGGTTTAATTAAACAATATGGAATATTTAGTTAAATTAAATAATTAAATAATATATTTAATTAAGAAATAATCAAAAATATTGGGAATCACAATATTCTGTGAACGGGGTCGTCCCATAGATTTAATTCAGCTTAGAGTTGAATTATATTGACGAATATATTCAATCGACGTCAGTTTGAACGTATAATTTTATTATAATTAAAATCGAGCCTGAAATGGCGCTACAGTTCGCGATTTGGCGATTTGAACTTCAACTGAATGTACATGATTCGTTTTAAGCCGGATTTCTGTGAAACAAGAAACGTGTGGAGCTGGTGAAGTATATTTTTCTAATGAAAGAGAAAAATTGGGATTTCGTCATGTAGATTTTGATTTATGGTCAAATCAAAATTTCCGAAAAGTCGCTATGGAATTATTAATAATTTAATTTGATTTAAAAGGGGTTTTGACCATAACTGGAGCAGACGATCGAATTAATCCACGAAACCAGTTCCGTTGAGTTCGTATCGTCATTTAGAGTCAGAAAACATATATAGTTTGTTATTTTTGAACATTGGAAAATTTGGTGTCTAAAGGAGCACTTAGGGTGCGTAGAAAATAGCGTACCGGGAAACAGTCTTGGAATGCGACGAAGTGTGTGCCATTGGGTTCGTATTTATTTATCGTTATAAGAAAGTCAAGTTTCACGGAAAAGCGATGACGTATGTGACCTAGGTGGCCAAAAACGCCTTGTTTTGAGTTAACCATTTATACGTTTTAAAAAGGGGTAACTTTATTTGAATTGTTAACTAGTCAAACGAACCCAGAATTCAACGAAACAAGTTTAATACGAAACCTTAGGAAGAGGTCTAGTTAAACGTCAAGGCCTCATATTTTTAGAATTTTTTTCTTTAATTTCAAAGAATTAATGCTCGGTGTTTTTCATCGATATTTTCTAAGGGATTTTTACAAACGGTGTCAAATTCGACGAAACCTGTCCCATTGAATCCGGAATATTTTTCTATGCTAGGAATAACTTAGTTTGTCAAAAACAGAGATCGTATGAACTAGTTTTAAGGTGGTACTTTGCAGCTAAGTTATAATAGAAATCAATATTCATTTAAATGGACCAAATTCAGAAAATCCTTATAAATACCCAAACGCTTTGAAACCTAATTCCTTTAATTCACCGAAGTCAAACACAACATTTTTCCAAGCCGCCACCAGTTCGTTCAAACGTGAAGAACCAAATCCTCATAAATCCAATTAAAATTCTATAGTCACGAAGTTCATTTCATTAAGATCATGAAGGCATGAGCTTTGCTCTGGTACCGGTTGGGTTGGATTCGACAAGGAATCTGTTCACTGTAATTATCACGGCGAGACCTAGGATTAATATTCGAGTTGAATAGGAGCAGCGATACTTGATGTGGTGGTTATTTCAGGTTTCAGGGAGTCGAGGCGCGTCGGTTGGTGGAGTCGATGGGGATTCCGATGGTTTTGGATGCAAAACGACAGTGGGATGCCACGAGTGGAGCTACAGATCGAGATGCAGGTGAAGGGGTTCGAGCAGAGATTTGATTGTGGCGGAGAGATGGAGTTTGGCAAGATAATTGGTGTAGTTGGTTTTGATGATGGTCGGAGGATGTAAGAGCAAGTGAAGGAGGAGACACAGCAGGATTGCGTTGGGATAGATAATGGAGTTTGGCAGATTTTGGGTGATGGGCGTAAGGAGGTAGTGAGGTCAGAGAGTTTTGATGAGGGTTATCACTATGTATTTAGTTTGAGTTTCAAAGGAAAGTTGAAGGAGAGTGAGGAGATTTAAGAGGCGGAAACGGCCAGAAAGAGGAGTAGAGTATCACGGCTGATTGGGAAAGAAAGGATCAGTGGGTCGGGTTCATTTAGAAGAAAGATGGGCCACGGGTTATAAAGGTTAAAAGCCCAATTTGTTTTAAAATCAAGTTTTTATTTAATTAAATAGTGTCCAATTTGTTAACGCGATATCTCGATCATACCTTATCAGAAATTCGAACCGTAAGTTGCATTGGGATCGTATGGACGGGAGCAACACAATGAGACTGACTGGAAGTCCATCGGAGCTCGTCACAATTTATAGCAAAATAAATTGTCCTGATCTAATTCAAATCAACGACAATTATCGTTATTTAACGATGATAGTCCAATGTGAGTAAAACTCACCAACTCTGAATATTTCTATTTTTATAGTGTACTCTTAGAACTTTTAAAATTGTCTGTTTGATTGTGTGTTGACCGTTTGATTGAACTGCTAGTCAGTTAGTAGAAATTATATATATATATATAGATATGTATGTATATATATATAAACCGTTAAACCTTTATATGTTGATTCTGTTTATCAGAATATTTCACATCGAGGTGAAATCGATGATAATCGTATTGTCTAACATCTGTGATGCAGGGAAACGGGTTGGAGGAATCCAACTGGATTCTTCAACATTTATTTTACTGTGATTTATATATTATGATATATAATGTGATATACAATCTGACGTTTATTATGTGTGTTGGACGATATTCATCGTTGTTATATGGTGTGTTAAATACCATAAGGAATACCAGAATGTAGAAAAGAGATTTTCAAAGTATATTTTGAAAACAATTTATTTATATAAAATCAATGGATTTTATATTATAAAAGAAAAAGGATTTTGAATAAAAGAAATATAAGGGGATTATATTTGTTAATCAAATATAAGGGAATTTATATGTTAATCAAATATAAAGGAATTTATTTGTTAATCAAATATAGAAGGGAAATTATTTGTTAATCAAATATAAAGAAGTTTATTTGTTAATCAAATATAAAGGAGATATATTTGAAATGAAATATAAAGGAAATATATTTGAAAGCAAATATAAAGGAATATATTGGTAAAACATAAATAAAGAGTTAAATGGATTTATTTATTTTGGAAATAAATAAGGGTAAAAGAATTTATTATTTAGGGTATAAATAAAGTTAAAGGATTTATTTATTTGGGAAATAAATAAAGTAAGAGGATTATTTATTTGTTAGAATAAATAAAATAAAGGAGATATTTTTTTGTTAAATAAATAGGATTTAATCAAAAGAATATTTAGAAGATGAATAGAAATGGAAATCTGTTTTAACAGATAAATAGAAAGGATTAATTTATAAATAGCAGTTTATAAATTTAATAAATATTTATCATTCGATAAATGAAATATATAAGTCTAAACTTATATAGATAAGAGATATTGGTTTTAACACCGATAGTATAAATAAAATGGATACACAACACTTGTATAAGTGGAATAACATTATTTAAGAGAACATTTATAAAGTGCAGAACCGTTACTAAAAGTAAATCTTTATAAATAAATAAACGTTATCAAATAGGAGTTATTCGAATAAAGGAAATCGATTAGAGTTAGAAATAATCGATTAGAGTTAGAATTAACCAATTAGAGTTAACCAGTTAGGTTATACCAGTAGAGTTAACCAGTTAGGTTAAACCATTAGAGTTAACCCGTAAGGGTTATCCAGTTAGAAGTAATCAGTTAGATTTAATCAGTAGAATTAATCGAATCAGAAATATTCGAGATGAGTAAATCGATTTGAGTTAATCGAAGGAATTAATCAAATAGTAGATATTCGAAGTGAGAAAATCGAATAGTAGATATTCGAAGTGAGATAATCGAATCAGAGATATTCGAAGTGAGATAATCGAATCAGAGATATTCGAAGTGAGTTGATCAAATCTAGTTATTTGAAAGGAGTTATAAAATCTAGTTATTTGAAAGAGTTAATCGAATATAGTTTATTCGAGTAGAGTTAGAGTTATCCAAATGGAGTTAATCGAGTAGAGTTATCGAATATCACTTATTTGAAGTAGAGTTATCGAATATAGTGTATTCGAGAGAAGAGTAATCGAATATTGGTTATTCGAGGTGAGTTGATCGAATCTAGTTATTCGAAAGGAGTTATCGAATCTAGTTATTTGAAAGTAGTTATCGAATATAGTTTATTCGAATAGAGTTAGAGGAGTTAATCGAATACAGTTTATTCGAATAGAGTTAGAGGAGTTATCGAATATAGTTTATTCGACAGAAGTTAAGTGAAAAAGAATAAATCGATTAGAGTTAAATCAAATAGTGTTAATCCAATAGGGTCAGTCCAATAGAGTTAATTGAAAAGAGTTAATCGAATATAGTTGTTCAAAAGAAAGGTTAAGTAAGGAAGTTAGTTAAAGAAATATAAAGTGAACTTTACCTATAAAGGTTAGAAGTGTTGCTCAGTTAAGGGCTGAGAGGTAGCTATACCCCAACTTCATTGACTGCGTTTTTAATTAAGTAATGGTTACGATTCGAGAGTGAAATAGTTAAGTGGATTTAGTTAATAAGTATAATGGTCTAAGTTGGCATCGCGATGGTTTGTTTAACCATCTGTCTAAATCCAATGTTTGAGTTTTGGAAATGTTTTCCAAAGAAGTATCAGAATTGTTTTCTAGTATATAAAACAAGGAATGGAAATGTTTTCCAGGGGTAATAAATATATTTTCTAAATTTAGAAAATAAGAAATATTGAATATAGGGAAACTGTAATGACCCATATTTCCGTAACATCAGAGTTGACTATATACATCATACGTCCAACCCAAATATCACGAAAATACAAAACATTTTTTTTATAGAAGAAAGAGGTAGAAGAAGAACAGAAACAACAACACAGAATCTCACATCGCAGCGGAACAAAATATAATATATCATATCTTTGAAATACAAAATCTTAACTGTATAACATACACTTATCAGAGTACAACACTTACAACACATCGGAACAAAACTCTATATAACTAACGCTGAAGCCTCCTGCTCCAAGCTCCTTTAGATAGATATGTAAAATCCTGAACTACTTGACTGCCCATACAAATTTAGGCACCCAAGAGTTTAGGTAGAACAAAACAAAATAAACTCCGGGTCAGTCATGGACTGGTATGAGTAAACAGTTTAAAACAGTTTCAGAAACTAAATGATATCTCATAAGACCACGCCGTATAACACGGAACGGGTTTTTCCCTTATGAGAATCCAAACACTTGATTTAACTTTAAAAATCCCTTTGAAAGGAATGATAACTTTATATCAAAACTCTTTTGATATTATAATAGTGTCTAAATCAAGTAAATACAATCTAGTGGAACGTTTGCATCTCACGTTCCACATATATATACAATCAAAACCGCAAGCACATATTGGGTAATGGATTTCCAACTATGACAAGGTATGGAACCACCTTCCGCTAGTATATCTCAAGAGGAGAATTGTAACAACCCGAAAATCTGAGCCAGTTTGAAATTTTTATTTTGGCAATTTTAGCGAATTTTGATTATTTAAAATGAATTATTTTAAATAATATCGACGAGAAATTTATTTTGAATAGAATTCGACGTATATATTATATACGCCGTCGTTAGAATAAATATTTATATATAATTATAAATAGAATTGAAAATGGCGCGGTAGTTCGATAATTTGATTTCAAACTTCAATTGAATGTACCGGGTGCAAAACAATCCGGATTTTAGTGAAACCAAAAACATTAGGATCTAATTGATAATATCTTTCCAACGAATCCGACAAATCGAGATTTTATAGCGGGAATCAAAAGATATGTCCAGTTGAAAATTCTGAATAGTCGCTATGGAATTCAGGCCTTTAAAAATGGACATTTTGCAAACGACCTCGGATTTCGATGAAACCAGTTTTGTTGGGTCCGTGATGTTAAGTTATTGCTAGATTCCAAATTTCATAATTTTTCGAATCAATATGTGAGCGTGGCAAAGGAAAACGCGTTTGACCAGTTTCAGTTGATTTTAATCGACTGGAAATTGGCCATTTTTCAAACGGTCTCAGAATTCATCGAAACTAGTTTTGTTAGGACTGTATCGTCAATGCGAAGCTAGAAAATATTTTTCTGAAATTTTTAAAGGTCGTATGTGGCCCCGGTAAAATGAATGTACGTTCAAATTGAATATATAATGATTTATATTTAAATTCAACGGAAACTGATTGTAAATGTCGAATCAGCCTACGAAACATATCCCATTGTGTTCGGAATGGGGGTGTTTAGCTAGGGGCGACACTCGTTCGGTTTGATTTGGGGCTCGTGACGATTTGGGGTTTTAAAACGAATTTAAAATATTAATAAAATATTTATATATATGGTCAACATGGGTCAAACCCTATCTCCTTCTTTCCACGGTCAAACAGAATACCGCCCCCCTTTCTGAAACGAGCGATCCACGACTTCTATCCTTCTCCCTCCTCTAACTCCTCATCCACGAATTCATTTTAAAATCCCCAAGCACGAAAACGAAGGGCATGGCGAGCTACACCTATTCAACGGCCACGATCTGAAATCATCGAGTATCGTGCTCGATTTTCTCCCAAAATCCAGCACTGTTCGGGCCTATTTTCCGGCGCAAGGGTGGTTTCGAGCTCGATGGTGCTTCGGGGGGTGGTGGCGCACTCGGAGCTCGTCGTTGAGGTGGTCACTGATCATGGCAACGGCGATCCAGGCGGCGATAGTCTTCAACCCTAGTTTGGAAGGGGTTCATCGCATACAAGAAGGAAATGTGACCTTTCTCTGTAATTAAAGGTGATATTTTTTTTGTTTTTATTTTTTTTTATTTTTATATATATAGGACCATTATGTAAATCTGAATTTTATTTTATATAATTATAATGATGAAAATCTTGTTAAGAATATAAAGAGCATTGATGTTTTGAAAATAGGAAATGCATTGTTTTTGAAAAATAAAATACCATTGTTTTTGAAAAACTTAAATAACATTGATTTTAGAAAATCAATAGAATTGATAATTAAAAATATACTTTGTTTTGAAAATAGAAAGTAAAGAAGGGTCATGACAACAAAAAGGCGAGATTTTTAACAAAAAAAAGGCGAGATTTTTAACAACAAAAAGGCGAGATTTTTAACAACAAAAAGGCGAGATTTTTAACAACGAAAGGGCGGGATTTTTACATATTGAACATCGAAGTAAAAACAGAATTTTTATCTATATGACATCGTAGTAAAAATGTGATTTTTATAATGATGTATTTGAAAAGGCGAAATTTTTATATATTGAATAGCATATAAAAATATGATTTTTATATATTGAATGTCGAAATAAAAATATGATTTTTATATATTGAACTTCGAAATAAAAATATGATTTTAATATATTGAATAGCGAAGTAAAAATTCGATTTTTACATAGGTGGTGAAAGCGGACAACGAAGGCGAGAACGAAGAAGATTTATATCAAAGAAGAGTCAAGATGATTGGATAGCTATATGTGAGAATTTCTCACCTTTCAATTTCATTTTCTAGTTATATATATATACTAGGATGCAGACGGTGCTTAGTAGCACCCGACACAATCGTCCACAGACCAAGGACTTGTTTGTTTGGTTGCATAAATTAGTTTGATGCTTTGGTTTGAATTGAATTGTTTGGTGAAATGAAATTGATTTGATTGATGTGTGAATGGCGTGGGCCTTCACTAGACTGGGGATAAGGCTAGGCCTCGTCCCGTTTCAAGTATCGTGCTGTTATGCCGCCGAAATTTTCTAAAATATGTTAGAAAAATAAAAATATCATTTTATTTAAGGAATGAACTGAATAAAATTCATATGTTGGAATAAAATGTTTTGTCGTTAAAAATATAATGTTTAACGTGAATGTGAATAAATAAATATTCATTTACAAACCAGACGGTTTGTTTATGTACACCTATTTGAAGGACATTGATTGGGTCGATAAATTTTACACATCGCCCAACTGCACAACTAAATCTGTGTTTGATTGTTTGAAACCCCACACGGGTGTTAGGATGAAATATGAAGTTCACTCATCCTGATTGATTGAATATGTCGATCGATTGATTGACAGGCTGTTATAAGCGTTAGATATCTATATTTGATGCCTATACAGTGTAGTGCACTTTGGTTGATGGTTGATTATTTTTCAATGTTATTATATACGTGTGATGTATGAAATTCCATATAATTAACATTATATGGTGATTGATTGGGCCTCATTCCAATTTAGAAAATAAAGAATATTATAAAATAAAGGTTCATGTGTTGACAGTACTCATCCATTGTGATTGGTCATGTGTTGAACGAAATATTTTGATAATAACAACTATTTTGAAAAAGAAATATTTGAAATAGAATATTTGAAAACAGAAATTTATGAAGCCGCGTTGATTAGATTGACGCCATTTTGACGTGAACGATATTTATATCGATTTTAAACGATTTCGAAATGAAATGAATTGAAAACAATTTCGAAATGAAATGAATTGAAAACGATTTCGAAATGAAATGAATTGAAAACGATTTCGAAATGAAATGAATTGAAAACGATTTCGAAATGAAATGAATTGAAAACGATTTCGAAATGAAATGAATTGAAAACAAATTCGAAATGAATTGAAAACGAATTCAAATTGAGTTGAAAGAAAATTGAAATGAATTCAAATTGAACTGAAATTTGAATTGAATAGAAATGAATTTTAAAACGAATTTATAAAGAAGAATTCAATTTTGAGTTGAATTAAAATGGAAGTTGAAATTGCTTTTGAAATGAAATTAAAACGATTTATAAAATTCGTTTTAAATAGAAATCGACGAAGTATATATTATATATATTATATATATAATATAATGGCCTGAATAGAATGCGCCGCGCCACGGTAGTTCGCGAATTTCGACCATTTATTTCAAACGGACATTACGGGAGATCCGACCGTCGGATTCTCCTGAAACCGGAACCGTTGGGTTCGTATCGAAAAGAGCTTTCTAACGAATATTAGAAATTTGAAATCTAACGGTTGGATTTGGAATTATGTCCAAATCAAATTTGAAAAGGGTCGCTGTAAGTGTAGTTCGATGGCCGTTGATGGAAATCGACTGTACAGGCCTTGGTAAAATTATTAAAAATAGTAATAATTTGGGTAAAATCATAAGAAATGATTTAGAAAGAATTGGGATGAAAAACTCCATATTTGAAAAGATAAAAATAGATTTTTATCGAAATGAACTAGTTTTGAACTAGAATTATAATTCTATTTATTTCTAAATAAATAAATTGAATTCGAAAAGGGTTTTAAAAATAACCAAAATTTCCAATGATTGCATTGGAGTGGATTTGAATCGAAATTGTCTTCGGAATATTTCGATGTTGGAATTCGTGATTATACAGATGTTGTTATGGAAATTTGAAAGATATATATTTATATCGTTATTTCCAATATGACATTTGTTAATCGTAGAATTTGATATTGAATATAAGCCGATATATTTTCTATTCAGAGCCTTATATTGAATATCAAATGTGATTTGGGTTTGTCGTGAATGGTGTCTTCACTAACACTGTTCTTGACCCAGTTGAGAAAAGATTAAATCTTTTTATTTAGATTTAATGAAGTGTACCAATTAAATGATATTTAATTGGAATTGAATGGGTATTGATTTTTGGGTTTATCGTGAACAGTGTTTTAAATAACACTTGTTCTTTAACCCGATAATTAATGGAATGTGATTTTGGGTTTATCGTGAACCGTGTTTTAAATGACACTGATTCTTTAACCCAGTCGAAGATTAAAACTAAGTGGAGTTTTAATGAATCTTTAATTAGATTGAAATGATCGAAAATGGAGTATCACCAGTTTTGCTCCAAGCGATAGTTAAATCTTTAATTAGATTTGAACGTGAAATGGTAATTGAATTTACCGATAACAATGTGGTGTTACATATGAAGTATTACCAGTTTTACTTCATGGGATGAATAGGTTGGGATGGGGGAATTAAAATAAATGATTACTTTGGTAAGGTTTGCTAATCCCGACTAGTTTTGAATTGATATTCAAAGATAGATTAGAGAATAAATATAAAGAATTTATCTTTGATAAAATTAATGGGAACCTTTCCCTATGAATGTGAAATTTAGAAACTAACTGTCGGTTAGCTAAGCAGAATGGTTTTCTGGATATTGATCTGATGTTGGTTTCGGCCTTCGGGGTTAATATTTGGGGAATTATTCTCTTGATTAATTTACGGTTAGTAACTAATGAATTGGAATGAGGCGTATGTTGTGTTTTTGTAACACTTATTTAAAATATACGCTAGTTATTCGGAAAGACCGGGTTTATCCCATTCTGAATAACTGATACGACGATAAGTCGAAGATGAAGACGATGGTCGAAGACCGGAAGTCTTCACGTCGTTTGGGTGATAACTGATTATCTTGATTGGGCTGTACACCCAAGAAGATGGAAACAGTTGGTGATCGTCCAGACGTACTTGGAGATCGATGGATATGCGGGGTACTAGGTGCCTCCGGTTTCGTTCAGACCCAGAACGGACTTGTAAATGGACTGTGTGTCTGACATTGGATTTTAGTCCATGTGATTGATCTCTATTAAATATATATCTGTTTGGCGGCGGAGAATTTATTCTCTTGCTTAACGCCCTTCTCTGAGACGTACGAGCTCAGGGGTTATATATTGATGGATATCAAACGCATGGAGTGAATTGCCTGTGTGGCATGCCTAAGTGGCAATTGATCGAGGCTTCTGTTGAAAAGCAAAGTCTTGTGGTGATGATCAAAGCACGGCCTTTGTGGCGTAGCTTTGTGTAACACTTACTTCGCGAGTTTCACACCCGGTATGAACCAAAAACGGGAGACGGACCTCAGGGAGGACTTGCGTTTCTTTCTAGTTAGAAGTGGCGTCAGTGGTTTTACACGACCTGACGAGTTTGACTTATGTGGTTGTTGCTGTTGCGAGGCGCCTCGGATTGATCGGTCGTTCTCGAACCAATGGAGTCATTTAGTTGGCTCATCTACGCCCCAAAGGGCGGGGAAACGTAGTGTTCAGGAATTTTAATCCACAATGGTGGACCGGCCCTGTCGCTCCAAGGCTTGACTGAGTACTTTCCTGTGGCTCGGGCTAGAGAGTCACGAATCGGTAAAGGACTATCTTTTGCCTCGGTTCATAGACGGAAATCCAATTTCCAAATACGTGACATTTGCGGTTTTATTTGCAGAGCCTAGTATGGCGACATAGTGGGATGGGGCACTTATGCCGCCTATGATTGATACTTATGATTTGAAGTTGTTTTTATATACTATGCACTTATAATAGTATCAAATGATTTGTTTTCAACGTATCAAGCATTCTTGGCTATTATAAGGTAAAAACCCTATCCTCCGGCTTGTGATTGCATTGTGTGATGGGAACTGGGTCTTATAATAGCTTCATTTTTCTTTATTTAGCATTGCGCTGTTTGTTTTATGCACTGGTATTCTTGGAAGGAAACCCGTTCCGTGTTATACGGCGTGGTCCCTTGATTTACCTAACTTTAAAATAAAGATTAACTGTTTTAGTTCTCACACTAGTCACATGACTGACCTGGAGTTTATTGTTTTAACCTAAACTCTGGGTGCCCCTATTTTGACATGGGCAGCTAGTAGTTTTGGTTTTGCAGATTTATATTCACAGGATCCTGGTTTACAGCTGGAACGATATCCGGAAAGCTTTGTATACGTATATCTCTTCTAGTTGTGTATTGTATTATTTTCCGCTGCTATGTATTTAAATGTAATTTAAATATCTGATATTTCTGTGTAATATTCATTTATACTCTGTATATTCTTGTAATCTGATGCATTGTTGTAATATACAGTGAAATGTTCTTTTGTATGCGTTCTGTTTTGTCCTGTTCTCAAACGATAGGGCATTTCGAGCGGTCTGGGTCGGTTTAGCGATTGGTTCGGACCGAGCGAAATTCCTCGCCGTCACAGTTGGTATCAGAGCTTTGGTTTACAAAGCTCAGAGAACAAGGCACATTAGAACCATACGAAAGAATTCATCAGAAAGTGGATTAGTAATATCCAACGAGAATGACTCGTTAGAGATGGGATCAGTAGTATCCTAGAACGAGTGTGAAGAGTATATTTTTAAAGTAAAAGCAAATTTTGTTTTGAAAATTTAAATCAACTATTCGTATTTGATTATTTGTTTATATTGATTAGGACAGTCCAGTATATATAAAGATTTTGCATATACGCCTTGCAAACGTGTATTTGAAGTTTTAATATACTGGATAGATATAGAATCACACTCTAGTCGCCCGAAGATGATTCTGATGATAGTTCGAACATCATCAGAATTGGTATTCGTGTTTCGAAGGTGTGATATCTAGATATTTCCTATTGACTGGTGTGAGAACCAAAATTAGATAGGGCCTATTGTTGTGATTTGGCATCAAAAATCTGATTTTTGACTATGTATCAAAGTTATCCATTTCAAAAGCTAATCAACTAATTGATTGATGTTTGTGTTGTTTGTTTATTTGTTAGATAATTTTGAACCATTTATGCCTAATTGAACCAAATATTGGATTGTATTGAAAATTGGTCGCATTTGTTTGCATATACATATACTTATATTGAACAGGTCATAGCAAGGAGGCTAGAGCAGAGAATAAAATTTGTTTGCCCGACAAATAGGTACATGTTTAATACATAATTTACTGTTTTGTTTGGGTGATGATGATTTTGTGAGCCTATTGGCTAGCCGCTTGGCTTTTTCTTTTTCATTTTGAGATCTGAAGGACCGGGGAAGCTATTTGAAATTCCCCGATGCTCCCGGTGCAGGGGAGGTTATGGCGAAATTTTTCGAAAATTTAGGGTGTTAGCCAAATTTTTGAAATTTTAGAAAATTCTCAGAAACTGAAAGTTTAGAGAATGCAAGCCAGATCGAGCGTAGAGTTGATTAATCAAACCACTTTCGACTTTGTTCCTTTTCGGGGACGAAAAGTTTTAAGTGGGGGAGATTGTAACAACCCGAAAATCTGAGCCAGTTTGAAATTTTTATTTTGGCAATTTTAGCGAATTTTGATTATTTAAAATGAATTATTTTAAATAATATCGACGAGAAATTTATTTTGAATAGAATTCGACGTATATATTATATACGCCGTCGTTAGAATAAATATTTATATATAATTATAAATAGAATTGAAAATGGCGCGGTAGTTCGATAATTTGATTTCAAACTTCAATTTAATGTACCGGGTGCAAAACAATCCGGATTTTAGTGAAACCAAAAACATTAGGATCTAATTGATAATATCTTTCCAACGAATCCGACAAATCGAGATTTCATAGCGGGAATCAAAAGATATGTCCAGTTGAAAATTCTGAATAGTCGCTATGGAATTCAGGCCCTTAAAAATGGACATTTTGCAAACGACCTCGGATTTCGATGAAACCAGTTTTGTTGGGTCCGTGATGTTAAGTTATTGCTAGATTCCAAATTTCATAATTTTTCGAATCAATATGTGAGCGTGGCAAAGGAAAACGCGTTTGACCAGTTTCAGTTGATTTTAATCGACTGGAAATTGGCCATTTTTCAAACGGTCTCAGAATTCATCGAAACTAGTTTTGTTAGGACTGTATCGTCAATGCGAAGCTAGAAAATATTTTTCTGAAATTTTTAAAGGTCATATGTGGCCCCAGTAAAATGAAATGTACGTTCAAATTGAATATATAAAGATTTATATTTAAATTCAACGGAAACTGATTGTAAATGTCGAATCAGCCTACGAAACATATCCCATTGTGTTCGGAATGGGGGTGTTTAGCTAGGGGCGACACTCGTTCGGTTTGATTTGGGGCTCGTGACGATTTGGGGTTTTAAAACGAATTTAAAATATTAATAAAATATTTATATATATGGTCAACATGGGTCAAACCCTATCTCCTTCTTTCCACGGTCAAACAGAATACCGCCCCCCTTTCTGAAACGAGCGATCCACGACTTCTATCCTTCTCCCTCCTCTAACTCCTCATCCACGAATTCATTTTAAAATCCCCAAGCACGAAAACGAAGAGCATGGCGAGCTACACCTATTCAACGGCCACGATCTGAAATCATCGAGTATCGTGCTCGATTTTCTCCCAAAAGCCAGCACTGTTCGGGCCTGTTTTCCGGCGCAAGGGTGGTTTCGAGCTCGATGGTGCTTCGGGGGGTGGTGGCGCACTCGGAGCTCGTCGTTGAGGTGGTCACTGATCATGGCAACGGCGATCCAGGCGGCGATAGTCTTCAACCCTAGTTTGGAAGGGGTTCATCGCATACAATAAGGAAATGTGACCTTTCTCTGTAATTAAAGGTGATATTTTTTTTTTTTTTTTATATATATAGGACCATTATGTAAATCTGAATTTTATTTTATATAATTATAATGATGAAAATCTTGTTAAGAATATAAAGAGCATTGATGTTTTGAAAATAGGAAATGCATTGTTTTTGAAAAATAAAATACCATTGTTTTTGAAAAACTTAAATAACATTGATTTTAGAAAATCAATAGAATTGATAATTAAAAATATACTTTGTTTTGAAAATAGAAAGTAAAGAAGGGTCATGACAACAAAAAGGCGAGATTTTTAACAACAAAAAGGCAAGATTTTTAACAACAAAAAGGCGAGATTTTTAACAACGAAAGGGCGGGATTTTTACATATTGAACATCGAAGTAAAAACGGAATTTTTATCTATATGACATCGTAGTAAAAATGTGATTTTTATAATGATGTATTTGAAAAGGCGAAATTTTTATATATTGAATAGCATATAAAAATATGATTTTTATATATTGAATGTCGAAATAAAAATATGATTTTTATATATTGAACTTCGAAATAAAAATATGATTTTTATATATTGAATAGCGAAGTAAAAATTCGATTTTTACATAGGTGGTGAAAGCGGACAACGAAGGCGAGAACGAAGAAGATTTATATCAAAGAAGAGTCAAGATGATTGGATAGCCATATGTGAGAATTTCTCACCTTTCAATTTCATTTTCTAGTTATATATATATATATACTAGGATGCAGACGGTGCTTTGTAGCACCCGACACAATCGTCCATAGACCATGGACTTGTTTGTTTGGTTGCATAAATTAGTTAGATGCTTTGGTTTGAATTGAATTGTTTGGTGAAATGAAATTGATTTGATTGATGTGTGAATGGCGTGGGCCTTCACTAGACCAGGGATAAGGCTAGGCCTCGTCCCGTTTCTAGTATCGTGCCGTTATGCCGCCGAAATTTTCTAAAATATGTTAGAAAAATAAAAATATCATTTTATTTAAGGAATGAACTGAATAAAATTCATATGTTGGAATAAAATGTTTTGTCGTTAAAAATATAATGTTTAACGTGAATGTGAATAAATAAATATTCATTTACAAACCAGACGGTTTGTTTATGTACACCTATTTGAAGGACATTGATTGGGTCGATAAATTTTACACATCGCCCAACTGCACAACTAAATCTGTGTTTGATTGTTTGAAATCCCACATGGGTGTTAGGATGAAATATGAAGTTCACTCATCCTGATTGATTGAATATGTCGATCGATTGATTGACAGGCTGTTATAAGCGTTAGATATGTATATTTGATGCCTATACAGTGTAGTGCACTTTGGTTGATGGTTGATTATTTTTCAATGTTATTATATACGTGTGATGTATGAAATTCCATAAAATTAACATTATATGGTGATTGATTAGGCCTCATTCCAATTTAGAAAATAAAGAATATTATAAAATAAAGGTTCATGTGTTGACAGTACTCATCCATTGTGATTGGTCATGTGTTAAACGAAATATTTTGATAATAACAACTATTTTGAAAAAGAAATATTTGAAATAGAATATTTGAAAACAGAAATTTATGAAGTCGTGTTGATTAGATTGACGCCATTTTGACGTGAACGATATTTATATCTATTTTAAACGATTTCGAAATGAAATGAATTGAAAACGATTTCGAAATGAAATGAATTGAAAACGATTTCGAAATGAAATGAATTGAAAACGATTTCTGAAAACGATTTCGAAATGAATTGAAAATGATTTCGAAATGAAATGAATTGAAAACGATTTCGAAATGAAATGAATTGAAAACGAATTCGAAATGAATTGAAAACGAATTCAAATTGAGTTGAAAGCAAATTGAAATGAATTCAAATTGAACTGAAATTTGAATTGAATAGAAATGAATTTTAAAACGAATTTATGAAGAAGAATTCAATTTTGATTTGAATTAAAATGGATGTTGAAATTGCTTTTGAAATGAAATTGAAACGATTTATAAAATTCGTTTTAAATAGAAATCGACGAAGTATATATTATATATATTATATATATAATATAATGGCCTGAATAGAACGCGCCGCGCCACGGCAGTTCGTGAATTTCGACCATTTATTTCAAACGGACATTACGGGAGATCCGACCGTCGGATTCTCCTGAAACCGGAACCGTTGGGTTCGTATCGAAAAGAGCTTTCTAACGAATATTAGAAATTTGAAATCTAACGGTTGGATTTGGAATTATGTCCAAATCAAATTTGAAAAAGGTCGCTGTAAGTGTAGTTCGATGGCCGTTGATGGAAATCGACTGTACAGGCCTTGGTAAAATTATTAAAAATAGTAATAATTTGGGTAAAATCATAAGAAATGATTTAGAAAGAATTGGGATGAAAAACTCCATATTTGAAAAGATAAAAATAGATTTTTATCGAAATGAACTAGTTTTGAACTAGAATTATAATTCTATTTATTTTTAAATAAATAAATTGAATTCGAAAAGGGTTTTAAAAATAACCAAAATTTCCAATGATTGCATTGGAGTGGATTTGAATCGAAATTGTCTTCGGAATATTTCGATGTTGGAATTCGTGATTATACAGATGTTGTTATGGAAATTTGAAAGATATATATTTATATCGTTATTTCCAATATGACATTTGTTAATCGTAGAATTTGATATTGAATATAAGCCGATATATTTTCTATTCAGAGCCTTATATTGAATATCAAATGTGATTTGGGTTTGTCGTGAATGGTGTCTTCACTAACACTGTTCTTGAACCCAGTTGAGAAAAGATTAAATCTTTTTATTTAGATTTAATGAAGTGTACCAATTAAATGATATTTAATTGGAATTGAATGGGTATTGATTTTTGGGTTTATCGTGAACAGTGTTTTAAATAACACTTGTTCTTTAACCCGATAATTAATGGAATGTGATTTTGGGTTTATCGTGAACCGTGTTTTAAATGACACTGATTCTTTAACCCAGTCGAAGATTAAAACTAAGTGGAGTTTTAATGAATCTTTAATTAGATTGAAATGATCGAAAATGGAGTATCACCAGTTTTGCTCCAAGCGATAGTTAAATCTTTAATTAGATTTGAACGTGAAATGGTAATTGAATTTACCGATAACACTGTGGTGTTACATATGAAGTATTACCAGTTTTACTTCATGGGATGAATAGGTTGGGATGGGGGAATTAAAATAAATGATTACTTTGGTAAGGTTCGCTAATCCCGACTAGTTTTGAATTGATATTCAAAGATAGATTAGAGAATAAATATAAAGAATTTATCTTTGATAAAATTAATGGGAACCTTTCCCTATGAATGTGAAATTTAGAAACTAACTGTCGGTTAGCTAAGCAGAATGGTTTTCTGGATATTGATCTGATGTTGGTTTCGGCCTTCGGGGTTAATATTTGGGGAATTATTCTCTTGATTAATTTACGGTTAGTAACTAATGAATTGGAATGAGGCGTATGTTGTGTTTGTGTAACACTTATTTAAAATATACGCGAGTTATTCGGAAAGACCGGGTTTATCCCATTCTGAATAACTGATACGACGATAAGTCGAAGATGAAGACGATGGTCGAAGACCGGAAGTCTTCACGTCGTTTGGGTGATAACTGATGATCTTGATTGGGCTGTACACCCAAGAAGATGGAAACAGTTGGTGATCATCCAGACGTACTTGGAGATCGATGGATATGCAGGGTACTAGGTGCCTCCGGTTTCGTTCAGACCTAGAACGGACTTGTAAATGGACTGTGTGTCTGACATTGGATTTTAGTCCGTGTGATTGATCTCTATTAAATATATATCTGTTTGGCGGCGGAGAATTTATTCTCTTGCTTAACGCCCTTCTCTGAGACGTACGAGCTCAGGGGTTATATGTTGATGGATATCAAACGCATGGAGTGAATTGCCTGTGTGGCATGCCTAAGTGGCAATTGATCGAGGCTTCTGTTGAAAAGCAAAGTCATGTGGTGATGATCAAAGCACGGCCTTTGTGGCGTAGCTTTGTGTAACGCTTACTTCGCGAGTTTCACACCTGGTATGAACCAAAAACGGGAGACGGACCTCAGGGAGGACTTGCGTTTCTTTCTAGTTAGAAGTGGCGTCAGTGGTTTTACACGCCCTGACGAGTTTGACTTATGTGGTTGTTGCTGTTGCGAGGCGCCTCGGATTGATCGGTCGTTCTCGAACCGATGGAGTCATTTAGTTGGCTCATCTATGCCCCAAAGGGCGGGGAAACGTAGTGTTCAGGCATTTTAATCCACATCGGTGGACCGGCCCTGTCGCTCCAAGGCTTGACTGAGTACTTGCCTATGGCTCGGGCTAGAGAGTCACGAATCGGTAGAGGACTATCTTTTGCCTCGGTTCATAGACGGAAATCCAATTTCCAAATACGTGACATTTGCGGTTTTATTTGCAGAGCCTAGTATGGCGACATAGTGGGATAGGGCACTTATGCCGCCTATGATTGATACTTATGATTTGAAGTTGTTTTTATATACTATGCACTTATAATAGTATAAATGATTTGTTTTCAACGTATCAAGCATTCTTGGCTATTATAAGGTAAAAACCCTATCCTCCGGCTTGCGATTGCATTATGTGATGGGAACTGGGTCTTATAATAGCTTCATTTTTCTTTATTTAGCATTGCGCTGTTTGTTTTATGCACTAGTATTCTTGGGAGGAAACCCGTTTCGTGTTATACGGCGTGGTCCCTTGATTTACCTAACTTTAAAATAAAGATTAACTGTTTTAGTTCTCACACTAGTCACATGACTGACCTGGAGTTTATTGTTTTAACCTAAACTCTGGGTGCCCCTATTTTGACACGGGCAGCTAGTAGTTTTGGTTCTGCAGATTTATATTCACAGGATCCTGGTTTATAGCTGGAACGATATCCGGAAAGCTTTGTATCCGTATATCTCTTCTAGTTGTGTATTGTATTATTTTCCGCTGCTATGTATTTAAATGTAATTTAAATCTCTGATATTTCTGTGTAATATTCATTTATACTCTGTATATTCTTGTAATCTGATGCATTGTTGTAATATATAGTGAAATGTTCTTTTGTATGCGTTCTGTTTTGTCCTATTCTCAAACGATAGGGCGTTTCGAGCGGTCTGGGTCGGTTTAGCGACTGGTTCGGACCGAGCGAAATTCCTCGCCGTCACAAGAATACACCGAGTTCAACAAGAACATCTTGCAACTCAGCCACACATGACCGACCACTCATTTGGCTTGAGTGTATCGAATGTATATCACCAACGGTTGGGATCAGCAACCGTTTCCCGAATGGGACAGCATCGACAAATAGTTTTTTAGAAATAAATGAAACTCTAGATCAGGTGATTCTACACCCTAATAGGTGCGACCTACCTAGCCATGTTGCCTGCCCGATTTCGGTCATTTACCGGTTGATGAGGCTTGAAGCTACGCTTTATCATCACACCATATTTGCTTCGAATGCCACATCGTCAAATCCATCAAATCACCGATTGACGTCCTCAACAGTACATTACGTGTTAGCTAAAAGAAGTTTCCTTCTCCGCTTCCACTCTTGGTACGGTTGAACAAATCAATGTACGTGACCTTTCTGGAAATACTCTGTCAGACATTCATCCATACAAGTCACCTAGGAACAGGATGAACTGAAGGCACTATTTCTATTAATAGAAAAAGTCCTTGCACTCGACTCCATCTTCGATTATCTTTATATAATCTGATTCGCACGCTACTGCCAATACGGAGTGGTTCTTCGGATAATAATCCAACCGGTTTCTCCATATTGACAACGATGGTCAAAACTTCGATAGTCTGTGATTTAACTATCGAATAAAAACAAGTGTTTTGATAGTCGATGATTTAACTATCGAAGAAAACAAGTGTTCATTCAACATATCAACAATCACTGAGCCTTTAATTAATATTCCATTAATTAAATCACTTCTCTATTTCTTTATCAATATTTGTTAACCAAATATTTTCAATAACCATATTGGCCTTTTACGTTATTTGGAAAACATTTCCGAATATCGCCTTCCTTTATTTTCTAAACTTTAGAAAATATCTTCTATTTATAATTGGAAAATATTCCAATTACTTATCTCTTTTCCGATCTCGTTTATTTCTATACTTAGGAAATATTTAACATCTATTTCCCAGCTTACATTTATTTGGGTTAAAACGGATGTTGTGTAAAACATCGTTACGACAACCCAAATACTATATTCAACTAACTCTTATCTAACATTGATCTTCGAGCCTGAAATCTTACTATTTATTTGTTAATAATGAAATCAATCAAGTTGGGGTATAACTACCTCTCAGACCTTGACTGAATAACATTTATAACGTTAAAATAGATATGACTACTTACTCGAACAATCAATAACATACAACTACTTCTTCACCTTTAAACACGTATACACTTTCTCTTTCTATTCTTACTAGATTTTATTCTTATACTTCCTTTTTGAATATACTATTCTATTTCTAAGTTCGTTTTCTTATCGAATTCTATATATATTGATACGTTGATTTCTAACTATCAAATTATCTTAAAAATATTCTAACTCCTTAAATTCCCGGAAAAATTCGCCATAACCTCCTTTGTACCGGGAGCTTCGGGAAAATCCCCAAACTGCCACACAGGCTTTTTCCAATCAAAAAGAAAAAGAAAAGCCAAGCGGCTAGCCGATACGGCGCATAAAATCTCATGTATGAATTAAATACGTACCTTTTTGTCGGACATTCTATTTATATGCCTTCTAACACTTTATTCCAAACCTGTCTCCTGTATATTTATACCTGTCCAATCTATTTTAACTATACCAATCGTTTTAACTAAATTTGTTAAATAAATTTGTTACTTAACTCTTCAGTCTATTTCACCTTCATATTTGAACATGACATGTTCAAATATATTTTAACTTGCATATTACAAATTCTAATTATACTCATACTCTCGTTTCCTTATCGACTTCTCTATTCAAATTCTAATTCAATTCTTTTTGAATTCTCTTTATTTAAACTTCATTTGAATTCCTTTGAATCCCTATATTTAAACTCCATTTGAATTCTATTTTCAAACTCCATAGTTAACTTCATTTGAATTCTATTTTCAAACTCTATAGTTAACTTCCATTTGAATTATATATTCAAATTCTATAGTTTAAAGTCCATTTGAATTATATATTCAAATTCTATAGTTATTTATAAACAACGTTTATAACTTCACTAAAATTCCCGCACTATATATTTATAAATAGATTTTATAAATTCAATTCAAATCCCACTTTTTCATTTATAAACAAAGTTTATAAATTCCATTCAAATCCCATACCTTAATTTATAAACAGAGTTTATAAATTCAATACTCGTTTTATATATCTTCAAAACAAGTAAATATTTTCTATAGTTCATTAAAAATTCAAATTTTATTTATAAAAAAAATAGAATTCCCTTTTTAAATATCAAATACCCTTTCAGGGTATTTTATAAATCAATATTCCAAACCCCAGTGATATTTTAAACAACCAAATCAACCAATTTTCAATCATTTGGTTTTTTACACATCATATATGAATATATATGAAATCAAACAAACCACAAACAGATAATATATTTTTGAGGAATCCAGTTGGATTCCTCCAACCTGTTTTCCTGCATCCATAGACGTTAGTCAACATAGTAATACCCATCCTGCTTCGAGGCAGGATATCGCGATATAGAAGGTCATTCACTATCATAGCGTGGGGCGCATAGGGTAATCAACCGCTATGAAACTGCGGGCATCCGCTAATGAGACTGCGGGAATCCAACCAATCTCAACCCAATATATATATAATAGTCAACCAATCCTAGATAACTAATATATTTAAAACAATCAGACAACATTCAAACAAACACAACAATTATTTTTAACGACTAGAAATAATTCTAATTAAATGGTGAGTGAGGTTTACTCACCGGAATTTTTCATTGTTGAATATCCCGTTAAATCCTGTATCATCTCGGCTACTCCTTTACTCGAATGAATTTATTCTTGCACCTATGATTATTTATGTTTGTATTTATCGATCAAACATTTATTTAAATTAACTAACAAAAATAAATTATTCTAGGTATTTTAAAATCGTAAAACGTATACCTTATTCTTATGCACATCTCGACCAAATCGAGGAAATGGTTTGTCGATCAGCTCCATGAAGCATATTCCCGAACAGCTCAAAAACTGCATCAACCAAAAATGCAAATCTTCATTTCGGCATTCTCTTGAACACTCCATCAGTCCTAGTCCTTCGCTGTCTCGAAATTCAACCGACTATCCCATTTGACCACCTTACAATAGGCCAAACTCCTCCTTCATACCCTCTCATAACCATCTTACTGTCAAACCAAAATCAGTCCAGTCCGTCCATCAGAATTTCAGAGTTCGACATCCCCTTTTTAGCCTTTTCAAATCCGCTGCAGGCATCCCATCAACACAGTTCAACTTTCCCTCTCGAGATCACCCTCCTGGCTTTATCATTCACTTCCAGTATGTCCTCTGAAAGATCGAACTCCATCTCCAGTCAACGTTCCACCCTCGAACCCATTTCAACTGTCGCGACTTCAGATTCATGCTGGAGAGAAGACAACGACTCCGACAGTTTCCCAAAACTCATCACCCTATCACGATACCCAAAAGCCAACGAAGACCTCGAACAGCCTCTATACTTGAATCGCGAGATGTTTTGCACCCCTCATGTTGTTCGCGAACCACTGCACTTAACCCCTCCATCGCATTGATCTATACTGCTCTCTAGTTTGATTTATTTGAGTATTTCGATTTGAACTAGGACTTAAAAGGGGGATTTTGATTTTGCAGAAAGAATGAGGGGAGGTTCAGTTTTATAAAGGAAAGGGGAAATTCGATTTTGAGGAGGCTAAGGAGTCCACGAGTTGGTTTTGTTATGTGGTGATGAAAGGACCAACAAGTATATTCCTTTATCAAATTTAATTTGATTTTTAAATTAATATCAAATTTAAATCATCACGTTTATGCCGAACTCCTTTCTGAACCCAACAACTGTCAATTCTAGGGTAATACCCCTGTTCCGAACACACTGGGATAGGTCACGAAGTCCAATTCGATTATTTGGAACAGATATTAATTTAAACTAATAAAATTTAAATTCAAAACCATTAATTTCTTCGACAATAATTTATTATTATTATTCTAATTCAAACAGGAGTTTGAATTGATTTTCTGAACTGTTTCTAATTCAGTTTCAATTTCTCGAACTGACGTATTACGATAATTTAATATATACGATATCAAATCGAAATCGATATTTAAATTGATAACAAAAATATAAAAATTCATTTATTTTATCAACTAAATATTTAAATTAAATAATAAATATTCAAAATTAACCCATAAGAAATCCGGGTCATTACAATCTTCCCCACTTAAAATAATTTCGTCCTCGAAATTGCTAAGGTAGAAAAAGTGCAACAAACCCATTTATCTTTTCAAAACTTATTTATGTTGATACTCAACATTTCAAACTTCCTTACATACTCTCTTTCGAATAAATTCCTATTCGATAACTCCTCCCTACGAATAACTATATTCGATAATCTCTCTATCGAATAACTAGACTCGTAAACCCTTCCTCGAATAAACTATATTCGATTTACTCTATTCAATTTACTCTTATCAATTAACTCTATTGGATTTAAATCTTATCGATTACCCCCTATTTGATTAGCTATTTCACTTAACTCCTTCCGAATAAGCTATATTCGATAACTCCTTTTATTCTATTCGAATAACTAATATTCGATTTAACTCCTTTATTTCTATTTGAATAACTAATATTCGATTTAACTCTATTCGCTTGACTCTAGATCGGAGCGATCACAATGGTTACGCCTGATTCCCTCAGGAAACATCCGACCGCCCTTGGCTATCTGCAGCCCTGCGAATTACGCTAGTAGTCGTATGAAATGGCATCTTATCCCGAGTAACTATGTTTGACTAACTCTATCTCAATAACTATATTCGATCAACTTTTAATTGAATAACTAATATTCAATAAAATCCTAATTCGATTAACTATGTTCAATTAACTCTATCAGGTTAACTCTTAGTTTGAATAACAAATATTCGATAAATTCTAATTGAATAACAAATATTCAATTAACTCTACGGATTAACCCTAACTGATTAACTCTAACTGGTTAATTCATACTCTAATCGATTTCTCCTATTCGAATAACTCCTATTGGACAATGTTTATTCATTTATAAAGATTTACTTTTTGTAACGGTTCTTCACTTTATAAATGTTCTTTTTAATAATGTTACTTCACTTATACAAGTGTTGTGTACCCCTTCTATTTAAAACTATCGGTGTTAAAAACCAATATCTCTTCTCTATATAAGTTCAGACTTGTATATTCCATTTATCGAATGATAAATATTTAATTTATTTATAAACTGTTATTTATGAATTTATCCTCTCTATTTATCTGTTAAAAACAGATTTCCATTTTCTATTCATCTTCTAAATATTCCTTTGATTAAATTCCATTTATTTAACAAATAAATATTTCATCTATAACATTCTATTTATTTTCTATAAATAAATATTTCCATTTAATCTATTTGTAAATGTTTTGCAAATATTCCCTTTTTAATTCTATTTGTAAATGTTTTTACAAATATTTCTCCTTCTATTTGTTTGCACATAACATCCTTTGTATTTGTTTTACAAATATATTTCCTTTATATTTTTTTGGTTTTTCCTTTATTCACCCCCAATTCATATTTCATTCACATTAATTTTACTCAATTTATTCATTTCGATCCATTTAACTTACTTAAGTTAAATTTAATTTCAATCATTCAAATTCCCATTAACTAGTTGCTAATTAACTGTTTTGCCTATCTCAGCCTTTTTATTTGAATATAACTTGTTCAAATATATGTCAACTTAATTATAAACTAATCTAATTATATTTCCAACTCGAGTTATATATTCGATTTCGAATATATAAATTCTCAATCTCTTTCACTTATCCAAAAACCCAATTTCGATTCAAATTTCCTTTAACTAATTATTTTTCAATTTAGTTAATTCTATTTAACCGTTTAAAATATGATTTTTGTCATAAAAATCATTTCACTTACTTCACTGGAGTTCATATTTATTTTATATCTCCAATCTAGATTTTTCTAATGCCAATTCGGATTTTATTTCCTAAAAATCCTTTTATTTATTTAATTAAACTGTTATGGTTTTATAATGGTTCTGGCGCTGCTTTTCTAAAAATTTGATTTTGACATAACTCAAAATCTATACGACGAAATCTAGATTTTTCTCTTTCATTTGGAAACTATTGTTCAACTGGTCCCGACGATTCTTGTTTCAAAGAATTCCGACTTCAATTGAGTTCTGTATACTAAATTGAAGTTCGAATCGCCAATTTTTGAACTGCCGCACTATGGCGAGCTCGTTTTAATTATATTTATAAATATAAACGTTTTAACTTTGTTTATAATAAATTCAACTCCATTCTGATATATTTTTAATATGTATCAAATCCATTTCATAATATTCCCGATCTATTGCACTACTAATATTCAAATCCTATATCTTAATTTAAAATATTCAAATTCCATTTGAATTTCTTTATTCGAACTCTATATTATTTCCTTCTATTCAATTTCTATTTGAATTTCTTATCTTCAATTTCTATTTAAATTCCTTTGAATTTAAATTCTATTTGAAATCCTTTGAATTTAAATTCTATTTCAAACTCTATATTTTCTTGAATTCTAATATTCAACCTCAACTTTATATTCTCTTTGAAATTCTATTTAACTATTTTCCATTTGAATTCTAATATCAAAATCTCTATTTGACTTTTCTTTGTTCAAATCCATTTGAATTCCTTTGATTTCAAATTCCATTTCAATTTTTCTTATACAGTTTCTATTTGAATTTTCTTTATTCAAACTCATTTGAATTCCTTTGAATTCAAATTCTATTTCACTTCTATTTGAAGTATATATATATATTCAAATTCCTTTATTTTACTTCTATTTGAAATCTATATTCCAATTCCCATTTCAAAATTCCTTTGAAGTTATATAAATATGTACATATATTTATATCTATCTCAAATTCAAAACATCTGAATTTTCAAACAACTTGTTTCTTTCAAACAAATTTTCATAAAAACTTTTCTAAGGCAGCAATTCATCACTTAGAAACTCAAAAATGAACACTGATGATGTTGCGACCATCATCAGAATTATTTCCCAGCTACTGAATGAGTCCATTGCTATATCACTTGACATTCATTTTGAAAAAAATATTTTCCCAAACTCCCAGGATTTTAAATTCTGAATTCTGATTGGAATTCAATTTCAATTTATCACATTTGTATATTTGATTTCATACAAATCCTATTGGTTATATATAACTATTTCTGTTTTATAATCTAATTCGATTATAATCCTAACAATCAACTCAACTATTTAAAACAATATCGTGTCCAATCTTCTGTTCAAATGTTTATAAACTCTTATCGACATCATGGCGTCCCACGATTCAATCAGAATTCATAATCCACTCAACAGACTAGTCAACACAATATAAAACAGTTTTTATATCAAATAACAAATACGCTCTGTAACAACCCGAGTTTTCCAGTTGTTTGAATTCGAATATTTAAATTGGGTTAAATATTTTATTTGGAAATATTAATGAATTTAATATTGAATTCGTTTATGTAAATGACGCTTGAACGTTATATTTATATATAAAATATAAAACGAGCTCGTAATAGGCGCGGCAGTTCGTAATTTTCGATTTGAACTTCAACTGAGAATACGGGATCTGATATAAGTCGGATTTCGTCGAAACAAGAAGCGTCTGAATCTTCTTGATAATATTTTTCTAATGTAAGAGAAAAATCGAGATTTCATCATATAGTTTGTAAGTTACGTCCAAATCAAATTCTAAAATAGTCGCTATAGAATCGTTCATCGACCGTAACAGTTTATTTGAAATAACTGCATAATGGATTCAAATTTAGACAAGGTTATTTTGAGACGTAAGTATAATTTAATTTTTAGAATTTTACTGAAATTTTTATTTCGTAAAATAAGCAACTTTTTATTTGGAGTATTTTACACCCTAAATCAACATTTTAGGGTTTCACAATATAAGATAATCTACCGATATTATTATATATTTGTGATCGTGGCACAACGCTGGACGCGACAATATATTTATTTCTGTCTATAGTGCGTTGTATGCGGACAGAGATCTATATAGCACGATACGTTTAACTGTATAACTAAAATATTGTTGCTCTTCCCAAAATTTGAAATCAAAGAAATAAATAAAAATATTTAAAACCGTCAACCCCTATTCTCAAACCACGCCGTGTACATTATTTGGGAGAAAATGTATGTAACGCTCTATCATTGACCATACTGAAAATGACGCAGCAAGTGTAACCAAACCTTGCTTCTCGAATAAAGAAAAGGGAAAAAACTTCAAACTCTATTTTCGAGCCATCCAAGCGTTAGCCTACTATATACTTTATTAGGCAGACCTAAGAATGAACCTCCCTCGCATTTACCTATCCCCCTCGTCTCGTCTGTCCTGCTGTTACCAATGCGCACAGTTACTTCTTTTCACATACACACAGCCAACAAGTAACAGATCATGTCGCCTGTGTACCTACGTTTTAGCCAAGCTATGTTGTTTCATTTCAATGCCATATTTCACAGCTAGCATGAATTTTCAAATCAGCAGTCTCTTTGTGTTTTGGTTCTGCTAAACACATGCTAGTATAGTACAATCCGCTGGTACCCTAAAACAACTAATAATAATCAAAAGGAAAGATTTAACAGTGCACCTATTCACGCCTAACCTATATATATATATATATATCTTTTCATTTGTGTATACACAGTGGAGCAACATTTCGAACTACAGTAAACCGAAATAAAATAAATATCTCTTGTCAGTCTTCAACCCAGCAAACTAACTAAAAACTATAGTCCCAGCTATGACCATTGGAAAGGGAAAAACGCTGTAATATTGAGACGAAAACATGTTGTACCCTGCGCCTATCCTATTCCCTAGTCTCCAAACATTTATAGCCACCGGTCTGTAAAAAGAAAGAACAACTACGACAGGAGAGTGAAACTTCACAGAGCTTGCACATGCAGGCATGAAAAGAGTGCACACTGCAGTCCTACTCTAGAATAGGTGTATGCAGTCCTATATGTTCCGTTCCTTGGACGCCAAGGCTTTCCACCTATAAATAACGAACCAACACTTCAGTATTTCTTCATCCAGAATATTCTTTCCGCAAGTTTCATGTCATTTAAAATTCAAAACCCGAAGGATACTTCACCACAAATCTCACAATAAATATATCTAAGCTCGTAAAACGTTTCATTTCAGTCTCGTGTAGAATTTGAGGGGATTACGAGCAGATGGGGTTTGGGGTGAACGTGGTGATGTGGCGCATTGATTTGTTGAGAAGGAGTGCCGCATCTCGGTAGCAGTAATGGAGGAGAGAGGGGATAGTTTGCAGTAGAGTTAGAACGTGAAGAGATGGTTCAGTGTACATGTTCTTCCGTGAAAAGGGAAATGCGGTGCATGTTTTACATTGAAGAGGAAGAAGAAAAAAAAATAAGTACGAACGGGAAAAAATAATATTGGGAAGTAGCTAAACAGCACTGTGAAGATGGGATTGTACAGCAAATGGGAAGGAGCAATATTCATATGAGATGGTGGGGGTGTTATGGCCCAACGTGAAGAACAAATGATTGAAAAAATATATATATATAAGAAGAAGGGAAGTCATGAAAAAGGGAACGTAGCACTAGCAAAAATGAAAGCAAGGGAAAGTGGTTTTAGGGGGCACGTATTGGAGAAAGAGCTGGAGGACTGTAAAATGAATGGGATGCTGCAATGCTGCATGCGGTTTAAAAAGAAAAGAAAAATATATAACAATGGGAGAAGCTGAGGTTCCAGTGGCCTTGCTGTTCGGTTGCATGGTTGCGGTGGAAAAGCTCACGTGGTGGAAGCCTTCAACTGAAAAAGGAAGTCTAAAATGACGGGATTGACTGAAACAAGGGACGATGGAGTCGTACCACTGAGCGTAACCTTTTAGAGCTGATTGGGACAGAGGCAAAAGCACCGGAGAGTTTAGTTAAATTAAATGCAAGTTTAATTTCACTAAAATCAGTAGCTATCTCGACGGACAACAACCAAGGTGAGTTAAACTCACTCAGTTCTCCACTTATATTTATTATAAGTTGGGTTTTATCTTTGTTTGCTATGATTGCTGAATATTGGTTGATTTGATGATTGCCTGAATGGTTGTTAGATATGGTTATACCGATTATTTAAATTAAACGTTGTTTAATTTAAGTAAAACGGCATCGTTATTTTTAACGATGATTTCCAAGCAAGGTAACTTACCTTGTTGGTTACGTTTATAATAATATAAACGTATTGAAGTGAATTGGATGTTTGAATGGGTGTTATTAGTTGACTGTTATCAGTCAAATTTACTGTTTATTTTCATATGATCATTATATGAACCGTTGAACTCATATGATTGGATTACTGAATTGGTTATTGATTGATAAACCCAAATTCAACATTTGTTTGGTTATTAACCAATGTGTGGTATTGGTTAAAGATTGTATAGCAGATGGCCAAATATACAAGCTATTTTATAAAGATGAATTTACCGTCGGTAAATCGATAGACATGAACGAAGTTATGGAATTTATTTATAATCGAATATAGATTTTTAAATATATTATTTTAATTGTGTTTATAATAAGAAAATAAACCAACCGTGTATATATTGATTATTTTAAAAAACACCAATCATCATTTTTGGTGCTGAAATTTATCCGCGTGCGAAGCACGTGCCTAAGCAAGCGGTAAGCAAATGAGCGGAGATTACTACGATGTTTAACAACCGAGGTTAATTGTTTTTAAGGAAAAGTGAGATTATATTGATTTGATAAGAATCAAATAAGATTATTTTAATTAATTTGAAATTAGTTTAAATGGAAGGATGGATTAAGATCCGATTAAGAAGTTTATCATGCTTAGAGTCGACTGAGTCAACCGAAATAACTGGAATGGATTGATTAAATTAATTTATTTATTTAATGGGTTAACCAAACATTTTTATAAAGGTTGATGTTTATTTAATGATAATCAAAGGGGTAAATGTGGGTTTAAAAGGTGTTAATTTTTGGTTATGAACCAAGAAGGCTTATTATAATAAAGTTATATTTTAAAGAAAATCATATTAATGATAATGAAAGATAAGTTTAAATTGGGATTTAAAGTAAATTCTTATTTGAGATTCTATTTGACTGGGTTTATGAAATCCAAGATTTTGACGACGTTACACATCCGACTTTAGTGAATATTATTGTAAAGAGTTATTAGAAATGGATTTTGAAACAAAAATCAAATGGAAACCCAAGTTTAAATTAAAGTGGTTAAACGAGTTGAATTATAAAAGGTGCAGTTTAAATTCGCTAGATTAAACAAAAGATGATGTTCATCAAGATAGAATCAAAATAGGATTTGTTTGATATTGGAATGAATATCGGTTTTGGTATTTCGACTGATATCTATCTTAAGATAATAACGATGTTGATTAAGGTCTGAGAGGTAACTAAATACCCCAACTTGACCAACTTCATAATTATCGAAAAATGATGTTAGTTGAAATGGTGGAGACATAAGAAGTAATTTATTTTGTGGAATAATAATGTAACGTTATCCAAGGAACGTGGGATTTTATAATGGATTTAAAAGGGGCTCGAGAATACGAAGTGATATTTTAAAGGAGTTTTGGAAAGAATAACGATATTTCCAAAGGAAGGAAATGAGATTTGAAATGAGTTTATCCTGGAAGGGAAAGTGGCGATTATAGTGTTCCAATAATGAAACGAACGAGGTATCGTAACGATCATTTAAGTGATAAGTTAAATGGTTTCCCAAATATTAGAAAATAAGCAATATTGTAGCAGTGTTTTGAAATGATAGAAAAGGGGAAAACTAGATATGATTTTAAGTTATTTTATTAAGTATTTAAAATGAAATGATTTGAGAATATTGGCCAAGTGACGCTGTGTAACAAACCAGTGGATCTATTTTATTTTTATGGTTGTTTATTTTGATAGTTAAATAACCGACTATCAAAATCGTGGCCAATGCGTTGTTGGTATGGAAAGGCCGGGATGGAATTTATATTCGAAAACCATTCCGACCAATAGATACATAAACGAAGAAGATATATGATGCTGATCAAGATGGAGAAATGAAGACCGTAAATCTTCATGAATGGAAGAACTATTGTTGGATTTCTCTAGCTGATCCCTAGAGATATTTTGACAATGATTCTGTCAGGATTGAAATCTACGGATTGCAAGGACTACTCGCTACTGATCCATGGGGTGATTCCTATATTGGATGCAGTAGGAGGGTGCCTTCGGTTCATCCTGTTCCTGGATGACGTGTATGGGCGATGTGAATGGTAGCCAGATGTTCAAAAGTCGATTTAACCTCAAGCCTCATCAACCGGGAAATGACAAAAAATCGGGCAGGCAGCATGGCTATGTGGGTCGCACCCATTAGGGTGTATAATCACCTATCTAGAGAAATTCCTTTTGTTTCTGAAATCTATCGATGCTGTCCCTTTTCGGGAAACGGTGGTTTGAGCCCAACCGTTGGTAATATACATTCGATACACTCAAGCGAAATGAGTGGTCGGTCATGTGAGGGCCGGGTTGCAAGACGTTCTTGTTGAACCCAGTGTATTCGCCTCTAGAGATACACGAGCGGCAGGTGGTCCCATACCTTGTCAAGGTTGGAAACCAGTCTCCAATAAGCGCCCGCGGTTTTGATTGTATACTATATATGTGGAGCGTGAGATGCAAGCGTTCCACTAGATTGATATTTACTTGTATTTAGACACTATTATAATATCAGAGAAGACATTGATTTCAAAACTGTTTTGGGTCATCGTAAGGTAAAAACCATCCGTATTTATGTGTGGATTTGGTCTTATGATTATCCTTTTCTTTCGAAAGGATTTTAAATTTAAAATCAAGTTGTGTGATACCCTTAATACTGTGCGAGTTTTACTCACTCTGGTTCACCAGACTGACCCGGTGTTTTGTAAATGCTCGGGTTAGACCGGGTGTACAGGTTCAGGTTATCAGATGCTGTGAAGTCCAAAGACGAGCTGAAGTTGTTTAGACGTATGATATTCGATCGTTATTATTCCGCTGTGTGATGTATATAAGGAAAGATAATTATAACTGTCCCAGTGTATTGATGTACTCTGATGATTGTAAGTTTTGATTTCAAAGCTCTCTATAAAGTTTATTTATATATTATATTTTGTTCCGCTGCAATGTGAGATTCTGTGTAGTGTTCTTCTTATTCTTCTATTCTAACTTTCTTTCTTTCTTTTCTCACCCTCTAACTTCTTTCTCATAGCTTTCTGGGGTTTTCGGTACTTGAGTTTTGGTCACGAGTGGTATTAGTGTCAAGATTCGAGTGTCAAAATTTCCGGGTCGCTACAGTTGGTATCAGAGCAATGGTTTAGAAATAACCTTGGCTCTGTGGTTTAACTCGATAGAGATTGGGTTAGAAATACCCTAGATCGAGGTTGAGTATATATATATGAGAGCGTAATTGTAAATTTTGTATACAAATATTTTGTATTGTGTTGTTTGATCGGTTCAAGTTGGACTGGCAAATTGATGCAATATTGTTTTGCAAAGTGGGTAGATGAAATAATTTTTCCCGAAATAAATTTTCATATATAAGGAAAACAATTTTACCAAATTGTTGATATTGGTGTGTTTGATTGGTTTGTATGGAAATTCAAATTGGATTATAAAATTTGAATGGTTTAATTTAACCAGAATGGAATTAAATCTTGATTTGGAATTTGAAAAGGGTCAATATAACTAGTAAAATTTGTAGATAAGAATTTAAAAAAGAAATCAGATAAATCAGAATTTAACTTAAGTTAAATATGGATGATTTGCTTGTATTGATTGTTGCTTGTTTGTTTATTGAATTGGTTGGATATAAAATTCACCCACGGTTGAATGAATTGAAACTAGAGAATAAATTTCAGTATAATCCGAAGCAAATCAAATACGAAACAAAACTCGATGATTGAACCATGCATCTGTTATTGGCATTGGATAGTGAGATAAGTACAGGTTGGAAGAGAAAGAGCTGTTAGTTGATTTGCCGCATGACTAGAGTATGGGTTACCGACAACAAGGAAAACCTTAATATATTGATTGGTGATTGATTTTATACCCCTGAGATGGGTAGCCGCTTGGCTTTATTTTCTTTTGATCGACGCGAGGCCTGGAGTGGCAAGTTGTACTTGTTTGGATCAAACAACACCGAGGAGGTGCTAGCAAATTTTTCGTAAAGTTTTAAACTTAGAAATTGTTTTGATAATATTTTGGATTAATAAATAAAAGTGGTTTAAAGCACTCTTCTTACTTAGCAATTTCGAGGACGAAATTATTTTAAGGGGGGAAGAATGTAACAACCCGAGTTTTCCAGTTGTTTGAATTCGAATATTTAAATTGGGTTAAATATTTTATTTGGAAATATTAATGAATTTAATATTGAATTCGTTTATGTAAATGACGCTTGAACGTTATATTTATATATAAAATATAAAACGAGCTCGCAATAGGCGCGGCAGTTCGTAATTTTCGATTTGAACTTCAACTGAGAATACGGGATCTGATATAAGTCGGATTTCGTCGAAACAAGAAGCGTCTGAATCTTCTTGATAATATTTTTCTAATGTAAGAGAAAAATCGAGATTTCATCATATAGTTTGTAAGTTACGTCCAAATCAAATTCTAAAATAGTCGCTATAGAATCGTTCATCGACCGTGACAGTTTATTTGAAATAACTGCATAATGGATTCAAATTTAGACAAGGTTCTTTAGAGACGTAAGTATAATTTAATTTTTAGAATTTTACTGAAATTTTTATTTCGTAAAATAAGCAACTTTTTATTTGGAGTATTTTACACACTAAATCAACATTTTAGGGTTTCACAATATAAGATAATCTACCGATATTATTATATATTTGTGATCGTGGCACAACGCTGGACGCGACAATATATTTATTTCTGTCTATAGTGCGTTGTATGCGGACAGAGATCTATATAGCATGATACGTTTAACTGTATAACTAAAATATTGTTGCTCTTCCCAAAATTTGAAATCAAAGAAATAAATAAAAATATTTAAAACCGTCAACCCCTATTCTCAAACCACGCCGTGTACATTATTTGGGAGAAAATGTATGTAATGCTCTATCATTGACCATACTGAAAATGACGCAGCAAGTGTAACCAAACCTTGCTTCTCGAATAAAGAAAAGGGAAAAAACTTCAAACTCTATTTTCGAGCCATCCAAGCGTTAGCCTACTACATACTTTATTAGGCAGACCTAAGAATGAACCTCCCTCGCATTTACCTATCCCCCTCGTCTCGTCTGTCCTGCTGTTACCAATGCGCACAGTTACTTCTTTTCACATACACACAGCCAACAAGTAACAGATCATGTCGCCTGTGTACCTACGTTTTAGCCAAGCTATGTTGTTTCATTTCAATGCCATATTTCACAGCTAGCATGAATTTTCAAATCAGCAGTCTCTTTGTGTTTTGGTTCTGCTAAACACATGCTAGTATAGTACAACCGCTGGTACCCTAAAACAACTAATAATAATCAAAAGGAAAGATTTAACAGTGCACCTATTCACATCTAACCTATATATATATCTTTTCATTGGTGTATACACAGTGGAGCAACATTTCGAACTATAGTAAACCGAAATAAAATAAATATCTCTTGTCAGTCTTCAACCCAGCAAACTAACTAAAAACTATAGTCCCAGCTATGACCATTGGAAAGGGAAAAACGCTGTAATATTGAGACGAAAACATGTTGTACCCTGCGCCTATCCTATTCCCTAGTCTCCAAACATTTATAGCCACCGGTCTGTAAAAAGAAAGAACAACTACGACAGGAGAGTGAAACTTCACGGAGCTTGCACATGCAGGCATGAAAAGAGTGCACACTGCAGTCCTACTCTAGAATAGGTGTATGCAGTCCTATATGTTCCGTTCCTTGGACGCCAAGGCTTTCCACCTATAAATAACGAACCAACACTTCAGTATTTCTTCATCCAGAATATTCTTTCCGCAAGTTTCATGTCATTTAAAATTCAAAACCCGAAGGATACTTCACCACAAATCTCACAATAAATATATCTAAGCTCGTAAAACGTTTCATTTCAGTCTCTTGTAGAATTTGAGGGGATTACGAGCAGATGGGGTTTGGGGTGAACGTGGTGATGTGGCGCATTGATTTGTTGAGAAGGAGTGCTGCATCTCGGTAGCAGTAATGGAGGAGAGAGGGGATAGTTTGCAGTAGAGTTAGAACGTGAAGAGATGGTTCAGTGTACATGTTCTTCCGTGAAAAGGGAAATGCGGTGCATGTTTTACATTGAAGAGGAAGAAGAAAAAAAAATAAGTACGAACGGGAAAAAAAATATAAAAAAAAATTGGGAAGTAGCGAAACAGCACTGTGAAGATGGGATTGTACAGCAAGTGGGAAGGAGCAATATTCATATGAGATGGTGGGGGTGTTATGGCCCAACGTGAAGAACAAATGATTGAAAAAATATATATATAAGAAGAAGGGAAGTCATGAAAAAGGGAACGTAGCACTGGCAAAAATGAAAGCAAGGGAAAGTGGTTTTAGGGGGCACGTATTGGAGAAAGAGCTGGAGGACTGTAAAATGAATGGGATGCTGCAATGCTGCATGCGGTTTAAAAAGAAAAAAATATATATATAACAATGGGAGAAGCTGAGGTTCCAGTGGCCTTGCTGTTCGGTTGCATGGTTGCGGTGGAAAAGCTCACGTGGTGGAAGCCTTCAACTGAAAAATGAAGTCTAAAATGACGGGATTGACTGAAACAAGGGACGATGGAGTCGTACCACTGAGCGTAACCTTTTAGAGCTGATTGGGACAGAGGCAAAAGCACCGGAGAGTTTAGTTAAATTAAATGCAAGTTTAATTTCACTAACATCAGTAGCTATCTCGACGGACAACAACCAAGGTGAGTTAAACTCACTCAGTTCTCCACTTATATTTATTATAGTGAATATTAGGCACAGGTCCCTAAAACGAAACTTAATTAGGCTCACCCCCGGTCATAAACTTATTGTAAATTTAGTCCCTATTTTCAAAAACATATAAAAACATACAAAAAAAATATAAAAAAATCATGTAAATTCGTAATTAATTAAATCAAATAATCGTGAAAAAAATCAGACCAAAAAAACATCAAAAACAACGTCGAAATCACGAAATACAGAAAATCAACGAAATGCAGTAAATTGCATCAAAACATGCATATAAATCGATTAGTTGCATACATGTATGCATTTATTTCAAATCTGCGTCAAAACTGCAGTATAAATGCATACATGTATGCACATATTGTTAAAACATGCATCTGCTGATGCATTTATTTAAAAACCGCATACCTACGTGCAACTTATTCACGTTTGCATGTATTTTGACATACATGCACACATGTATGCAGTTATATAGAAAAACTGCATACATGTATGCAATTTTTCAAACAGGCGTGCATAAATATATGCATGTGTATTCGAATAGTTGCATAAATGTATGCAACTATTCGTAAAAGTTGCATACATTTATGCAACTTTTTTTTTTTAATTTCTGTGGACTTCCGAGAATGTTTACAGATTTTAGAAATTTTTTTTTTTTTTTTTAAGTGATAGCGCCTGAAAATTTGGACAGAAAACGAAAGAGGCGGAGGTATGGAAAGTGGCAGGCGGATGATTCCAGGCGGCAGCTAAAATAGGGGGCGGGTTTACAGAGAAAACATTAATTACAGGGATGTATTGTGAATTTAAAAACTTGCAAATAGTTGCATACATGTATGCAACTTTTGCCAATAGTTGCATACATGTATGCAAGTATTTCTGAAGCTGTTTTAGTTGAAAATGCATGCAGAAACCTGCATACATGTGTGCAACTATTTGAAATACTTGCACACATGTATGCAAGTATTTACATGTGAAAATAAAATATGTGCAGAAACCTGCATACATGTATGCAACTATTTTAAATACTTGCACACATGTATGCAAGTATTACATGTAAAAATATAACAGAGAAATACTTGCACAGATGAATGCAAGTATTCCAAATATGTGCATGATTTGATGCAGATTACTGCATTTTTCGCTGTTTTCTGTATTTTTTTGATTTTGATGCATGTTTTGATTTTATTATGATCTGAATTTTTGGGCGAACACATGTTTTATTTAAATACGAATTTACGTGATTTTTTTATATTTTTTTAATATTTTTTTGATGACTTTTCAGAAAATAGGGACCTAATTTACAATAAGTTTATGACCGGGTTTTTTTTATATTTTGAAACTTAATAGGGACCTCTAAAAAACGCACCCTTTATTATAAGTTGGGTTTTATCTTTGTTTGCTATGATTGCTGAATATTGGTTGATTTGATGATTGCCTGAATGGTTGTTAGATATGGTTATACCGATTATTTAAATTAAACGTTGTTTAATTTAAGTAAAACGGCATCGTTATTTTTAACGATGATTTCCAAGCAAGGTAACTTACCTTGTTGGTTACGTTTATAATAATATAAACGTATTGAAGTGAATTGGATGTTTGAATGGGTGTTATTACTTGACTGTTATCAGTCAAATTTACTGTTTATTTTCATATGATCATTATATGAACCGTTGAACTCATATGATTGGATTACTGAATTGGTTATTGATTGATAAACCCAAATTCAACATTTGTTTGGTTATTAACCAATGTGTGGTATTGGTTAAAGATTGTATAGCAGATGGCCAAATATACAAGCTATTTTATAAAGATGAATTTACCGTCGGTAAATCGATAGACATGAACGAAGTTATGGAATTTATTTATAATCGAATATAGATTTTTAAATATATTATTTTAATTGTGTTTATAATAAGAAAATAAACCAACCGTGTATATATTGATTATTTTAAAAAACACCAATCATCATTTTTGGTGCTGAAATTTATCCGTGTGCGAAGCACGTGCCTAAGCAAGCGGTAAGCAAATGAGCGGAGATTACTACGATGTTTAACAACCGAGGTTAATTGTTTTTAAGGAAAAGTGAGATTATATTGATTTGATAAGAATCAAATAAGATTATTTTAATTAATTTGAAATTAGTTTAAATGGAAGGATGGATTAAGATCCGATTAAGAAGTTTATCATGCTTAGAGTCGACTGAGTCAACCGCAATATCTGGAATGGATTGATTAATTTAATTTATTTATTTAATGGGTTAACCAAACATTTTTATAAAGGTTGATGTTTATTTAATGATAATCAAAGGGGTAAATGTGGGTTTAAAAGGTGTTAATTTTTGGTTATGAACCAAGAAGGCTTATTATAATAAAGTTATATTTTAAAGAAAATCATATTGATGATAATGAAAGATAAGTTTAAATTGGGATTTAAAGTAAATTCTTATTTGAGATTCTATTTGACTGGGTTTATGAAATCCAAGATTTTGACGACGTTACACATCCGACTTTAGTGAATATTATTGTAAAGAGTTATTAGAAATGGATTTTGAAACAAAAATCAAATGGAAACCCAAGTTTAAATTAAAGTGGTTAAACGAGTTGAATTATAAAAGGTGCAGTTTAAATTCGCTAGATTAAACAAAAGATGATGTTCATCAAGATAGAATCAAAATAGGATTTGTTTGATATTGGAATGAATATCGGTTTTGGTATTTCGACTGATATCTATCTTAAGATAATAACGATGTTGATTAAGGTCTGAGAGGTAACTAAATACCCCAACTTGACCAACTTCATAATTATCGAAAAATGATGTTAGTTGAAATGGTGGAGACATAAGAAGTAATTTATTTTGTGGAATAATAATGTAACGTTATCCAAGGAACGTGGGATTTTATAATGGATTTAAAAGGGGCTCGAGAATACGAAGTGATATTTTAAAGGAGTTTTGGAAGGAATAACGATATTTCCAAAGGAAGGAAATGAGATTTGAAATGAGTTTATCCTGAAAGGGAAAGTGGCGATTATAGTGTTCCAATAATGAAACGAACGAGGTATCGTAACGATCATTTAAGTGATAAGTTAAATGGTTTCCCAAATATTAGAAAATAAGCAATATTGTAGCAGTGTTTTGAAATGATAGAAAAGGGAAAAACTAGATATGATTTTAAGTTATTTTATTAAGTATTTAAAATGAAATGATTTGAGAATATTGGCCAAGTGACGTTGTGTAACAAACCAGTGGATCTGTTTTATTTTTATGGTTGTTTATTTTGATAGTTAAATAACCGACTATCAAAATCGTGGCCAATGCGTTGTTGGTATGGAAAGGCCGGGATCGAATTTATATTCGAAAACCATTCCGACCAATAGATACGTAAACGAAGAAGATATATGATGCTGATCAAGATGGAGAAATGAAGACCGTAAATCTTCATGAATGGAAGAACTATTGTTGGATTTCTCTAGCTGATCCCTAGAGATATTTTGACAATGATTCTGTCAGGATTGAAATCTACGGATTGCAAGGACTACTCGCTACTGATCCATGGGGTGATTCCTATATTGGATGCAGTAGGAGGGTGCCTTCGGTTCATCCTGTTCCTGGATGACGTGTATGGGCAATGTGAATGGTAGCCAGATGTTCAAAAGTCGATTTAACCTCAAGCCACATCAACCGGGAAATGACAAAAATCGGGCAGGCAGCATGGCTATGTAGGTCGCACCCATTAGGGTGTATAATCACCTATCTAGAGAAATTCCTTTTGTTTCTGAAATCTATCGATGCTGTCCCTTTTCGGGAAACGGTGGTTTGAGCCCAACCGTTGGTAATATACATTCGATACACTCAAGCGAAATGAGTGGTCGGTCATGTGAGGGCCGGGTTGCAAGACGTTCTTGTTGAACCCAGTGTATTCGCCTCTAGAGATACACGAGCGGCAGGTGGTCCCATACCTTGTCAAGGTCGGAAACCAGTCTCCAATAAGCGCCCGCGGTTTTGATTGTATACTATATATGTGGAGCGTGAGATGCAAGCGTTCCACTAGATTGATATTTACTTGTATTTAGACACTATTATAATATCAGAGAAGACATTGATTTCAAAACTGTTTTGGGTCATCGTAAGGTAAAAACCGTCCGTATTTATGTGTGGATTTGGTCTTACGATTATCCTTTTCTTTCGAAAGGATTTTAAATTTAAAATCAAGTTGTGTGATACCCTTAATACTGTGCGAGTTTTACTCACTCTGGTTCACTAGACTGACCCGGTGTTTTGTAAATGCTCGGGTTAGACCGGGTGTACAGGTTCAGGTTATCAGATGCTGTGAAGTCCAAAGACGAGCTGAAGGTGTTCAGACGTATGATATTCGATCGTTATTATTCCGCTGTGTGATGTATATAAGGAAAGATAATTATAACTGTCCCAGTGTATTGATGTACTCTGATGATTGTAAGTTTTGATTTCAAAGCTCTCTATAAAGTTTATTTATATATTATATTTTGTTCCGCTGCGATGTGAGATTCTGTGTAGTGTTCTTCTTATTCTTCTATTCTAACTTTCTTTCTTTCTTTTCTCACCCTCTAACTTCTTTCTCATAGCTTTCTGGGGTTTTCGGTACTTGAGTTTTGGTCACGAGTGGTATTAGTGTCAAGATTCGAGTGTCGAAATTTCCGGGTCGCTACACGCTCTCTCGTATATATATACACTCAACTCATTCTAGGGTGTTACTGACTCTATCTCTAATGAGCACATTCCAACAAGCCTAGGTATTCGCTCAACCTAAGCTCTGATACCAACTGTAATGACCCATATTTTCGTAATATTTGGGTTGGACGTATGATGTATATAGTCAACTCTGATGTTACGGAAATATGGGTCATTACAGAAACATGAGATGAAAATGAACTAAAGAGATTAATGTTAAATGATGTTTGTTTGATATAATTTCCATCTGGAAATAATATCGTTGTTTGCACACATGTTTTCTTCGATAGTTAACTCACAGACTATCGAAGTTTTGACCATTTTAACGTTGTTAATATGGAGAGACTGGTTGGATTATTATCCAAAGAACCACTCTGTATTGGCATAAGCGTTGCGAATCATATATGCCAAAGATAATTGAAGACGGAGTAAAATGCAAGGGATGTTGTATAAGTCTTAGATAACAGTGACTAAGATGGATATACGAAACAGTACCTTCGGTTTGTCCAGTCCAAGGACAACTTGTATGGACGAAGGTCTAACAGAGTATATCCAATGGATCGCGTAAGTTGATCTCTTCAAACGTATATACGTTGGTGGCGGAGGAATTCGTTTCTCTTAGCTGTATACCCGTTGTATTTTTGAGGAAATCAATTTTTGATTTGGCGGGTATGACGATGTGACATTCTAAGTGAATGGGGATGACTTGTATGAATGAATGTCTGACAGAGTATTTCCAGAAGGGCCACATACACTGATTTCTTCAACTGTACCAAGAGTAGAAGCGGGGAAGGAAACTTCTTTTAGCTAACACATAATGTATTGTTGTGAAAGGCAATTAGTGATTCTGATGGATCTGACGATGTGACGTTTGGAGTGAATCTAATGTGATGATAATGCGTAACTTCTAGCCTCATCATCCGGTAAATGACAGAAATCGGGCAGGCAGCATGGCTAAGTCGGTCGCACCGAAGTAGGGTGTATAATCACCTATCTAGAGAATATTCATTTGCTTCTTTAATCTATCAATGTTGTCCCATATATATACGGGAACGGTTGCTGATCCCAATTGTTGGTGATATGCATTCGATACACTCAAGCAAAATGAGTGGTCGGTCATGTGTGGCTGAGTTACAAGATGTTCTTGTTGAACTCCAGTGTATTGTTCCTAGAGTACACTGATCAGAAGGTGGTTCCATACCTTGTCATAGTTGGAAATCCATTACCCAATACGTGCTTGTAGTTTTGATCGTATCTATATATGTGGAACGTGAGATGAAAGCGTTTCTGCTAGATGATTATTATATTGTGTTGATAGACATTATTATAATACCAAAAGGTTTTGATATAAAGATATTTTGGATTCTCATAAGGGAAAAACCCGTTCCGTTATACGGCGTGGTCTTATGAGATATCGTTTACTTGTTCAACTGTTTTAAACTGTTTTACTCATACCAGTCCCATGACTGACCCGGAGTTTACTTTGTTGTTTTCCCTAAACTCTTGGGTGCCTAAATTTGTACGGGCAGTCAAGTAGTCTGGATTTTACAGATATACTTGGAGAGCTTGGAGCAGGAGGCTTCAAGATCATATAGCTATAGGTTATTTCTGCTGTGTTGTAAGTGATGTACTCTGATAAGTGCTATTGTATACATAACTGTTATGTTTCAATGTTATGTTATCTATTATATGTTATTCGTTCCGCTGTGAGGTTCGTGTTACTCTGATGTTGTGTTCTTCTTCTTCTTCTATTCTAAGTTTCTATCTTATCTATTCTCACCCTCTAATTTCTTTCATTAATTACCGGGATTTTTTCGATGTTTTGGTTATCGACATCGAGCTTATGTCGATAACCAAAGTCGCTCAAAATCCGGGTCGTTACAGTTGGTATCAGAGCTTAAGTTAAGAATTACTTGGCTCTGTGGCGTGACTCCGTAGAGATAGGTTTAGTAACACCCTAGATTGAGTTTGAGTGTATATATACGGGTGCATATTTGTATTTGATATAAAAATGGTTTTATATTGTGGAGATTCATTTGCTGAGTTGTTTATGAGTTCTGGTCGATCAGTTTGATCCACTATATCGGTAGGAGTAAATAAACACTTGAATACGATGGACCGACACCGTATGCATATGTGATATATTATCATATATAGGATGTGTTGGTAGTAATAATAATCAGATAAGATTATAAAATTTGAAATGGTTATATATAACCAATCAGAATTTATACAAGTGAATTATATGGAATCAAAATAAATTAAATCCGAAATTTAAATCAGAATTGGAATTTAAAATCCCAGAAATGGGAAAGGTGTTTGTAAATGAATCTGGATTTAACATATGTGAATTTTAAGATCCTAGGAGATTTTAAATTTGTTTACAACATTGTAAAAGGATATTTGGAATTGATTTCAAGGTGGAGATGTTTAAAAATGGGTTTTGAAAATGCTATAGTATTGAACTCACTTCGGTAGCTGGAAAATATATTCCGATGTTGATCATGACATCATCGGTGTTCATTTTCGAGTGTGTAAGTGACGGATTACCACTAAAGAGTTTGTTTTTAAATTGTTTTACAAAAACAAGTTATTTAGAAATTCAAAGGTTTTGAATTGATACTATGATTTCAAATTGATTTGAGATAAACCCAGGATTTGAAATTCGGGAATTTAGAATTTAACTTATGAAGTTAAATGGACTAAAATAGTGAAAGTGAATAAATAAATTGGAATTTAACTTAGACAAAGTTAAATGTAATCTGAAATGGAATTGTGTTGATGAGTTAAGTATTTGGAATCTGAAATTGGAATTTGAATGGAATTCGACTTAAGTATAAGCGAATGATTTGGTTGAGAACAAACTGACAGGAGTTTGATTGAATTAGTATTGGCATATGTAGAATTGGTAACCAATGCAAAGGATATATTGATATGCCCGACAAAAAGGTACAAGTTTATATTTCATATGAGTTTGGTGATTTTGATGAGCCGAATTGGCAAGCCGCTTGGCTGTTTGATTTTCTTTTGGGTTGGAGAAGGCCTAGAGAGGCGAGTTATGGTTTTACCGATAGGGCTGTACAAAGGAGGTTATGGCGAAATTTTCTGAAAGTTTAAAGTGTTAGAATTTTTTCAGAATTTTTGAAAATTTTAGTTAGTCGGAATGAATAAATATTTTAGTCGATATTAATTGGTTCAGTTGAAATCAGAAATAAGTTGTAAACAAATCTTAGGAATTCTAATAGATAGGGTCGTCCTCTAACTTAGCAATTTCGAGGACGAAATTATTTTAAGTGGGGAAGAATGTAATGACCCACATTGTCAGGGGTATTTTAATTAATTTATTTAATTGTATATATCGTGATGTAGTGAATTAAATAGAGGTTTAATTAAATAATATGGAATATTTAATTAAATTAAATAATTAAATAATTAAATAATATATTTAATTAAGAAATAATCAAAAATATTGGGAATCACAATATTCTGTGAACGGGGTCGTCCCTTAGATTTAATTCAGCTTAGAGTTGAATTGTATTGACGAATATATTCAATCGACGTCAGTTTGAACGTATAATTTTATTATAATTAAAATCGAGCCTGAAATGGCGCTGTAGTTTGCGATTTGGCGATTTGAACTTCAACTAAATGTACATGATTCGTTTTAAGCCGGATTTCTGTGAAACAATAAACGTGTGGAGCTGGTGAATTATATTTTTTAATGAAAGAGAAAAAACGGGATTTCGTCGTGTAGATTTTGATTTATGGCCAAATCAAAATTTCAGAAAAGTCGCTATGGAATTATTAATAATTTAATTTTATTTAAGAGGGGTTTTGACCATAACTGGAGCAGACGATCAAATTAATCCACGAAACCAGTTCCGTTGAGTTCGTATCGTCGTTTAGAGTCAGAAAACATATATAGTTTGTTATTTTTGAACATTGGAAAATTTGGAGTCTAAAGGAGCACTTAGGGTGCGTAGAAAATAGCGTACCAGGAAACAGTCTCGGAATGCGACGAAGTTTGTGCCATTGGGTTCGTATTTATTTATCGTTATAAGAAAGTCAAGTTTCACGGAAAACTGATGACGTATGTGACCTCGGTGGCCAAAAAGCCTTGTTTTGAGTTAACCATTTATACGTTTTAAACATGGGTAACTTTATTTGAATGGTTAACTAGTCAAACGAACCCAGAATTCAACGAAACAAGTTTCATACGAAACCTTAGGAAGAGGTCTAGTGAAACGTCAAGGCCTCATATTTTTAGGATTTTTTTCTGTAATTTCAAAGAATTAATGCTCGGTGTTTTTCATCGATATTTTCTAAGGGATTTTTAAAAACGGTGTCGGAATTCGACGAAACCTGCCCCATTGGATCCGGAATGTTTTTCTATGCTAGGATTAACTTAGTTTGTCAAAAACAGAGATCGTATGAACTGGTTTTAAGGTGGTACTTCGAAGCTAAGTTATAATAGGAATTAATACTCATTTAAATGGACCAAATTCAGAAAATCCTTATAAATACCCAAACGCTTTGAAACCTAATTCCTTTAATTCACCGAAGTCAAACACAGCATTTTTCCAAGCCGCCACCAGTTCGTTCAAACGTGAAGAACCAAATCCTCCTAAATCCAATTAAAATTCTATAAATCACGAAGTTCATTTCGTTAAGATCATGAAGGCATGAGCTTTGCTCTGGTACCGGTTGGGTTAGATTCGACAAGGAATTTGTTCACTGTAATTATCACGGCGAGACCTAGGATTAATATTCGAGTTGAATAGGATCAGCGATACTTGATGTGGTGGTTATTTCAAATTTCAGGGAGTCGAGGTGCTTCGGTTGGTGGAGTCGATGGGGATTCCGATGGTTTTGGGTGCAAAACGACAGTAGGATGCCACGAGTGGAGCTACAGATCGAGATGCAGGTGAAGGGGTTCGAGCAGAGATTTGATTGTGGCGGAGAGATGGAGTTTGGCAAGAGAATTGGTGTAGTTGGTTTTGATGATGGTCGGAGGATGTAGGAGCAAGTGAAGGAGGAGACACAGCAGGATTGCGTTGGGATAGATACTGGAGTTCGGCAGATTTTGGGTAATGGAGTCGAGTTGCGTAAGGAGGTAGTGAGGTCAGAGAGTTTTGATGAGGGTTATCACTATGTATTTAGTTTGAGTTTCAAAGGAAATTTGAAGGAGCGTGAGGAGATTTAAGAGGCGGAAATGGCCAGAAAGAGGAGTAGAGTATCACGGCTGATTGGGAAAGAAAGGATCGGTGGGTCGGGTTCATTTAGAAGAAAGATGGGCCACAGGTTATAAAGGTTAAAAGCCCAATTTGTTTTAAAATCAAGTTTTTATTTAATTTAAATAGTGTCCAACTTGTTAACGCGATAACTCGATCATACCTTATCAGAAATTCGAACCGTAAGTTGCATTGGGATCGTATGGACGGGAGCAACACAATGAGACTGACTGGAAGTCCATCGGAGCTCGTCACAATTTATAGAAAAATAAATTGTCCTGATCTAATTCAAATCAATGACAATTATCGTTATTTAACGATGATAGTCCAATGTGAGTAAAACTCACCAACTCTGAATATTTCTATTTTTACAGTGTATTCTTAGAACTGTTAAAAATTGTTTGTTTGATTGTGTGTTGACCGTTTGATTGAACTGCTAGTCAGTTAGTAGAAATTATATATATATATATATATATATATAAATAAACCGTTAAAACTTTATATGTCGATTCTGTTTATCAGAATATTTCAAATCGAGGTGAAATCGATGATAATCGTATTGTCTAACATCTGTGATGCAGGGAAACAGGTTGGAGGAATCCAACTGGATTCCTCAACATTTATTTTACTGTGATTTATATATTATGATATATAATGTGATATATAATCTGACGTTGATTATGTGTGTTGGACGATATTCATCATTGTTATATGGTGTGTTAAATACCATAAGGAATACCAGAATGTAGAAAAGAGATTTTCAAAGTATATTTTGAAAACAATTTATTTATATAAAATCAATGGATTTTATATTATAAACGAAAAAGGATTTTGAATAAAAGAAATATAAGGAGGTTATATTTGTTAATCAAATATAAGGGAATTTATTTGTTAATCAAATATAAAGGAATTTATTTGTTAATCAAATATAGAAGGGAAATTATTTGTTAATCAAATATAAAGGAGTTTATTTGTTAATCAAATATAAAGGAGATATATTTGAAATGAAATATAAATGAAATATATTTGAAAGCAAATATAAAGGAATATATTGGTAAAACATAAATAAAGAGTTAAATGGATTTATTTATTTAGGAAATAAATAAGGGTAAAAGAATTTATTATTTAGGGTATAAATAAAGTTAAAGGATTTATTTATTTGGGAAATAAATAAAGTAAGAGAATTATTTATTTGTTAGAATAAATAAAATAAAGGAGATATTTATTTGTTAAATAAATTGGATTTAATCAAAAGAATATTTAGAAGATGAATAGAAATGGAAATCTGTTTTAACAGATAAATAGAAAGGATTAATTTATAAATAGCAGTTTATAAATTTAATAAATATTTACCATTCGATAAATGAAATATATAAGTTTGAACTTATATAGATAAGAGATATTGGTTTTAACACCGATAGTATAAATAAAATGGATACACAACACTTGTATAAGTGGAATAACATTATTTAAGAGAACATTTATAAAGTGTAGAACCGTTACTAAAAGTAAATCTTTATAAATAAATAAACGTTATCAAATAGGAGTTATTCGAATAAAGGAAATCGATTAGAGTTAGAAATAATCGATTAGAGTTAGAATTAACCAATTAGAGTTAACCAGTTAGGTTATACCATTAGAGTTAACTAGTTAGGTTAAACTATTAGAGTTAACCCATTAGGGTTATCCAGTTAGAAGTAATCAGTTAGATTTAATCAGCAGAATTAATCGAATCAGAAATATTCGAGATGAGTAAATCGATTTGAGTTAATCGAAGGAATTAATCGAATAGTAGACATTCGAAGTGAGAAAATCGAATAGTAGATATTCGAAGTGAGATACTCGAATCAGAGATATTCGAAGTGAGTTGATCGAATCTAGTTATTCGAAAGGAGTTATCAAATCTAGTTATTTGAAAGAGTTAATCGAATATAGTTTATTCGAGTAGAGTTAGAGTTATCCAAATGGAGTTAATCAAGTAGAGTTATCGAATATCACTTATTCGAAGTAGAGTTATTGAATATAGTGTATTCGAGAGAAGAGTAATCGAATATTGGTTATTCGAGGTGAGTTGATCGAATCTAGTTATTCAAAAGGAGTTATCGAATCTAGTTATTTGAAAGTAGTTATCTAATACTGTTTATTCGAATAGAGTTAGAGGAGTTAATCGAATACAGTTTATTCGAATAGAGTTAGAGGAGTTATCGAATATAGTTTATTCGACAAAAGTTAAGTGAAAAAGAATAAATCGATTAGAGTTAAATCAAATAGTGTTAATCCAATAGGGTCAGTCCAATAGAGTTAATTGAAAAGAGTTAATCGAATATAGTTGTTCAAAAGAAAGGTTAAGTAAGGAAGTTAGTTAAAGAAATATAAAGTGAACTTTGCCTATTTAAAGGTTAGAAGTGTTGCTCAGTTAAGGGCTGAGAGGTAGATATACCCCAACTTGATTGACTGCGTTTTTAATTATGTAATGGTTACGATTCGAGAGTGAAATAGTTAAGTGGATTTAGTTAATAAGTATAATGGTCTAAGTTGGCATCGCGATGGTTTGTTTAACCATCTGTCTAACTCCAATGTTTGAGTTTTGGAAATGTTTTCCAAAGAAGTATCAGAATTGTTTTCTAGTATAGAAAACAAGGAATGGAAATGTTTTCTAGGGGTAATAAATATATTTTTAAAATTTAGAAAATAAGAAATATTGAATATAGGGAAACAGGAGATGAAAATGAACTAAAGAGATTAATGTTAAATGATGTTTGTTTGATATAATTTCCATCTGGAAATAGTATCGTTGTTTGCACACATGTTTTCTCCGATAGTTAACTTACAGACTATCGAAGTTTTGACCATTTTAACGTTATTAATATGGAGAGACCGATTGGATTATTATCCAAAGAACCACTCTGTATTGGCATAATCGTTGCGAATCATATATGCCAAAGATAATTGAAGACGGAGTAAAATGCAAGGGCTGTTGTATAAGTCTTAGATAACAGTGACTGAGATGGATATACGGAACAGTACCTTCAGTTTGTCCAGTCCTAGGACAACTTGTATGGACGAAGGTCTGACAAAGTATATCTAATGGATCGCGTAAGTTGATCTCTTTAAACGTATACACGTTGGTGGCGGCGGAGTTCATTTCTCTTAGCTGTATACCCGTTGTATTTTTGAGGAAATCAATTTGTGATTTGGCGGGTATGACAATGTGACATTCTAAGTGAATGGGGATGACTTTTATGAATGAATGCCTGACGGAGTATTTCCAGAAGGGCCACGTACACTAATTTCTTCAACCGTACCAAGAGTGGAAGCGGGGAAGGAAACTTCTTTTAGCTAACACATAATGTATTATTGTGAAAGTCAATTAGTGATTCTGATGGATCTGATGATGTGACGTTTGGAGTGAATCTAATGTGATGATAACGCGTAATTTCTAGCCTCATCATCCGGTAAATGATAGAAATCGGACAGGCAGCATGGCTAAGTCGGTCGTACCAAAGTAGGGTGTATAATCACCTATCTAGAGAATATTCATTTGCTTCTTTAATCTATCAATGTTGTCCCATATATATACGGGAACGGTTGCTGATCCCAACAGTTGGTGATATACATTCGATACACTCAAGCAAAATGAGTGGTCGGTCATGTGTGGCTGAGTTACAAGATGTTCTTGTTGAACTCCAGTGTATCGTTCCTAGAGTACACTGATCAGAAGGTGGTTCCATACCTTGTCATAGTTGGAAATCCATTACCCAATACGTGCTTGCAGTTTTGATCGTATCTATATATGTAGAACGTGAGATGAAAGCGTTTCTGCTAGATGATTATTATATTGTGTTGATAGACATTATTATAATATCAAAAGGTTTTGATATAAAGATATTTTGGATTCTCATAAGGGAAAAACCCGTTCCGTTATACGGCGTGGTCTTATGAGATATCGTTTACTTGTTCAACTGTTTTAAACTGTTTTACTCATACCAGTCCCATGACTGACCCGGAGTTTACTTTGTTGTTTTCCCTAAACTCTTGGGTGCCTAAATTTGTACGGGCAGTCAAGTAGTCCGGATTATACAGATATACTTGGAGAGCTTGGAGCAGGAGGCTTCAAGATCATATAGCTATAGGTTATTTCCGGTGTGTTGTAAGTGCTGTACTCTGATAAGTGCTATTGTATACATAACTGTTATGTTTCAAAGTTATGTTATCTATTATATGTTATTCGTTCCGCTGTGAGGTTCGTTTTACTCTGATGTTGTGTTCTTCTTCTTCTTCTATTCTAAGTTTCTATCTTATCTATTCTCACCCTCTAATTTCTTTCATTAATTACCGGGGTTTTTTCGATGTTTTGGTTATCGACATCGAGCTTATGTCGATAACCAAAGTCGCTCAAAATCCGGGTCGTTACAGCACCTTGGTCCAGAATTTTGGAGGGACTCATGGTTTTTGTGTTCGATCGATTCAAGGGGGGAGCAGTATTGGTCGAAGTCGCATTTTTTCAGAGTTGGTGCGAGTGAGGGTTCAAGGAGATGGAAGTGTAGAGGAATCAAAGTGCTTGGTAACCGCGTTTTGAAGTTTAGTGAAGTAATGAGGGAAGTACGGGTTGATGAATTTGCGGAAATGGCCATGGTAAGCTTCAGCGTTCTTCGGTGGTAGGAGATGGAAACATGCAGGCCTGGTAGTTAAATATGATAATAGGCCTTATCTCGATAGTAAGCCCAGAAATAATTTAAAACTGAATTTTTATTTAAATATTAAATAAGGTATTAACATATAATTTTCATGTCTTTGTCATACATTATCAGTTTTGCGAACAGATAGATCCGTTGGGATCGTTTGGACGACGACTACAAAATGGAACTATCTGGGAGTGGATTGGAGCTCGTTTGAATTTATGGCGAAATAAATTGTTTGATCTGAATCAAACAACAGTTAATCGTTATTTAACGATAACTGTCCAACGTGAGTAAATCTGACTAACTTTGCATAGTTATATTTTTATAACGTATTTTAAAAACTGATAAATGTTGGCTGATTGCTGTGTGTTGACTGTTTGGTTGAATTGCTTATGTATCAATTAAAATTATAGATAACGATACATATATATATATATATAAATCGTTAATCAAATATTGATTCTGTTTAGTAGAATATCTCATATTGAAATGAAATTGATGTGAATTATATTGTGTAACATCTGTGGATGCAGGGAAACAGGTCAGAGGAATCCAATTGGATTCCTCAACATTTATTTTACTGTTTTTCATATATTGTGTTATATGATGTGATATATAATCTGTGTGGATTATATGTGTTGAATGATATCAATCATTGTTATTTGGTATTTTAAATATCGTAAGAAATACTGGGATATAGAAACGGGGATTTTCAAAGTGTATTTTGAAAATTAATGATTTATATAAAATCAATGGATTTTATATATAAAAGGAAAAGAATTTTAGAAAAGGAAAATATTTGTAAAACAAATTTAAAAGGGAAATATTTGTAAAACATTTACAAATAGAATTGAAAAGGGAAATATTTGTAAAACATTTACAAATAGAATTGAAAAGGGAAATATTTGTAAAACATTTACAAATAAAGTTAAAGGAAATATTTACAAATAGATTTGAAAGGAAATAATTGTTGAACAAAAAGAATTGAAAAGGAATATTTATTTGTCAAAGAAATAAAATAGAAAAGGAAATATATGTAAAACAAATAGAAAAGGAAATATTTGTAAAACAAACAGAAAAGGAGATATTGGTAAAACAAATAGAAAAGGAAATATTTGTGAAACAAATAGAGTAGAAAAGAGATAGTTGGAAAATAAATATGAAATTATAAAAGGAAATATTATTGGAAAATAAATATGATATTATAAAAGGAAATATTATTGGAAAATAAATAGAATAGTATAAAAAGAGAATTTTATATTTGAAAGGTTTAAACCCGTGCTTCGCACACGGGTATAACATGATATGGATTTAAAGCAAAGATTTTAAATAGAATCTGTTCTTACCGATAGAGTGAGAAGATAAATTTATAAATTATATTTTATAAATTTAAAAAATGTTAATCATTGGATAAATAGAATATATTAGCCAGGATTCATATAGAGATGTAAGAATCGATTTCAACATCGATATTTGAAACTGAATATGGACGTAGAGTAAATCAAAGGAGTTAATCAAAATGTGTTAATCAAAATAAGTTATTCGAGGAGGGTTAATGGATTTGAGTTAATCAAATTAGAATTAATCGAATTAGAGTTATTCGAGTTAGAGTTAAAAGAAAAAGGAGTTAATCGAATATAATTTATTCGAAAGGAGTTATTAAATATTAGTTATTCGAAGAGAGAATTAATCGAATATAGTTTATTAGAAAAGAGGTTATCGAATATTAGTTATTCGAGGAGAGATTATCGAATATTAGTTATTCGAAAAGAGTTATCGAATATAGTTTATTCGAAAAGAGGTTATCGAATATTAGTTATTCGAAAGGATTATCGAATATTAGTTATTCGAAAGGAGTTATTGAATATAGTTTATTCGAATAGAGTTAAAGGAGTTAATCGAATATAGTTTATTCTAATATAGTTAAAGGAGTTATCGAATATAATTTATTCGAATATAATTAAAGGAGTTAATCGAATATAGTTTATTCGAATAGAGTTAATGGAATTAATCGAATATAATTTATTCGAAAGGAGTTAATCGATGGGAGTTAATTGATAAGAGTTAATAGAATAGAGCTAATCAAATAGAGCTAACTAATAAGAGTAAATCGACTAGAGTTAATCAAATAGTGTTAATTGAATAGAGTTGATCGAGTATGGCTATTCGAAAAGTGATTATCGAATATAGTTTATTCGAAGGAAAGAGTTATCGAATAGAGATTTATTCGAAAGAGAGTTACATAAGGAAGTTTGTTAAAGGTTTAAAAGGTGAACCTTGTCTGTTTTGAAGTTAGAAATGTTGTTCAATTAAAGTTTGAGGGGTAGTTATACCCCAACTTGATTAGCTTCGTTTTTAACTAAGGAATAGTTGATGTTTGATAGTGAAGGAGTAAACTGAATTTAGTTAATAAGTGTTAATGGTTCGAGTTGGCATAACGATGTTTTATTTAAACATCTGTTTAAATCCAATGAATGAGTTTTGGAAACATTTTCAAAATATAATCAGAGATATTTTCTAATCCAAGAAAATGAAATGTTTGATGATAAAAAATACTGGAATGACAGTGATACGTGAAAAAGAGATGGAAATGTTTCCCGATGAGTAATAATGTATATTTTCTAAATTTAGAAAATAAGGAATGTTGAATATATGGAAATAGGAAATAAATGAATTAATGAACTAAAGAGATAAATGTTAAATGATGATTGACCGATATGATTTCCATTTGGAAATAATATCGTTGTTTGCACACATGTTTTTCTTTGATAGTTAACTCACCGACTATCGAAGTTTTTGACCATTTTTCAATTGTAAATACGGAGAGACCGGGATCAGACATATTATTTGAAAACTACTCCATATGGCATTAGCAATGCGAATCAAATATAATGAAGATGATTGAAGACGGAGTTATGCAAGGGCTGTCCTGTTTACAGAATAGTGCCTTCGGTTTGTCCAGTCCTAGGACGACCTGTATGGAAGAATGTCTGACAGAGTATATTTAATAGATCGCGTAAGTTGATCTCTTCAAACGTATATACGTTTGGTGGCGGAGGAATTCGTTTCTTTTAGCTGTATACCCATGGTATTTTTGGGGAAATCAGTTTGTGATTTGGCAGATATGACGATGTGACATTCGAAGTGAATAAATATGTGATCTGTCAGAGATAAGCGTGGCCTCTAGCCTCACAACCGGGAAATGACAAAAATCGGCCAGCCAACATGGCTAAGTGGTTGGCTAACAATTAGGGTGTATTCACCTGATCTAGAGTTTCATTTACTTATTTAATCTATTCGATGCTGTCCCTTTCGGGAAACGGTTGCTGATCCCAACTATTGGTGATATACCTTCGATACACTCAAGCGAAATGAGTGGTTGGTCATGTGTGGTCAGGTTGCAAGATGTTCTTGTTGAACCTTGTGTATTCCTCTCTAGAGGTACACTATCGGAAGGTGGTTCCATACCTTATCATAATTGGTAATCCATTATCCAATAAGTGCTCGTGGTTTTGATTGTATACTATATATGTAGAACGTGAGATGAAAGCGTTTCTGCTAGATGATTATTTAGTTGTGATTGATAGACATTATTATAATATCAAAAGAGTTTTGATATAAAGTTTATCGTTTCTTTCAAAAGGATTTTGAAAGTTAAATCAAATGTTTTGGATTCTCATATGGGAAAAATCCATTCCGTTATACGGCGTGATCTTATGAGATATTGTTTAATTGCTCAAACTGTTTTAAATTGTTTTACTCACACCAGTTCCATGACTGACCCAGAGTTTGTTTTGTTTTGTTTTCCCTAAACTCTTGGGTGCCCAATTTTGTACGGGCAGTCAAGTAGTTCGAATTTTGCAGATATACTTGGAAAGCTGGAGCAGGAGGCTTCAGCAGTGTTTATATAGCTATGGTTTATTTCCGCTGTGTTGTAAGTGTTGTACTCTGATAATGTTACTATATTCATAAACTGATTTTATTTCAAAGAAATGTTATTTATTATATGTTGTTCGTTCCGCTGTGAGGTTCGTGTTTATTATGATGCTGTATGTTCTTCTTCTTCTTCTATTCTAAGTTTCTAACTTATCTATTCTCACCCTCTGTTTTCTTCCTATTAGTTTTCTGGTTTCCAGTGCAATTGGGGTTGGACTTGTGTTATTTGGTCAGCTCAAATTGTACCGGAATTTCGAGACACTACAGTTACAATAACACGTAAACCGCTACTATAATTGTTTTCATTTTAAAAAGAATTTAAGTTTTGTGACATACCGAAGTACATCGAATCTAACCATGCTAAAAAAGGCATTGTTATTGACACTCCAAATTTTGTTAAGGGGAGGACCAAATTTTTTTTTCCTCAAAAATTGTTGGGGGGAGAGGGGTACTAATGAGAGAAGTATCCCCTTAACAAATTAGGGTAATTTTACCTTGTTACTCATTTAGCCCATTAACCAATAAAGATAATTTTACCATAACAAATATTGCAACGGCCGTATTACCTTTTTATTCACATATATCAGTTTTTTTATCTTCAAGGATAAGCATTTTCAGAGGAATAGGATCAAATTTTTTTGTGTCGACATAAATATGACGAATTTTATAATTACAGAGACAAGGCACCGAAATGATTATTAATTTTTGACATATCATTGTCAAATACATATATAATTGATTACGTGTTGTATTCGGTGTAGTGGTGATGAACTGCTTATTTTAATTCGGTTTCGCTTGTCGAACAAGTTTTTTTAAATTTAATTTGAAGGGGCAATCCAAGAATATTGAGTAGTGTGAAATAATATGTTTTTGTTGCCCCTTAACAAAATTTTAAAGAGTGGAGTGTTTTTAAAAAATGACCCCCCTTAACAATAGTTGGAGTGTCTATAATAACAACATCCACTAAAAAAGTTGTGGTACTAAACAATTTACACAATTAGTATATAAACGAAATTAAAACCAACCATGTTAGTGTATCCAGTCAGATCCCTACATGAAATTTCTTTATTTGTTATGTAGCTCCTATGAAAATTAGTTCATATGTTATCAAATTTCTATATAATCTGAAATTCGACGTAAGTTAAATTAACTATTTAGTTAGGTTTCAAAAAATGAAATTTGTGCGAATGCTAGAATTTGAATATGAAACTTGTCCCATTGTGCTTATGAAGGAATTTGGTTAACCTTCATGATTGGAGTTTCCCAGATAGATTCCTGTGGAGGAAGTTATGGACGAAAATGAATTTGGATAGAAAATAATTTGAATAATAAATATACCATTCATTACTCAACCCCACATGATCTAGATCGACCAAAGCAATCGGTTGAGCGGTCAATCGTAGGATCAACCTTTTTGGTGTACCTGACTTTTGGTGGCTAGGTTTTTTGTGAGATGAAATTTTATTAAATGAACAAATTCTTAGGATTTTGCATCCAACGGTTTAGGGATTTTCTGATGCATATAAATAAAGGCATAAACCATGTACATTTTCTCAAATTTTTTAGAGGCAGCAGCAAAGCTCTACCATTTTCACTCCTCTAATCTCTTATAAAACTTCTTAAAAAATAGATTTTAAATATACTTACATGAATTGGAGAAAAGGAACCCAGATCTGTAATAAAAGATGAGTTCTAGATGTAGGGTAAATTTCTTAGGTTTCCAATTCTATTTTCTTTCTCTGTTCTAATTATTTATCTTGATCTATACTTTTAAATATGTATATCTTCCTTTTTCATACATGTTATATGGATCCGAAAGAATTTGAAATGAAACATAAAGTTATGGCATAGTTCTGAGATTTGGGAAAGCTTTGTAAGTTGAGTGAAAAATTTATATATTGTTCGTAACACCAAATCTTTTTTATTGGTGTAATTTTAATTTCTATGCCTATGTTTGAATAATTGGAATTGTAAGCTTCATGCGAAAAACATTTACATTTTCCCATGTGTTCTTCTATAAGTTTAGTTTATCGTTCATGCGTAAGTCTAAGGAATCAATCTCTAAAGATATTAATTTGTTGTTGCAGTTGTACTTCAACTCTGTAAAATAGGAGTAAAAGTATGATTTTTAGAAATTCCCCATCTTAAATCTATCTATATTTTGATTTATGTAAGGATGTTTCTTTAATTTCTATAAATTAGCATATTTTCCTTTTTATACAAAAGGCCATGTTTGAAATTATATGGAATATGCACAAATAAAAAAGGAAGAGAGATATAAATTGCACGTTTTTATATGTAATTTAGACTGTCTTTTCCAAATCAAAGATTATCCATTCCTTATCATTTAAATATGTCAATATTCTTTCCTTTTAGATGTTTGGTTAACTTAAATAAATTATTGTAAAAAACATTTTCTGGGATTTGTGTTCAAGCATGTCAAAACATAGAAAAATTTGTTCTATTAATATTATGGGCTAGAAGATAAATTATTAGAATTAGAAAAAGGTAATTTTTATCCTAATACACACTTCTAATAAGTTAATCCACCATTTTACTTTAATAAGTTAATCCACAACTATTTTGTAAGATAATCCACAAGTGGATTAACTTAAAATTTTAATGTTTTTGTTTGGAAAAAAGGAAAACCGACCATCCAGCATAGGGACTGAGAACATCAAATGATATGTGCTTGTAAATGTCCTTAATGGCCATAATGTATAGTGAGAAAAATCTTCTCAAATATAGCAGGAATTCTACAGTTAGAAACAACATTCATGACTAATGATTGTATAGTCTATATAACATATAAAAACAGTGGAAGATAATCAATTATGCCTATAAAAAAAATCCAACAAATAATAATATAACCAAGTTTCATGTACTAATTTAAGTGTATAATTCAGTAAGATTTCCAAACTTCTTTTATACGGCTTACGCTGGAGGCTACATTCCTCCTATTGATGGAAGCTTGTCATACAACGACTTTGTACTTGATACTTTAAACAATATCTTTTTATAGTACTACAGGTTTGCATCGGTTGATACCCTACTAATATATTTTAAATCCAATATGGGAAAAAACAAAAAATGCTCTTCGAATCAATATGACATCATAACATATGTTTGATACTTAAATTAAAATAAGTGAGAAGTAGAAAGATATTTGAGGACTTTTTAAGGTGGATTAACTAATAAAATTTAAATATTATGACAAGTCAACGATCCTTATTTTATAGGGTGGATTAACTTATTAAAATTGTGGATTAGAACAAAAATTACCTCAGAAAAATTAGCATTATACATAACTATCGCGCCAATAAATATCGTACCTATCCAATTATATGTAATTAACGTTAGTTTTTATTATTAGGTTCACGGTTAGGTTAGGTTTTAAAATTGAAATGTTCTCTACCTATTATGGGTATTAATTAGTTGTCAGCTGCAATGATTGGAGAATTTGAAACTGTAATATTGAGGTTTATGGGTATTGAATGTGATAATAAATTATTGAATTTAAAATAGTTATGATTAGGGAAAATGAGAATTAAATGGCGTAACTCAAATTTATGGGAAATTAATATTATAATAAATTTGGAGGAATTTGAAGAAATATAATTAATATTATAATACATACGGAGATAATTAAAGAGTTACAATTAATAGAAATTGATGGAAATTAATGAGAATGATATTAATGAAATTTATTGCAATGTTCATTGCCTTAGAAGAAAACCGTTATGGTTGTTAATGGCATTTATTGCAATATATATTGCCTCAGGAAAGAACTGTTATGGTTATTAATGGCATGTGGAGGTTATATAAATAAACAAAATGGGGAAGTTAGGCAAGATCACCATAATTGTACTAAGTCTGATAAATTGTCTGAAAGTTATCAATCTCATTTGTAATAATTTAATCCTAGAAATAACATTCAAACTAAAAATAGGGATTATACTTAGTAGGTTGACAGTGCAACGTCAATTTAGTCATTCGACATAAGCCTGCATCTTCACGTAGCTAGACGTACGTACAACTGATGTGATTTATCATTGATTGTGAAAACTCATGACAATTACAGGAACATGGTGAGGAATTTTCTCAATGGTTCACTTCAAGTGTTGAGGTATTAAATGGTTGTAGGGTCCTCCTTCCTACGAAAAAAGGAACCTAAAAGTCATTAAGTGTCGCAAGCCTGCTTCAAGGTTAAGGTATTAAGTAGATAGATCCGCATTTGGGACTATTAAGTGATTAGGACTCATCCATTTCCTTTTGATTTATCCTAAGGAGTACGAGTAGTAGTTAGACTTGCCCTTTTATTTAGGATTTATTCTCGGGAGTATAGGTTGTAGTGATAAGAGCCACCCTTACTCTATATTAACTGATTGTATGAATTGCATTTTTCCAATTAAGATATTAAATGGATTATTTGGTATGAAGTAGGGGACCTCTAAAGGGTTTCCTTCTCTAAAGGACATAAGTGACGAGGTTAGAGTCTACATGGTGATCAGATTAGATAATTGATGCATTATTAGTAGGGTCCACCTACTTAGGGGAAGTATTAAGTGGTTAGGGATTCCCCAAATAATTCCAACTATATAGCAATGAGGGGTCCACTTGGGTAAGGTAGTAGACGGTGAGATTCTCATCTACCTTTCAGGTACTGAGAGAATGCATGCTATCTACCCTATTATGTTTTTTTTTCCTTTATGAGATTGGGATATGTGAACGATGAAAGCCTTAACTTGCAGTTTGCATTATTTAGTAGCTAGCTAGTGTCCTTTAATAAATAATATTATGCTGGGAAACCACCTGTCAATTCCCTAAGTGATCGGTGGATCCACATTATATATTATAGTTTAGATGAGGTCAAACTACCTACCTCTTTTGACATGTGGGTGAGGTATTAAGTGGTTAGATGGACCCGACTTTGTTATTGAAGCTTTTAGGTTTAGGATTATTGGGGTGGTTTACTGGTTCATATAAAAGGGTACTATCTTAGATATAGGTAACTTGGTCTATGGTGAAGTGTGCGACCTTGGATATGGTTGTTAAATCGTCGTGCATATAGTGTAAGTTTAGGCTAAAATCGCTCTTCATTATGTCTTTTAGGATAGCATTTGGAGAAGTAGGTCATTAAAAGTGGACATGTTTGGTTTTTCATTCTTATTCTCTCATGCTCGATATTAGTGTAGCGATTTGGTTTTAAGGTAGTAACCATAGTTAATGCTTGTTATCTTATCTTGATTCCGCTATCAATTTGGCTTTATTATACTCAATTATGATCATGCCAATTATTCAGGTACCAGATTAATGTGATCCGTGCTTCGATGATATCGGGTTTTGTTTTTTGTCGAAATTCAAGCAAAGAAAAAACATGAGTTGTTTCAATTTCAAAATCATCATTTCATTTAAACCAAAGAATAAACCATCTAAGTAAATAATAATTTATATTAAAACATGTTTCATATAGTGATAAACCAAAGGTGATTTAAATCACGTTTATTTCAGTCATCACATAGACATTCCTACTAGATATAAAATTGAATAGCATTTGATTTTAGATTAAAATCATACTTACTCCAAACTTTATGAAATTAGTTCTATTGTGTAAGTAATGTTCTTACAAGCATGATACGAAAGACCATATTTCGATTGGACGTAGTATAAGTGAGATACGAGTTAATTACCAAACTCACACTAAGTAATTTCAATCAATCATCTAATTATGTTAGTACCTTAGGTATCAGTTTTTTGATGACAACTTTTAGAAAATAATATAAAATATAGGTATTAATGTTTTATTGAAATATATATAGTATATGATGCAGGATAGTAGTTAGTTTATAATTAAGAAGATTGTACTATATTAAATAAAGGTTAACGATGATGATAAAGATAAAACTGTTGATACATAGACACAAGAGTTGAAGAATTAAAACCCATGTGTGTTGAAGAGTTCAATAAAGTAAAACATCCCAGATATGTTACTGTGTCTTAGATTAAATATTAATTATCTAATAACACTTACCTAATCTCTCTGTCTAATTTTACTTTAATATTTTTCGTATATTTCAATTTTTAGTATCTTTCAAATTTCTTTTCAAAATAGTTCTCAAAAGAATGCTAAATTTTATACAAGATTACTTAAGCTTTAAATTTTCTTATATTTTAAAATGTATGGTACCATTCAGTTTATCATTTTTGGTATTGTTTTTTCATACATATAAAAATGCGAACGACATATACATACTATGGAAAATGAAGTTTTTAAAAAACGAAGTTAACAAACAAAAGGAAAAATAACTTTTTATTGCTTTTCGTGTTCTAAGAAATAATGGAAGAACGTTGGCAAATTCATCCATCGACCGACCTTCAAACCTCTACATCATTGTTACGTCAACTCAATCATCCCTTAACGCTTCCCACATTTTCTATTAACGTTGAAAACTTAAAACACAAAATAAACCAAATGCACCCTAAGTTTTCATCTATTTATAACTTAATAATTCTTTTAGTTTTTAATATAAATTGACGATTAATATATATATGCACAAATATTTATATATTGAAGATAAAATAAAGTATTCTTATAATGTATTGATAAGCTAGTTTTATAGTGGTCATACCATTTTTGCAATGATAATAGGTGTGAAATGAGTTCCTTAGAAACTAACAATAGTTTTTAAAGCGGTCTAACCACATGAGATTTACATGACCGACATTCACTTTACAATCCACTCAAGAAGTTACATAAGAAATCACGTTACACTTCACATATAACATAGTATCATAGCACCGCATAGGGTGCATGCTACCATAGGTAGTCCTATTCCAATAACCACATTACACTTTGTGATAAATATAAGTTCGAATAGAAGATATGATAATCTGACTACTCAACTATAGTAAATTGCTAGTAAAATTGTATATATATTTATATTCGCTTACACTTTGATATAATTTATATTTTGGTATTTAGAATTTGACCATAAAATACTCTGTACTTTGTAATTATATTGGTTTTCTTTATATTTACAATATATTCAATGATTTATATAAAATCTTTCAAAATTATTTTATAAAGTTTTATTACGATTGAAATATGCATAACCTATATCTAAACAATTCTATAAAGTTTTGAAATTAATTTTAAATTTTGTGAAGACTATGTTGACATACGATATATATATATATATATATGTATATGTGTGTGTGTGTGTGTCAATGTGCGTGTGTTGCGCGTTTGTAGATATATTAGTCTATTTTCTAAAATTTCAAACTTCAAAAGAAGTGCTTTTTGTTATTTTTTGATGCAAGTGAACATGATTAATGTTTCTCTATAAATATCCAAGTTAACCGGCTTTTTTTCCAGTTCCCAAATGTGCACGAGGGCCACTCGACTCAACACATCGAGTGGCATCAAAGCCCAAAGTGTCACCAAAGCACTTAGGATTTAGGCCCGGGGGAAACCGTGTGCGCGTAGGCCTCACAACTCCTCAAAACTGTCAAATCTATGAATTTCGAATCCCTTACTTTGGGGATTTGGAATCCCTCACTATGTATAATTAGAACTCCCCAAAATACAACGCATCACAAAAGTTTCGAATCCCTCATTTCTTGGAATTTGAATCCCTCTGAAGCCACTGAATTTCGACTCCCTTGCCCTGCGATTCTGTAATAACCCGGAAATCCGAGCCAATTTAAAAATTTTATTCTGGCAATTTTAGCGAATTTTGATTATTTAAAATGAATTATTTTAAATAATAACGACGAGAAATTTATTTTGAATAGAATTCGAACGTATATATTTATTTGAATCATCGTTAGTATATAAATAATTATAAAAGGAATTGAAAATGGCGTGGTAGTTTGAAATTTCGATTTCAAAGTACAAATGAATGTACAGGATTCAAAATAAACTGGATTTTGGCGAAACCAAAAATATTAGAATATATTTGAAAATATCTTTCCAATGAATCCGAAAAATTGAATTTTCATAGTGGGAATAAAAAGTTATGCCTGTTGAAAAATTCAGAATACTCGCTATGGAATTCTAGCCCTTAAAAATGGAAATTTTGCAAACGACCTTCGTTTTCGACGAAACCACTTTGCTAGATCCGGGATGTCAAATTATTGCTAGGTTTCAAAATTTATAATTTTTGAAGTCAATATGTGAGCGTGACACACTTAAACGTGTTTAAACAGTTTCAGTCAATTTTGATCGACCATAAAATGGCCATTTTTCAAACGGTCTTAGAATTTGATGAATTTAGTTTTGTTAGTACCGCATCATCAATACGAATTTAGCAATAATTTTTCTGGAACTTTAGAATCAGTATGTGGACCCGGTTAATTGAAATGTGCATTTGAATTTAAAATATAATGATTTATATTTTTAATTTAGCAGAAACAGATCGTAACAGCCGAATTGGGTTACGAAACATATCCCGTTATGTTCGAAATAGGGGTAATACGCTAATGGCGACAGTCGTTGAGTCTCGTTTGGTGATCGAATGAAAAATTTGCTTTTTGGGAAATTAAAAAAATATAATTATAAAATTATATAAACCTCTACCCTTCCCATCTCCAAATGGGTCAACGAACATAAAAAAAAGAAAAAAAAGCGAGCAAGTCGCTGCTCCTCCTGGCGTTCGCCGGCGCCGCACACCAGGCAGCCACCGCAGCCATGGATCCCTCCTCTCCTCCTCTTCCCCGACGTCTCTTCTCCCCCCTCTCTTCCAAAGGCCGACGCCCCTCTCGGATGTCCCCAAATCGAGCCACCGCGCCCTAGCCCCATGGCGGCGCCGCCATTCACTGCTCCTACCCCCTATTCTCCGATCACCCTCCTTCTACTCCCCCCAGTTCGATCCAAACCGCCTCCCCCGTCCCCACTTTCCTTCCATCGCTCCACCAGTCAGGCCGCCGCCCTTTGCCCCACCTCCAGCCGCTCACCAAGCTCCCAGGCCATCCTCTCCTCCTTCGAATGGTGAAAAAAGTGAGCATTCCCTTTTTCACTTATTTTAATTTAACTTCACTTTTAATTTAAATACGTTGTTTAAATTCGGTTCTTAGTTTATATATATACTCAGTGTAAAATGTATAATTAAAAATATGATTTTTTATGCTTACGTATAATTAAAAATATGATTTTTACTTAAGTAGAGTAATAAAAATATAATTTTTATCATGAAGAGAAGTATATAAAAAAATACGATTTTTATTATGATGATAGTAAAATAAAAACATGATTTTTATTATAAAATAACGTTATAAAAATATAATATTTACATATGTAGTAGCGTAGGAAAGATATGATTTTGATTAGGTTAAAGATTAGATTTTTATCAATATAAAGTTTAAGATTTTTATATATATGAAAGGCGAGATTTTTATACATGAAAGTCAAGATTTTTATATATATGAAAGCGAGGTAAAAATATGATTTTTATAATATATAGATAATAAAATTTTGATCTTTATATATGTAGTAGAGATATAAAAGTACGATTTTTATATATGAAGTGACGATATAAAAATGTGATTTTTATCCATATAGCATTGTTATAAAAACGTGATTTTTATATACATAGCAACAATATAAAGATGCGATTTTTATATATATAGTGGTTACGAACAACGAATGTGACAAAAGGCGAGCACAGCGAAGATTTTTTACATATGAAGAGTCACGGTGTTTCGTTTAGCTAATCGGTGAGAACTCCTCACTTTTATTTTAATTTCTAGTTTGAAATATATACTAGAATGCATACGGTGCTTAGCAGCACCCGACACCCGTTGTCCACGGACCAAGGATGACTTGTTTGTTTAATTGATGTGTTGTGAAAGTTGATTGTGTGAAGTGGAACGAATAAAATATTTTATAGTTAAAAATATAAATTTTAACGTGTATATAAAATAAATAGCTATAAAAAAAATCTGACGATTTGTTTATGTACACCCATTTGATTGATACTGATTGGGACGATAAATTTTACACATCGCCCAACTACACAAATAAAAATCTGTGTTTGTTGATTTGAAACCTAACATGGGTATTGGGATGATATTTGACGTACACTAACCACGATTGTTTAGTTGTATGTTAATCGATGGGTTGACAGACTGTGTAAGCGTTAATAATTTATATTTAATGCTTATGCAGTTGTGTGGTGCACTCTGGATGATGGTTGATGATTTATCATTGCTTTATATACAAGTGGTGTAGGGAATCCATATAATTAACATTATATGGTAAATTATTGGGCATCATCCCAATTTGGAAAATAAGGAATATTATAAAATAAATATTCATATGTCGAATAAAATAAATATTCATGTGTTGAATAAAATAAATATTCATGTGTTGAATAGAATAAATATTCATGCGTTGAATAGAATAAATATCCATGTGTTGAATAGAATAAACATTCATGTGTTGAATAGAATAAATATTCATGTGTCGAATAAAATAAAATATCCACGTGTTGAATAAAATAAAATATTCATGTGTTGAATAAAATAAACATTCATGTGTTGAATAAAAGCCATGTTGATTAGATTGACGCCATTTTGACATGAACGATATTTATATCGATTTTTTTCAATTTTATAATGAATATGAAAAAGTAATTGATTTCAAAACATAATGTTTTGAAAATATTATCATTTATAGATTAATGATATGGAATATTCAATTTTGATTAGAAATTGAATATGAAGTTGAAATCGTTTTGAAAACGAATTTAAAACAATTTATAAAATACGTTTTGAAAGGAAATCGACGATATATATATATATATATATATATATATAATGGCCTGAATAGAACGCGCCGCGGCAGTTCGTGGATTTCGACCATTGACTTCGAATGGATATTACGGAAGATCAGACCATTGGATTTTCCTAAAACCAGAACCATAGGGTTCGTATCGAAAAGAGCTTTCTAAAGAATATTAGAGATTTGAAATCTAACGGTTGGATTTGGAATTATGTCCAAATCAAATTTGGAAAAGGTCGCTATAAGTGTAGTTCTATGGTCGTTGATGGAAATCGACCGTATGGGCCTTGATAAAATTATTAAAAATAGTAATAATTTGTGTAAAATCATAAGAAATGATTTGTGAATAATTGGGATGAAAAACTCCATATTTGAAAAGATAAAAATAGATTTTTATCGAAATGAACTAGTTTTGAACTAGAATTATAATCCTATTTATTTTTAAAATAAATAAAGTGGATTTGAAATGGTTTTGAAAATAACCAGAATTTCCAATATATAAAGTGGAAATGGATTTGAATCGAAATTATCTTTGGAATATTCCGATGTTGGATTTCATGATTATACAGATATTGTTATGGAAAATTTGAAAGATATATTTATATCGTTATTTCCAATACGATATTTGTTGGTCGTAGAATTTGATATTGAATATAAGCTGATATATTTTCAATTCAGAGCCTTGTATTTAATATCAAATGGGATTTGGGTTTGTAGTGAATGTTGTCTTCATTAACACTGTTCTTAAACCCATTTGAGAAAAAGATTAAATCTTTTTATTTAAATTACCAATTAAATGGTATTTAATTGGAATTGAATTTGAATTGACTTTTGGGTTTATCATGAACGGTGTTTTAAATAACACTTGTTCTTTAACCCGATAATTAATAGAATGTGATTTTGGGTTTATCGTGAACCGTGTTTTAGATGACACTGGTTCTTTAACCTAGTTAAAGACAGGATATTGATTTTTGGGAAAATTAAAACTAAGTGGAGCTTTAATGAATCTTTAATTAGATTGAAATGATCAAGAACGGAGTATCATAAGTTTTGCTCCAGGCGATAGTTAAATCTTTAATTAGATTTGAACGTGAAATGGTAATTGAATTTACCGATAACACTGTGATGTTAGATATGAAGATGACCAGTTTTACTTCATGGGATGAATAGGTTGGGATTGGGAAATAAAATAAATGATTACTTCGGTGTGGTTCGCTAATCCCGACTAATTTGAATTGATATTCAAAGGAAGATTAAAGAATAAATTTAAAGAATTTATCTTTGATAAAATTAATGGGAACCTTTCCCAAAGTATAAGAATATTATGAATTGGAATGAGGCGTATGTTGTGTTTGCGTAACACTTGTTTATTATATACGCGAATTATTCAGAAGTACCGGGTTTATCCCATTCTGAATAACTAATTCGACGGTGTGTCGAAGATGAAGACGGTGGTCGAAAACCGGAGGTCTTCACATCGTTTGGGTGATTACTGATGATCTTGATTGGGCTGTACACCGAAGAGGAGGGAATCAGTTGGCGATCGTCCAGACGTACTTGGAGATCGATGGATATGCGAGGTACAAGGTGCCTCTGGTTTCGTTAAGACCCAGAACGAACTTGTAGATGGACAGTGTGTCTGACATTGGATTTTATTCTGTGTGACTGATTTTTATTAAATTCATATCTGTTTGGTGGCAGAGAATTTATTCTCTTGCCTAACGCCCTTCTCTGAGACGTACGAGCTCAGAGGTTATATATTCATGGATATCAATCGCATGGAGTGAACTGCCTGTGTGGCATGCCTAAGTGGCAAATGATCAAGGATTTTGTGGAAAACAAAAGTCTTGTGGTTGATGATCAAAGCACCGCCTGTGTGGCATAGCTTTGTGTAACGTTGATTCGCGAGCCTCACACACCGGTTGTGAACCAGAAACGGGAGAGGGACCTCAGGGAGGATATGTGTTTCCTTCTAGCTAAAAGTGGCGTCAGTGGTTTTACATGCCCTAATGAGTTTGACTTATGTGGTTGTTGGATTGCGAGGCGCCTCGGATATATCGGTGACTATGTGGAGCCGATGGAGTTAGTGTACTCATTGACACCCCATAGGGTGGGGAAACGCAGTGTTCAGGCATTTTAATCCACATCGGCGGACCGGCCCTGACGATCCAAGGGCCCACCTGAGTCTGGGTCCTGAGGGGCGGGCTAGAGCGTCTCGAATCGGTAGAGGACTATCTTTTGCCTCGGTTCACAGATGGAAACCCAACTTCCAATACGTGACTTTGCGGTTTTGATTGTAGAGCCTAGTATTGGCGACATGATATATGGTACCCATGCCGTCTATGATTGATACTTATGATTGAAATTGTTTTGACACTATACACTTATAGTAATAAAAGAAGAAATTTAGCGTATCAAGCATTCTTTGGATATTATAAGGTAAAACCCTATCCTCCGGCTTGTGTTGCATTGTGTGATGGGACATGGGTCTTATAATAGCTTCATTTTTCCAAAAAACATTGCGCTGTTTTGTTATATGCACTGGTATTCTTGGGAGATAACCCGTTCCATGTTATTTGGCGTAGTCCCTTGATATGTCTGATTTAAAGCTTTAAATAATTGTATTAGTTCTCACACCAGTCACATGACTGACCTGGAGTTTATTGTTTTAACTTAAACTCTGGGTGCCCCTATTTTCCACATGGGCAGCTAGTAGTTTTGGTTTTGTAGACTTATATTCATAGGACTCTGGTTTACAGCTGGAACGATACTCGGAAAGCTCTGTATCCGTGTATTATTTGCAGTTGTGTTTTTTATTATTTTCTGCTGTAGTAATGTATTTAAATCTCTGATATTTTCTGTTGTATTTTATTCATTCGTACTCTGTATATTCTTGTATTCTGATGGAATTGTTGTAATTAACAATGAAATGTTCTTCTGTTTGCATTCTGATTTGTGTTGTCCTCTCGGTAATTCGTCCTTTCTCTTCTCTTTGGAGACCGGGGAAGTTCGGGTCGCTTCATTTGGTATCAGAGCTCTGGTTTACAGAGCTCGGAGAACAAGACACGTTAGAACCAAACGAAAGAATTCATCAGAGATTGGATTAGTAATATCCAATGGGAATGACTCGTTAGAGATGGGATCAGTAGTATCCTAGAACGAGTGTGAAGAGTATATTTTTAAAATGAAAACAATTTTTGTTTTAAAAATTTAAATCAATTATTCGTATTTGATTTTTTATTTTGTATGGAATTTGGACAGTCCAGTATATAAATATTTTGCATATACGTCTGATCCACGTGTACTCGAAGTTTTAATATATTGGGTAGATATAGAACCACACTCTAGTCGCCCAGAGATGACACTGATGATAGCAGTTGCATCAACAACGGATTTATGTTCGAATTTTGAAAGTAGGATCTCTATATATTTCCATTAGACTGGTGTGAGAACCAAAGTATAGTTAGAATATATTGTTGTGACTTGGCATCAAAAACGTGATTTTTGACTATATATCAAAGTTATGAGCTTGAAATGATATTAACAAATTGATTGTTTATTGTGTTGTTTAATTATTGGTTGATTAATTAAAATTTGAACCATTTAGCCAAATTGTATCAAATAGTGAGTTGTATTGAAAATTAGTCGCATTTGCATGCATATACATGTACTCACATTGAACAGGTCATAGCAAGGAGGCTAGAGAAGAGGAATAAAATTGTTTGCCCGACAAATAGGTAGATGTTTGTTGTATTTCTTGGGTTTTTGATGATCTTATAAGCCGATAGGCTAGCCGCTTGGCTGGGCCAAGGGAGGCTATTTGGAATATACCGAAGCTCACGGTGCAGGGGAGGTTATGGCGAAATTTTTCGAAAATTTAGGGTGTTAGCCAAATTTTTGAAAAATTTGAAAAGTTCTTAGGAACTGAAAAGTTGAAGAACTTAGGCCATAAGGAAAATAATGGAAGTTGAGTTGAACAGTTAAACAACTTTCAGCTTCGTTCCATTTCGGGGACGAAAAGTTTTAAGTGGGGGTGATTGTAATAACCCGGAAATCCGAGCCAATTTAAAAATTTTATTTTGGCAATTTTAGCGAATTTGATTATTTAAAATGAATTATTTTAAATAATAACGACGAGAAATTTATTTTGAATAGAATTCGAACGTATATATTTATTTGAATCGCCGTTAGAATATAAATAATTATTTATAATTATAAAAGAAATTGAAAATGGTGTGGTAGTTCGAAATTTCAATTTCAAAGTTTAAATGAATGTACAAGATTCAAAATAAACTGAATTTTGGCGAAACCAAAAATATTAGAATCTATTTGAAAATATCTTTCCAACAAACCCGAAAAATTGATTTTTCATAGCGGGAATAAAAAGTTATGCCCAGTTGAAAATTCAGAATAGTCGCTATGGAATTCTGGCTCTTAAAAATGGAAATTTTGCAAACGTCCTTCGTTTTTGATGAAACCACTTTTGTTGGATATGCATTGTCAAATTATTGCTAGGTTTCAAAATTCATAATTTTTGAAGTCAATATGTGAGCGTGGCACACTTAAACGTGTTTATACAGTTTCAGACAATTTTGATCGACCAGAAAATGACCATTTTTCAAATGGTCTCAGAATTTGATGAAATTAGTTTTGTTAGGACCATATCATCAATACGAAATTAGAAATAATTTTTCTGGAATTTTTAGAATCAGTATGTGGCCTCGGTTAATTGAAATATGCGTTTGAATTTAAAATATAATGATTTATATTTTAAATTTAGCAGAAACAGATCGTAACAGCCGAACTGGGTTACGAAACATATCCCATTGCGTTCATAATGGGGGTAATACACTAGTGGCGACAGTCGTTGAGTCTCGTTTGGTGATCGAATGAAAAAGTTGCTTTTTGGGAAATTAAAATAAGTGAAAATTAGGCTCACATCCTTAGAACTAAACTTAATTAGGCTCACATCCTCCTCTATTGAAACTTATAAATTTCATCCCTGTTTTTAAAATAGCGGTTTATTTTTTCCCGAATTGCTCGTTTTTTACTACGCCTTAATTATCGGATAACGAACCTATATTTTTTGTTCGTGATTTATTTTTTTCTCAGACATAATATTCCATGTTAATGGCGGCGGCAACATCTTCCCAAATTTAAAAACTTCGATTTTTGTCCAGAAAAATTATACGAAATCGGCAATTTTTCCAACGAATTTTTTGATCGAACTATTGTTTATAAAATGGATTCGTCTTCTTTCAGGTAAAATATACTTTTTAATTTTTTTGTATACCGATTTCACTTATTCAGTCGATTTTTGTTGATTAATCTTTCTGAATTAATGGATTTGTCTATTTTTGTTGATCGATAGTTTAATTATTTTATAAATTTTCATTTTTGTTGTTGCTTGTACAATAGTATAAATTAATTTGTCAACATATTTTTTATAAAGTTCTTTATACATGTATTAAAATATGCATATAGTGTGTATATGAGCATATAAAAATGGAATTATTGGTATAGTACGTGTGTTTGGATGTATTCAAAAAAGCTGCGTATAAGTATACAAATTTTCTGTATATATGCATACAGATATGCTGAAATTTATGCTTGTCTGCATGCTTTGATGATTAGTTGCATGCTTCTATGCATATATTTTTAATATATGCATAATACAACTGTTCTGGATCTATTTTTTAAAATAATACGTGCAAAATATTCTGAAATTTTGCATATAAATATACACATATTAATGTTATTTGCGTATATGTATGCATCTAGTTATAATTATATGGTTTTTTTTGTAATTTTATTTCAATACTGCAGATTTGGCTGATTAATGTTGATATTTTTATTTTTCAAACAGTGGTCCTACAAATATAGGTGAACTGGTGTTGTTTAAATCTGCAGGTGAATTTACGAAGACTACTAGATGTAGTTTTTACAAGAAGTTGGATCAAAATAAAAGGACGTGTTCTTCAGCATATAAGTAGATGTTGTTTTGTAATTTTTTTATTGGTTAAATTGTATACTGTTATGAACTTTTACGTGCTGGTTTAAATTTTGTTCAGTATTTTAATGTTAATTCGTTGTTTTGTACAGTTATTTTTGTTCAGAACTTTTTTATATCCAATTATTCAATAGTTGGTTAAAAGTATGCATTTATTATTTATATTTGCATAGATGTATGCAGTTATACTGAATATTTAAAACAAATTTGCTAGTATTTTGCATAGCTGAATAAATGTATGTTAAAATTCACAGTATCTACAAATAGGTACAAAATAATTCTTGTAATTGTATACTGTATACAAGTGTTCTACATTGTTTGCGTACAAGTTTGCAAGAATTCTCTTTATTTGCATGATAGTATTCAAAAATAAGTTTTTTATGCATAATCTGTTTTAACTTTAACTATTTCTTCCCTTTTGAATCCTGAATTTTTTATTTTAATCAGCTAATTCTACATTTTTTATTTCTTAATTTATTCCAAAAATAATATGAAATTTTGTTCATACATTCAGTAGTTAATAAAAAAAAATAACAGCATCATCGTTTTTTCGAGTAATATTGCTGCACATATTTGCAGTTACGTCTGATATTATATTGAAAACATGCATATATGTATGCAATATATTACGAATACCTATACACACGAAATCATCAATATATATAATTTAACGTAAAATTAGAAGAACTTAATTCACTGCACAAAATAACAATGTAATTCAATTTACACAATACAAAATCTAAATATTTAAATTTGTTTTCCATATTGGTAACCAAGCAGCCGTAGTCACTACACAATAAAAGCTTTACATGTATTTACAAAAAAACAAAAAAAAAACAAACTTATCATTTTCAATCTGTCTTGCTTGCATTAGACTGCAACCAATTCTGCGTCAACTTGTGATTTATTGTCCAGCTATGAGGTACACAGTTGAGAAGTTTGTATGCAAGCATAGCTCTTTGTTTATCAATAGCACCAGGAGTGTAGACTTCATCTTTCTTGTCAATGTCTTTGTTCTCGCTTCTTTGCTTTATCATGTTCATTATAAACATTGCACAATCCACACTGAAAAAATTTCAAAAAAACCTTTAGAAAAACACAGTAAAAACAAGAAAACAGAGAAATCACCAAAGAAGTGCAGCATCAGCTTTGATTTATTTGCATATATTAGTGTAATTATTGCAAAATTCTTGCATAAAAATATGCAAAATATTATAACAGTACACCTTAGTTCGTTTTTATTTGCATTCAAGTATGAACAAAACCAGAAAAAATGCATACATGTGTGCAACAAATTTACATGCAAAAACATTAGCTGAATCTCCTTTATGAAATAGTTGCATATATCTTTGCAATTTTTGTCCATAGTAGCATATATGCGTGCAATTTTTTTTAAAGGAAAACTTATTCGTTATATTCATCCAATAGATCAACAATCATGTAATAAACGCATATTTTCATCTTCTTATTTTTGAAAATATGCTTACAAATATGCTACATTTCTGATATACTACAGTACTTTGTTGATCATATGCATCTATACATGCAACATTTAAAAATATATTCATGGATGTTTGCATATATGTTTAGTACAATCACAATTATATTAAAAAATTTAAAATCCCCAGGAACATCCTCGGAACATTTTATTTTATGAACTTATTAATTCATATTATATTTGGATCCAACGGAATTAATAATGTAAAAATTTTCTAACAACATTTCTGTAAATACAACTGCCATTTGCATATATTAATGCAGCAATTCTGATGCAAAACAATTAATCATGCATGAATACTCATTAAAATCTTAAAACCATGCACACTTCAATGCATATAATTCTAATTAGCTGCATATAATACTGCAACAACATGTAGTTATTTTCACACTTGAATGAAAAATTTATGTTTAATTGCATATATTAATGGAACATTCTGTTAATAGTTGCACACTGTCATGCAACATTTACAATTAACTACATACAAAACGTCTGCCACCAGTTTTACAAATCTAAATAAAAATTATGAACCCTAATTTTTTTGAAACCTAACACATTTTTTCAAAAAAAAATGTACGGCAATATGCATACAATTGATAAATCATGCAACAAAACCATGTCAATACATATTCTTAAACACCATACGCATAGATTATCAGCTGTGCATTAAAATAAAGGAAATCAAAATCGTACCTTTGTTCTTGCCCTTTCGTGCAAAATCGCGATCGAATCTGGAACAATTTCAACAATTTTTTGTCGATCGAGAGTAAAAATATGTTGATTGGCTATATATTTTTATTTTTCAATCGCCTGCAGTCATTCGTCTGCCGTGATTGAGCGATATGGTAGAAGAAGTCAAACAGATTTGTGGAACGACGAATTAGAAGGGTTTAAAGGTTAGAAACGGAATTTTATTATCCGTATTTTGAAAATGGGGATGTAATCTAAATTCATTTTACGGCCGGGTTTTTTTTTTATATTTTGAAACTTAATAGGGACCTGTAAAAAATGCACCCTTAAAATAATATAATTATAAAACTAAATAAACCCCTACCATTCCCTTCTCCAAATGGGTCAACGAACAGAAAAAAAGGAAAAAAGGAAAAAAGGAAAAAGAAAAACGCGAGCCAGTCGCTGCTCCTCCTGGCGTTCGCCGACGCCGCACCCCAGGAAACCACCGCAGCCGTGGATCCCTCCCCTCCTCCTCTTCCCCGATGTCTCTTCTCCACTTCTCTCTTCCAAAGGTCGACGCCCCTTTCGGATGTCCCCAAATTGAGCCACCGCGCCCTGGCCCCATGGCGGTGCCGACGTTCACCGCTCCTACCCCCTATTCTCCGATCCTCCTCCTTCTACTCCCCCTAGTTCGATCCAAACCGCCTCCCCCGCCGCTACCTTCCTTCCATCGCTCCACCAGTCAGGCCGCCACCCATTGCCCCACCTCCTGCCGCCAACCAAGCTCCCAGGCCGTCCTCTCCTCCTTCGAATGGTGAAAACAGCGCACATTCCCTTTTTTTACTTATTTTAATTTAAATTCAATTTTAATTTAAATACGTTGTTTAAATTCGATTCTTAGTTTGTATATATACTAAGTGTAAAATGTATAATTAAAAATATGATTTTTATGTTTATGTATAATTAAAAATATGATTTTTTACTTAAGTAGAGTAATAGAAATATAATTTTTATCGTGAAGAGAAGTATATAAAAAAATACAATTTTTATTATAATGTTAGTAAAATAAAAACATGATTTTTATTATAAAATAACGTTATAAAAATATAATCTTTACATATGTAGTAGCGTAGGAAAGATATGATTTTGATTAGGTTAAAGATTAGATTTTTATCAATACAAAGTTTAAGATTTTTATATATATATGGAAGGCGAGATTTTTATACATGAAAGTCAAGATTTATATATATATATATATGAAAGCGAGGTAAAAATATGATTTTTATAATATATAGATACTAAAAATTTGATCTTTATATATGTAGTAGAGAAATAAAAGTATGATTTTTATATATGAAGTGATGATATAAAAATGTGATTTTTATCCATATAGAGTAGTTATAAAAATGTGATTTTTATATACATAGCAACAATATAAAGATGCGATTTTTATATATGTAGTGGATAAGGACAACGAAAGTGACAAAAGGCGAGCACGGCGAAGATTTTCTACATATGAAGAGTCGCGGTGTTTGGTTTAGCTTATTGGTGAGAACTCCTCACATTTATTTCAATTTCTAGTTTGAAATATATACTAGGATGCGGACGGTGCTTAGTAGCACCCGACACCCATTGTCCACAGACCATGGATGACTTGTTTGTTTAATTGATGTGTTGTGAAAGTTGATTTTGTGAAGTGGAATGAATAAAATATTTTATAGTTAAAAATATAAATTTTAACGTGTATATAAAATAAATATCTATAAACAAATCGGACGATTTGTTTATGTACACCCATTTGATTGATATTGATTGGGACGATAAAATTTACACATCGCCCAACTACACAAATAAAAATCTGTATTTGTTGATTTGGAACCCCACACGGGTATTGGGATGATATTTGACGTACATTAATCCCGATTGTTTAGTTGTATGTCAATCGATGGGTTAACAGACTGTGTAAGCGTTAATTATTTATATTTAATGCTTATGCAGTTGTGTGGTGCACTCAGGATGATGGTTGATGATTTATCGTTTCTATTATATACATGTGTTGTAGGGAATCCATATAATTAACATTATATAGTAATTGATTGGGCCTCATTCCAATTTGGAAAATAAGGAATATTATAAAATAAATATTCATGTGTTGAATAGAATAAATATTCATGTGTTGAATAGAATAAATATTCATGCGTTGAATAGAATAAATATCCATGCGTTGAATAGAATAAATATTCATGTGTTGAATAGAATAAATATTCATGTGTCGAATAAAATAAAATATCCGCGTGTTGAATAAAATAAAATATTCATGTGTTGAATATAATAAACATTCATGTTTTGAATGAAAGCCGTGTTGATTAGATTGACGCCATTTTGACGTAAACGATATTTATATCGATTTTATTCATTTTTATAATGAATATTGAAAAGTAAATGATTTCAAAATATAATGTTTTGAGAATATTATCATTTATTGATTAATGATATGGAATTTTCAATTTCATTTAGAAATTGAATATGAAGTTGAAATCGTTTTGAAAACGAATTTAAAACGATTTATAAAATATGTTTTGAAAGGAAATCAACGAAATATATATATATATATATAATATATATATATATATATATATATATATAATGGCCTGAACAGAACGCGCCGCGCCGCGGCAGTTCGCGAATTTTGACCACTGACTTCGAATGGATATTACGGGAGATCCGACCGTCGGATTCTCCTAAAACCGGAACCATTGGGTTCGTATCGAAAATAACTTTCTAACGAATATTAGAGATTTGAAATCTAACAGTTGGATTTGGAATTATGTCCAAATCAAATTTGGAAAAGGTCGCTGTAAGTGCAGTTCGATGGCCGTTGAAGGAAATCGACTATACGGGCCTTGATAAAGTTATTAAAAATAGTAATAATTTGTGTAAAATCATAAGAAATGATTTGTGAAGAATTGGGATGAAAAACTCCATATTTGAAAAGATAAAAATAGATTTTTATCGAAATGAACTAGTTTTGAACTAGAATTATAATCCCATTTATTTTTAAAATAAATAAAGTGGATTTGGAATGGTTTTGAAAATAACTAGAATTTCCAATATATAAAGTGGAAATGGATTTGAATTGAAATTGTCTTTGGAATATTTCGATGTTGGATTTCGTGATTATACAGATATCGTTATGGAAATTTGAAAGATATATTTATATCGTTATTTCCAATATGATATTTGTTGGTCATAGAATTTAATATAAGCCGATATATTTTCTATTCAGAGCCTTGTATTTAATATCAAATGGGATTTGGGTTTGTAGTGAATGGTGTCTTCATTAACACTGTTCTTAAACCCAGTTCAGAAAAAGATTAAATCTTTTTATTTAGATTTAATGAAGTATACCAATTAAATGGTATTTAATTGGAATTGAATTTGGATTGACTTTTGGGTTTATCATGAACGGTGTTTTGAATAACACTTGTTCTTTAACCCGATAATTAATAGAATGTGATTTTCGGTTTATCGTGAACCGTTTTTTAGATGACACTGGTTCTTTAACCTAGTTAAAGGCAGGATATTGATTTTTGGGAAAATTAAAACTAAGTGGAGTTTTAATGAATCTTTAATTAGATTGAAATGATCGAGAATGGAGTATCACCAGGTTTGCTCCAGGCGATAGTTAAATCTTTAATTAGATTTGAACGTGAAATGGTAATTGAATTTACCGAAAACACCATGGTGTAAGATATGACGTATGGCCAGTTTTACTTCATGGGATGAATAGGTTGGGATTGGGAAATAAAATAAATGATTACTTCGGTGTGGTTCGCTAATCCCGACTAATTCGAATTGATATTCAAAGGAAGATTAATGAATAAATTTAAGGAATTTATCTTTGATAAAATTAATGGGAACCTTTCCCAAAGTATAAGAATATTTGAATAAAAGAATATTCTGAATTGGAATGATTTGTATGTTGTGTTTGTGTAACACTTGTTTATTATATACGCGAGTTATTCAGAAAGACCGGGTTTATCCCATTCTGAATAACTGATTCGACCATGTGTCGAAGATGAAGACAGTGGTAGAAGACCGGAGGTCTTCACATCGTTTGGGTGATTACTGATGATCTTGATTAGGCTGTACACTCAAGAGGAGGGAATCAGTTGGTGATCGTCCAAACGTACTTGGAGATCGATGGATATGCGAGGTACAAGGTGCCTCCGGTTTCGTTCAGACACAGAACGAACTTGTAGATGGACTATGTGTCTGACATTGGATTTTATTCCGTGTGATTGATTTCTATTAAATACATATCTGTTTGGCGGCGGAGAATTTATTCTCTTGCCTAACGCCCTTCTCTGAGACTTACGAGCTCAGAGGTTATATATTGATGGATAACAATCGCATGGAGTGAACTGCCTGTGTGGCATGCCTAAGTGGCAAATGATCAAGGATTTTGTTGAAAAGCAAAGTCTTGTGGTTGATGATCAAAGCACCGCCTGTGTGGCATAGCTTTGTGTAACGTTGATTCGCGAGCCTCACACCCCGGTTGTGAACCAGAAACGGGAAAGGGACCTCAGGGAGGACATGCGTTTCCTTCTAGCTAAAAGTGGCGTCAGTGGTTTTACACGCCCTGACGAGTTTGACTTATGTGGTTTTTGGATTGCGAGGCACCTCGGATATATCGGTGACTATGTGGAGCCGATGGAGTCAGTGGACTCATTGACACCTCATAGGTAGGGGAAATGCAGTGTTCAGGCATTTTAATCCACATCGCTGGACTGGCCCTGACGATCCAAGGGCCCACCTGGGTCTGGGTCATGAGGGGCGGTCTAGAGCGTCTCGAATCGCTAGAGGACTATCTTTTGCCTCGGTTCACAGATGGAGACCCAACTTCCAATACGTGACTTTGCTGTTTTGATTGTAGAGCCTAGTATTGTCGACATGATATATGGTAGCCATGCCGTCTATGATTGATACTTATGATTGAAATTATTTTGACACTATACACTTATAGTAATAAAAGATGAAATTTAGCGTATCAAGCATTCTTTGGCTATTATAAGGTAAAACCCTATCTTCTGGCTTGTGTTGCATTGTGTGATGGGACCTGGGGTCTTATAATAGCTTCATTTTTCCAAAAAGCATTGCGCTGTTTTGTTATATGCACTGGTATTCTTGGGAGGAAACCCGTTCCGTGTTATACGGCGGGGTCCCTTGATATATATGATTTAAAGTAAATCTTTAAATAACTGTTTTAGTTCTCACACCAGTCACATGACTGACCTAGAGTTTATTGTATTAACCTAAACTCTGGATGCCCCTATTTTCCACACGGGTAGCTAGTAGTTTTGGTTTTGCAGATTAATATTCACAGAACTCTGGTTTACAGCTGGAAAGATACTCGGAAAGCTCTATATCCGTGTATTACTTTCAGTTGTGTTTTGTATTATTTTCCGCTGCAGTAATATATTTAAATCTCTGATATTTTATGTTGTATTTTATTTATTAATAATCTGTATATTCTTGTATTCTGATGGAATTGTTGTAATTAACAATGAAATGTTCTTCTGTTTGTGTTCTGATTTGCGTTGTCCTCACGATAGTTCGCCCTTTCTCTTCTCTTCGGAGACCGGGGATGTTCGGGTCGCTTCATATTCACCAACAATTCGAGTCTTCATGCAGTTCGAATCCATCGGGATTCAACTCCCCTCCATTTCGATTCCCTCGACCTCGCAACATGCAATTCGACTCTCTCGGCCTCACTCCCTATTTCGCATCCCCCCACCACATAAAAGTCATTCCAACGTATCCCAGGGATACGAGTTCGTATCCCCAAGGGATACGGAATTACCGTATACCTATGGGGATATGTCATATCGTATCCCAAGGGTCACGACATTTCGTATCCCTAAGGATGGATACGATGTCTTCCTGCTCTATATAGAGGGATGCAAAATCCCAAGTGTGGCCTCCCAGGTATACGAAATTCTGCTGTGTGCTGCCCAAATCTTATCTACTCTCACCTAACTCATCACCTACAAATACCCCCTTGCTCATTCTTCACAAGGGTTTGATTTGGCTAATTTGACATCTCCACAAGCTTTTAGAATTCATTAATGGATGCCTAGTTCTTGAGGAAGAAAAAGCACAAAAATGTTTTTTTCCAAAACTTAGCATATGACAACTATGACTCAAAATACATGAATGGACCTGTAAATAAATGCCTTAATGACGTTCAATGCTTGCAACCTATTTTTGTGAATACAAGATCAGAAAACTCCTTCAAAGTGGATGTAGCTGTGCAGTTACAGTGCTTGGATGATCCAATGCGGCGAAGGTCCAAAAAGCCATAGCGGGGATAAAATGAGGAAATAGTAGGATATAGCGGATGACTCTAAAATAGTACATCTAACTCATTCTTAATGTTTTTACGAATTTAAAAGCAATAATTAAAAGAAAAACTAATGGTTAGTTAAACTATAATGAGTACATTCTTAATTTTAAATAAAACATGCACAAATATATGTAAATAAGCGTAAATTGCTATTTAGTTTAATTAAATTTTATAGAATATAGAGTATTTTTGTTTCAAAAAAAATATAATTAAAAAAATCAATTTAGAAAACCTAACTTCATAATTTTTATAATGTAAAGATGTAATTTTTTAGTTTATTTCTTTCACTAAAATATAGCGGAAATAACTGGATATATCGGGAATAGCGGATTATAGTGGGGATTATAGCGGAAAGGCTATATCAGAGGCTATTTGTAAAAAGCGTAGCGGTGGTAATCCGCTACGAGACATAGCGGGGTTACAGCGGGATAATAGAGGGCATTAAATGCATAGGGACGCAAGGCCCTCACGGACCGAACACTATAAATCTCCGTGTTATTTACTGCATTCCACACTATATTTTTCCCATGCGAAACAATATTCTCGAGTAATTGAGAATCTTCGGGTGTGATGACCATTTTTGCCGTCAACAATTTGTTGCTTTCAACGAGAAGCTTATACTAATCTCTTTTTGCGCACTTCCTTCTCGACTGCGATGCGTTACTTAGGTTTCTTCCTATCCTACCATTCGAGTCCGCTTATGATAGTTAAGCGATTAAAGAACCCATTAGTCGGAACCTCTACAGCAAACGACACTATCAATTCTCAACAACTCCAATCGTCGCGAAACCCGACTGAGACAGACAACATTCCTTCTACGGACCCCGATGCTCCTGCAACTCAAGTGCAGCTTTACGCGCTTAATAAGAAGTTGGAAAACAGATCTTCGAGCTCAACTACGCATTGAAGACCAACATCGATCTTATGCGTCAACTACAAGAAAGTCAACATCACGTCGCTCAACTCTTGTTCGCCCAAAGAAATGCTTAGCCACAGTGCAATGCCTCAGAAAGCTCTTCTTCCGAGACTCGGGGCCGAAGCTAAAGGAGGAGGTTTAATCTCAATACCAACACCATCGCCAACACTAATGCCGATCTCAACAGAAACGACAACATCAACAGTTACGGAAATGGTAATGGAACTACCCTGACTTTCAGCGAGGGAATGTGTTAAAGCGACCATTCCGGGTTTGTTATCAACAATGAACCAGGTCCTAGTAACCGACCCCTACCTCGATAGAGCCTAAATGTCGCTACTCTGAACTTGGGGACTACGCTCATAGCAACTCAACATGCCCAAGTTCTGCCTAATCAGAACCTGCATCAACCCGGTCAACCTCATCAACCATACGAGGATCAAACGAACATTGTTGATGACATAGATGAGGATGACCCCGATGCCCATCACAGAAGATGTCCATGGCCCAGGACCCCTGAAGTGAACCACAATCGTTGTATCCCACCAGAAAATGTTCAATCTGCATACCTCTCCGACATGATCCGAAGGATCATGAGAAATATGCTAGGGAATGCCGATGACATGTGAAAAACCCACATGAGGCGTAACTCTTTCATCCAGGTTATGCACGAAGCCGAGTGGCCAAGATGCTTCAACATGCCATAGCTCGGAGTCTACAGGGGAAAGACCGACCCCTGCACTTTTCTGAACTGCTATAAGTGGCATATGGACTCCAGCCTTGCCATCAACGCCATTAAATGCAAATGCTTTTCAGTTTTCTTAGAAGGCACAACTTTGCTTTGGTTCACCCGTCTCCTGACTGATTTTATCTTTAGCTTTGCCCAACTAGATACAGAAGTGGTCAAGCAATTCAGAATGCATGTCCCTAAGTCGAAGAATACTCTCACTCTCCCCCAACCTCAATCAGGGCCCAACAAAAACCCTCAAAAGCTACCTTGAGCATTTCAACACTGCCCGAGCCAAGGTTGATGATTTGAAACCTCGCACAGACCTTATCCAGAATGCCAAAGGCATCCTCGCTAGCTCCGAGTCCAGAGCAAGGATAGACAGAAGGCAGCTGAAGCTCTAGAATCCTTCCACGAAAAAGCAGGACAATTCCTGTGCCAAGAGGTAGCTCGTTGTAACAGGTCAACCAAAGGAAACCACCCCAACAACCCACGCTCAAGCATCATCGAAGACATTGTTAAAGGAAAACAAGTCAAGAAATCTTCCGACAAGGTTAAGGAGGCGGCCCCGTACAAGCCCAAGAAAAATAACGGTAGAGATGACGGTCGCAACAACCAGGCTCCTAGAGTTCTCAAGAAACACAACTGCTATTAATGTTATAAGAACAACACTCCGCTCAACCAATATTTAGAGACAATCTACTTGGACACCTGTAACACTCATTAGTACAAGAAGCCCACTACTATGAAATCTACTGACGTGAGAAGAACTCCAGAAAGTATTGCAGATTCCATGACATGTTTGAGCACAACATTAACGATTGTTGTCATCTTAAGAATGCGATTTAAAAAATCACCCATGAGAAATATCTGGAACAGTATGTTCAGAATCTTCTACTCCACAGCAGCCACACGCTTTATTGCCCGCTCTTCCTCCACCCATCGCGGTCCCAAGGCCATCCAATCGAAGACCACATGGCGTTGTGATTAACACTATCTGTAGTGGACCTCACCCCTCTCATGACAGCTTTCCCAAGATGGAGGAGCATGCCAACTACGAAACAGGATCTCCCCTGGATGAATTTGTCCCCGTTAAGCTGCAGAAGACAATGTATGATGATATCGTCTTCCATGAGAGAGAGTCTACTGGAATTGAAATCCAATCTATAGACCCTCTCGTTATCTCCGCTCAGATTGGCCCATCTTTTGTATGAAGAATTCTCATCAACTCCAGAAGCTCGGTCAACATCGTCTTCAAGGCGGCATACAATCAAATGAAATTAGAATCAAAAGACTTGAAGCCCTGCCATGCCACGATCCACGATTTCAATGGTTCTTCCAATCAACCTATCGACATGGTTGATCTTTCAGTAGAATTTGGAGAATGGGATCAGAGCCGAGTCCGAATCTTCACCTTTGTGATCATCAACGTCATCTCTCCATACAACGTCTTCTTTGGAGGTCCCTTCCTTATAGATTTTCGAGTCTGCATATCACCATGGTCCCTTCTGATGAAATTCCCAACAGAGAATGGGATCGACACAATCAAAGGTGATTAAGAAACGGCAAGAGCTTCTATCTTACCGAGTGGAAAAACGCCCGCAACCAGGTGAAAGGCAAGATAATGCCTTCACCTTCCTACGCCAAGACCATCTCTTCATAGCAATCAAAGGTGTCTGAGTCATGGCTCAGGCACCACTGCTATCTATCCAACAATCTCGCTTCGAGGGAGGGCAAAGAGCCCAATTTTGAGGGGGATATCCCGGTAGAACCAACGATGGATGTTCTGATCATCCCCGATGACCTAACATAGATCTTGAAAGTTGGATCGCAACTCCACCCCGCAATAAAGGAAGAGCTTGTGGATTTCCTAAGGGCCAACCTTGACGTATTTGCTTGGACCCACTACGACATGAGTGGTATCGATTCAAGAATCGTTTGTCACATGCTCAGCATCGATTCGAAGTATCTTCAAGTCATGTCGAAGCGTCGAATCTTAGGAACTGAAAGATCGACGACACTTAAAGAGGAAGTGGATAGACTGCTCGATAATGGCTTCATCCGCGATGCCCTCTACCCTCGAATGGGTCTCCAACCAAGTCTTGGTCAAGAAAGCAAATGGAAAGTAGAGAACGTGTGTCGACTACTTAGACTTGATCAAAGCCTGCCGAAGAAGAGCTTCCCACTTCCAAAGATCAACCAAATTGTTGATTCAACCGCCAACTACCAGCTTCTCTCCTTCATGGATACATACTCAAGCTAAAATCAGGTTCAAATGTACCTTCCAGATCAAGACCATACTTCTTTCATAATCGACCTATGGCTCTTTTGTTATGTCATCATGCCCTTCGGTCTCAAAAATGCTGGAGCCACCTATCAGTGACTGGTCAATCGCACGTTCAAGCACCATATTGGGAGATCCATGCAGGTTTACGTGGATGATATGCTCATGAAAATGAGGGTATCAAATGACAACATCAACGACCTCACTGAAATATTCGATGTCTTCTATAAATACAACATGAAACTCAATCCCTTGAAATGCTATTTTGGCATTGCATCGGGAAAATTCCTACGTTTCATTGTCAATTCATGTGGCATCAAAGCTAATCAAGAGCAAATCGACGCTATCCGGGATATCTTGTCTCCTTGAAGCATCAAATTGTTCAAAGCTTAAATGGGAAATTGGCCACCCTAAGTCGATTCATCTCTAAAGCAACTGACAAATGCATTCCCTTTTTCGATTTTCTTAGAAAAGGGAAGCGCAACTTCACATGGACACCAGAGTGCATTAAAGCATTCCAGGACCTCCTGAATCACTTAGAGCAACCACATATCTTGTCCAAACCCATGGATCATGAAGAATTGTATCTCTATTTGGTTGATTCTGTGCAAGCAATCCGCTTGGCGCTTGTGCACATCAAAGATCGTATTCAGTGGCTCGTTTACATCATTAGCGAGAGACTAACAGGTGTAGAAAAGAATTATCTAAAGCTCAAAAAGCTAGCCTACGTCCTTTAATCTCTTCCTAGAAGTTACAGCCATATTTTCAGTCCCATCCAATCAAAGTCTACACGAACCAGCCGCTATAACAGGTCATGCAACGACTTGAGGCATTTGGATGACTTTTGAAATGGAATATAGAAGTGTGTCAATTCGAGATTACTTTCATTCCTCATCGAGCCATCCTTGAACAAGCCCTTGCAGATTTCATAATAGAGTTCACAATTCCTGAATATCCTCCTCCGGAAGACATCGAAACTCTAGACATTCAATGGAAACTGTTCGTAGATGGATCCTCTAATAGTCGGTGTTCTGGCGCTGGGTCATGCTTGTCACTCCCAAAGAACGCTCGATCTGTATTGCTTTGAAGCTCAAATTCCCTATTGCCAACAACGATGCAGAATACGAGGCCTTTACAATTAGACTTGGAATTGCAATTGAGCTCAAAATCATCTCTATCTAGATCTACTCCGACCTGTAGCTCGTCTTACGCCAAGTGCATGGTGAATATCAGGCCAAGTGGGCATGGCTTGCTCCCTACCTCGATCGGGTCCGCGAACTTCCCACCAGCTTCAACCATTACATCATTACGCACATCCTTCGAGAAAAAAATGAGAAAACTAATTCATTGGCTAAGCTAGAAAGCTCTGGGGATGCGCAACTCTTGCGGCTAACCCCTATCGAAGTACTCTGCTCTACGAGCTTTGATTAGATGCATACTGATTACGTCGCAACGACGGAGATTAAGCCCAAGCCCGAGCCTTGGATGACTCCAATCAAGAACTACTTACAACACAAAATCCTCTCCGGACGATACAAATAAAGATAAGCATTCACTCGCAAATCATCTCGCTACATCATTCAAGATGAAGTACTCTACCGAAGGGGGTACTTTGTTCCATCACTCAGGTGTGTAGCCCACAATGACGTTGACCATGTGCTATTTGACGTACACAAAGGCAAGTGCGATGATCACAGTGGGGGGCAAACTTTGGCAAGGAAGATTCTTAGATATGGCTTCTTCTGGCCAACACTTGACCAAGATACCGTGGACTACGCCCGCAATTGCGATAGGTTTTCCAAAATTCTCAGAGCCCCGCCTACATAACTAACACAAATGGTCAGTCCCTGGCTATTTTCCATAAGGGTAATTTATATCATCAGAATTCTTCCAATGGCCAGAGGCGGTGTATGCTATGCTATATTCTTAGTTGAGTACTTCAACAAATAGGCTGAATTAGAGGCCCTTACTATAATCACTTCCAAGAAGGTGATTAACTTCGTAGTCCACAACATCATCACTCGATACTGAGTCCCCCAAACTATCATTCCCGATAATGGGAACCAATTCGAAAGCACAAACTTCAAGACCTTTTACCGACGATGCAACATCAAAAAAAAATCTTGGCGGTAGCTCACCCTCAAACCAATGGGAAGGTCGAGGCTATCAACAATGTGATAAAATTCATCATCAAGAACCATCTGGAAAAATCTAGAGGCTTATGGGTAGATGAGCTCCCTCTGGCCCTATGGGCCTGCCGGACCACCCATAAGTCAGCGACTAACCGTACTCCTTTCCGTCTCGTCTATGGATCCTGAGCAGTCATTCCCATTGGGATCAAACTCCAATCTCATTGAGTCACTTACTTTGATCCGAAGACCAACCAAGATCTGCTCTTGGAGTCACTCGACCTACTCGAAGAGAAAAGAGACAAAGCTAAATTCATAGCTGCCACTCAGCATCAACGAGTTGCCCGACACTTTGACTTCGGAGTCCATCCATAGGTCCTCGACATTGATGAACTCATCCTGAAGTGGATCTTTCCCACACTTACTAGTTTCAGTCCTTGCTGGGGAGGTCCGTACATCATACAACAGAGGCTTAAGGACGGAACCTTCAAGATAACGACCATTGATGGTGCCGAACTCCCAAGGGCATAGAATAGTGAACATCTCCGTTGATACTTGACCTAGCTTAGTGTACAAACTTACTTTAAATTCAAGGCATTGTAAAATAAAGGCCATTACTGCCAAAGTTACCAGTAAAGATAGTTCCATGGGTCTATGTTCTTGGTGTATTTACTTCTTGCGTAGTATGATTGAGTTGTTACAATCAACTTTCATGCATAAGCGCACAACACTGGATCACCACCCCATAGCATGGAACCTATCCTCCGTTAACTTGAGCCTCGAACTCATGACGAAGTCGAGTATAAATAATTCGAACTCGAGTCTCGAACCAACGACGAGGCCGAGTATAAACAACTCGGGACGCTCATTCACTTAAGTATCCAATCCCATTTCTAAGTCTCCGGACTAGGTGGCATCCCATCAGCTAAACAAGTGTGACATAGACCGCTCATTAAGCTCCATCTGACCTGATGGGTCTGGATTCGGCAGATAATTGGCGAACCAATGACGGCCTCGAACTCTAACCCGAATGAAATGGTAGGAGAGTCTAGAGGACGAATCAATGATGCCCATGCCTTCTCACAAATTAGGACCAATGATGTAACGCACTACCTCTATACCCAGATTAGCCAAGGTCATTACAATCAATGATGTCAGCTAGCCCGAAGAAAAAGGCTGTTGAGGAGCGACCATCTGTATAATAGCTTTGAACAAGTGTTAAACAAATCGGAGAATGTGGTCTTACTTTTCAAATCGCATGAGGAAATCTGACACATCTAATTCAAGTTCAAAACTGCTACACGGCGGCTATATATAATTCAAAATCAACATAAATACATAACAATGAAATCGGAGTCCAACACAGATATTCACATCACTAAGGCGGAAATAGATATGAATATAACACACGAGTAAAAATACATGTTAGTGGTCATAGTCGATCCACTATACATCAAAAGAATAGGCACATGCTCTAGCCAGAAAAATATGTATACAAAGATGTCACTAACTCAAATACATATAAAAAGATCAATAACTACAACTCGAATGTAGATAGCAAAATCCAAGAATAATCCCCACTAGAAGTCATGAGATGTACCTGTAACACTCGGTCCGACCCGGGTATTATTTATAGGAAAATAAACAATAAATGGATTAGTCTAGCTGTACTTATCATAATAAACTGGGATAGAAATAGAGATATAGGTAGGTAATGACTTATAAGCAACAACAATCATGTTCACCCATAAGCATGAAACCCCAAAAATGTCTAACCAACATCTCTAAGAGATCCCCACTACACAACCTATACATCATAAACATCACATACAAGTTAACCGAAGATCCCTGTGAATCTGAAGATCGCCTCCCGCGAATCCGATGATCGCTCCCCACGAATCCGAAGATCGCCGACAAGATACAAGGTGACTCCGTGCGAATCTGAAGATCGCCCAAAACCGGAGTTCCCGAGATGTGATGATCCGAAGATCATTGGAATCACCCAAAGGTCGGATTGGTCTGAAGATCCTCAGTAATCAAAATTGATCATTTATAGTGTGAACTACGCCAAGTTAGTAAATATAAGAGTCAAGCTACATGTCCCATAACCACTTTCTCTACCTGAATATTTATGAACAAGTTGTATATTCCACTAGAGATACAAAATGATCATAGCCACGGTGTTCAATCGAACGAGTCCAACAATTAACCGTTGAAGCAAACACAGGGTTCATAGTCCTTGTTTTTAATAAATCATTTAATTAGATTTCTCATACGAACGAGAAAAAGGTTTAGAACATATACTAGTAGACTTGTAAATCAATTTATATAACAACTTCATATAAATCGGATTAGAAACCAATTTGGAAAATAAATTCATATAATAAAGTCGAGTGAGAAACCGTTTAGTAAAAGATTTGGTATCTACTAATAATTTAAAACCCTTCTTATATAATTTCGAAGTGGCTAATCTCGTGAAATAGCGATCAAAATGACGGACGAACTAAGAATTCTTGTTTTAATAACGTAAACATAGTCTCACGACTATCGATTACAAATTCGTTCACCACAAATTCGAAAGTCCACCAAATCAAAATGAAGAAATCTGTGAATCAGAGAAACTGAAAAGTCATAGAAAAAAGGCCAAACGGGGCGAAACTCGGTCGAGGAAGAGCCTGAAACAACCCATATAGTCGGCAATGGTTTGCATCGGTCGACTGCAGAAAAATAGCAGGACCAGTCGACTGGTCCATTTTTGACCCGTTGAATGGTCAACTAACCAGCAGACATCAATTTTACTTTACTTTTTATTTTCTTGGGTAGCAGGTATGTTATCAACAAAATTCTCTCCAAGGATAGCTGGCAATGAAGGGATTTTAGAAGAATACAGGATTAGGAAAGACCCCAAAAGCAGGAAGCTCGGCGATAAGTCGGACTGAAGGCCGGAGAAAACAGTTGGAAATCAACACAAACCGACACCTTCCTAAAGGGAGGAACTCAAAGTCTAAAAAATGCCCACAAGGCGCGACAAACAAAGCCCTTCCGACGTGACCTATCCTACAGGAGATTTCGTAGCGGGAGGCCTCCCTAAGACAGGAACTAGGAAAGAAGAAGGTACGAGCTACCATCCTCAAGACCCGGAAGGGTTATCGAAAATGACCTGCCTAAATATCGATGCACCCGAAAGCGAGGGCATCGAAAGTGCTTAGCCAAGAGAGCACAAGGACCATCCAGAACCATCTTCAGAAGCATCTACCGTACGAATACGAAAATGCCGCATTCACAAATAACGGAAGTGACACCAGAATTTGCCCTCTGGGAATCTAGGCTACCGCAAAAGCTCCACTAAAGGGCTAACCGGGACCCAAGTAGAGATACATGGCACCTGTACTGATTTACCAAGTACTGAAACCCACAGCGGCTTCAAACCGGAAGTTATCAACATATATCATGAAGGCAGGCCCCTCTAAGTATTCATGATAAAGCCGGAGGCCTACATCCGAAAGCTTACGTTTGAAAGCCTACATCCAGGAACTATTACCAAAGGCTCAAATAGCATCCGAAGACCGTAATTAATACTCCATGGACGACCTGAGGACAAGCGCCTAAAACCAAGGAAAAGTGACCAGTAAAGGCCCCAACAAGCCCAATAGCCCACCAGCGGAAGGAGGCCTGAACCATTATAAATAATAACCCAGGGGTCACATTTAGGGGGATCAGTTTTTCCTTTATGTTTGTACTCATAAAAAGAAGCTTCGCATTGAGATTAATCTGGGGATTTCCCCTATTACATCTATGTACTCCTAATGAAAATATAATAAAAAGGGATCTTCCTATAACAAAATTGCTCTGTAAGTTTATATTGTTATTTTCCAATCATCACTATTGCAGTTTATTATTCATTCTCCAGATAAGCACGGATTACCATCCATACATGTTTTTGAATAGGAGAATATACATCCTTTTCTGAGTTCAAATCCATTCTGATAGTCCTTGGCGATCCCACACCTCCGGTTTAATCCTAAAATAGCCAATCCACCAATTTCTCCTTTGGATCCGTTCCTGCTAACCCATCTTCGATGTTAACGAAAAATATCGTTAACATTTTGGCGCTAGAAGGAGGCTGAAGCTCCTATCCTTTGGTTAACCCCATCACATATCTACCTAAGCTGTTCTATCTCGGATTATACTAGCTTTGAAGAAGCAAAGTTACTAGTAAAATACTTAGACAAAAGTTTTCAAGGTCCCAAGCGGATAAGTCAAAAACCACCAACCATAGGGTGAGGGAGAAGCAAAGGTTAAGAGCAGAAGCCTTGCGGGTGATAAAGCGAAAGAGAAAAATATAACTGCATGTTTATGATACTAGGGATTATAACTTTTCCCACATAGGATAAACCTTAGCGCTCCCACCCAGTGGATCTACAGATACTAGTGTTTTCTCTCACCTAAAGAGTGCTCTCTACGGGCAAGTTAAGGGAATAACACTCGAACAAGAGATAATGGATGATTTCAACCATTTCTCCAACAAATGGTTTAAAGAGATGTCGTCTCAATTTCAGTGTGTTCCGGGAGGAAAGAATGAAAGTATGAACACCGCAGCTAGGCTAAGCCACAGGAGAATTTCCAGCAGCAAACAGAAGAACCTACACTAAGGGTACCCAAAGAACACTACCTCTCTACTTTGATGGAGAACGTTTACTTCCTAACCAAACACGAACTCAACTATTGGACATTCACGAAGAAGAAGCCCAAATACGAAAGGAAAATGAGAGGGCCTTATTGTAATTACCACCTAATGAACGGACATGAGATTGAACATTGCATAACCCTTGGGGAAACCATCATTAGATTTGTTAGCTAAGGCCAATTACAAGGAATTGTGAAAAGATCGAGGTGAATTCGGTAATAATCCTTAAGAAAAAGATTACCAAATGTGACTCAAGGATACGGAAAACCCTCTTCTCGGATGTCACAAGGAAACTCGTCAGTGGTCAGACTGTAAATGGATTAAATCCCTCGTAATCGCAAAAATCCCCCGGAGGGGGGGGGGACGTGTTGGTCTTTCTCCATGTCGAAATCAGAGGGGGTAGGGTTAAAGCATCAAAAGCGTAAGCCTCCGTTTCACACCATAAATAGTCTTGACAGTGCATCTAACTTTATGATGCCCTGCCTCTACTCGTAGAAAAGTATGCCCTGCCTCTGCTAGAACTAAGCATGTCCTACCTCTTCTTATGTTCAGCGTTACCCGCAGAAGCGAGTGCAATCACCTATAATCCCCTACGATGGTCAGGATAGGGCACCCCTCGGAGGGGGTGGTGTATAAGCCTTTATCAAAGCCTACGATGGTCAGTACAAATCATCAAAAGGGTAAAGCTTAGTTCTGTCCCTACAATGTCCCCGTCTAAGTTTCTAAGACCTTATCATCGCCTACGATGGTCAGGATAAGGCGCCTCCGGGAGGGAGGTCTGGTAAGTCCTTGGGCCCTGCTTGTGGATAAGCTAACCAAGGGCACCGGAAGCACAGGCCCAGAGAGTGGCCAACAAAGCATGTACATCCTCTGCTTTGTCATCAAAAGCACAAAGAGTGGCTCAAGAAGCACGTTCAGCCTCCGCTTCACCAATCGAATCCAAAAGGGATGCCAAAACAACAAATACCGGAAGGGGTTTCGGTCCTCTACATATCAATACCCGAATCTGGGTCCATTCTTCTCTTCACAAATACTGGAAGGGGTTCTAGTCTTCTACATATCAACACCTAAAATCTGGGTCCATTCAGCTCTTCATAAATACTGGAAGGGTTCCAGTCCTCGACATATCAATACCCGAATCTGGGTCCATTCAGCTCTTCACAAATATTAGAAACGGTTCCGTTCCTCTGTATATTAATACCCAAATCTTGGAAGAATTGGTTTCTCAACAAAATCCTAAAGAAAACCTATGGTCTTACATAACGATACCTAAACCTGGGGCAATCCTGAAGAAAATCGCAGCCGGATGTGGGGTTTCGATTTCATCATGAATACCCCAAACTTGAGGAGAACCCAATTCCTGATCCAAACATTAAGGAATTGCTCGCCCCTCTCGTAAATTCAAGTAGGGGCTCAAGGTTTGCCACCAAAGATGAGCTTATGATCCTCTCAGGGAAGTGTCTTTAACCTACACGTTCATTAGTTGGTTTTCTTTTCAACTTATCAGTCCTTTACATAATTCTGAAAACGACATCATATCATAACGTCGGTTCAATGAAGAGCTGGGAAGAAAATTATAAACATTTCTAATAGCATCCTATGACTGACTATCCCTTTTGTTCTAAGTGATCTTTAATTCGTTAGGAATTTTCCAAGGACAATTGTTTCATAAAGAAACTTTTTATTGGCACTTATCACAAGTAGGTTTCCACACATTACAATACCCTGGGACACAATAATATTGTTTCTGACAAAAGCGATACATCATAAAAATCGCACGACACACTGACATCTCCACCGGAGGTCATGACATAAACCATTACACAGACACAGTCATCGTTTTAAGAAAAGAAAATTTTCATATCCCAAGCATACAATAAAATTCTCTCATTCCGAATTAGGGTTTCGTAAAGCAAATTCCAAAGAATCGCATTCCTTTTTAGCTTTCATCAGCTCATCCTCCAACTTGTCAATTTGTTAGTATTAACTACCAACCACCACATCTGAGCTCTCGGAGGATTTTGTTGCTAACTTACATTGTAAATTGAAAATAACTTCTTCTTTTTCTTTCAGTTGCTTTTCCAAATAGGACACTTATACCATGAAGTTTGATTGTCACCTTCTGGAGGTAATACATCTTTTTATACCCCGACAGGGGAGCATCACCAAGTTGTGAAGAAGGGTTCTGAAACGAGTCCTCCTGGCCATAGACATGACAAAATATCGTAATACGTAAATTATAAAGATCAAATTATATGACAATTACATCACATGTCCCAAGGAAAGAAGAACAACCACATAACGTTTATCAAGTCACACACACCATAAATACCACGTCCATGTTAGCATTTTACCACAACACAACCACCAAATATCAAAATCAACACAATTCATGGAAAGATAAAAATAAAACGTATGGTTAATACAATGACATTAAAAGTCGCTTATTAAATTGTTTCCGCTGAGCCAGGCTCCTTGAGTTTTTCCCTTAAATTTCTAAACACAAGATCTAAAAACATAACTGCAACTCATGTCTTCAGAGAAGAAGAGAATTGTTGTAATATGGGAAACCTAATTACTAATGAAATTCAGGGGAAAGGAAAGCACTTCAACAGAGAAAGCGATACCAGTGCGACATCAACGTCGGACCGACCGGGAGTCCTCTTCTTCCTGGAATATAAAGAACCTTTGTCCTCAAGGGGCAGCTCCTGTGATGCAAGAGTAGATTCTCCAGCACCTTTCTTGGACCCATCGGGCTGACCCACGTGACCTTCTATTTCTCCGTCTGCTATGTTATCCTCCTCCTCTTCTTTCTCATAATCTTCAGCAAATTCATCAATAAACTACAGCGACGCAGGATCTATCTTGTTCATTGGGGGAATCTTATGCATCCGTCTCACTTGCTTGATCTTCTCTAGAAATCTGTCTCGAATACATGGATCAATTAAAGTAAAGTTAAATTCCGAAAGACTTTCATAGTTGTCTAAAAAGGCAAGGATGACAGCATCTTCATAATACTCCGTGGAAATATTGTTGAGGTGGACGTTCAAAATTTTTGAAATTCTATCATCGGCCTCGTAAATAATTCCCTTCGCGGTGGAAAGCTGAGTGTTCTTCTTGTTCATCTCGGCAACGTTGTCAGTCTCCAGTTCCGTTTTCTATGCCTTAAGGTCCTCAACCTACTACGTTAACTCCTCTTTAGCCTTCCCCACCTTCTCTAATGAGGTCGCCAACTCCTCGCATTCGTTATCTCCCTCTATATTCTCCTACTACAAAGCATTCACTTTATCCGACAACACCTTATTCTCCTCCCTTAGAGTATTGACCTCAGCCGTTGAGATGGAAGCTAATCCCAGAGAGACATACCAAATTTTCATCATCTAAAGAGGAGAAATAGGCTAAAAAATATTTTAAAAAAAAGAGAAGAAAAAGGGAGAGAGGTGTATATGTATATATAATACCAGAAGGAAATCCCTGATTTGTTGTTTGTAGAAATCATCCAAGTCCAAGGTGGTAGAAGTTGACCCAATATACGCTACTTCAAGGGAAAAAGAACCAGTTCCACAAACTTATCAAAATCCAAGGCCGGTGAAGGAGGTACGAAGTGAGAAATAGGCTGGGAGGAAGACGGTGCTGAAAGATCGAGCCCTGTCCCATCTATTTCACCAACAGCATTGGATGGGGAAGGGTCACTCGTGGATTTACCTTTCGGGGAGACTTCTGGGGAAGCATCAATAGCCACCACATGTTTGAAAGTTGTAGCAAAAGGACCAAAAGTCCGCCTTGTTTTCGGAATAGCAGTAGTATCTCTTGATAAGCCAACCGGCTTGTCACACTTGGGCTTTAAGGATGGGGGGCAATGACGGGTTGAGCAAGCCTCTTCATGGCCTGGACACTGGCCCAACTATAAGCAGCAAGGACAGTTGCATCCTGAGGAGCTAAATATCCTAAACAAAGATAAAGATGAATTAGAAAATGCAACAACCAGAAAACAAGAGAAAGAACGACAAATGTTACCGAGACAAACGAATGAATCCCATCTAAAACACCTCGATGGATAAGAGATCTTGCATTAAACGAGTCGGAACCCAACAACAATCCTTTTGGACCAAAAAATTGAAAAAGAGGTTTCCCCAATATCTTTTGTCCAGGAGGAAGCAAACCATACTTGCGAAGATTATTGATGCTCAGGAGAAATGACATGCACATGTGCTCCAATAGTGCGTTGAAGACAGTGTCAACCACTAAATCCTCCTCCGGAGTTAAAATCACATCTTTAGAGGGGTTTATGTGATTGGGGGAAGGGTCAAGTTAAAAAGACCACAACTATAAGACAGTTACTTTCTAAAAGCAAGAGACCTACCGTCATCACTAAATTGTCCTGATATGTCGGGTGGACATTGAACAAGGAAGTATTGATCCTCCCACAACCTAGTTTTGCTAATGCCATCGGTAATCAGCCTCTTACGGGGTTAGCCCTCCAGATCTGCGATTCTGAAGTTTTAAAGAACCGGATCATGTGACGGATAAGCTTCGGGCTTAAAGAACCCTGACCTGAAGCAAGCGCCAGAGCCTCTAAGCACAAAAGGATTGTGTATGTATTTGGCGAGAGCTTAATAGGAGCGACTTTCAAGTCAACCAAAAGCATGTTTAGAAAGGGCCGGAAAGGTCGAAAACCTCCATGCCAGATATGAATAGCCAAATACGCAAAGAACTCTTCTAGAGGATTCTAGAGAAAGTTTCGAGAGGCAGCTATCATAGTGTCTGTATCCACTATGCCAAAGTTATCTAATATGGCATCCACGAATTATTGAGATACGATTAAGGATGGTTTGGGAGCGAACGCCTTCCTGGGACAGGAGACCTTGGAATCAATGATATTCTCCTTAGTAGGACTTTTATGAGACATGATTCTACCAGGTAACATCATTCCATAACAATGCGGTTAGTTTGCATATCTCTTACACAAATATGCATATCACTATCAAACATTATTGAGTAACATTATGCCTCGTTTAACAAAGGTCGAATAGGCGGAAACCTAAATTAAACTCAAATAGGGGGTATGAGGAAAATTATATCTTTTATACCATAACTAACATACGACTAAGCCAAACATAATCTCCATAGAAACCTTGATAAACCAACACAATTAATGAAGGAAAATTAGCCCTAACGACCTTAGAATCATTTTAGCAATTGAAGTAAGGTTGGCATTTGAGCCTATTCTATGAACATCATAGTCCTAACCAACTTTTGTGTCAATTCTTGACGCATAATTAGGATTGCGATTCATATAGGAAGTAAAAATACTCACCAGTTTCGAGCTTGTATCTTCAAAAGGGGGAGAATTTGAGCACCTTTTTAGGAGAGCAGTAATCTGGTCCAAGTATTTAATTTGTAGGCAAAAGACGGGAACGAGGGGAAATGAGAGTTTACGTTCAAATTTCAAGATCAACCTGGGTCGTATAGATAAAGACCAAACAACGCTCCAGATGGAGATCAAAAGACCTTGAAGTGACACTTCGAAAAAAAAAAGAGATTGACTTGTAAATTCAAAAACACCCCTTCACTAAGGGGGAGGCAAATGTTATCATCAAAACTATCTCCAAGGCTTGCTAGCAATGAAGGGGTGTCAGAAGAATACAGGCATAGGAAAGTCCCCCGAAAGCAGGAAGCTGAGTGATAGGTCGGACTAAAGGCCGGAGACAATAATTGGAAAGCAACACAAACTGACACCTTCCAAAACAGAGGAACTCAAAGTCCATAAAATTCCCGCAAGGCACGAACGACAAAGTCCTTCCGACAGGACCAATCCAACAGGAGATTTCGTAGTGATTGGCCTCCCTAAGATAGAAATTAGGAAAGAAGAAGGTACGAGCTATCCTCTTCAAGACCCAGAAGGGTTATCAGAAATGACCTGGATAAATACCGATGCACCTGAAGGCGAGGGCATCGGAAGTGCTAAGCCAAGAGAGCGCAAGGACCATCCAGAACCAACTTCCGGAGCATCTACCATACGAATACCGAAAGGCCGCATTCACAAATAACAGAAGTGACACTAGAAGTTACCCTCCAGGAATCAAGGCTACCGCAAAAGCTCCACTAAAGGGCTAACCAGGACCCAAGCAGAGATATAGGCTACTCGTGCTGATTTACCTAGTGCCGAAAACCAGGACCAAGCAGAGATACAGGCTACTTGTACAGGACCCAAGCAGAGATATAATATACCTGTACTGATTTATCTAGTGCCAAAAACTAGGACCCAAGTAGAGATACAGGCTACCCGTACTGATTTTCCTAGTGCCGAAACCCACAGCGGCTTCGAACCGCTAGTTATCAACATACATCATGAGGGCAGGCCCCTTTAAGTATTCATGACAAAGCCGAAGGCTACATCCAAAAGCTTACGTCCGAAAGCCTACGTTCAGGAATGGTTACCAAAGGCTCAAATACCATCCGAAGACCGTAACTAATACTCCAAGGATGGGTGGAAGCCAAGCATCCAAAACCATGGAAAAAGCGACCAGCAAAGGCCCCCACAAGCCCAATAGCCCACCAGCGGAAGGAGACCTGAACCACTATAAATAAGACCCCAGGGGTCACATTTAGGGGGATGATTTTTCCTTTATATTTGTACTCTTAAAAAGAAGGTTGGCGCTGAGATTAATTCGAGGATTTCCCCTATTACATCTATGTAATCATAACGAATGTCTAATAAAAAGGGATTTTCTTGTAAGAAAATTGCTCTGTAATTTTATATTGTTATTTTCCAATCATCATTGTTGTAGTTTATTGTTCATTCTCCAAATAAGCATGGATTCCCATCCATACATGTTCTCGAATAGGAGATTATACCTACTTCCCTGAGTTCAAATCCATTCTGATAGCCCTTGGCGATCCCACACCTCCAAGCTTTGATATCTAGGGTGATAGCCCGATTTAATCCAAAAATAGCCAATCCACCTATTTCTCCTTTGGATCTGTTCCTGCTAACCCATCTCCAGTGTTGACGAAAAATATCGTTAACAAGGTACAAGTCGACTGGTCCATTTTGGCCAGTCGACTGATGACTGTCAAACTGACCATTTTGGTTATTTTTTTAGCCAAACCTTATATGAATCGTTTCCGTTGAACTGTGGAGGCTATGGAATTTATCACAGCAATAAGGGGGCCTTATTGGTTTGTCAAAACACTCAAACATATGAAGAATCAAACACCCACAAAAATTTATACTCAAAATAATCAAAATGAAATCAAAATGAAATCAAAACTCATGAGTTAGGAAGTTTATATAGAAACAACCTAAAACACACAATAAATACACAATACAAATGTTCCATATACACAATATACAAGCTTAGAGCTTGAGGCATAGATGTGAGTTCTAAAAGAACTCACCTTTGCTTGCTAAAAGCAAGAAATCGATCCAATGACAAGCTAAAACTACCTCTCTTCCAATATAGCTTGCTAATCTTCAATCTAAACACATATAAATGAGTTTCCTAGGAATTAGGTCATAGGAAATCTTAGAAATTGAAGAGAAAGCAAGATGGAGATGAAGAATCTTACTCAAGTTGTATCTCTGAATTTCCCCTTGATTTGGGTCTCAAGAAGCTAACTGAAACGACTCGAACTTCCCTAGTCTTCAAAGAGAAGAGAAAGAACGAATTGTCTGAGAACACGACAAATCAGAACACAAACAGAAAAACATTTCATTGCTTATTACAACAATTTACATCAGAGTACAAGAATAAACATAGTATGAACAAATAATATACATTTGATAAATATAAGAGATTTACAAATTTACAATGCAGCAGAAAATAAAACAAAACACAATTGAAAGAGGTACACGGATACAGAGCTTTCCAAATATCATTCCAGCTGTAAACCAGGATCCTGTGAATATAAATTTGCAAAACCAAAACTAATAGCTGCCCGTATGGAAAATAGGGGCACCCAAAGTTTAGGTTAAAGCAATAAACTCCAGGTCAATCATGTGACTGGTGTGAGAACTTAAAACGGTTGTTAAATCTTTACTTTAAAATGGAGTAAATCAAGGGACCACGCCGTATAACATGGAATGGGTTTACTCTCAAGAATACCAGTGCATAAAACAAACAGCGTAATGCTTTTTGGAAAAATGAAGTAATTATAAGACTCTGGTCCCATCACACAATGCAACGCAAGCTGGAGGATAGAGTTTTACCTTATAATAGACAAACATGCGTGGTACGTTTAAAACAAATCATTTTGATACTATTATAGTGTAAAATTTATGAAAATAACTTCAAATATAAATGTATCAATCATAGACGGCATACTGCCCCATCACACTATGTCGCCATATTAGTCTCTACAATCAAAACCGAAATGTCACAAATTGGAAATTGGATTTCCGTCATGAGTCAAGGTAAGGGATTTACTCCTCGCCGGGTCTGAGAGACTCTAGAAAATGCCTCAGGATCTCCTGCAGTAGACCCTTGGATCCTCTAAGGTCGGTCCTCCTTTACGTTTGAGGATTAGTATTCCTGAACACACGTTTCCCCGCCCTATAGGGCGTCTATGAGCTAGATGAATCAATATCCATCAGCTCCGTAAAGACCGATATATCTGAGGCGCCTTGCATTCCAACAGCCACATAGGTTAAAGTATAAAAATGTTTGGGCTTGCAAAACCCTGACACCACCCATAGTTAGAAAGAAACGTTTTGTCCTCCTTGGGTCCCTTATCTCGTTTTTAACTCATACCGAGGTGTGAGGCTTGCGAATTAATGCTATACACAAAGTTATGCAATATTAAAGTCGTGCTTTGATCATCAACCACAAGACTCTGCTTTTCAACAGAAGCCTTGATCATCTACATCTCAGCATGTCACATAGGCAAATCACGCCATCCGACGGATGTCTACCGATATATAACCTCTGAGCTCGTAGGTCTCAGAGAAGGGCATTAAGCAAAATAAATTCTCAGCTGCCAAACAGATATATATTTAATAGAGATCAATAAACATAGATTGAAATCCAATGTCAGACACACATCCATTTACAAGTCCGTTCTAGGTCTGAACGAAACCGGAGGCACCTTATTCCTCATCCCGTGTCCAATGCTATAAGGACCAGAAACTTCCTCGGTCTCCGAAGAGAAGAGGAAGCACGGATTGCTTTGAGGATAAGACGAATCAGAACACAAACAGAAGAACATTTCATTGCTTATTACAACAATTTCATCAGAATATAAGAATATACAGAGTGTGAATAAATATTACACATTTACTGAATATCAGAAATTTACAAGTTACAATGCAGCGGAAAATAATACAAAACACAACTGAAAAGAATATACGGATACAGAGCTTTTCGAATATCATTCCAGCTGTAAACCAAGATCCTGTGAATAAAAATCTGCAAAACCCAAAACTACAAACTGCCTATGTGGAAACAGGGGCACCCTGAGTTTAAGTTAAAGCAACAAACTCCAGGTCAGTCACGTGACTGGTATGAGAACTAAAACAGTTATTTAAAACTCAGATATATCAAGGAACCACACCGTATAACACGGAATGGGTTTCCTCCCAAGAATACCAGTACATATAACAAAACAACGTATTGCTTTTTGGAAAAATGAGGCTATTATAAGACCCAGGTCCCATCACACAATGCAACGCAAGCCGGAGGATAGGGTTTTCCCTTATAATATCCAAACATGCTTGGTACGTTAAAACAAATCATTTGATACTATTATAAGTGCATAGTGTATAAAACAGCTTCAAATATAAATGTACCAATCCTAGGCGGCATGGATACCGTATATCATGTCGCCAATACTAGGCTCTACAATCAAAACCGCAAAGTCACGTATTAGAAGTTGGATTTCCGTCTATGAAACAAGGCAAGGGATTGTCCTTACCGCTTCGAGACGCTCTAGCCCGTGTCTCAGGATCAGAACGCATCGACCCTTGGATCTTCCGGGCCGGTCCACAAAGAGTGGATTAAAATTCCTGAACACTGCGTTTCCCCGCCCTATGGGGCGTAAATCTGGTCTGTATAAATACCATCCTTTGGCCCTGGAACTACCGATATAACTGAGGTGCCTCACTATCCATCATCCACATAAGTAAAATGCCAGGGCGTGTAAAACCACGGACAACACTCCTAGCTAGAAGGAAACGCATGCCCTCCCTGTAGTCCTCCCCCATTTCCGGTTCACACCGGGGTGTGAGCCTCGTGAATTAACGCTACACAAAGCTATGTTATATAAAAGTCGTGCTTTGATCATCAACCACAAGAATCTGCTTTTCAACAGAAGCCTTGATCATTTGCATCTCAGCATGCCACATAGGCAATTCACTTTATGCAACCGATGTCTATCAATCGCACGGAATGAAGTCTGATGCCAGACACACATCCATTTACAAGTTCGTTCTGGGTCTAAACGAAACCGGAGGCATCTTATTCCTCATCCCGTATGTCCAATACAGGAAAGTGGTCCTCGCATATCCGGTCGATCTCCAAGTACGTTTGGACGATCAGCACTTATTACCTTGTCTTAGGTGTACAGCCCAATCAAGACATCAATAATCATCCAAACGATGTGGAGACCTCCGGTCTTCAACCACCGTCTTCATCCTCGACACATTGTCGAATTAGTTATTCATAAAGGGATAAACCCGGTCTTTCTGAATAACTCACGTATATAACAAACAAGTGCTATTAAAATACAACATACGCCTCATTCCAATCCAGAATATTCCTTTATTCAAATATTCCTATTGTAACACCCTACCTCCGCTAGGGTCACTCACAAAGGGAATGCCCTAGTTTTGGAGAGGTATTATCGAGGTAACATCGCAAAATTATCACAAGACAGAACATAAATAAATAATTAAGTAAACAGCGGAAGAATTTCTGAGCAAAACAGAACTTCATTTCATTCCAAATTAAACCATGTCTTTTACAAACATTTCAAGTAACCTCATTACAACTGTCTTGTAATAATAGCCAAAGAAGCAGTAATTTAAAAACAGTAAAACAGCTTATTCCCCAAGTGCAGTCAAAAGAAGCAGCCATAGCAAACCGTACATGCTGAGCCAAAGCAAGTGATATCCAAGCTAAGAGCTAGTTATTCCTCCCTGAGAACTTGGGGGGGGGAACGAAAGAAAAAGAGGCGAAAGGAAAAGGGTCAGTCATAAAGACTGAGTAAGTTCTAGTGACTTTCAGTGTAAAAATGGTTAAAACAACCTGTCATGTATGAACTGGAACTAGACTTAAGAATAGTGTCAAGGTGAACAAGATAGACTAAGGTGATCAGGATAAGTCAAGACAAGTCAAGTAAAGCATCACATGTTCGAGATCCGTTGCATCGACTTCACTAGTATACTAAGCCCGTGTCACAAGTTAATCACGAAATAAATCCCACGGCCCAATATGATGAAATGACCCTGAAACGGGGTCTGACCCAAGTATGGGGTCCTACGGAGCGATTATCAAGTCGATCGGCTCCCTACAAGTTCTAGCACGTCAAGTGTCCGTGTCATACGGCTAATCACGAATGTAGTCACCTGTGCTGGGTCCGCCTTCGGGTGTATCAGCCCTAAGGTGTCAACCCCTGACACGATTCAAGATGCACAGATAAATCTACGGATACCCAGTGTCTGCCCCGGATACGTGCACGATCGTAGTCCTCCGAACCTACACTGGCGTACCCCACTGCCGCCGTTCACCTCTTACAATCAGCCCAGTAATCGTGCCCCCACCCGGCCTAGCCCCAGGGTACCTTGATACATCTAGAGGGTTACTGCTGAAAGGGGTCGTGTCTAGGGTTTCGCCTAATAGATTAGGTCATGTAATTCGTGACCCAACCCGCCTAACAGATTAAGTCATGTAATTCGTGACTCAATCCTTTTCTAGTCTAGTCATGTCAAGATGGTTAAGCATGTCATTTCAGTTCGCGACTTAACCCGCCTACGTGTCATGTCAAGTTGGCTAAGTGTCGTCGTTTTCAAGTTCATGACTTAGCCCTTCAAATCGTGTTCAAGTTGGTTAAGTTGTCTTTTCATGTTCATGACTTAACCCTACTTGGCATTAATTGATTCGTTAATGCACCGAACCACTCACATTGGATCCTGTTGTTCGTAGCCACTGGATTTGCCGGGTGGTTCCGGGCAGGTTTACACTACGAACTCAACCCAACCTCGGGTTTCAAGCGCGATGTGACCAACTACCCACATTGGATCCTATTGTTTGTAGCAACTGGATTTGCCGGGCGGTTCCGGGCAGATTTACACTACAAACTCAACCCAACCTCGAGTTGGCCACTTTCTTGTTTTCTAAAGTCATGCCCATGTTCTTATCAGATTTTGATATCATGTTCATATGTCAACTTCGTGCCTAACTAAGGCATGTTTAAAGTCAAGTTATGGCATGTTCAAGTCAAGTTTTTCGTGCCATATTTCATGTTCTACTTATGCCAAATTTCATAGTTTATGCTTATAATTAATTCAAGTTTTGCCTATTCTACCCAATCGTATCCCCAACGTATATAAACGTACTTCGTTCACAAGTATAAACAGTTCAAGAGATAAAGGGGAATAATACCAAACATGTGATAGGCATATGTGACAGTTATAACATTACTTGCATAATAAACAGGCTATAACATATCACATAGTTGCAATACTAGTATGGTGATAACTTGGCATAGTGATGATTCCAACTTAATTTAACATGATGTTTTCAACTTTGCATCATAGGCATAATAATCATTGCGGCATCATAAAAATTTTATTATAAACATGAAACATTAATGGCATAGTAATCCTAATGGGCATAGTGGATTCCAATTTAGCATTTTTAACATAATGATTCTCATAGACATAATAATTCCAATTTATCATTATGATTCTCATCTAATATTATAAACATAATGGTTCCAACTTAGCATTATTAACATAATGATTCTCAACTAACATGATAGACATAATGATCCCAATTTAGCGTTTTTGACATAATTAACATGATAGACATAATGATTCCAATTTAGCGTTTTTAACATAATTAACATGATAGACATAATGAATCCAACTTAGCGTTTTTAACATATCTAACATTATAACAATTTCAACTTTTCATCATAGCCTAGCAATACCCTATTTTTCATAAATCATGATGGGTATAATAACACCACATGCATAATTCCATCAATATTCATAGCGATGGTCTAATTAGCATCATAGGCATGGTTTAATCAACATAAATATTTCAATAAACATAGCGATTTCATGGACATGTATTAGTCCAACTTGCCAAACAATTAAGCCCAAGTGATTCATAACAACATCAAAATCATGACAAGTTTAACTTGCAACGTTGCCATAGCAATATCCCCAAATTATAATTCAACGATAAATAATATAAACAATGGATTAGCAATAGTTCATAAATTCGGTTTCAATTCATCGCATGTCCATATTGTTTTAGCGTTTTTGCCTAAAAAGTAACATAGAACTTACAATATGAAGCAAATAAAAATCCCAAATCAATTAGTCTCGAATTCGTTGTCTAAAGCGTCGTAGTTGTTGTAGCTTCTAGTTGTAGCCTTCAAGAATCGTCCTCCATCTTCTATAATTTTATTCTTTATATTTTTAATTCAGAGCTCTAGGTTTAATGGCGGCGGCCTGAGGCTAAAATGAAATAGTATGATTTAGGCTAGGTCTTAGGTCCTTTTTATAATGTTTGTGAGTTGTTTTAGACCGTCGATGGAGCTTGATTCAACAATAGCCGTTCAGTCAGGATAGAGTTATCCTATTGACTCAGCCATGAGTCAGAAATGACTCAGCATTGACTCAGCGATGAGTCAGAAATGACTCAGCGTATTAAATGTTCACCAATTCAAACGTAAATACGTATTTAATAGATACACTTTCCCCTTTACCGTATTAATTACCCATATATAAATATTTATTTATATATGAATAAATATTTTCTTACCTTTAATTTGTCATAATTAAAAATTGGAGAAGGCCAAAAAAAAAAACCATCCTTGACAACCAAAAATGCGCAACGTACGCTACATGATGCGTACACGTCATATATATATATATATATATATATATATGCCTATATGTATATATATATTATATATATATTCATTTTTTTCTCTATCTTCCCAATTACCCATTTTCACACTAAACCACTTTTTGAACTGCGTTCACACTAGGCTATTTTAAGCCATTCCCCTAAAACAAAAATAGGGCGCTGGCGGGGATCGAACTCTGTACCTCTTGTATGCAAGTCATGTGTTCCAACCAAATGAGCTACTAAGTCTTTTGCTTACAAACCCTAGAACAATGCTAAACATTATTCGTTTCCCATTCTTTTTTTTTTCATGTTTTGCTGCGATATTTAAATTAAAGATATCTTCTTCACACGTTATCCGTTTTGCGTAAACTCGGACTCTATCTTAAGCAGAATTTCGAGGCGAATGTAATGGCGTAACCCGTTTCCCTTAATTCTTTGATTTGAAATTAATTATACTTTAATTTGTGAATCTCACTGTTATAAAATACACGGGATGTTACATTCTCCCCCACTTAAAAGGATTTCGTCCCCGAAATCTTCAAGTTAGGAGGAATGTATATCCTAACATCCAAACATACATCTACTCATCCATCAAACATGAGTATCCATTGTCCTTAAAAGACTTCTAATGCTTTATGATCATATGCGAAGTGTGTGTATATGTTCCTTAGCTAATGCTAATGATCAGGCCTGATTGATCTTCTAAATGCAAAATATGTTTAGTGAAATGAATCCAATATGTATGCAAATTTTTCCTACTATAATTCACAATTTCAACATGAGTGCTCAAACATTCAATCATATGCAACAACCAAATGATAGCACAACCAAGTTTCCAAAATAAACACTCATGCATATGCAATATGAAAATGTGCCTGAGCCGATCTAGTGCCTAATGTGTATTCATGCATCCACGAGCAACCACTTGCGACCACTTGCAACCATTTTGCAATCATAACATGTTTCAATTACATGTTTACATCCAAAAAGATTCTACCTATGGTTCTCAAGATAGGATCAAAGAGATAACAAAACAAACATGGATAGCAAGAGAAATGTATGTAAACCTATAGGAGAAATAGATCTAGAATGTACCCTAAAAAGAAATGGGTATAGCGCGCTTAGCTTTTCTTAAATTTCCCAAGTTGCGTATTCTAGGGCTTCACCCCACTGTATTTTAACTAGCTTGACTTCTTGATTCCTTAGCTCCTAGATCTCCGTTCCCAAGACACGAATCAGAACTCGCCTCAATGTTTCCACTTTTACGCCTTCAAGGATGCTTGGCTCAATCACTCCGGAAGACTCATCCGCCTTATCTTTATCCTTATCACTCATACCTATCCTATATAACATGTTAACAAGCCTCACGAAAACTATCTCCATCATACGGGAAAACCCTCTACGAAGCTAGAAAGAAGATTAGCCGCAGGTAAAGCTACAGTGACTACAGATGGAGAAAAGAAAGGGAAAGAGATTCAAACAAGGAAACAAAGGATAGTGCTAATGGCTTTTGGGGAATAGCCTTTAAAAACTTTTTCTTGGAAAATGCTTCTTTGTAAATGGTTTTGAAAAAAAATTCAAAAGGTTTTCAAAACTTTTGCCCAGTCTTGGTAACCTTCTGCTCTGATACCAAGTGTAACACCCCACCTCCGCTAGGGTCACTCACAAAGGGAATGCCCTAGTTTTGGAGAGGTATTATCGAGATAACATCACAGAATTATCACAAGAAAGAACATAAATAAATAATTAAATAAACAGCGGAAGAATTTCTGAGCAAAACAGAACTTCATTTCATTCCAAATTAAACCATGTCTTTTACAAACATTTCAAGTAACCTCATTACAACTGTCTTGTAATAATAGCCAAAGAAGCAGTAATTTAAAAACAGTAAAACAGCTTATTCCCCAAGTGCAGTCAAAAGAAGCAGCCATAACAAACCATACATGCTGAGCCAAAGCAAGTGATATCCAAGCTAAGAGCTAGTTATTCCTCCCTGAGAACCTGGGCAGGGGGGAACGAAAGAAAAAGAGGCGAAAGGAAAAGGGTCAGTCATAAAGACTGAGTAAGTTCTAGTGACTTTCAGTGTAAAAATGGTTAAAACAACCTGTCATGTATGAACTGGAACTAGACTTAAGAATAGTGTCAAGGTGAACAAGATAGACTAAGGTGATCAGGACAAGTCAAGACAAGTCAAGTAAAGCATCACATGTTCGAGATCCGTTTCATCGACTTCACTAGTATACTAAGCCCGTGTCACAAGTTAATCACGAAATAAATCCCACGGCCCAATATCATGAAATGACCCTGAAACGGGGTCTGACCTAAGTACGGGGTCCTACGGAGCGATTATCAAGTCGATCGGCTCCCTACAAGTTCTAGCTCGTCAAGTGTCCGTGTCATATGGCTAATCACGAATGTAGTCACCTGTGCTGGGTTCGCCTTCGGGTGTATCAGCCCTAAGGTGTCAACCCCTGACATGATTCAAGATGCACAGATAAATCTACGGATACCCAGTGTCTGCCCCGGATACGTGCACGATCGTAGTCCGCCGAACCTACACTGGCGTACCCCACTGCCGTCGTTCACCTCTTACAATCAGCCCAGTAATCGTGCCCCCACCCGGCCTAGCCCCAGGGTACCTTGATACATCTAGAGGGTTACTGCTGAAAGGGGTCGTGTCTAGGGTTTCGCCTAATAGATTAGGTCATGTAATTCGTGACCCAACCCGCCTAACAGATTAAGTCATGTAATTCGTGACTCAATCCTTTTCTAGTCTAGTCATGTCAAGATGGTTAAGCATGTCATTTCAGTTCACGACTTAACCCGCCTACGTGTCATGTCAAGTTGGCTAAGTGTCGTCGTTTTCAAGTTCATGACTTAGTCCTTCAAATCGTGTTCAAGTTGGTTAAGTTGTCTTTTCATGTTCATGACTTAACCCTACTTGGCATTAATTGATTCGTTAATGCACCGAACCACTCACATTGGATCCTGTTGTTCGTAGCCACTAGATTTGCCGGGTAGTTCCGGGCAGGTTTACACTACGAACTCAACCCAACCTCGGGTTTCAAGCGCGATGTGACCAACTACCCACATTGGATCCTATTGTTTGTAGCAACTGGATTTGTCGGGCGGTTCCGGGCAGATTTACACTAAAAACTCAACCCAACCTCGAGTTGGCCACTTTCTTGTTTTCTAAAGTCATGCCCATGTTCTTATCAGATTTTGATATCATGTTCATATGTCAACTTCGTACCTAACTAAGGCATGTTTAAAGTCAAGTTATGGCATGTTCAAGTCAAGTTTTTCGTGCCATATTTCATGTTCTACTTATGCCAAATTTCATAGTTTATGCTTATAATTAATTCAAGTTTTGCCTATTCTACCCAATCGTATCCCCAACGTATATAAACGTACTTCGTTCACAAGTATAAACAGTTCAAGAGATAAAGGGGAATAACACCAAACATGTGATAGGCATATGTGACAGTTATAACATTACTTGCATAATAAACAGGCTATAACATATCACATAGTTGCAATACTAGTATGGTGATAACTTGGCATAGTGATGATTCCAACTTAATTTAACATGATGTTTTCAACTTTGCATCATAGGCATAATAATCATTGCGGCATCATAAAATTTTTATTATAAACATGAAACATTAATGGCATAGTAATCCTAATGGGCATAGTGGATTCCAATTTAGCATTTTTAACATAATGATTCTCATAGACATAATAATTCCAATTTATCATAATGATTCTCATCTAATATTATAAACATAATGGTTCCAACTTAGCATTATTAACATAATGATTCTCAACTAACATGATAGACATAATGATTCCAATTTAGCGTTTTTGACATAATTAACATGATAGACATAATGATTCCAATTTAGCGTTTTTAACATAATTAACATGATAGACATAATGAATCCAACTTAGCGTTTTTAACATATCTAACATTATAACAATTTCAACTTTTCATCATAGCCTAGCAATACCCTATTTTTCATAAATCATGATGGGTATAATAACACCACAGGCATAATTCCATCAATATTCATAGCGATGGTCTAATTAGCATCATAGGCATGGTTTAATCAACATAAATATTTCAATAAACATAGCGATTTCATGGACATGTATTAGTCCAACTTGCCAAACAATTAAGCCCAAGTGATTCATAACAACATCAAAATCATGACAAGTTTAACTTGCAACGTTGCCATAGCAATATCCCCAAATTATAATTCAACGATAAATAATATAAACAATGGATTAGCAATAGTTCATAAATTCGGTTTCAATTCATCGCATGTCCATATTGTTTTAGCGTTTTTGCCTAAAAAGTAACATAGAACTTACAATATGAAGCAAATAAAAATCCCAAATCAATTAGTCTCGAATTCGTTGTCTAAAGCGTCGTAGTTGTTGTAGCTTCTAGTTGTAGCCTTCAAGAATCGTCCTCCATCTTCTATAATTTTATTCTTTATATTTTTAATTCAGAGCTCTAGGTTTAATGGCGGCGGCCTGAGGCTAAAATGAAATAGTATGATTTAGGCTAGGTCTTAGGTCCTTTTTATAATGTTTGTGAGTTGTTTTAGACCGTCGATGGAGCTTGATTCAACAATAGCCGTTCAGTCAGGATAGAGTTATCCTATTGACTCAGCCATGAGTCAGAAATGACTCAGCATTGACTCAGCGATGATTCAGAAATGACTCAGCGTATTAAATGTTCACCAATTCAAACGTAAATACGTATTTAATAGATACATTTTCCCCTTTACCGTATTAATTACCCATATATAAATATTTATTTATATATGAATAAATATTTTCTTACCTTTAATTTGTCATAATTAAAAATTGGAGAAGGCCAAAAAAAAAAAAACCATCCTTGACAACCAAAAATGCGCAACGTACGCTACATGATGCGTACACGTCATATATATATATATATGCCTATATGTATATATATTATATATATATTCATTTTTTTCTCTATCTTCCCAATTACCCATTTTCACACTAAACCACTTTTTGAACTGCGTTCACACTAGGCTATTTTAAGCCATTCCCCTAAAACAAAAATAGGGCGCTGGCGGGGATCGAACTCTGTACCTCTTGTATGCAAGTCATGTGTTCCAACCAAATGAGCTACTAAGTCTTTTGCTTACAAACCCTAGAACAATGCTAAACATTATTCGTTTCCCATTCTTCTTTTTTTTCATGTTTTGCTGCGATATTTAAATTAAAGATATCTTCTTCACACGTTATCCGTTTTGCGTAAACTCGGACTCTATCTTAAGCAGAATTTCGAGGCGAATGCAATGGCGTAACCCGTTTCCCTTAATTCTTTGATTTGAAATTAATTATACTTTAATTTGTGAATCTCACTGTTATAGAATACACGGGGTGTTACACTTATACTTTAGGAAAGGTTTCCATTAACTTTATCAAAGATAAATTCTTTAAATTTATTCTTTAATCTTCCTTTGGATATCAATCCAAAACAATTTATAGTTTATCCAAACTAGTCGGGATTAATGCACCTTACCGAATTAATCATTTATTAAATTTTGCAATCCCAACCTATTCATCCCATGAAGCAAAATTGGTAATACTTCATATCTAACACCACAGTGTTATCGGTAAATTCAATTACCATTTAACGTTCAAATCTAATTAAAGATTTAACTATTGCCTGGAGTAAAACTGGTGGCACTCCATTTTCGATCATTTTCTTGAATTGATAATTTTAATTATCACATTCACTTTTCAATCTAATCAAAGATTCATTAAAACTCCGTTTAGTTTTAATCTTCCTAAAAATCAATACAATGGTTATTCAAAACTAAGAAATTATTCTTATCTTTAGCTGGTTAAAGAACCAATGTCATTTAAAACACGGTTCACGATAAACCCAAAATCACATTCCATCAGTCTCCAACCGTAAATTATAAAGAGAACAATTCCCTAAGTACTAATCCCGAAGGCCGAAACCAACATCAAATCAATACCCTGGAAACCATTAAACTTAGCTGATCTCCAGTTAGTTTCTAATTTTCTTAACTCCATTGGGTTTAAGAACAAAATTATTAAAAATACCATTCACGACAAACCCAAAATCTCATTCCATTGTTAATCGGGTTAAAGAATAAGTGTTATTTAAAAAACCGTTCACGATAAACCCAAAAATCCAACTCAATTCCATTCCAATTAAATATTAATTAATTGGTAAACTTCATCAAATCTTAATAAAAGATTTAATCTTTTATCAACTGGATTTAAGAACAGTGTTAGTGAAGACACCGTTCATGACAAACCCAACATCCCATTTGATATTAAATACAAGACTCTGAATAGAAAATATATCGGCTCATATTCAATATCAAATTCTGACATCAATGAATATCGTATTGGAATAACGATATATATATATTCCAAATTCCTTCACAATGCCCGTATAATCACAGAATCCAATATCGAAATATTCCAAAGATAATTTTGATTCAAATCCATTCCAATTCATATATTGGAAATTCCAGTTATTTTTAAAACCATTTCAAATCCAATTTATTTATTTTAAAAATATTAGATTATAATTCTAGTTCATAACTAGTTCATTTCGATAAAAATACATTTTTATCTTTTCAAATATGGAATTTTTCATCCCGATTCTTTCCAAATCATTTATTATGATTTTACACAAATTATCGATATTTTTAATAATTTTATCAAGGCACGTACAGTCGATTTCCATAAACGGCCATTGAACTGCACTTACAGCGACCTTTTCCAAATTTGATTTGGACATAATTCCAAATCCAACTGTTAGATTTCAAATCTCTAATATTCTATGGAAATCTCTTTTCGATACAAACCCAACAGTTCCGGTTTTAGGAGAATATGACGGTCGGATCTCCCGTAACGTCCGTTCGACATCAATGGTCGAAATTTGCGAACTGCCGCTGCGTGGCACGTTCTATTCTGGCCATTATATATATTATATTTATATATATATTATATATTTCGTCGATTTCCTTTCAAAATGTATTTTATAAATCATTTTCAATTCGTTTTCAAAACGATTTCTACTTCATATTCAATTTCAAATCAAAATTGAATATTGCATATCATCGATATATAAATAATAATATTTTCAAAACATTGAATTTTGAAATCAATTCCTTTTCGATATTCATTATAAAAATGAATAAAATCGATATAAATATCGTTCACGTCAAAATGGCGTTAATCTAATCAACACGGCTTTATATATTTAAATATATTTGTGTCCATCCCAAATTAGACATCAAAATCATATTTTGATTCTTTTACTGAATATAGTTTTAAAACATTCATTATTTTAAAATATTCGTTATTTTAAAATATTCATTCTTTCTGAACTGGAATCAGGCACAGTCAATTACCATATAATGTGATTTATATGGATTTCATACACACATGTATACACCAATAATCGAATACAGTCAACCATGATCCAGAGTGCATTCTACACTGCATAAGCATTAAATATGAATATTTAATGCTTACAATAGCCTGTCAACCAATCGATTGACATACCACTAAACAGTTGGGATTAGTTACGTCAAATATCATCCCAACACCCGTGTGGAGTTTCCATCCAAAAACACTGAATATTATTTGTGCAGTTGGGCGATGTGTAAAATATATCGTCCCAATCCATATCAGTAAAATGGGTGTTCCTAAACAAATCGTCTGATTTGTAAATGAATATTTATTTTATTCATACCAACGTTAAAAATTATATTTTTAACGATAAAATATTTTGTTCAACATATGAATATTCTATTTAGTTCGTTTATACAATAAAAATGATATTTTTATTGTTCTAACATATTTTAGAAAATTTTGGCAGCATAACGGCGCGATATCAAAATCAGGTAATGTATAGCATTACCCCTCTCCTAATATTGGCTCGCGCCATACACACATAACAATTCTAATCCATTCATTTCACCCAAACAACCAAATAATCTAATTAATCAAACCAAACAATCAAACAAGTCGCCCATGATCTGTGGACGATGGGGAAAAGTTCATATATGCAGTTATAAAGATAAATAACTGTATATAAAAAAATATGGTGAGGAGTTCTCACCTTTGGGATTCAATACTCCATTCCTTATCTCGGAACGGTCCGGATTTGCTCGACATTCCAAATCAACCTTTTCACGCTGTTCATGGTAAAAATCACATTTTTATATCATCACTTCATATTTAAAAATTATATTTCTACAACGCTTCTTTCTATAGAAAAAATGTATTTTTATATCTCTACTTCTTATATAAAGATCGAATTTTTATTTCAATTTCATATATGTAAAAATCGAATTTTTATCTCTACTTTAAAAATGAAAATCTAATTTTTCTACAATGAAAAATCTAATTTTTCTTCTATTAAAAATCAAATCTTTCTAATAAACAAAATCAAATTTTTTAATGATAAAAACCATAACTTCCTTCTAAATAAAAATCATAACTTTTCATGATTAAAAATCTTATTCTTTCATGCAGGAAATAATATTATTTCACAAAGGAAAATCATAGTTTCATAAAGGAAAAATCATACCTTTTATTAAAAAAATTCCTTCTTTTTACATTTAAAAATCATTCTTTTTTTCTTTAAAAAAAATCAATCTATTACATAAAAAAAAATCTAATTTTTCTTTTCCATACATATGAATAAAAATCATGTTACTATCTCATTAAAAATAAAGTCTTTATTTCAAATCCATACACCCAAAAATCCTATTCTTATTTAACTAAAAAAAAACCTTTTTTTATTTAATAAATATAAATAAAAACCGAAAGAAATACTCACAGTTGGAATCCAGCATGGGGGGTAATGGCGTCGGTGGTGGAGCAAGGGAGGGGTGGCGCATTCGATTTGGGTTAGGGGCTCGCGTTCCTCGTTGTTGGAGGAGGACATCAGTTGCAGGGGGGTCGGGGGCTTCACGGGCGGCGCGGCGCAAGGTGAGCCCCCCTCCCCCCCCCAGCGGAGGCGCGGTGGCTATGGGGGGTTGCGATTCGATCGTTCGATCGATTTGGGGATTCGTTTTTTATTGTTTCTTTTATAATGAACGGCGTTGACCTGAAAGAGAGATGGAGAGGGTTTTATAATATTTTATATATTTTATTATATTTAAATTTCAAAAAGCAACTTTTTATTTCGAACTCGAAATCGAACCCACCGACTGTTGTTTCTAGATAATTACCCCTATTTCGAACACAATGGGATATGTATTGTAAGCCAGTTCAGCTGTTTCGATTAGTTTCCGTCAAAATCAAAATATAAATCTATACATTCTATTTTAGATTTACTTTTCAATTTACCGGGGCCACATACTAACTTTAAAATTTTATTTCTAGCTTTGTATTGACAATACGGTCCTAAAAAACCTAGTTTCGTCGAATTCTGAGTCCGTTTGAAAAATGGTCATTTTCTGGTCGATTCAAATTGACTAAAGGGTGCATTTTCTACAGGTCACTATTAAGTCTCAAAATTAGGCTCACATCCGGTCATAAACTTATTATAAATTTAGTCCCTGTTTTCATTTTTATGTGTTATTCATAATATTTGCATACATTTATGTAAATTTTCTGAATGAATATTTGCATACATGTATGCAAATATTTTGAATTTTTGCATACATGTATGCAATTATTCTGATGAATAGTTGCATACATGTATGCAAATATTCTGAACGAATAGTTGCTTACATGTATGCAAATATTCAAAATAGTTGCATACATTTATGCAACTATTCTGAACGAATATTTGCATACATGTATGCAAATATTCAATAATTTTGCATACATGTATGCCACTATTCTGAACGAATATTTACATACATGTATGCAAATATTTTGAATTTTTGCATACATGTATGAAACTATTCTAATGAATATTTGCATATATGTATGAAATATTCTAAATTTTTGTATACATGTATGCAACTATTCTGAACGAATATTTGCATACATGTATGCAAATATTCGTTCAAAATAGTTGCACACATGTATGTAACTGTTCAAAATATTTATATACATGTATGCAACTATTCTGAACGAATATTTGCATACATGTATGTAAATATTCAGAATTTTTGCATACATGTATGCAACTATTCTGGATGAATATTTGCATACAGGTATGCAAATATTCTGAATTATTGCATACATATATGCAAATAAAGTTGAACTAACGTTGATGAATTGTTGCATAAATATATGCAATTTTTCTAAACAGAAAAATAGGGACCTAATTTACAATAAGTTTATGACCGGACCTGAGCCTAATTAAGTTTCAAAATAGGGACCTTAGCCTAATTTCCACTTGAACTAAAAACTATCAAAACACATTTTCCTTTGCCACGCTCACATATTGATTCCAAAAATTATGAATTTGGGAATCTAACAATAATTTGACATCCCGGATACAACAAATGTGGTTTCGTTGAAAACGGAGGTCATTCACAAAATTTCCATTTTTAAGGGCCAAAATTCCATAGCGACTATTCTGAATTTTCAACTGGGCATAACTTTTTATTCCCGCTATGAAATTTCAATTTTTCGGATTCGTTGGAATGGTATTTTCAAATAGATTCCAATATTTTTGGTTTCACTAAAATCTGGTTTATTCTAAATCCTATACATTGAAATGAAATTTGCAATCAAATTTTCAAACTACCGCGCCATTTCCAATTCCTTTTATAATTAAAATAAATATTTGCATTCTAACTTCGATTTAAATAAATTTATACGTTCTAATTCTATTCAAAATAAATTTCTTGTTGTTATTATTTAAAATAAATCATTTTAAATATTCAAATTCATCAAAATTGCCAAAATAAATATTTTAAATTGGTTCTAATTTTCCGGGTTGTTACAAATACAGGAGAGAGGTCCTCGCATATCCGGTCGATCTCCAAGTACATCTAGACGATCACCACTTACTACCTTGTCTTGGGTGTACCGCCCAATCAATACATCAATAATCATCCAAACGATGTGAAGACCTCCGGTCTTCAACCACCGTCTTCGTCGTCGACTTATCGTCGAATTAGTTATTCAGAATGGGTATAAACCCAGCCTTTCCGAATAACTCGCGTATATTACAAACAAGTGCTATAAAACACAACATACGCCTCATTCCAATTCTGAATATTCTTTTATTTAAATATTCACATATTTAGGGATATGTTCCCATTAATTTTATCAAAGATAAATTCTTTAAAATTTCTTTAATCTTCCTTTGGATATCATTCAAACCATATTAAGGGTTTCCCAACTAGTCGGGATTCTTGCACCTTACCGAAGTAATCATTTATTGAATTTCCCAATCTCAACCAATTCATCGCATGAACCAAAACTGGTCATACTCCTTATCTAACACCATGGTGTTATCGGTAAATTTAATTACCATTTCACGTTCAAATCTAATTAAAGATTTAACTATCGCTAGGAGCAAAACTGGTGATACTCCATTCTCGATCATTTCCCAAATTTGATAATTTAAATTATCAATTCCCATTTCAATCTAATTAAAGATTCATTGAAACTCCACTTAGTTTTATTCTTCCCAAAAATCAATATTAATGATTATTTAATTTTGGAAAAAAAAACATGCCACATCGACAATCTACACCGTACAATTGATTTCTGCCAATATATAACCTCTAGGCTCGTACGTCTTAGAGAAGGGTGCTAAGCAAGTGAATAAATTCTCCGCCACCAAACAGATATATATTTAGTAGACATCAACCATATAGTTCGAAATACAATGTTCGATATGTAATCCTGTCTTTAACTGGGTTAAAGAACTAATGTCATTTAAAATACAGTTCACAATAAACCCAAATCCTCTTCCACAAAAATGGAATCTTCATGGAAAACAGATCAATATATAATCGATATCAATTTCTGTATCCGACTAATAATATAAATGGAATAACGGCAAAGCCTTTTAAATTCCATATATATTAACAGTCTTCCTCCACGGAAGCTCATTTCGATTATTATCAAATCGAATACCATTGAATTCCAATTTAATATATCAAATTGGAAAACTTTACTTTGGAAAATTCGCGTTAAATCTTAATAAAAAGATTTATAAATTCCAAATCACATTTGACTGTAGATCGGGTTAAAGAACGAATGTCGTTAAAAACACAGTTCACAATAAACCCAATTCACATTTCATTTTCAATTCTAATTAAATGTTAATTAATTGGCAATTCTTCTTTAAATCTTAATTAAAATATTTATTCTTTTTACACTGGGTTTAAGAATGGTGTTAATAAAGACACCAGTCATGTCAAACCCAAAATCTAATTCAATATTAAATACAAGACTCTGAATAGAAATTATATCGGCTTATATTCAATATCAAATTCTGAGATCAAAAAATATCGTATTGGGAATAACGATATATATATCTTCCAAATTTCTCCATAGTATCCATATAATCACGAAATCCAATATCAAAATATTCCAAAGATAATTTCGACTCAAATCCATTCCAATTCATATATTGGAAATTCTGGTCGTTTTTAAAACTATTTCAAATCCAATTTATTTTTTAAAAAATATTGGATTATAATTCTGGTTCATAACTAGTTCATTTAGATTAAAAAAAATTATCTTTTCAATTATGGAATTTTTCATCCCAATTCTAATCATTTATTGTGATTTTACACAAATTATTGATATTTTTAATAATTTTATCAAGGCCCTTACAGTTGATTTCCATAAACGGACATCGAACTGCACTTACGACGACCTTTTTCAAATTTGATTTGGACATAATTCCAAATCCATCCATTAGATTTCAAATCTCTTGTATTCGTTAGAAAGCTCTTTTCCAAACGAACCCAACGGTTCCGGTTTTAGGAGAATCCGACGGTCGGATCTCCTGTAATGTACATTCGAAGTCAATGGTCGAATTCACAAACTACCGCGGCATGGTGCATTTTATTTAGGCCATTAATATATAATATATATATGTATATATATATCGTCGATTTCCATTTAAAACGTATTTTATAAATCATTTTAAATTTGTTTTCAAGATGATTTCAACTTCATATTCAATTTTAAATCAAAATTGAATATTCCATATCATTAATATATAAATAATAATATTTTCAAATAGTAGATTTTGAAATCACTTCCTTTTCGATATTCATTAGAAAAATGAATAAAATCGATATAAATATCGTTCCCGTCAAAATGACGTTAATTAAATTAACACGGCTTTATATATTTAAATATTTTCGTGTTCATCCCACATCGGACATCAAAATCATATTTTGATCCATTACTGAATATTATTTTAAAATATTAGTTATTTTAAAATATTCATTATTCGTTATTTCAAAATACTCTTTAATTTAAAATATTCGTTCTTTCCGAATTGGAATCAGACACAGTCAATTACCATATAATTTTATTTATATGGATTTCATACACATGTAGACAACAATAATCAAACACAGTCAACCATCATTCAGGGTGCATTACACAACTGCATAAGCGTTAAATATAAATAATCAACGCTTATAAAACCCTGCCAACCCATCGATTGACATACAATTAAATATTGGGATTAGTGTATGTCCAATATCATCCCAATACCCGTGTGGTGCTTTCAAACAACAAACACTGATGATTATTTGTACAGTTGGGCGATGTGTAAAATACATCGTCCCAATCAATATCAGTAAAATGTGTGTACATAAAAAAATCATCCGATTTGTAAATGAATATTTATTTTATTCATACACACGTCAAAAATTATATTTTTAACTATAAAATATTTATTTCAACACATGAATATTTTATACAGTTCATTTATACAATAAAATTGATATTTTTATTGTTCTAACATTTTTAGAAAATTTCGGCAGCACAACGGCGCGATACTAGAACCGGAATAAGGTCTAGCCTTATCCCTCGCAAACTAATGGCCCGTGCCATGTACGAACCAAATTCTATCAATTCAATTCATTTCCCAACCCAAATTCAACCAAATAATCCAATCAACCAAACAAACATGGTTTCAAATAAAGGTGTCGTGTGCTACTAAGCACCGTCTGCATCCTAGTATATATTTTTAACTAGAAAATAAATTATAGTGAGAAGTTCTCACTTTTGGGATCCACTCCTCTAGTTCTACTTCTGAATTTCCGAACCGTTTGGATTTTCCCGTAATGTCAACGCAATCCTTCTTCACGTTGTTCATAGTAAAAGTCACATTTTTATTATGATGTTTATACATTAAAAATCATAATTTAAATCAATGATATTATATTTTTTAAAAATCACATTTTTATCTCGCTATAATATATATAAAAATCACATTTTATATCGCTATATATATAATAAAAATCAGACTTTTATTTTGCTATATATATAATAATTTTAATTTTATCACTTCGCTATATATATAGTAAAAATCATATTTTTATATCGCTATTGAATATATAAAAATCATATTTTTATTTGTTCACTTTCAATATAAAAATCATATTCTTATTTGAAAAATCTCCTCTTTCATATTTAAAAATATAATCTTTTTACTAATAAAAATCTAATCTTTTTACTTATAAAAATAAGAACTTTTTATTTATAAAAATCAAAACTTCTTATTTATAAAAATCAAAACTTTTTACAACAAAATTCATAGCTTCTAAATAAATAAAAATCATAGCTTTTAAATAAATAAAAATCATAGCTTTCAAATAAATAAAAATCATAGCTTTTAAATAAATAAAAATCATAGCTTTTAAATACTATGCCATCGTATAAATAATCAAAATTTTAAAATGCCATTTCATGTAGAAACTGAAAATCAAAATCAAAGTTAATAAAAAACCTCACTGTTATTTTTTTCAGAGGGGATGGAGGGCGCTGTCAGGCGGAAGAGATGGCGCGTGGGGGTTGCTGGCGTTCGGCGGTGGTGGCAAGGCCCACTGCGGCGGTTTTAGGGTTTGGGGTGGCTGGGTTTGGGCGTGGCTCGGTTGGAGGGGAATATGTAGGTCTAGTGGTCAGAGGGGATCGAGGCAGAGCGGGCCACTCGTGGGGGAGGGCGACGGAAAGCTGCGACGGCGGCTCTGAGGAAAATCGCGGTGGCCGCTTTCTTCTTCTTCTTTATTTGTGTCAGGGAGAGAGAAGGAATTGGGGGGTTATATATAATTTATTTAATTTTTCCAGGAAATTTGACTTTTCACCCGAACCCCAAATCGAACGCAATGACTGTTGCCCCTAACTAATTAACCCCATTCCGAACGCAATGGAATATGTCTCGTAATCCATTTCAACCATTACGATCAGTTTCTGTTAAATTTAAAATATAAATCATTATATTTTAAATTCAAACGCACATTTCATTTTACCGAGGCCACAAACGGACTCCAAAAATTCTAGAAAATTAAATCTAGCTATGTTTTGACGATGTAGTCCTAACAAAACTAATTTCGTCAAATTTGGAGACCGTTTGAAAAAAGGTCATTTTTCAGTCGATTAAATTCAAATTGAATTGACTAAACAGTTTAAATACTCCACGCTCACATATTGATTCCAAAAATTATGAAAATTGGAATCAAGCAATAGTTTGACATTCTGGATCCAACAAAAGTGGTCTCGTCGAAAACGGAGGTCATTTGCAAAATCGCTATTTTTAAGGGCTAAATTCCATAGCGATTATTCTGAATTTTCGACTGGACATAACTTTTTATCCCCGCTATGAAATCTGGATTTTTCACATCCGATGGAAAGATATTTTCAAACAGATTCAAATATTTCTGGTTTCACTAAAATCCGATTTATTTTGAGTCTTGTACATTCATTTGAAATTTGAAATTGAATTTTCAAACTACCGCGCCATTTCCAATCCCTTTTATAATTAAAATAAATATTTATTTTATAACTTCAATTCAAATAAATATATACATTCTAATTCTATTCAAAATAAATTTCTAGTCGTTATTATTTAAAATAAATCATTTTAAATATTCAAAATTCAATAAAATTGCCAAAATAAAATTTTTTAATTGGTTCACTATAACAAATTGACCATATTACAATCATGGAAAACAGTTGTAAAAGACTTTTTACAATGGTAGGGCAACCGTCGTCTATTAAGAAGTTGTAATAGACTAAAATCTTTTACAACTTTTTTGCACCGTTGTGAAATGTACATTTTACAACTGTTTTGACTGTTTTAATAAACTTTATTACAATTGTTAACTGTTGTAATATATTTTATAAAAAGTATTATTTTATATTTTTAATGTATGAACAAATTATATACATATTGCTAATAAAAGAATTTATTTTAGGACATATTATCTACAAACTGAAGATATCAAGCAAACTTAAAACATGAATCAAAACAATATATTATAATTTTTAAACTCTCATCATTTTTTTATAAATCATACAAGTATCTCAAGTACATTATGATCGTAAGGAAGATGATGCAAAACTACCAAGTTGCAGCTATTAACAAAAAAAAAACTAATATTATTAGCTTGCACGCATGCGCATATAACATTCAACTTTTAGCATCTAGAAACACATGACTTCACTTTCAGACTACTCTTCCCTGGAGTGGCAAGTCTGTAATAAAACAATTTCAAAATTAGAAATACTTTTTGACAACAATGGCAAAGTTGCAAAGAATAAGCATGAGCTCACTGTCATGGATGCGACCAAGTAGTGGCCTTTATCCACTCGAATGCTACTATGGTCTAAATTTGAACCTTGAGCTTTTTCTTCGACCGTCTTCCCAAAGCGTGCCTGCACCTGAAAATGCAAAAAGAGAATATAATTAGTAAAATAACTATTTGATGTTGCACACATATGAAATTAAACCGAGTTAAATGATATAAAAACCTGCAAGGTTATATCAAGCCGCCAATAGCAATATTATATCAAGAAAATGTGAAAAACAAAGATGCCAACATCATGTTCGCATGAAAAGAAAATTAATTTAATATGTTTACGTAGAAGACTGATAGCTCAAAGTCATAAAATTCTAGGAAAACAGAGATCTAAAAAGGAACCTACCATGCATGCATCATGAACTAAACAAATAAAAAAGGTTGGTTGGATCCATTATGCTTTTAATTAACTACATACTCTTTCCATTAACAGACTAAAACACTATGATTGACATATAATTAATTGACATCCATTGGCGGATAAATCTAATATTCATACTAAAACAGTACATTGTGGCATATAACTAATTGACATGTGGCTGTCTATTTGAAAAGGCATAATCTCTCCATGTTTTGATATACCTAGTGTATAGACAGATCTGAGAAGACCTTCCTAACCATCTGCAGTTTCAATGCTATTGCAACTGAGCTTAAATGCTTTTGAAACATATTCATCGTCGTCCGTTACTTTCGTCTTTGTTATAAATTCTCGAGAATTAAAAACTTACCATAACTCCATAAATAGAATTGCTAACAATCCATATCCTCTTCTGCTATAAATTCCAGAGAATTAAAAGCTTAAAATAACTCCTCCATAAATAGAATTCTGTTAAACATGAAAGTGCACTCGTGCATGTAAATAAAATTGATCAAAAATTAACCAATCTTTAAGTTTTAATATTAAAACTCATCTAATTAACAAAATTCAATCATACATAAAATACACAAAATACCCAAAATACACATAAACAAACTATATAAGTCTCTCTAAACGACACTTCACAAAATACCCAAGAGGATGTGTTTACATCAGGAAAAATTTGGGAGAAACCATAAGGCATTGAAATATCATTATCACTTTTCTTCAAAACTACTAAAAAGCGAAAACAGAAGCATGCATATTTAAGATTCTAAATTGATTCCAGAAGGCTATGTTAGTTTTTACATTGAATTCTCTTGGTAGCTTATTTTTTTCTCCTTTCTTGCTGGATATGAAATCTGATTACTGTTGAGATTTGTGATACGCAAATCACAAAATTGTAGGCAACAAACTTTCTATGTGGATCCATTTTTGGTGGAGATATTTGTTGTTACTTTTGTGGGATATTTGAAAATGAAGGCAAGGATTATTTGGTTCTTATCCAAATAGATATATTTGAGATATATGAGGATATATTTGAGATATATGAGGATAATTTGGGTGACAAGTTATTCTATAAAAGGCCTACATGATATCTTCATTATGTGGTGGAAAATTTTGCCATTGTTCTTCATTATCTTTCTCCTTAAATTGTTTAGCCATTAGATATTCTCTACCTATTTCTCAATAAGGTTATTGATTCAATTTGTGTTTGTTTAACGATAGTTGAGATCGGTTGTAAACAATATTTTGGTGAATCAATAAAGAGGGTGGTTGGGTGGAATATCGTGTGTTCATATTTCCGATATTTTTTTGTGTTGTTGTTTGTTATTCAATCACATTCATCTTCAAGTGATTGGGTGAAAAAGATTCATTTTGTTTTTGGGTTTTTTGTCAATATTTCCGCTGCGCACAAAACCCCAACAGTTGGTATCAGAGCTCAGATCACCGCATAGCTTGGAGTGTTTGTTGGATTGAAAAAAAAATTGATTTTTAGTTTGAAAAAAAAAATTGATTTTTTTGATGTCGGAGATGATGATGTTGTCGAAGATGGCTATTTTGAATGGGAGGAATTGGGGTATATGGAAGCCGAAGATGGAGGACGTTTTATATCTCAATGATTTGCATGATCCCATTGATGGAAATGGGGAGAAGCCCTCGAATATGGATGAGGGAAAGTGGAATAAAATGGACAAAAAGGCGATTGCGTTGATTCGCCAATATTTGGATGATTCTGTGTTCCACCATGTGGCTAGTTGTGAATCCGCAAAGGCGTTGTGGGACAAATTAGTATCGCTATATGAGTCAAAGAGTGCTGCAAGAAAGGCTTTTCTGGTTCGAAAGTTGGTGCAACTTCGATTGGATGAGGAGAAGTCTGTTGCAGAGCATTTGAACGAGTTTCAAGATGTCATCAATCAATTGGAAAACATGAAGGTCAATTTTGATGATGAGTTACAGGCTCTTTTGTTGATGAGTTATCTTTCAGAAAACTGGGAGACTTTGGTTGTTTCATTGAGTAATTCCAATGCTAATGGAACTATCTCTTTGGAAACGGTTCGAAGCAGTCTTTTGAATGAGGAGCTAAGGAGAAAAGGGTCGGAGTTGAAATCGGTTCAAACTGAGGCGATGGTAGCAAGGGACTCAGGAAAGATACAAGGAAGAAGAAAGGTGCTATCTTTTGTCATTATTGTGGTAAGAAAGGCCACAAGTGCAATGATTGCTATTCATATATACGAGATATGAAGAAGAAGAAGGCGCAAGGTGATAATAATAGTGATGAGGCACAGGCAGGCTTTGCTGAAGGTACCAAAGGCAATTCTTCATGTGATGTCCTATTTAGTGTCGTGGAGCCTTGGAAGATGGATTCAGGAGCCAGTTTTCACATATGTCGAGTTGTGAAAGGTTTTTCTTCGTATGAGAAGAGTGTTGGCATGATAAAGACGACCAATGGAGTAGAGCTACCAATTTGTGAAGTTGGAGATGTTAGGTTTCGGATGCATGATGGAGTGGAGAGAGAATTTTTCGGTGTGAGGCACATACCCACTTGTTCGCATAACCTTATATCTCTCGGCTAGTTAGATCATCGCGGTTGCACTTATGAGACTCGAGGTGGAGTTTTGAGAGTGAAGAAGGGTGGTCGTGTGATGATGCGAGGAGTTTTGGAGGAGTGGAACCTATATAGTTTGGTCGGTTCAATGGTCAACAGTGGAAGGCGGGTGACGGTTGAAGAACCTAGTCCACAGCAAGGTGGAGAGGTTAATATGGTCACTGCTGATGGTCCTAAGGTGGTGGATCATAGTATCGACAAGGGTCTAGATGTTGATGATGCTCGAGGGATCCCGGAGATGAAGAGATCATGTCAAGCGGAAGACGGATGTCGAGTTGTGAAATCCACAAAGACAAGATGGAGGTCTTTGTGGTATTACAAACGCTTTTGAAGATCGCTATTGGTGTGGTGCACAGATGAGGGAGGTGCACCATTAGTTGGCGATGGTGGAGGTTTGTAATGATGTTAATTGAGAAAAGAAGGTTGAAAGTGAGAGCTAAGTTGGCTAGTGTTGAGTGGAGGAGATGTTGTGATTTGGTATCAAGGTGGAGTGTTGAGATTTGTGATACGCAAATCACAAAATTGTAGGCAACAAATTTTCTATGTGGATCCATTTTTGGTGGAGATATTTGTTGCTACTTTTGTGGGATATTTGAAAATGAAGGCAAGGATTATTTGGTTCTTATCCAAATAGATATATTTGAGATATATGAGGATATATTTGAGATATATGAGGATAATTTGGGTGACAAGTTACTCTATAAAAGGCCTACATGATATCTTCATTATGTGGTGGAAAAATTTGCCATTGTTCTTCGTTATCTCAAATTGTTTAGCCATTAGATATTCTCTACCTATTTCTCAATAAGGTTATTGATTCAAGTTGTGTTTGTTTAACGATAGTTGAGATCGGTTGTAAACAATATTTTGGTGAATCAATAAAGAGGGTGGTTGGGTGGAATAACGTGTGTTCATATTTCCGTTATTTTTTTGTGTTGTTATTTGTTATTCAATCACATTCATCTTCAAGTGATTGGGTGAAAAAGATTCATTTTTTTTGGGTGTTTTGTCAAAACTTCCGCTGCGCACAAAACCCCAACAATTACATAGGCTGTTGCGGAAACTATCAGTCCTAGCTCAGTTTATCAGGCTTTAAATTTACTGTTCCTCTTAACTTTTTTGATATTAATGTTACATAGAACAAACTAGCAATCCACTACTTTCCATTTCATTATAGATTCCTGAGAATTAAAAGCTTACCATAACTCTATAAATAGAATTGCTGACAATCCATTTCCTTTTCTGCAATAAATTTCATAGAATTAAAAGCTTACAATAACTCCTTTATAAATAGAATTAGTTTAACAGGAAAGTGCATTCGGCATAATAGCAAAATTGATCAAAAATTAACCAAGCTTTAAATTTGAATAGAAAAACTCATCTTATTAGCAAAATTCAATCATGCAGTTACTGTATATGGTCCCACCAAAAATAGATAACAACGAATAAAAAAATAACTAGCAATTGAATAAATGCATAAAAACAGACAATTTAAAATCGAAGCAGCAGTGACATGATGGAAAATAGAAAGGGTGCACATTTATGATGCATCACATGCATGTATTAAATAGCCTATCTAGTTTAACCCCAAACCCTTCTCTATATAGCATTGTAAACTATTGCAGCAATTTGTAGTAGACAGACATATCATAGAATTCTTTGTTAGAAAGAATGAGCATTTATTAAAAGACAAACGGATGAAAAAATAAGAATAAATAATATATTTAATTTCTATAAGTTCGACATTTATAATGATCTTATAAGATGGACATATAAAATGATGCATATGATGGACATTTGCTGTGAAAAAAACAATATCTGAAACTAAAAACACATATACTAACCAAAACTCTAATACCAGCACGTTAAAACCCAGACAACCGCATTAATAATGCCTCCAGTAGCATAACCACCAGCAAACATTCTCCACTACTCCAACCGAAAATCCCTTTGAACCAATTTGATCAACACCAGCATCAAAAATCGAAAACCAATAATATAGTGATACAACAGATCCAACCTCTGCGCATAAATTTGATCGATGCCAGCATCAAAAAACGTAAGAAATTGCCAAGCGATTTAAGATCTGAAACACGATTTCATTAATCGAATTAACTGGAAAAAATGTTTAGTATAAAATAAAATAAACCTGTTGCTGGAGTTTGGCGAGTTCATGAGGAGAGATACGACTCATCTGCTCTTGAGCGTGTCTCATCAGTTCTGGATCCATCATCGCATTATATAGTCTTCTTCTTCAAACTCAAATCAATTATTATTTAGGGCCAAAATTGATTTATTTTAGTATTATCTTCCTGGATCCATCATCGCATTATACCATCTTCACCGTAACCACTTGCGAAATTGCCATGCTTCAGATCCATCGGCTTAAGCGAGAAGTTGAAATTTTTATTACGGGTGCGTCGGCAGCAATAATTTGGCACGCTCATAATTTGGTTTGCTCCAACGCGTCGGACGCGAATACTTTTTCCCTTCCAAATGGAATGATAGCTGAAAGTTGGAAATCAAGTCATTGGCATCCGACGCGTCCGAGAGAAAGATGAAAAAGTCTCGCACGCATTCTGATAGTTCTAGTACGGGTACTAGCGTGGAATCAATGGGAAGTTCTACAACTTATGCAAATACGGTAGCTCGCATGCAACGTCTTGGAGCAACGGGTGAGTTTGATGTTGCAGACGCGCTATTATTTGTTTTGGACCCCAAAATAAATGATATATTCACTGCTCTTCAGGATGAGATAGCGAAAAGTTGGTTGATAAGAGGGCTTGCAGACAAACTCCACGACCAAGAATACCAAACTTATCTGATAAATACCAACAAGTAGGAGGTTCATGTCATCGTGTTATTGTATTTCTGTCGTATTTATGTTTGAATTTTCTTTATGTAATGAAATGTAGTCGTTTTGTTTTACGAAATTAGTATTTAACTAAATCAAAACAAAAAATTTAACAAATAAGTACCCCGCTCAGATACCACGCACAAATACCCCGTTTATAGCTAAAAACACATTCCCGGTTCGCTACAGTACCCCGCTCAAATACCCCGCTTGCGTTGGTTAAGAACGCACCCTACATCTGATTTTTGGAGGAAGCGGTTGTCAAAATTGAAAAGGGGGATATCGATTTTGTTTAATTTTTCCAGATGGTTTTAGTTTAGGGTACGGTAAAGGGGCGGCGGCGGCCCGCCTAAATTTTCACGTTCCCACCTAAATTTTGATTCCGAATGGACTTGGGCACGACAAATTTTCTTTTTTCCCACCTTAAGCTTATTACTTATATGTAACCGATAAATGCCTAAATTTTGAAAGGACATGAGTTCCCACCTGAAGCTTATTATGCATATGTTACTAACTATTACTCATTAAGCGCTTAACATAAATTATTAGAAAATTATTATTTATTTTTTTGGCAAAGCGTAATTACTATTTATTAATTATTCTTAAACATTAATTTATTAGTCATTAAATATTAGCTATTGTTGATATCTAATAGGCCACTATTATAACAAGTAGAAAAAAGAATTGCTAAAATAAGTTTGTATAATTTTCAATTAATTTTTTTATAATCAAATATTAATTACCAATAACAAAAAACTAAATATTAAATATTACTTCTTGATTATTACTTAATTATTAATATTGATTATTTCTTAATAATTATTAATTTTTAAAAATTAATTATTAATCATACTAATTATTAATATTGAAAATAGCCATCTATTACAACTGGCAAAAAATAAAGGTTGTAATAGACATTTATTACAAGAGGAAAAATAAAAGAGTTGTCAAAAATATGTTTATTACAACTTTTGATAAAGGACAGTTGTAAAAAACCTTTATTACAACTGTCATTTTGTGACATTTGTAAAATTAAAGTTGTAATATGGTGTTTTTGTTGTAGTGGTTCTGATTTTCGAGTTTGTTACACTAACCCTAGCCTTAGGAATTTTACTTTCCTCTTCCACTCTCCATTTTTATTTCTCTTGAAGGTTTGGAAGTAATTGAAGAGGGAGTGGCTAGTTTGGGGGTTATAAGGTGGGCCATGCTAGCTAAACAAAGACCCAACCAAAGTAACAAACTTCCGAAACTCAAAATATATCGATGCTTATAGTTTTTTATCACGATATTGGCATTTTGAACTCAATGGAAGTGTTTCGAGTCCAAATTTGTGCATATGCAAAAAGTGATATTTGGTCATATACCTAATGAAAAAGTCCAAATTTCACCAACACTAAGGCATCGATCATTACAGTTTTAAAAGTCACAAACGGAATTTTGAGCTCGATGGAAGTGGTTTCGAGTCCAAATTCATTCATATGCAAAATGTGACATTTTGGACCTATACTCGATTAACGATTAACGACGTTATATCTAATTAAAATATTTAAATATATTATCAATAAATATGCGGGTTGTTACAGACTTCCCCCTTAAAAAAATTGCTTCCCCGCAATTACTTAAGGAAAAACTCAATATAAATAACAATCCAACATAATCAAAATCTATAAGGATATAAATGATGGTCATATATGTATCGCATTCATAAGGATAGACGATCTCATTGGGGAAACAAGATCAAGAAATTAAATTTCGGGTTATGCACGCAAAGTTGGAAATATTAGCACGTTCTCTAACATTTCAAAAATAAATAAACTGGAACTTTTAAGTTTCTAATAAACCCCAAAAATCTCAAATTTGAAATATTAGCACGTCCTCTAATATTTCATATACAACTTCTAAATAATGTGAACATGATAAATGGTAGAAGTTAAAAGAATCTTAAGTAACTTAAAAACTTTGGTTTTCAAATTCTCGAGGATATCACCAACAAGAATGAGGTCAAACCAATTGGGTAATGATCTCGAAAACTTTGGTTCATTAAGGTTACAAAATAAACTAGAATATTTGTTGACCCCAATGACTAAACGAGCATGTAAAGAATGCTCACTCTTAAAAGAAAGAGTTTGAACATCCACGAACACGGAATTCGCCAAAAGAAATTAATGGTCGGTTCCGAATCGAAAGTCACCAAGTCGATTAGTTCTAAACTTGGTGAAGGGATAAGCAACCCTATTCGCTACGAGGTTGAAAATATTCACAAGGAGCTTTTTGTCATTCGACTAGGCGGTCCCACACCACAAAAGAATCTAACTAAGCATTTTGTCTCGCCGACGTGGTGGCTTCACACAATACGAAGATGATCAACAATGATATATATACAACACGTGTGAATAAACGAAGATGATTAACGTCGATGTATATAAAAATATACAACACATGTGATCTCTCATTGATGCATATAAAAATATATAACACATGAGAACGAACAAAGATGATCAACATCGATGTATATAAAAATATACGACACATGTGATCTTTCATCGATGTATATAAAAATATACAACACATGAGAACGAACAAATATGATGAAAATTGATGTATATAAAAATATACAACACATGTGATCTCTCATCGATGTATATAAAAATATACAACACATGAGAACAAACAAAGATGATCAACATCGATGTATATAAAAATATACAACACATGTGATCTCTCATCAATGTATATAAAAATATACAACACATAAGAATGAACAAAGATGATCAACATCGATGTATATAAAAATATACAATACATGTGATCTCTCATCGACATATAAATAGAAAACACATGAGAACAAACAAAGATGATCAACATTGATGTATATAAAAATATACAACACATGTGATCTCTCATCGATGTATATAAAAATATAAAACACACGAGAATAAACAAAGATGACCAACATCGATGTATATAAAAATATACAGCACATAAGAATGAACAAAGATGATCGACATCGATGTATACAAAAATATACAACACATGTGATCTCTCATCGTTGTATATAATAATATACAACACATGAGAATGAACAAAGATGATTAACATCGATGTATATAAAAATATACAACGCATGTGATCTCTCATCAATGTATATAAAAATATACAATGCATGAGAATAAACAAAGATGATCAACGTCGATGTATATAAAAATATATAACACATGTGATCTCTTGTCGATGTATATAAAAATATACAACTCATGTGATCTCTCATCGATGCATATAAAAATATACAACACATGAGAATGAGCAAAGATGATCAACATCGATGTATATAAAACCAAAACAATTCTCAACTGACTGAGTCCGGAAATTAACCGACAAAGTAAATGCAAGTGTGTCGACCCACTCATTTTTACCAAGACGTTTAATTAAATTTCTTATTTACACGAAAGGGCAAAATTACTTGTTTAAAACAAGTAACACTCAAAAGAGAATGAGAATACTAAATCATTACCCAAAGAAAACTAAATTCATCTTGATAGAAAAACAAATGGGTAATGAGAACTCAAGGTAGCATGTAAGAGTTTTCACAAAACACAGATTTGGAAAATCTACATACTAAGATATAAAATAAGCGCCCTAATTTTCTTTCTAAAAATGTTCAAAAGTAAGTCGGAAGATAGTTTCAATGCAAATTAGGAAACAACACCGAATTCCTACTCATGAAAGGGGATGGGACTTTAAGTTTATCAAGGTCAAGATTTCACAAAAAGTGAAATGAAATCAAACTCGATTGGTTAAACAAGGGATCATGATATAAGATAGGATATGACTGATCCTAAGACTCGAATAAAATCTTAACCGTGATTTCCTAGGAAACGTAGGACAGTGATACTTGCCATAATATCTTATATTATTCTAAACTTATCTCTGATACCAAGTGTAACTCCCATCTCTATACTCGCGTTAGCCAAGGTCATTGCAAGCAATGATGTCAACTAGCCCGAAGAATAAGGATGTTGAGGGGCGACCATCTGTATAATAGCTTTGAACATGTGTTAAATGTTTCAGATAATGTGGTATAACTTTCCAAATCTCATGAGGAAATACGACATTTCTAATTCAAGTTCAAAACTGCTACACAACGACTATATATAATTCAGAATCAATATAAAATATATAACAATAAAATTAGAGTCAGACACAGATATTCAAATCACTAAATCAGAAATAGAGATAAATATAACACACGAGTAAAAATATATGTTAGTGGTCATAGTCGATCCACTATATATCAAAAGAATAGGTACAAGCTCTAGTCAAAAAAATATGTATACAAAGATGTCACTAGCTCATATACATAGAAAAAGATCAATAACTACAACTCAAAGTAGATAGCAAAATCCAAGAATGGTCCCTGCTAGAAGTCATGAGATGTACCTATAATACTCAGTCTGACCCGAGTATTATTTGTAAGAAAATAAACAATAAATGGATTAGTCTAGCTGTACTTATCATAATAAACCGGAATATAAATAGGTAGATAATGACATATAAGCAACAACAATAATTATCACCCATAAGCATGAAACCTCAAAAATGTCTAACCAACATCTTTAAGAGATCCCCATTACACAACCTACACATCACACACATCACATACAAGTTGAAACGAAGTTCCCCGCGAATCCGAAGATCGCCGACAAGATACAAGATGACTCCCCACATATCCGAAGATCGCCTAGAACCGAAGTTCCCGATATGTGATGATCCGAAGATCATCGGAGTGACCTGAAGGTCGGATTCATCCGAAGATCCTCAATAATCAAAATTTATCATTTATAATGCAAACTATGCCAGGTTAGTAATATAAGAGTCAAGCTGCATGTACCATAACCACTTTCTCTACCTGAATATTACAAACAAGTTGTATATTCCACTAGAGATACGAAGCGATCATTGCCACGGTGTTCAATCGAACGAGTCCAAGAATTAACCTCGAAGCAAAAATAAGGGTTCATAGTCTATATTTTTACTAAGGCGTTTAATTAGATTTCTCATACGAACTAGAAAAATGTTTAGAATATATACTAGTAGATTTGTAAATCAATTTATTAAATAACTTCATATAGTGAAGTCGGATTAGAAACCAATTTGGAAAATAACATCATATAATGAAGTGGAGCTAGAAACTATTTAGTAGAAGATTAGGTATCTACTAATAATTTAAAACCCTTTTTATATACATTTGAAGTGGCAAATCTCATGAAATAGCAATCGAAATGACGACTGAACTAAGAATTCATGTTTTAATAACGTAAAAAAAGTCTCATGACTATCGATTATAAATTTGTTCACTACGAATTAATTGAAAGTCCATCAAATCGAAATGCAGAAATATTTGAATTAGAGAAACTGAGAAGTCACAGAAAATGGCCAAACGGGCTAAAACTCAGTCGGGAAAGAGCCTGAAACAACCCATACTGTCGACCGTGGTCTCCACCGATAGACTGCAGAAAAATAGCAGGACCAGCCGACTGGTCCATTTTTGACCAGTCGACTTACTAGCAGACATCAATTTTACTTTACTTTTTATATTTCTCGGGAAGCATGTACCAGTCGATTGGTCCATTTTGACCAGTCGACTGGTGATTGTCAAACTGACCATTTTGGTTATCTTTTTAGCCAAACCTTATATGAATTGTTTCTAGTGAACTATGGAGACTATGGACTTTATCACAGCAACAACGGGGCCTTATTGGTTTGCCAAAACACTCAAACACATGAAGAATCAAACACCCACAAAGATTGTACTCAAATTCATCAAAATGAAATGAAAACTCATGACTTATGAAGTTTACACACAAACAACCTAAAGCACACAATAAATACACAATACAAACGTGCCATAGGCACACTATACAAGCTTAGAGCGTGAGGCATAAATATGAGTTCTTAAAGAACTCACCTTTTCTTGATAGAAGTAAGAAATCGATCCAATGACAAGCTAGAACTACCTCTCTTCCAATATAGCTTGTTAATCTTCAGTATAAACACATAAAAATGAATTACCTAGTGGCTAGGTCATAGAAAATTTTAGAAATTGAAGAGAAAGCAAGAAGGAGAAGATGGGGAAGGAGTCAGAGAAGCTTAATTAAGTTGTCTCTTTGATTTGAATCTCAATAAGCTAACCCTAGCCTTGGGAATTTTAATTTCCCTATCCACTCTCCATTTTTATTTCTCTTGAAGGTTTGGGAGTAAATGAAGAGGGAGTGGCTAGTTTGGGGGTTATAAGGTGGGCTAGGCTAGCTAAACCAAGACCCAACCAAAGTACCAAATTTTTTGAAACACAGAATATAACAATGCTTATAGTTTTCAATCACGTAAACAACATTTTGAACACAATGGAAGTGGTTTCGAGTCCAAATTCGTCCATATGCAAAAAGTGATAATTTGGTCATACACCTAATGAAAAAGGCCAACTTTCATTATCTCTAAAGTTATCGATGTTTACAGTTTTAAAAGTCACAAATGGAATTTTGAACTCAATTAAAGTGGTTTCGAGTCCAAATTTAGCCGTATGTAAAATGTGACTTTTTGGACCTATACTCTATTAACGATTAATGACGTTATATCTAAATAAAACATTTAAATATATTATCGTTAAATATGGGGCTTGTTACAAATGACCTTAGGAAGGCCACGATAAAGTTTACATTAGACCGCCACCCTCTCCGAACTGTATCCCCTGTAGTTCCTGTCCGGTCTCAAGTAATTAGCGAAGTGTCGGGGCAAAGCCCATTGTCATTTCCGCTCCAAAGGGGCCTGCACAACAAGGAACAAGGCTACTTAGTCTTTTTTTAAACTAGTATTTTTGTCTTTTTTGTGCGTTCGTGATAACGATACTTTACCTCTAGAAACTTGGGGCATGTGGGTAATAGGTAGAGTACTCATGGTTGTTGTTAGAGAGGAGCCTTCAAGTCCCAACCCTGGAAAATCAGGGTGATACTCGATGGTAATAAGGGCTGGGACCATTGGACTGCTGACAGTAGAAGATGACATAACTTGTTACTTATGGGTGTTTCCCTTGACAAATTTGTGAGTCACAATCACACTCTCAACACCCGCAAATTTCCCTTTTGTAGTAGCGAATTTCGCTAACCTCGCCCTCGTGGCATCCTCATGCAATAGTGTTCTCCCCTCTTACAACACCCGACACTCATCATTAGTCAGGATGGTTTCCATCAGGTGAAATTTGTCCATTGTTGCCATCTGTAGCCTCCTAACCTCAAATTCCAGCAATCTCTCCCAAGTATGAACCAACATCCGAGGATAATCGTTGACCTATGATATTATATGGAATCTCAGTGCTTTAACATTCGTACCAAAGATGGGCACCTCCAAAGATGCCTCCACTCTAGCCTCAACATCCTCGATCTCCTCCTTGAGTTGCTCCACCTTTCTTTGATGCTCAACCCTTATCATATCTAACGAGCTCAACACTTCTTTGTTGATGGCCTCAGCGGCCTCCTTAACCTTCTTGGCCATCTCCAACAAACTTCTAAGCCCGGCGTTCTCTATCTGTAGCATCCGAGTCTGCAACACCCCTTCAAATTCATAAGTATTAATAATAAATGAATAAATAAATAAAAATAAGCCATTAAATAGTATGGCTGGAAAATGAGATTTTGCAGCTTAAAGAATTTGGCTATAAAATTCTTTTATTTGGATTCATGACAAAATTCTACATCGTTTTCATATATAATATGCTGAAAATGGTCAATGTATGAAGAAGTTATGAGCAAATGAATTTGGATAGCAAACACAGGAAGTATATATATAATTATATGAATAGTATATATATATATATATATATATGTGTCCAAATTATATGTTGTAAATAAGTGGGAGAATTCAAATTTTGAATTAAAGATAAGATCAGGACGACAAAATATATTGCATATATGGAATAAGATTGAGAGATTAAGGAATGTGTTAATTAAAATAAACAAATCAGCGACGCAGCCTTATTTGGCGTTTCAGCCCTGAAGGGGTCGACCCCCCCTTTAAGGGTGTCGACCATCGGTCGACTGGTAACTTGCTAGACAACCCAATGAATTTTACTGGTTTAGGTTTTTTCAATGAGGATATATATAAATTAAAGGCTTGGATTAATTCTAAGAAATCCAATGGTCTATGCTCACACAAGCAACCATATATAGCCCTCCTATCACACTATGAAAACCCTAATCATTCTCCATCCCTGCCTCCATGTTTCCTCTCCACCATTGTTAAATTCGAGAGAAAAATAAAAGAATAAGTTATGGTCTTCTTCTATTTCTCTAACTCTATTCTTAATCTCTCTCAATTCTAATTTACATGAGTTTAGTATTCTGGAATTTGGCTCAAACATATATGTACAAGATTCTATTGCATGTCTCTTATATGTATATAATTAGGAGGAGTATTGGATCACGCTTGAACGCGAAGAATTAGTGCGGATTAGATCTACCATAGATTTCTCTCTATTCTGCCTAGATATGTGAGTGGAACATGGTTTACTTAGGGCGTTTTCATGTTTTTAATGTATTGTCATGTGAATAGATATGTCTAGGAGAATTCGGAAATTCGATAATATGAACATCAAAACCCCCAAATCCTTTATCTTGTAATTGCGTATGAATTGTCATGATTAATTGGGTTTTGTGGATTTTGGTTTTGATATTGGATTAAAGATGAAAAAAGGGTGTTGCTACTATTATTCCTATTTTATGTAGTTCACCTTTATTTACCATTTGAGTGTAACCTAAACAGGTTTAGATTTGATTATTTCATGATTTGGTTTGGGTTTGGATCCTATTTTGAATCCAAACGCATTCATAATTGAAATAGGTCGAATGTAAGCATTTTTATGTGCATAACGCCAGAAAGGGTGAATTAGGTGAAACAGGGATTATAAATATACAAGTATAAGTGTATGTAATACTCTATTTTTAATCTAATATGGAAATCATTCCAGCAAGCCTTGGATGCAAGTTGAAATATGTATGTATGTATATTTTCCATCCACTGCTAATTATTATCTTGTCATTATGGAAAACACAACTTTTATACCTTGAATTGGACAAATTGACAATTGATACCTCATTAGAACGTTTTCCCCGTACATACGAATGTTTACGTTAATTAGGCGCTATTATTTTTTTACTTATATAAACGTAATCAGCGTAATTAACATTGTATTAGCGTAATAAATGTAGGTTAGAATTCGAATTTGAAATGTCCCCATAATAAACTTGTATTTGTTTTCATGTGTGTGTGTATATAGAATGGATTTTAATATATATAAATAGTGACATGTAGACACGAGGTTACTTGCCATTTGTGGTGGAAGTCTGCCCGGAACCAACCGACAAATCCAGCAACCACAAGTAGGCCCAACTAGTGTGAGATGTCTAGGTGCCATGGGCCATTCAAAAACTTAGTATACTAGACATGAGGTTAAACCGACTTGTAGTAGAAGTCTGCCGGGAACCAACCAGCACATCCAGCATCTACAGGTGTATGGTTTAATGTGAGAGGTCTAGTGTGTGTATATATATATATATATAAAAATCTATATATATAAGTCTATTATGTGTGAAAATAGGTAGGTTTACTATGCCTTGGTAAGGTCTTAAGTGGCTAACTCACTTTTTATATAGTTTGGGTCTTAAGTGGTTAGGACTAGGATCCCTCCGAAGGTCTATTCCTTGGAGAGAAACGCAAATCATGAGACCCACCCTTATTAGGTTTGAAGTAAATATTTGGGTCCTCCTTCTCTAACAGTGGCAAGGCATAAAACGGTAACAGAGTAGGGCAGTTCATGGGGGTGTCCACTTCCTCTAGAAGCTTGTAAGGGCTCAACTAGCGACAGATTGGTAATTGAAAGATATGTGGCCATTGCATGCTCACCAACTGATTAAGGGAAGTCCTAAGCGACATAGGTGTCCTACCGGGTAATATCAGTTAAGTAGTAACGTCCGCAATACTACTTCTCATATTACAAATGTGAGATTAGACTTAAGAATGTTAACGTACAAGGATTGGGTATAAAAGGGCTAGGGGTCCACCTCAGGGTTATAAGAGGTCGTAAGAATCCGCCTTTAATAGGGCCATAAGTGACCGAGAATGCCACGTCGATGGGTCTTTACCTCAAAAACACTAATGGGCGATTGACTTGGATATCCACCCCATTGTTTAGATACTTGGTGTTTGTGTGAATCTTGTGTGCTGCATAGACATACCTTGACATATGTAACCTACTAAAAATACAGGGTATGGACATTAAGTACCACCATATTTCAGTCACACAGAACTTTATGTTCTGACCCCTCTCCTTAACATATCCAACATGTCAGTAGATGGGTTAAAAGTCATGGACGAAATGATGATTGAAGTTGATGAAGAAGACAAAGTTGTTATGCTATAATTAGTAGTTACCACTTTACTTCTTTTGGAATCTTGTGAGAATGAACTATTTGATGTACCTATTGTATAGATGTAACTGTGACTATTGTATTTATAAGATTTTGAAATAAGTAGTACATCTTATTTTCAGTATTATATTTTCTCTTTCCGCTGTGTGAGATTTCCATTTGAAGTATATGTTATTATTATCTATGTAAATGTAATCCTTACAGGAACCAACAACATGTTTAGAATGGATCTAAGTTTAGTTAGGCCTTTTCTGTCCAGGCGGGTTGTTACAGAGTCTCATCATTCTCAGCATTGAGCCTTTGGTTCTCTTTCATCAAGGCCTCGGTATCCATTTGAAGTTGATTCACACTCTCATTTTCCTTAGACAAACAAGTATTCTCCACAACCATCTCCTGGTTGTCCTTTTAAAGATTTGCATTATCAATCGTCACCGAGGCCATGGTGTCTTTGAAAGATTTCTCCACGTGCTGCACCTCTCTCTATAGCTTCTTTGCTTCTCATCCAGTTCACATGTTTCGGCAATAGAGAGTTAACATATAAACATGTTGCTCGAATACGCAGAAATGGCTGCAGCTCAAAAAAATGTCTTATGCAATGCCTCCTCCCGATTTCGGACACTCAGATTCTCATCCTTGACCGCCTGTGTTAGATTTGCAGTCTCCACGTTCTTGTTCTGATCCAACTCTAAAACGTCCCCAAAATACTTTCTAAATTCATCGGTCTGGTAATAGGCGGCGTGCACTTTCTTCCATATCCCCTTGGTGTCCTCTCGGGGAATCGGGTTGATATCCAGGAGCCATTTTATCTCATCGAAGTAATGTTTGGGGAATCACTCTCTCAATGTCGCCTTCTTCTGAACAGTAAGCTTCAAGTCTTCGGGGAATTCTGGCAACTATCCCTCTTTCTTCGACACTCTTTTTTTTTCATTCGGTGCTAACTCCTTTCCTTTGGAAGTGGTGACGAGCATTAAGGGTGGAAGGTGAGGAGGGATCACCGATGTAGGCTGCCTAGTACTAGCTATGTCAAATCTCGTATTAGTCCCGGATGTTCGAGTAATAGGAGGAGGGAATTCAGAGCATAGAGACCATTATCAATGACGATACTCACTACCATGGTCGCGAGGGTGTGAGGGTTCATCAAACAAACTAGTATTTCTTCTAAAATCTTTGATAAACCCACTCCTCGATGGTCGGTGACTCCTGGATCCTTGACCTTGGCCTTTGCCTCCTTGTGCCATTCAACCTGCAAAGGAACAGATTCAAGATTAGTCTCTAACACTCTATGCACACAAAAATTGTTGTGTTATAGTGTTTATGAGTGTGTACCATAAGTGTTCTCTCAACGGTCCCGATAGCGGCCAGCTCGAAGGTGTAATCTCCCTAATGGTAAGCATTAAGCTCTCTGTACTTGTGCCGCTATGCCAAGGCGATGCTACAAGCGGGAGTTTATTCAAACCGCCAAATTTCCCCTCTTTTTCTAACGAGACGTCTGGCTAAGAGGTAGCTACTAGAGACTGCAGCCCGAGCGACACTTCCGTCCTCGCCTCATCTGTCGTAGGCTAGACATGAGTTGCCGACGGGCCCTCATCTCTGGCAACCGCTTCCTCACCACCAATCTCATCACCACTGGTTCCCTCCAGAATTTTTCTGCCTTGCATGCTTAGACATGACAGGAGGCGCATTGCTTTTACGGCCCGAAGGGCTTCTGCTTCCCTTATTTTCCGTTTTCCCTTTAACCCCGGCAATGGCTAGCCTAATTATTGTTTGACTGGCGAGAAGTATTCCCAAACGACAAAGCCTTTCCTGATCCAAAGCACTCACATTGGAATGGGCATTGGCCAGAATGGCCCACAATGCTTCAAGGCGCTGCTGATACATGATGTCCGTAGGTGCCAATGGATTTCCTGCCACACAAAAACATTGCCAGTCTCAAGGTATCAACTCAGCTAACTTCGAGCTCAAAATATTGGCACACTTTCTTCCTTCCAACCATCACCTCACGAATCTGGGAGGATAACACAAAAAGAACCAGTCATTCTTAAATACACTCAGCCTACTCCACTTCCTCTCGATGAACATAGTGCTGGGCAGTGCTTCAACATAATACAGGGAAGGTTGTGTGTTCTTTATCCACTTAATTTGGAAAAGTTATCGGATGTCCTCTCCGGTGGGCTCAATATGCAAGTATTCCCAAAAGAGAACGCATGTACATAGGAGTGAAGCATATACATTTGGATGAAGCTGCGTAGGCACCAAGAAAAAAATAGTGTAGTATATCCCAGATGAAGTTGTTAGCCGTGGGCACACACCTTGAAGTACATACATGCATGTTCCATGCAGTAAACCATTCAAGGGGTGCGTGAGCCCTGTCGCCTTTTCCAGGCATGCGAACATCTCCGTGGGGAATACCAAACCGTATTGCCATGCACCTTATCATCGTTTCACCATATGCAAGGCCACCAAATCCGGTGGATTCTCAACTATCAATGTCCCCTCCATCGTATTTGGCGCCTCTTCCCTCTGTAATATCTATGTGTTCTTCTCCTTCAGGTTCCCTCCCTGACGTTCCAAGCTTTCCCTGGGTCGGTGATCCTGTTGAGTGCTCGGCCGCTGACTACAGCCCTTTTGGCTGCACTCCCTAGTCGGGAGCTTTCGGCGGACGCATCGACTGGGAAGCGGTGGACTCTTCCGTGGTCTCAAGCTTGCTGTCCCTTAAATTAGTACCACTAGTTAAACTAGATTGGGATGGAGAGTGCATTAAGCTTCGGCTTCCAGAGTCTGTTGTTTCTTAGATCTTGTCTCCATGGCAAGCTATACTTTCAATATAGTTGCATTAGACATTGCATTATATAACCTGTACCCCTCGTGTTGGTGTAAACTAACATGCAGTGCAGTGTGGTGCTAGTACAATCATAACTTGAAAACTTAGGACACGGCGACGATCATGAGTCCTCAAGACTGTAACCATCATCGTCAACTAATATCGTTAGATTTACGTCAAGTCGCGACTATGTTACGATTAGAATCGGGAAGAAACGTCTAACAGTTCGATAGTTCAGTCAATCCACTGTCCAAATTTATGCTCAAATCCTATGTGCAAGGCTGAATTGTTGACTCAATTATTTTCAACATAAGATTCGATCCAATCGCTTAACACTACGAAAACGGCATAAATTCAGAGGAGGGCTGCCAAGAATTCAAATTTTCAATTAGGGACTCGCGATGCAGCAAAAAAGGAACTCAAAATATCTCAAGTCATAAGGATTCGTAATTTCTCATCCGCTTGTAGGATTCAAATTTTGAATCCCCAGGCTATCAATAAATTTCGAATCTTTTCGAATCCCTTTCTAGAGCTTCGCATCTCCCACATCACTCCAGAAACTCGAATCCCCACTTTGCCGTCTTGCTCTCGTATCCATCAGTTATAAAAACTTCACATCTCTCGGATATGAACTTTCTCATTCCGTGGGATGCGAAATTTCTCATCCCTCTGATGTAAGCTTCCCGTAACAAATATTCCGCAAACATTTCGACTCCCTCCTATTCCTTCTCAAATCCCTTCTTCCCTAAAACAATGCTCGAATTTGAACCTAAGCATATGGGCACAGCTCGAACCAACCCTCTAAAGATCGATCTCGAATTCGACTCGAAGCTTGATTTCGACCCTCTTGAACTCCATTCTCAAGTTCAAAGCAAAGTCAACTTTGAGGTTAATTCAAGACACGACCTCAAGAACGGTTTGAGCACTAGTGCCAAAGTCGGTTCGAAACCCAATTCCATTGGCAAACCATCGATTTCAAGGTCTAAATTTGACTACTACCTGGTTTTTCGAATTCAATGATCAAAGAGTTCAAAATTTTAGGGGCGCGAATATTTTAAGTCACAATGTTGGGCAAAGTAGGAAGAAGAGAGGTAGTGGGGTTTCATTTCAAATTTATAAAGGGGCATGTTGGGCTTAGCCCACGAAACATTTCGCATCTTTAAGGATGTGGAATTTCACATCCCTCAGTGATACAAAATTTCTTATCCCAATAGGATACAAAATTTCGTATCCCTCATGGGGCATGAAATTTTATATATATATATATATATATATATATATGAATATATACGTGGTGACATGTGTATATGTGTGTTACATATATATACACTTAGGCATATTCCCCACGTTTATTTCCACGTCTCGAACGGATATATATATATATATTTGCGCATATAAATATATACACGTTCATGAAAATATTGGATGAACTAGAGCGAAGTTTCCAAGATTTGAAAAATTTTCGACTCGCGATTCCGACTATAATCGCACGCATGCATTTTCGTCGTTACGACAATCGACACCAATCCAATCCGCCAACTAATAGTATGTAGTCAAAATGACTCGAGAATGTAAAACTAGCGATCGAATCCACGATCCGATGTCTTTTCCCAAAATCTCACTCGTGTAATCATAAACCAACAATACTCTTTACTACTCGTATATTATTTTCAAATTCTGATCGCATTGTGCAAAACCACGCGAAAACGTGTAAGCGTACACATGACACTATGTCGAAAACCACTCGCTTACATTACAACGTAAACGAGAGTCGACGACTAATGTTTAAATACATTGTAATGACCCGGATTTTGAGCGACTTTGGTTATCGACATAAACTCGATGTCGATAACCAAAACATCGAAAAATCCTGGCAATTAGTGAAAGAAATTAGAGGGTGAGGAAAGATAAGATAGAAACTTAGAACAGAAGAAGAAGAAGAAGAAGAAGAACACAACATCATAGTAACACGAACCTCACAGCGAAACGAATAAATATATTTCATAACATAACTTTGAAATACAAATCTGTACTTGAATATACATATCATTATCAAAGTATAGCACTTACAACACAGCGGAAATAACTATAGCTATATGATCCTGAAGCCTCCTGCTCCAAGCTCTTCAACTATATCTGTAAATCCCGACTACTTGACTGCCCATACAAATTTAGGCACCCAAGAGTTTAGGGAAAACAACAAAGTAAACTCCGGGCCAGTCATGGGACTGGTATGAGTAAAACAATTTAAAAACAGTTCGAACAAGTAAACGATATCTCATAAGACCACGCCGCATAACGGAACAGGTTTTTCCCTTATGAGAATCCAAATATCTTTATATCAAAAACCTTTTGATATTATAATAATGTCTATCAACACAATATAGTAATCATCTAGCAGATACGCTTTCATCTCACGTTCTACATATATAGTATACAATCAAAACCGCAAGCACGTATTGGGTAATGGATTTCCAACTATGACAAGGTATGGAACCACATTTCGCTCGTGTACCTCTAGAGAGGAATACACTGGGTTCAACAAGAACCTCTTGCAAACCGGCCACACATGACCGACCACTCATTTCGCTTGAGTGTATCGAATGTATATCACCAACGGTTGGGATCAGCAACCGTTTCCCGAATGGGACAGTATCGACAGTAGATTTTTAGAAGTAAATGAAACTCTAGATCAGGTGATTATACACCCTACTTCGGTGCGACCGACTTAGCCATGCTGCCTGCCCGATTTCTGTCATTTACCAGATGATTATGCTAGAAGCTACGCTTTTCCATCACACCAGATTCACTTTGAATGTCACATCGTCAAATCCATCAAATCACCGATTGACGTCCTCAACCATACATTATGTGTAAGCTAAAAGAAGTTTCCTTCTCCGCTTCCACTCTTGGTACGGTTGGAGATATCAATATACGTGATCGTTTGGAAATACTCTGTCAGACATCCGTCCATACAAGTCATCCAGGAACAGGATGAACCGAAGGCACTATTCTGTAAATAGGATAGCCCTTGCATAACTCCGTCTTCAATTTCCTTTGGCATATATGATTCGCAACGCTTATGCCAATACAGAGTGGTTCTTTGGATAATAATCCAACCGGTCTCTCCATATTAATAACGTTAAAATAGTCAAAACTTCGATAGTCAATGATTTAACTATCGAATAAAAACAGGTGTACAAACAACAATATTATTTCCAAATGGAAATTATATCGATCAAACATCATTTAACATTCATCTCCTTTGTTCATTTTTCATCTCCTGTTTCCCTATATTCAACATTTCTTATTTTCTAAATTTAGAAAATATATGTTATTACCATTGGAAAACATTTCCATTTCTTGTTTTCTTTATTAGAAAACATTTCTGGTTTCTTATTTGAAAAAAAACATTTCCAAAGCTTCTTCATTGGACTTAGACAGATGTTTAAACAAACCATCGCGATGCCAACTCAAACCATTTCCTTTACTGCCAAACCTTAACTATTCCTTAGTTAAAAACGAAGCCAATCAAGTTGGGGTAGAACTACCTCTCAGACCTTAACTGAACAACATTTCTAACTTTGAAATAGGCAAAGTTCACTTTATATTCCTTTTACTAACTTCCTTACTTAACCCTCCTTCGAATAGCTATATTCGATTTACTTTTTTCACTTAACTCTATTCGATTAACCCTAATCAATTAACTCTATTGGACTAACACTATTGGATTAACTCTATTTGACTAACGCTATTAATTTACTCATTCACTTACTCCTTTTGAATAAACTATATTCGATAACTCCTTTTACTTTCTTCCAATAAACTATATCCGATTAACTCATTTTACTTTCTATTCGAATAAACTATATTCGATTAACTCATTTGCTTTCTATTCGAATAAACTATATTCGATTAACTCATTTTACTTTCTATTCGAATAAACTATATTTGATTAACTCATTTTACTTTCTATTCGAATAAACTATATTCGATTAACTCATTTGCTTTAACTCTAATCGATTAAACTAACATCGATTAACTCCTTTTACTTTAACTCTAATCGATTAAACTAACGTCGATTAGCTCCTTTATTCTATTCGAATAAACTATTCATTTATAAAGATTTACTTTTAGTAACAGTTCTTCACTTTACAAATTATTTTCCTTTTTATTTACTTCCGAAATATTTCCTTTTATAAAATCTGTTGATTTTATAAACTCCCTTTATTTCAATATACATTGAAATAATTCTTTTTACATCCCAGGGTCTTTTATGATATTTAAAATATCGAATAACAATGATCAACATCATTCCAACACACATAATCCATAATAGATTATATAACACATCATATATCACAATATATGAAAACTGTAAAATAAATGGTGAGGAATCCAGTTGGATTCCTCCAACCTGTTTCCCTGCATCACAGATGTTAAACAATATAGATAACATCACTTTTCAGTTCCATATAATATATTCTGTTAAACAGAATCAATATAGAACTTCAACTAACTGACTAGCAGTTCAATCAAACAGTCAACACACAGTCAAACAGCCAATATTTAACAGTTCTAAAAGTACAACATGAAATTATAAACTGTTCAGAGTTAGTGAGATTTACTCACATTGGACGATCATCGTTGATAACGATAATAATCGCTTGATTCAGACGGACAATTTATTTCGCCATAAATTGTAACGAGTCCCAATTCGCTCCCAGTCAGTTCCATTGTGGAGCTCTCGTCCATACGATCCTGCCGGATCTTGTTTCGCTGAATTTCGTCTACGTATGACCAAGTTATAGCATTATGAAGTTTGAACACTTTTATTTAAATTAAACAAAAGCTAAAATTAAACCTTTCTTTTTTTTATATTTGGGCTCACCATATCCTTAAGGCCCAACCCGCTATTACATACCCCAAACTCGTTAAATCCCTCTTCCCCAATCATTTATCCTCAGTTCGAACTCATCAAATCCAAATACCGGTGCTTTCCTCCACCATTATCTCCCTCTTCATCACTTTTAAAAGCTCACAAAATTTACCAAAATTCCTCTCTCATCTTCCTCTTTCAGCTGGTAGCACCCTTATCCCATTCGAAATCACACATAGAAGTGCGTCTCAGCCCTGAACGCCACGCCCCGATGGAGGTGCAAACATTCCCCTCGCCGAACAATCCCAAACATTCACGCGAGACACTATTCAACACTACAAACTCAAATCCGTAATTTGATTGACCCATCGTCGCCTCACCACTCCTAGAAATCGAACCCTAGACCACAGTTCAAAATAACCCAAGCTCCAGACAGACATCGAGTTCAGCAAAATATGTACCATGTTGAAGATCTTGATCTCAGTAGTTCGGAAATGTATATTGCGAGATTTTTAAGTATGAATTTGGGTTTGATTTTGATTTTTCTCTTTTGACTTTTCCTGCTGTGTTTGGGTTTATGCATTTATATAGCGATGTTTGGGTTGGTACCACTTGTGGCCGTAGACAGATGATGTGTGGCCTGTTTGTGATCAAAGAAAAATGAGGGGATATATTTTTGAATTAATTTTATATTTTATTTTCGCCAATTTCTCCTTGTATCTGACTTCTAAAAATCCCTGCGACTACATACGATATTCAAAAATTACCAAACTAGACACGTAGCTAGAGTTCGACATTACAGTCCCAACAAAACTGGTTTCGTCGAATTCCGACTTCGTATGCTCACACAGCGTATTTTTAACTATCGAAATACTAACTGTTTTTCACTCTAAAAACCGTACGGCCACACAGTGACTCTAAAAATCACGGAAACTGATATCTAGCAATAATTTAACATTGCGGATCCAACAAAATTAGTTTCGTCGAATTCTGACTTCGTTTTCCAAAGTGGCTATTTTTAAAGCTCTAAATAGCCTATTTAAATATATAAATATATTTAAATATAATTAAATTTAATATTTAAAAATAAATATTATCTTATATATTCATAGTGGAATACCATACAGCTCTAGAATATTCCTATATGAATTTCTACTCGATATTTCAAATCCTGATTAAATCGATATTCGATTTATAATGAAATTCCTTTTATAAATAAATAATTCCTTTATAAATTATAAAGGAATTCAACAGCGGTTTTTCTACAATTTGATTTGGACATAAATCAAAATCTACACGATGAAATCCCGATTTTTCTCTTCCACTAGAAAGATATACTCCACCAGCTCCACACGTTTCTTGTTTCACAGAAATCTGGCTTAAAACGAATCCTGTACATTCAGTTGAAGTTCAAATCGCCAAATCGTGAACTGCAGCGCCATTTCAAGCTCGATTTTAATTATAGTATAGTTATACATTCAAACTGTCGTTCAAATAATATATTCGTTATTCTAATTCAATTCTACACTGAATTAAATATCACAGATGATCCAGTTCACACCATATCGCCATTTCAGCCAATTCTGATTATTTCAGAATTAAATATATTATTTAATTTATTATTTTAATTAAATATTCATCATTATTTAATTCCACGACCATTTAATTCACTATATCACCATTGATATAATTAAATAAATTAATCATAATACCTCTACCAATGTGGGTCATTACAATCTTCCCCACTTAAAATAATTTCGTCCTCGAAATTGCTAAAAGGTAGAGAACGACCCTATCGACTGGTTAGAACATATTTGTTCACTTCTTAACTTCAGTTTCAACTGAACCAATTTAAATTAAATTCAATTATTAATTACTTCTTATCAACGGAAATTTTCAAAAATCCTGAAAATATTCTAACGCCTTAACTCTTCGAAAAATTTCGTCAGCACCTCCTTTTTACTGGTCAATCGGTAAAACCACAACTCGCCTCTCTGGGCCATCTTCAACCCAAAAGAAAATCAAAAAGCCAAACGGCTTGCCAATTCGGCTCATAAATCTTATTTCCAATAGAAATATAAACTTGTACCTTTTGTCGGCATATCATTATATCCTTTCCACCTGTTATCAATTCAGCAGGTACAAGGGTCATCCCAATCAAATTCCAATCTGCTTTTATCCACAACACAACCATTCGCTTATATCTGAGCCAAATATCATTTCAACTTGAGTTTCTTCTCGATTCCCAACTCTTAACTTGATTATCATATTACACTACAAATTTGAATCTCACAATCCAATTTGTCTTGATATCATTCTAATTCAATCTCAGTTGCCACTTTACTGGCTTTATTTCAATTCAATTTTGCTTTCACAAATTTCTGTTAAATTTGTTTTTAATTCAAACAGTCTTTCCCTGGGAGTTTTTAAACAGTTTACTCTTTCCAACAATCAAATTTTCCTTTTGAACAGGTCACTGAGCCCTTAATTAATATTCCATTAGTTAAATCACTTCTCTATTTCTTTATCAATATTTGTTAACCAAATATTTTCAATACCCATATTGGCCTTTTATGTTATTTGGAAAACATTTCCGAATATCGCCTTCTTTTATTTTCTAAACTTTAGAAAATATATGCTATTTTATAATTGGAAAATATTCCAATTACTTATCTCTTTTCCGATCTCGTATATTTCTATACTTAGGAAATATTTATTTTTCTATTTCCAAGTTTACACTTATTTCGGTTAAAACGGATGTTGTGTAAAACATCGTTACGACAACCCAAATACTATATTCAACTAACTCTTATTCGACATTTGATCTTCGAGCCTGAAATCTTACTATTTATTTGTTAATAATGAAATCAATCAAGTTGGGGTAGAACTACCTCTCAGACCTTGACTGAATAACATTTATAACGTCAAAATAGATATGACTATCGAATAATCAATACCATACAACTACTTATTCACTTTTAAACACGTATACACCTTCTCTTTCTATTCTTACTAGATTTTATTCTTATACTTCCTTTTTGATTATACTATTCTATTTCTAAGTTCGTTTCCTTATCGACTTCTATATATATTGATATATAGTTTTCTAGTTATCAAATTATCTTAAAAATATTCTAACTCCTTAAATTCCCAGAAAATTTCGCCATAACCTCCTTTGTACCAGGAGCATCGGGATATTTCAAATAGCCTCCCATGGCCCTCACCAATCCAAAAGAAAAAGAAAAAGCCAAGCGGCTAGCCGATACGGCGCATAAAATCTCATATATGAATTAAATACATACCTTTTCGTCGAGCATTCTATTTATATACCTTCATACCTTATCCATACCTATCTCATGCATATTTATACCCGCCCAATCTATTTTAACTATACTTGATCGTTTTAACTAAATTTGTTAATTAATTTGTTAATTAACTCTTTAGTCTATTTCACTTCTATATTTGAACGTGAGATGTTCAAATATATTTTAATTTGCTTATTAACTAATTTGAATCCAAATTTCAAATTTAAGTTCTATATTCGATTTCGAATATCCATTTACAAATCCAATTCACCTTTCAAAGTTCAACTTCAAATTCAAAACATGATTAACTAATTCCTCTTCGACTTAGTTAATTCTATTCAATTTCTATTCAAATTTTATATTACTTCTATTATTCAACTTCTATATATTCAAATTCTATAGTTTAAATTCCATTTGAATTCTATATTCAAATTCCATTTGAATTTCTATATTCAAATTCTATTTAAATCTCATTGAATTTCATATATTCAAACTCTATGGTTTAAATTCCATTTGAATTCTATATTCAAATTCTATAGTTTAAATTCCATTTGAATTCTGCACACTTGTCTTTCCCAAAACAAATTCAAAACAGTATCTATGGTAGTAAGTCGTCACTTACCACTCGAAAATGAATACTGATGATGCAGCTGTCATCATAAGAATCTATTTCCCAGCGATCGAAGTGAGTTCAATACAATAAAACCATTTTTAAACATTGCCACTTTGAAATTCATTTCAAAATATAATTCACGCTGCTTGTAAAACAATTTAAAATCTGATCTTAAATTTTCCTTATTTTTTTATCCAAATCCATTTACAAACACTTATCCAATTCTCCAAAGTTTAATTCAAATTTCTGGTTTAAAATTTCAGATTTAACTCATCTGATTCCACGTATTTCACTTATATGAATTCTGATTGGTTATTTACATAACCATTTAATTTATAATCTTACTCGATTATAATAACAGCCAATATATCTAATATGTATATTCCCTCTATATCAGGATATAATTTGGGTAAATTTATTCTATTTACCCTCTATTCAAAACATACCATGTCGACCCATCGTATTCGAGTGTTTATTTACTCCTACCGATACAGTGGATCAAACTGATCGACCAAAACTCATCAAAAACTCAACCAATGAAGCTCCGCAATATAAACCAATTTTTATATCAATAACAAATACGTTCACTCGTATCTATACACTCAACTCAATCTAGGGCATTACTAACCCTATCTCTACCGAGTCACGCCACAAAGCCAAGGTAATTCTTAACTTAACCTATGCTCTGATACCAACTGTAATGACCCGGATTTTTAGCGACTTTGGTTATCGACATAAACTCGATGTCGATAACCAAAACTTCGAAAAATCTTGGTAATTAGTGAAAGAAATTAGAGGGTGAGGAAAGATAAGATAGAAACTTAGAATAAAAGAAGAAGAAGAACACAACATCAGAGTAACACGAACCTCACAGCGGAACGAATAAATATATTTCATAACATAACTTTGAAATACAAATCTGTACTTGAATATACATATCATTATCAAAGTACATCACTTACAACACAGCGGAAATAACTATAGTTATATGATCCTGAAGCCTCCTGCTCCAAGCTCTTCAACTATATCTGTAAATCCCGACTACTTGACTGCCCATACAAATTTAGGCACCCAAGAGTTTAGGGAAAACAACAAAGTAAACTCCGGGTCAGTCATGGGACTGGTATGAGTAAAACAATTTAAAAACAGTTCGAACAAGTAAACGATATCTCATAAGACCACGCCGCATAACGGAACGGGTTTTCCCTTATGAGAATCCAAATATCTTTATATCAAAAACCTTTTGATATTATAATAATGTCTATCAACACAATATAATAATCATCTAGCAGATACGCTTTCATCCCACGTTCTACATATATAGTATTCAATCAAAACCACAAGCACGTATTGGGTAATGGATTTCCAACTATGACAAGGTATGGAACCACCTTTCGCTCGTGTACCTCTAGAGAGGAATACACTGGGTTCATCAAGAACATCTTGCAACCCGGCCACACATGACCGACCACTCATTTCGCTTGAGTGTATCGAATGTATATCACCAACGGTTGGGATCAGCAATCGTTTCCCGAATAGGACATTATCGACAATAGATTTTTAGAAGTAAATGAAACTCTAGATCAAGTGATTATACACCCTACTTTGGTGCAACCGACTTAGCCATGCTGCCTGCCCGATTTCTGTCATTTACCGGATGATGAGGCTAGAAGCTACGCTTTTCCATCACACCAGATTCACTTTGAGTGTCACATCGTCGAATCCATCAAATCACCGATTGACGTCCTCAACCATACATTATGTGTTAGCTAAAAGAAGTTTCCTTCTCCGCTTCCACTATTGGTACGGTTGGAGAAATCAATATACGTGATCGCCTGGAAATACTCTGTTAGACATTCGTCCATACAAGTCATCCAGAAACAGGATGAACCGAAGGCACTATTCTGTAAATAGGATAGCCCTTGCATAACTCCGTCTTCAATTTCCTTTGGCATATATGATTCGCAACGCTTATGCCAATACAGAGTGGTTCGTTGGATAATAATCCAACCGGTCTCTCCATATTAACAACGTTAAAATGGTCAAAACTTTGATAGTCTGTGATTTAACTATCGAATAAAAACAGGTGTGCAAACAACGATATTATTTCCAAATGGAAATTATATCGATCAAACATCATTTAACATTCATCTCCTTAGTTCATTTTTCATCTCCTGTTTCCCTATATTCAACATTTCTTATTTTCTAAATTTAGAAAATATATGTTATTACCATTGGAAAACATTTCCATTTCTTGTTTTCTTTATTAGAAAACATTTCTGGTTTCTTATTTTAAAAAAAAACATTTCCAAAGCTTCTTCATTGGACTTAGACAGATGTTTAAACAAACCATCGCGATGCCTACTCAAACCATTTCCTTTACTACCGAACCTTAACTATTCCTTAGTTAAAAACGAAGCCAATCAAGTTGGGGTAGAACTACCTCTCAGACCTTAACTGAACAATATTTCTAATTTTGAAATAGGCAAAGTTCACTTTATATTCCTTTTACTAACTTCCTTACTTAACCCTCCTTCGAACAGCTATATTCGATTTACTCTTTTCACTTAACTCTATTCGATTAACCCTAATCAATTAACTCTATTGGACTAACACTATTGGATTAACTCTATTTGACTAACACTATTGATTTACTCATTCACTTACTCCTTTCGAATAAACTATATTCGATAACTCCTTTTACTTTCTTCGAATAAACTATATCCGATTAACTCATTTTACTTTCTATTCGAATAAACTATATTCGATTAACTCATTTGCTTTCTATTCGAATAAACTATATTCTATTAACTCATTTTATTTTCTATTCGAATAAACTATATTCGATTAACTCATTTTACTTTCTATTCGAATAAACTATATTCGATTAACTCATTTGCTTTAACTCTAATCGATTAAACTAACATCGATTAACTCCTTTTAATTTAACTCTAATCGATTAAACTAACGTCGATTAGCTCCTTTATTCTATTCGAATAAACTATTCATTTATAAAGATTTACTTTTAGTAACATTTCTTCACTTTACAAATGATTTCACTTTTTATTTACTTTCGAAATATTTCCTTTTATAAAATCTGTTGATTTTATAAACTCCCTTTATTTCAATATACATTGAAATAATTCTTTTTACATCCCAAGGTCTTTTATGATATTTAAAATATCGAATAACAATGATCAACATCATTCCAACACACATAATCCATAACAGATTATATAACACCTCATATATCACAATATATGAAAACAGTAAAATGAATGTTGAGGAATCCAGTTGGATTCCTCCAACCTGTTTCCCTGCATCACAGATGTTAAACAATATAGACAACATCACTTTTCAGTTCCATATGATATATTCTGTTAAACAGAATCAATATAGAACTTCAATTAACTGACTAGCAGTTCAATCAAACAGTCAACACACAGTCAAACAGCCAATATTTAACAGTTCTAAAAGTAAAACATGAAATTATAAACTGTTCAGAGTTAGTGAGATTTACTCACATTGAACGATCATCGTTGATAACGATAATCATCGGTTGATTCAGACGGACAATTTATTTTGCCATAAATTGTAACGAGTCCCAATTCGCTCCCAGTCAGTTCCATTGTGGAGCTCTCGTCCATACGATCCTGCCGGATCTTGTTTCGCTGAATTTCGTCTACGTATGACCAAGTTATAGCATTACGAAGTTTGAACACTTTTATTTAAATTAAACAAAAACTAAAATTAAACCTTTCTTTTTTTATATTTGGGCTCACCATATCCTTAAGGCCCAACCCGCTGTTACATACCCCAAACCCGTTAAATCCCTCTTCCCCAATCATCGATCCTCAGTTCGAACTCATCAAATCCAAATACCGGTGCTTTCCTCCACCATTATCTCCCTCTTCATCACTTTTAAAATCTCACAAAATTTACCAAAATTCCTCTCTCATCTTCGTCTTTCAGCTGGTAGCACCCTTATCCCATTCGAAATCACACATAGAAGTGCGTCTCAGCCCTGAACGCCACGCCCCGATGGAGGTGCGAACATTCCCCTCGCCGAACAATCCCAAACATTCACGCGAGACACTATTCAACACTACGAACTCAAATCCGGAATTTGATTAACCCATCGTCGCCTCACCACTCCTAGAAATCGAACCCTATACCACGGTTCAAAATAACCCAAGCTCCAGACAGACATTGAGTTCAGCAAAATATGTACCGTGTTGATGATCTTGATCTCAGTAGTTCGAAAATGTATATTGCGAGATTTTTAAGTATGAATTTGGGTTTGATTTTGATTTTTCACTTTTGACTTTTCCTGCTGCGTTTGGGTTTATGTGGTTATATAGCGATGTTTGGGTGGGTACCACTTGTGGTCGTAGACAGATGATGTGTGGCCTGTTTGTGATCAGAGAAAAATGAGGGGAGATAATTTTGAATTAATTTTATATTTTATTTTCGCCAATTTCTCCTTGTATCTGACTTCTAAAAATCCCTACGACTACATAAGATATTCAAAAATCACCAAACTGGACACGTAGCTAGAGTTCGACATAACGGTCCCAACAAAACTGGTTTCGTCGAATTCCGACTTCGTATGCTCACACATCGTATTTTTAACTATCGAAATACTAACTGTTTTTCACTCTAAAAATCCGTACGGCCACACAGTGACTCTAAAAATCACGGAAACTGATATCTAGCAATAATTTAACATTGCGGATCCATCAAAATTAGTTTCGTCGAATTCCAACTTAGTTTGCAAAAGTGGCTATTTTTAAAGCTCTAAATAGCCTATTTAAATATATAAATATATTTAAATATAATTAAATTTAATATTTAAAAATAAATATTATCTTATATATTCACAGTGGAATACCATACAGCTCTAGAATATTCCTATATGAATTTTTACTCGATATTTCAAATCCTGGTTAAATCGATATTCGATTTATAATGAAATTCCTTTTATAAATAAATAATTCCTTTATAAATTATAAAGGAATTCCATAGCGATTTTTCTAAAATTTGATTTGGACATAAATCAAAATCTACACGATGAAATCCCATTTTTCTCTTCCACTAGAAAGATATACTCCACCAGCTCCACACGTTTCTTGTTTCACAGAAATCCGGCTTAAAACGAATCATGTACATTCAGTTGAAGTTCAAATCGCAAACTACAGCGCCATTTCAAGCTCGATTTTAATTATAGTATAGTTATACGTTCAAACTATCATTCAAATAATATATTCGTTATTCTAATTCAATTCTACACTGAATTAAATATCACAGATGATCCAGTTCACACCATATCGCCATTTCAGCCAATTCTGATTATTTCAGAATTAAATATATTATTTAATTTATTATTTTAATTAAATATTCATCATTATTTAATTCCACGACCATTTAATTCACTATATCACCATTGATATAGTTAAATAAATTAATCATAATACCTCTGCCAATGCGGGTCATTACATACATGAGTAAACAGGAATTGGTCGTTTAATAGAAAAATGATTTCAAGTCAAAGAAGATCATGTCAAGACAAGATGTAATTTGGGGGAAGTGTTAACCGGATTTTTTGTCTGGTTCGCTCGACTCAACACATTGCGTGGTATCTAAGCCCGGGTTATCGTAAAAGCACTAATGATTCAGTCTCAAGAGAAGTCGTGCCCACGTAGGCCTTACAACTCCTTAAAATAGTCAACTCTAAAAATTTTGAATCGCTTACTTTGGGGATTTCTAATCCCTCAGTATGTATAATTCGAACCCCCTAAAATGCAGCACATCACCAAAGTTTTGAATTGCTCGTTTAATGGATTTCAAATCCCACTGAAGCCACTGAATTTCGACTTCCTCGCCCTATGCCTCACCAACATTTCTTGTCTCCATGCAGTTCGAATCACTTAGGATTCGACTCTTCTCCATTTCGATTCTCTCAGCCTCGCAACATGCATTTCGACTCCCTTAGCTTCACTCCCTATTTTGCATCCCCCACCACGCAGAAGTCATTCCAACGTATCCCAAGGATATGAGTTCGTTTCCCTTTGGGGATATGAAATTACCGTATCCATCTTAGAATATGTCATTTCGTATCCCTTGGGATTGAAAAGTCGTATCCCTAAGGAGGGATACGATGTCATCTTGCACTCCATAGAGGGATGTGAAATCCCAAGTGTGGCCTCCCACGGATACAAAATTCTGCTGTGTCGTCCCCAAAACTTACCTGCTCTCACCTAACCCATCACCTATAAATGCCCCTTGCTCATTCTTCACAAGGGTTGGATTTTGGATGATGTAACATCTCTACAATCTCGTAGAACTCATTAATGGCCGCCTAGTTCTTGAGGAAGAAGCACAAAAATCACTTTTTTTCCAAGACTTAACATATGAAAACTATGACCCAAAAATAAATGAATGGACTTGTAAATGAATGCCTTGATGACGTTCAATGCTTGTAACCTATTTTTGTGAATACATGATCAGCGAACTCCTTCAAAGTAGTCGTAGGCCCGTCACGGACCGAACCACTATAAATCTACATGTTATTTATTGCATTCCACACTTTATTTTTTCTACTACAATATTCTCGAGTAATAGAGAACCTTTGGGCATGAAAACCATTTTTGCCATCAACCATCTGTGTCTATAATACACTATAAACTAAACTATTATAAACTTGGTGTAGTTGAGCCTTGAAATCAATTGGGTGTACTAGTAGCTCAGAAATCTAATGGGTGCGGCTTAGCTCGGAATTCAGTTATGTGTGCTATAACCTAGAAACCTAAGTAAATTTACCCAGAGGTCTAAAATTCTAGAGTGCATGTCTCGTATCTTGACATTTAGATTTTATATCGAAGTTATGTAAATGAACTCCATACAATATTTGTGTAGGACTCGATATGAGAAAATCATAATCAGTATAAAAATCATGGTGTGTTCTTTTCTTTTACTTAACAGCATTTACTTTTATTTGCATTTTATTATCTGATTGTATATGTGATCGTTAATTGCATTATTTTAAGTATTATCTTAAAAGAATTTGAATAAATCAGTATAAATTAAAAAAAAATCATCCTTCCTCTAGTCTTAGTTTTAACCTTAATATCATTATTTCGCGTTTCAACGAATTAAATTAAAACCCGTACCCAAACATAATCGTCTTGTTGACCTGCCTTTTGGCAAGGCAGTTATATCGTATATTTCTAACAATTCGACTCAGGACTTGAGTGTGAGCTTAATTAAACTTGGATTTGTTGAATGGAAGCAGGAAAACAAGTCAAATATGTTGGTTTTACATGCTTAAGTCTCAGATAGACCCACCACAACATTACACAATTTCGGATTAAAGAAACCTGGGTCGGTATACCCGAATCAGCGAGGATGCTCATTACTCAACTTCTTCTCATGTTGATGGTTACAGCTCGACATTTTTCGAATCGATGCACCTTGGCTTGATGAAGCCATCTTAAGCTGAAATGCTATACTAGATTCTCAACTCCGGATCAGCCAACTCGGCTTGACACGGCCGAACCGGAATATACAAACCCGGACTTTTAATATATGGCAAGACTTATTCTACAAGCGAGATGTGTTGTCAAGCCACGTAATCTACCTCATATTACCTTAGATCGAGGTACATGTATGCTGCATCAAGCTGAAGAGGAATCTTCCATGAGCTAGAGACTTGCTCAACCAACTCCCTACGGACTCGGATCGTGTGCCACGTGGCGTATCCAACAGGGCATGGCATCTCCTTATAAATACATCAGTTTGGGACTCAAATATGGGAGGGGATTTTTTCTAGGGTCCGTTTTTCACAGGTCCCTATTAAGTTTTAAAATTAGGCTCACATCCGGTCCAACTTTTCATGTAAATTTAGTCCCTATTTTTTGAAAGTACACTAAAAAAATATATAAAAAAATCAAGAAAATTCGTATTTAAATCAAACATGTACTCACCCAAAAAATCAGCTCGTAAAAAAAATCAAAAAATGCATCAAAATAAAAAAATACAATAAAATAGCGAAAAATGCAGTAATTTGCATCAAATCATGCACAAATTTGCAATACTTGCATTCATCAGGGCAAGTATTTTCAAACGTTGAATATGCGTTTGTTTTTTTGCATACATGTATGCAAGGTAAACAGATTCTTGCATACAAGCGTGCAACAATCTTCAGGCAAAATTTTCACTTCATATTTTTACATGCAATACTTGCATACATGTGTGCAAGTATGTCAAGTAGTTGCATACATGTATGCAAGTTTTTTTTTTAATTTCCATGAACTTCTGCTAATATTTCCATATTTTAGAAATTTTTATTTTATTTTTTACATTGTAGCACATTTTTTTTTCAAAAACTCAAAAAAGGCGAAATAAAAAAAAGGGACAAAGTTTCCCATTCGTTTCCGCCCCCTCTTTTTGAGCTGCCGCCCAACTTTTTTTGTCCCTTCCAACTTCCAGTGCCTTCCACTTCGCCTTTTCCATTTTTTCACAAAACAAAGCGCTCTTGCATTAAAAAAAAATTCTAAAATTTGGAAATATTCCCCTCAATCCACGCAAATCAACAAAAAAATTGCATACATATATGCAACTATTACTAATAGTTGCATACATGTATGCAACTATTTAAATACACATGCAAAAAAATCTGCATGCCTGCTAAATAGTTGCATATAAGTATGTCGTTATTCAGAATAGCTGCATACTTGTATGCGGTAATGCGTCGAAAGACCAAGGGCATGGAAATATGTGCATACATGTATGCAAATATTTGAAATATGTGCATGTTTTCATGCATTTTCCGCTGTTTTGTGTATTTTTTTATTTTGACATGTTTGTCGATTGTTTTTCCACCTGATTTTTTTGGCATGAACATGTTTTCTTTAACAATGAATTTTTATGATTTTTTTAATATTTTTTATATTATTTTATATGTTTTTAAAAATATGGACCTAATTTACATGAAAAGTTAGACCGGATGTGAGCCTAATTAAGTTTCGTTTTAGGGATGTGTGCCTAATTTTCACATTTTTCTATTGCTTCCATGCAAGGGCATTGCAACCAAGGAAGTCGAGCTTCATTGAAAACTAACCTATATGCGAGGACTTTGTGTTAGAAGGAAACCACTTCTTATCTATACTTTTCTTACATACAAACAACTGTATCTTTTAATCTAACAGTATAAACAATATATTATAAAGTGGACGTGGGCTTTTTAATGCCAAACCTCTATTAAAAAACAATGCATTCCCTTTATTTTACTCTTGCATTCTATGGCTATGATTGTAAGAGTATTTTCGTGATTAAAACAGTTTTGGGAACTGATCGTCATGCGAACAATTTTTGACATCAACACGTTGGCACGCCAGGTAGGGGCACACACAATAGTCTTTGGATTTCTTATGGAAATTGGATTGCTAGCTTTTGGATTTAAAAATGATGAAGCGAAAGAAGGATGGAACATATTTCTGTACTACAAATACTAGCAATGCAAGTGCTAGGAATAAGGAAAGTCGGGAAGCTTTCTCTTATGGTGATCCTTCCATCTATCTAACCAGAGAAGAGATAAATGGCGTATTAGCTGAACTAAGGTCATGTATGGAGCAGACTTGGTTTGGCCAAGGGTCAATGCGGACCCAGGCTCGGCAAAGGGAAAGCGCTCCACAAACGATGAGCAACCTCGTGACACTTCAACTTGCAACAATCTAGAAGGAAACGTAGGAAATGTCGGACAAGCTCAAACTAATACTGCTTTGGATAGAAGTGTCATAGGATCCACTGGAAATCGGATCGATGACACTGAACCGACCCTGTTCGAACATGTCGAGCCAAGGTCGGGGGACATGGCCAAGCCAAACCTAGGAGCTATGAATATGCATCAACCAAGTACAGCTTTGCACGCTGGGGGCTCCTGTGCTGGAGGGGATAACTAGTAGCCATTACTCGAAGATGGAAATCAGATTGCTGACATGATTCTACCTTTTACTAAAGGAGGGGAATCCCAAGATGATGTGGATAACGTCAATCACAGCCCATTCACGTGGAAAATTTGGAACTCCCGTAACCCACCTGACTTCAAACTACCTGCAATGCATATGATGGTAGGAAGGATCTTATCGTTCACTAATGCGCTACATGCGCCATATAGAAGGTTTTTCTGCATCGGAAAGCATCATGGATAAATGCTTCCTATTGTTCTTGACTAATATCTCTGTTATGTTGTTTCGGCAGTTGGAAAAAGAATCGATCAATAATTGGAACGTATTGGTCGCAAGGTTTATCGAGCATAGATTCCATATCACTCGACCTAATGATGTCATGTCTTTTACTTCTATCAAGCAGAGGTCTGGAGAAACTTTATGCCCATTTTTGGAAAGTTTTAATGCGACAGTGGCATCGGTGGATCAGCCAGAATCGTCAATGGTATTAATGGAATTTGTATCTAGAATCCTCGATACGGCGGGCTCTATTGTTTCTCCTTAACGAGATCCGCCAACATCCTTGGCGAATTGTACTTTGAAGCGGATAGATTTCTATGTGAGGAAGACACTAATGTCCGGAAGGAGATTCTCGAAGTGAACATGGCTAAGGACGAAGGGCCATTCCACTCTGGATAAAATAAGGATAAGGGCGAAGGAAAAGCCACGACTAAGAATGATTGAAATTTTCGGGTTCGGGGTGAGCCCTATTTCAACAAATACACTACGCTCAATTCTACGATAAAGGAAATCTACTTGGATACGAAGGATGGTATTTCCTACCCAAAACCTCTTAAGAGGGAGCCTACGCAGCATGAGCGAAAAACTATAAAAAATCCTTTTCCATGAGATGTCTCATCACACCACCAATGAGTGTAGGCATTTGCGAGACTTTTTCGAGGAGAGGGTCAGACATGGGGAGCTAACCGAGTATGTTAATCAACTACCCATGCCAGCATAGGCATTACCACCTACTGCTCCTCGAAGAGGGAATGATCCAGGACCGAGAATGCATGGGATCATCATCGCCTAGTCTGGATTTGATTACACTGGATTTATTGGATTTCTTGGGAAAAGTGTTTCCGTTTCTATTTGTTTTAGTTTGGTTATGTTGACTCACTCATGCATGAGGATTAGGATTTAATCCTTAGGCATTCTATGTGCTCGACAATAAAACCATCTGAGAATAAATGGCTAACCTGATGCACTTATATATGAGATTAGGGTTTACTTTATATGTGTTCTCTACATCCAATGATAAACCAATCAGAATTTGTTTTGGTTATATGATGAATTCAGATTTAGTAAAATGGATTTCCTAGTGTGGAGTATGCCTGAAGGACTTAATTACCTTGTCAAAATGTGACAAAACTACTTAATCAGGTTTAGAGTATGTTTTATACTTGATTTAGGCTTCCGAGTATGGCTTATACCTGTGAGGTTGAATTAATTTGTCAGGACTTGTTGAGAAAACTCAATCATAACTAGATTATATCTTATGCTCAGTTTGGATTTCTGAATATGGATCATAACCAAAGGGTTGTGCTAACTTGTTAGGTCTTAACAAGACAATTCGATAATGGATCGAGTATGGAATATATCGTCGTGAATTTCCAAGCATGGTCTATGCTTAGATAGTCTAATTTGTATTATCAGTATTTGGCAAAACTATGCACTTGATTTATTTGCAGGTATGGATAATACTCAAATTGGATAGGCTCGGCGAGGCCATGGATTTTGGATTTCTTGATATGGTTTTCTCTTATAATATGATCTGAAATGATCATGGTTTTCTTGTTTTCAATTATTACTTATTACGATCCGGCATGATCAAGGACATATGGATTTCAGATATTGGACTTTTATTATGGATTTTTGGAATATTCGAAACACATCTTCCTTTCTTAAGAAATGCATGTTTCAGGAGGCAAAGTGTTGACCACCTTTTGGCAATGCAATCACATCATAGATTTCTGGCAATTTGAGCACTTAGGACTTGAGTGTGATCTTAATTAAGCTTGGATTTGTTGGATGAAAGTAGTAAAATAACTCAAATATGTTGGTTTTAACTTCCTGAGTCTCGAATTGACCTACCACAACATTACATCATTTCATATTGATGGAACCCAGGTCAACATACCCGGGTCGGCGTGTATGTTCATTACTCAACTTCTTCTTGGGTGATGGTTTCGGGTCGACGTTTTTCAGATCGATGAACCTTGGCTAGATGAAGCCATCTGAAACTGAAATGCTACACTGGATTTGCAACTCCGAGTTAGCCAACCCGGATCGACATAGTGGAACCAGAATATACCGATCGGACTTTGGAGTGATGGCAAGACCTATTCTACAGGCGAGATGTGTAGTCAAACCACCTAATCTACCTCTTATTACCTCGGATTTTGGCAAGCGTATGCTGCATCAAGTTGGAGAGGATTTTCCATGAGCTAGGGACTTGCTCAACCAACTCCCTATCGACCCATATTGTATGCCACATGGCATATCGACCCAGGCATGACATATCCATATAAATACATCAGTTTAGGACCCAAACAAGGAATAGGATTTTTTTTAACAGAAGAAAATATAATATAACAAAAAGGAGAATCTAGCCATTCTCCAACGAGTCACAAAAAGAGTATCTGTAGAAATGGATACAGATATTGCACACACATACAACCAGGGATACAATAAAAAATAAAGAAAAAACAGCTCAAAAGTGATAGGAAAGTTAAATGAGTCCTAAAAGGAATACAAGGGCGATGCCTAGTTCATACAGCTCCACTCTTGCCGGACAAAGAGCTAGGACATCTGCAGTGCCCAATGTAGAAATCAACGGATCATGCAAGAAGCTCCCAAGAAATGCTCTACTAGCTCCAAAATCTCTAGCTCCACAAGCTTCAACAAATCAAGCTGATAGCAGTAGTTCCCGCACCAAAGGTTCCTGAAAACCTAAAAAACCCAGACCCTATAGAACTAGCAAACAACATAAGACCCAAAAAGGGGCGAGACTGAGTGGAGAAAGTGTATACAACAAAAAAGTGCACAGTTACAAGGGAATCAACCAATTACTGACCTGGGAGTAGTCAGTATCGATGTAACACCAAAAGTACCAGTTATTCTTCTCTAACGAGAACCAAGTGCTCCTCTAAAATACCTCCCCTGGAACGCAAGGAAAATGTAATTCCTTTCCCTTTGGATAACTGATAGAGGATCCATTGAAACTTCATCAAATATTGCATTATTCCGTTAGCACCAGATGTGCCAACAGATAAGACAAGAGATAAGATAATATAGAAACGAATGAATATATTTACCTGGGATGCCAATACACTAGATTCTCAGTAAATCCATTAGATAAATGACATTACCTCGACAATCAACCAGATTCCCGAAGTAATTCCAAACAGAATTGGCATAAACGCCCAAAAAAAACAAGTGCGTACAAGATTCCAAAAATCCTGGGCTACAGCATCTGCAACGGGAAACGATCGGGATGCCAATCCTTTGGAGGTTCTCGTCTATTGGAAACCCATCATGCAAGGTTCTCCACATAAACAACATGACCTTTGGAGGAAGTCTGACATCCTAGATGAAAAAGAAAAGAGGAAGACGTGAAGCGGTGTCCTTACCAAATTCTACGTTGCCTTAATCAAGAAAGGGATTTCGACCCAGTCGGTTCCACCACCATGTGAATCTAACAATGCCTTCATAGATTGCATCTGTTTCCACCTCTCACTAGCGTAGGATGGGGAACCAATGTAATTCACACCCTATAGCATATGGTACTTATCATGGAGTAACATCACCCATAAGAAATTATTCGCTCCAAACCTCGCCCACAACTTGCAAGAAAAAGTAGTACAAATTTCCTTAGGGTAACAGAGGCTTAGACCTCCCTCACTCCTTGGACGATAGAAGAAATTCCACGAGATCCAAAGGTGATGATTATCATTGTCATTATTTCCCTAGAAAAAGAATGATGCCAAAGAACGGTAAGAACAGAAGAATGAAGAAGTGGGAGTCAAAGCAGCAATGACACGAGTTCCCATAAAGTCTAGAATAAACTTTATGAAAACAGATCTATCTACCATAGAAAGAAGAGTTACATTCCAACGAATGATCTTACACCTTACTTTGTCAGTCAAGGGGTCAAAAATGACATTAAGCTTCCTTCCTCGACATAACACAATCCCAAGATAAGGGGTAAGGGAAAGGAGGCAGCCTTGAGCCCTGTAAAGGTTTCGATCCAAGAAGATCTAATCGTAGACTGATCTTTCGCGGAGACGAAGCAACTTTTGTCATAGTTAACGATTTTCTCGAGCAACTCTCATATTGATGAATAAGGCTAATAAGATGGCAGATAGAGCGATGACTACCATTAGTGAAAATGATGACGTCGTCAATGAAAGATAGGGATGAAACTACAGGATAGCCCATAGGAATGCCAAACCTGTGAATTTTCCTGGCAATAGTAAGTTAATGCGGACCACATACAAAAACCTCGGCAGCGATCACAAGCAAAGAAGGGGAGAGGGGGACTCCCTGACATAGACCCCTACCTGCCTTGAAGAAACCATTGGTCGATCCATTAATAAAAATAGGAAACCAACAGTTAGAGATGAGCCTCTAGATAAAATTGATAAGGGGTTCTGGGAAGCCGAAAGCCCTTAGAACCTTGATGACAAAAAACCAAGACATGCAATCGTAGGCCTTACCCATATCCATCTTAATGACCGCATTAGAACTTTGGACCTTCCTATCAATCTGAGAAACCATTTCTTGGACTAAAAGGACGTTATCGGTGACCAAACGTTCTTTTACAAACCTAGCCTGAGAGGAAGAGATGATACGCTTAAGAAACGGTGCTAGTCTAGTGGCCAGAACCTTAGAGATAACCTTGTTAAAGAAGTTGTATTAGCTGATTGGGAAGAAAATCCGCGCAAGTACTTCGGTTTTCGCATTTTGGATTAAGAACCAAATTAGTGGAAGTCCAACCCATCGGGAGATCTCCATCAAAAAAGAAAAATTGAATGGGAAGACAGAGGTCTTTTGAATAATTGGCCAAACACTCCGGAAGAAAACCCTGTCCTTACTTAGAGCAAATCCACTTGCACTGTCCTTACTTAGAGCAAATACACAAGCACATATTTTGTCTGAAGAAGGAGGTGCGGCGAGTTCAGAGCTATCCGTAGGTAGGACCAATCTAGGAATGAAAGATAGCAGGACTGGATCAGAAACAAACACAGATGGAGAGCCTAAAAAAGTATGGAAGTGGGACAGAATAGTTTCTTTGACTTCACTTGGCGTTGAAGCCACAAAGTTATCAGGATGATAGGTATAATGAATTGTAAGAAGATTTTTTTATGGATATAATAATATGGAAAAATTGGAGTTCAAATCACCTTCAACAATCAAATTTATCCTCGCCTTCTGGAAAAGATAGTCATGCTCAATTCGAAGCTCCGACGAGAAGGCCAGTTGGGCAATCGCGCAAGCCTCCTTGTTAGCAGCGGAGGGATCCTCATCGAAAGGTGATTCTGCAAGAACAAAAGTTTCTTTGGCTGCCCAAACACAGTCAAAGATATTCATGAAAACCAGAACGTTCCACTCCTTAAGACTAGCCTTAAGACTCTTCAGTTTGCGAGAAAACACAACACACGGGGAACCGAGAGCTGGGAAGTTTCAGGAGCGTTCCATAACAGTATGTAATGTGTGGTTTGATCTCTACATAGTCTGGAACTGAAAAGAGGACAAACCAGTAAGGGCAAGGGAAGAATATAGAAAAATCATCGGGGAATAATCCCAGAAGGTTTGATGCGGATGAGAGACAGAGAATGTGAATGGAAGGTTGAATCAAACTTCCAATCCGAAGACTCTACCGAGCCTAGAAAAGCTGCAGTTTGGCCAATCTTGGTTGTTACACAAAGTGAAAGCCAAGCCAACAAAAGAGACTTCAAAGAGACCTGAACTGACAATAAAGGCATTGAAATCTGCCACCACCACATGGCTAACGACATTGCCTCCCCGTTTCTCAGCTTGGCAAGCGACAATATCGAAGTCGCCTCCGAAACCATGAAACCCAACTCGGAGAGAGAGAGGTTGTCAGACCAAAGGGCCAATTTCTCAATCCTATAGCACTTAGTATTGACCGCCGAGAAAAGATGAGAGGAGGAGAAGGAGGGAACCGAACAAGCCACCGAAAGTGGCTGCTCGGAATCGAAGGCAGGGCAGATTACAACGCCTTGGGATAAAAGAATCCAAATCTTGTCGGACACATTAGCTAAGGCACCCCCAAAGCCAATAGATAAAACCCTCTTGGTGACCTCCTCCGGACCCACAAAAGGTTCAAGAAGTGCTACTAAACAGATAGAACTCTTCTTAACAATGTGTCTGACCCTAGCCATAGACGCATCATTGCACTACCACTAACGTCCAAAAAAGGAAATTCGCCATCAAGGAAAAGCAGATGACAACCATAAACCAGCAAAAAAGAGAACATGCTCTGAACTGGAGAAGACCCAACCACTAAACTCGGATAAGATAAAGCTTGCGTCGAGTAGATCTAATGATCTGCTCTGATGCCGCTATAGAGCATGTGCGAATGGTAAGGGGAGTGCGAACAAGGGAGGGGATTTTTTCTATTGCTTCCCACGTAAGGACATTACAACTAAGGAAGTCGAACTTCGTTTAAAACTATCCTATACATAAGGACTTTGTATTAGGAGGAAACCACTTCTTATCTCTATTTTTCTTAAATAAAAATAACTATATCTTGTAATCTAATAGTATAAATAATAGATTATAAAGTGGATGTAGGCTCATTAATGCCAAACTACTATAAAAATCCCTACGTGTTCATTTATTTTATTTTACTCTTGCATCCTGTAGCTGTGATTGTGAGAATATTGTGGTGATTAACACACTTTGGGGGTCAGTCGTCAAGCGAACCATTTTTGACGTCAACACGTCCCAATCCCAACTCCATAATTAAACCCAAGCTCGTTTGCATGGTACTTCCTTCCCCAATTTAAAAAAAACACCTGGACCAAACTCAAGCGTACATCTATTACCCCTAATCACCCTCGACCAATGACAGTCACTAGCATTGCCATCATTATCTCATTCATGCCTATATAAATTTATGAGCTCATCCGTGACTAATTAAGCACCCCTAATGCCGTCGGCAATAAGAAATGGAATGGAAAAACCCAAAAACAACCACATCCTAGTTAGAGCTCGATCCACCACCTCTAACTACTAGACCTCCTCCAACTATCTGCTAATGCATCTGCCTTGCCTCGAGCTTTCTTTTAACTTCGCCTTTCCTCCATTAATCCAATATTACCTGGAAATCAATTTACGATAGAAAACAATCAACTATGGCCAACTTTAAACAGTAAAAATCTTGAGATCAATCCCAAAAAATCGTGATTTTCGATGATGAGTTCGACAATGTCCTCCACTCTCAAATTCATATTTGTCAAAAAACTACCATTTTGACAACCGTTATATTCGACAAAATACAGCCACACCATTTAACAAAACGGGGAGCAGCCTTTTATAGAAATTACTAAGCATTATGACAAATACATTTGTAGTTTGAAGTTTGGGCATAAAGCTGAAGGATTAAAGATACAGATTTCCGAAGAAAAGAGGGCATACTATTTCCATTTATAGGAAACAGAAAAAAAGTAGAAGGAGAAAATGAGCGCTAAAGTGTTGTAGAAGTTTATTGTGTGAAATAGGCAAATGACAAAGCTTCCAAATAATGAATCCATCAAATCGATCCAAGGCTTCTCTAAGAAGCTTATTTTTGATTTGATTTGTTTCGAATACTGTTATACAATATCCTGCTCGCGTATGAATCTCAAACAACAGAAATAGAAGTACAATCATGCACGATGATATGACATAATCAAGAAACAACACAAAAATGCACAAACTAACTTATTATGTGAAATTTCAAAAATAACAATATTCACTGTAAATGAGTCAAATGGAAATTTGAATATTTTTTCCGTCAAGTTGTATTATTAAAAAATATTTTTCTTATTATTTATTATATTTGAATAAAATTTAAATATTTAGATAAATAGAATACTCCCACCTGAAACGTTAAAAATTTTGAGTTATTGTAAGGTTGATAGATAAAAAAACAAATACTTCATTCCGTGAACAAAAAAAAATTAGGGTCAATACAAAGTTGAAGAACTATTGACTAATTTACTCGAACCATAATTACGACAATCGAACTTATGGGAATAATAAAAAAATTATTTGGAAAAAAGTATCACATAAATTATTTGAAAAAAAATCTCTTGGTTATTTGAAACACCCCACCTCCGTTAGGGTCACTCTCAAAGGGAATGCCCTAATTTTGGTGGAGGTTTATAAGTATATGTCACAGATATACAAGACAGATATAAGAACACATATTTTTGAACAGCGGAAAACAACAACTTTTATTTCATTAAAATACGTGTTACACAAACCACGCCATAATTGTCTTACAGTACTTCCAAAATCATAACTGTCTTGATTACATTATTTAAGGAAGCATAAAGAAAACATAAATAAACTGCAAAAGTCCCATAATTGCTATCTAAAGCCATAGTCCAAAACGAAAAGATCCAAGCAATACATTCTTTCTCTTCAAGCTGGATATGAAGGCTGGTCAAGCTGCGGTGTTCCCTCCCTGTGGACCTGGGGGGGGGGAACGGAAGAAAAGAAGACGAAAGAAAAGTAGAGTCAGACATAAAGCCTGAGTAACTCTAGGACTATTCAGTCTATGAATAAAGAACTGGGTATGATAAGTATAAACTAGAAATGGGAAAGCACCATAAACTAAGTTAAGTTGTCTAGGGTCGAATATACTATCGTACCCCATATTAATCTCTGTACCCATATAAACTAGTTCCCAACAGGCACCCCATAATCAGGGTGAAGTGATCCATTTTATGATGATCGGCTCCTACTCGCATAGTTACTTGTGTCTTACGGCCCCCGATGTTGTAGTTACCTATGCTGGTCCCACCATGTGGTGTATCAAGTCCCATGGTGGCGGCCCGACACAATCCTAGAATGCACAGGTATGCTACTGGTGCCCAGTGCCTTATTTTTCTGCGCCGGAGTGTGTGCACGCCCGCACCCCGTTAGAACCTACACTGCTGCACCACCGCCGTCGATTTGACCTCTTACAGTCAGCCCAGTAATCGTGCCCCACCCTGCCTAGTTTCAGGGTATCATGATACCTTGTAGGGTTACTGCTGAAAAGGGTCCCCCACTACTAGGTTTTCTATTTCTAGCCAACATGCTAAGTTGGTTAAGTGTTTTATAAACCTAACCCCCAATCAGTCTGTTTAGTTTAGCATATTCTATTTTGATTAAGTCTTAATTCACTTAATCCTATCAATCCTGACTCAGCCTTAATTGTCTTATTAAAGCCTTGACCTCTCACATTAGACAGGTATTGTTGTGGCTGCCTGTTGCCGGTTGGGTCCGGGAAGTCTTACGCCACAACTCAGTCTAACCTCGGGTCCTTATTGGGCTCCGTGTTTAACCACCTACATTGGATAGGTATTGTTGTGACTACTGGACAGCCGGGCAGTTCCGGGCAGGTTTACATCACAACTCAATCCATCCTCGGGTTAAACACATCGTATTTTCTACATTTACATATTTTGTCTCTTTTCTTTTTATATGTAAATATTTGTGGCCCATTATTCAAATTCATCTTTATTGGTTAAATTTCATTTATGCCACTTAATTGCTTTTCAAGATTGTTGGCATGCGTCGAACATGCCAACACTTATGTTCTATATTTTAGCCCAAACGTCATTACCCCCGTTTTACACGTTCGCTCCAATGTAAGGTGTGTTGGGTTTAATACTTAAACCCAATTTAGCCAAATGAAAAGGGGAGGCTTATAACATGGTGTTTATAAGATAACATGAAAAAGGGGAGTGTGAACGCATGAACTTGCAACGAACGATTCAATTAACATAAAGTAGGCAGATGTGAACTTGCAATTGTAACATCATGGCATAACAATACTTAAACATGAATCGTTTTATTCATATAATCATGGCATAAACAATACTTAAACATGAATCATTCTATTCATATGATTATGGCATAAACAATACTTAAACATGAATTATTTTATTCATATGATTATGGCATAGACAATACTTAAACATGAATCATTCTATTCATATGATTATGGCATAAACAATACTTAAACATGAATCATTCTACTCATATGATTATGGCATAAACAATACTTAAACATGAATTATTCTATATGATTATGGCATAAACAATACTTAAACATGAATTATTCTATTCATATGATTATGGCATGAACAATACTTAAACATGAATTATTCTATTCATATGATTATGGCATGAACAATACTTAAACATGAATCATTCTATTCATATGATTATGGCATAAACAATACTTAAACATGAATCATTCTATTCATATGATTATGGCAAGAACAATACTTAAACATGAATCATTCTATTCATATGATTATGGCATAAACAATACTTAAACATGAATCATTCTAGATGATTATGGCATAAACAAAACTTAAACATGAATCATTCTATTCATGTAATCATGGCATAAATAATACTTAAACATGAATCATATGTTCAACTAACCATGTAAACTTGAAATTAAGAATCTAACTAAATTAGATATCATTATTATTGGCACATGGTCTTGACTAGAAATATAAGCCTATATTTTTATTTAGGCATAATATAAACTAATCATGTTCATAAAATCACTACATGCTAACAAAAAGGTACTTACTTTTGTCACTAATACAAAATTATGGTTCAACTAGAATTATCCCAACCTAATTCTTATATGAATCATGGTTTTTAATCCATTTATAGGATTATAGCATAAACATACCCAAACTTAAATCATGGTTTTTATTCTATCTATGTAAACTTGCAAGTGGAATGTGTTTCTAATGTAATTCTAATGTAACTTATGTGTCACATATATTATCATATGATTATGATAACAACATAAGCCTAAAAACATGTTTTCAACTAGGCATAATAACAAACATAGTTTAGTCTTGTTCATAAAATTAATACAAGTTCACAAAGATGCTTGCTTTTTTCACTATCACAAAAGCATGATTTTTATACTTGAACTATAATGCCAATTCCAACATAACTTCATATGAATCATAATACTCAAATGGACCAAATTACACTAAAGATGACCATAGAATTATACATCATGTTGGCATAACAATAAATTATATACTTGCATGAATTTCAAATAAACTATTACAACACATAGTTGTTATTTTCAACATGAATCATATACTTGCAATTATCAAACGGGTGTTGTAAATAACTACCACAAACATGTAGTTTTCAATATGAATCATATGCTTGCATGAATCCCAACTAAAATTCCACCACATGTGGTTGTCAACATAAACCATATACTTGTATGAATCCAATCGTACACCATAGCATTGCCAAATCGTTTAGAATCAAAGCAACATACAAATATAGATTATTATCGCCACAATTCCATTTCTTACTTTACACAAATCAACACAATTATTTAATTCACATCGGAATAGCACTCTACTTACAACGTATGATGAATCTTCAATTCAGGAATCTGAGTTCTGAATTTGGAAATGCTATCCTTTGTTGTAGGCGTTGTTTTGATTGATTTGACGTTGCTTTAAGCTTTTGATTTATCTCCTAATTGTCTATCTATTTCTGGCGGCTATCCTTAGTCTCTCCTCAGCAACATGACGGTCTCATCTCCATTTTAGTTTGTGTGAATTAGGGTTAGTCTTAGGTCCTTTTTTATAGAGTTTGTGAGTTGATTTAGACCGTCGATGAAGCTTGGTTTAATAATAGCCTTCCGTTCAAAGGAGAGGCCAATCAGGAGCTGACACCTAGCCCTAGTGACAAGGCAAGGCTCAGAAAATCGACCAAACACAGACCAGGCCAGCCAGGGTGGGCTGGGTTCGACCTGGCTCAGGGGCCAGGTCGACTCCCCAGTCGACCCCAAGGTCGACTCTAGAGTCGACCTGCTTGGGCAGGTCGACACCTAGGTCGACTCCCAGGTCGACCTGGCCTGGCAGGTCGACCCTAGGGTCGACCCCCAGGTCGACCTGGTGGGTTTGGGCCAGAATTTTCCCGCCTACTCTGATTGGGCTGAAATTCAAATCTGTTTTCGAAATTTGAATTTTCTGAAACTTCATCGGGCCATAATTTGTTCATACGGGCTCCGTTTTTCGAAAACTCGGACTCTATTTCGCGTATTTTTCCGAGACGAACGCAATGGCATATCCCGTTTCCCTTAATACTTTAATTTGAAATTTATTATACTTTAATTTGTGAATTTCACTGTTATAAAATACACGGGGTGTTACATTCTCCCCCACTTAAAAGGATTTCGTCCCGAAATCTTCAATTTCAGGAAGAATGTACATCCTAACATCCAAACATCCATCTACTCATCCATCAAACACGAGCATCCATTGTCCTTAAAAGACTTCTAATGCTTTATGATAATATGCGAAGTGTGTGTGTACATGTACTTATCTAATGCAAAATCAGGTGGTCTACTGATTCAGTTGACCTCCTTAATGCGAATTATGTAAGTGCTATGAATCCATTATGTATGCAAATCCTCCTATTCATGATTCTACATGAGTGCACAATCATTCATACAAATGCAACATCCATATGACAACACATTAAAGTTCAACCATATATGATTGCAAACATATATGCATATGCAATATGAAGTGATTGAGCCGATCTAAAACCTAGATTGTGTGTGTATATGCAACCACGAGCAACCACTAGCAATCACTTGCAACCACTTGCAATCATCATCCATAACATGTTTCAATTACATGTTTTCATCCAAAGGGTTTCTACCTAAAAGATAAGGTCGAGGAGATATACCTAAAAAGGATAGACAAAAGCGCAACTTAAGGAAAAAGGAAAGATCAAAGATGTACCCTCGAAAAGAAAAGGGTAGGCTGCGCGTATTTTAGCTTCAGTTTCCCAAGTTGCATCTCCTTCAGCGTCGCTCCACTGCACTTTGACGAGCTTGACTTCACGGTTGCGTAGCTTCTTCACTTCCGTTCCTAATATGCGGGTTGGAACTTTCCTTACGGTTGCTTCGCGTTCCACTTCAGCTTCTTCTAGGATGTTTGGCTCTACCACTTCAGCAGACTCATGTAGACATTTTCGGAGATGTGAAACGTGAAAGACGTTGTGAACTCCGGCCAATTTTTCGGGTAGCTCTAATCTATAGGCCATTTTCCCAATTTTCTCAATAATAGGAAATGGTCCTACCTAAAGGTATAGTCGAATGATAGAAGCAAGTAAAAACTTTGTGCCCATTAGGCAATGTCAAAACTGGAAATCTATGCCACATATATATTGATTAGGAGAAGAACTCTCTAAGCTTCAGCCCCGAAGACCGAAATCAACATCAGACTGACACCCAAAGAATTACTCAACCCAACCACTATATATGATTCTAGGAACTAAGCATGATGGACTCCTTTTAGGTCACAAGGGAGTCCCTTCCTAAGACCAACCCGTATCCTATAAAACCCAAAAAAAAAAAGTTTAGTCAAACCAACGAACACCCTCAAGCCCCAACATGTGTTGCTAACAGATGAGTCATACTCCCTATGGGGTTTGCAACAGAAATTGGATTGAGAATGGGACCGAGAGGATATACACAAAAGATAGCATGCAAGTAAGCTCTACAGGAAGAGAGGGATCAATGATATACTCTTAAGAAGAGATATGATGCGCGAATCTAGTCTTCAATCTTCTAAGTCGCATTTCCTTGAGCTTAACTCCATTATGCTTTGTCCGTCTTTAACTTCACAATTTCGTAGATTCTTAATTCCTGTTTCCAAAATATGAGTTGGAACCTATTTCACTGTTGCCTCTGGTTCCTCTTTCGCTTACTCTACTTCTAGTATACTCGGTTCAAACATAACGGCGTACTCATGGTTTCACGCAAGCTCTCCAAAATTCACTAGTGAATCTTAAATCTCGTCCACTTACTATAGGTATTCCATGTAGAAGAACTTTCTCTTGGAAATAAATGCCAACCATGTTGCCAAATGTACTTACTAAGGTGATTCTCTACAACTCATGCATAAGCGAAATGAACCTTCTGCCTTAGTGGCGAACACTACTCGATCAGATTACAAATTACCAATAAATGTGTCAAGAGATTCTAGGAAACAAATCATGATAGAACCCTAAAGGTTACCCGTGACTTCGAGGGTATTACCGAGGCAAGTCAAGAGTCTAACTACCCTCTTTTCGAAACCGAGATGGTCACCCTTACTGGATAACCACTCCATCGCTGGAATCACCCAATGGCCCAAAACAAAGGCACTAAATTTAAATTCTACGCTTAGAATAGAATTTTTTTAATCCCACACAGATCATAGACAAATGAGCTGGACCCCCAATTGGGTTTGAAACAATTAAGGGGTCCTCTACCATACTAGTTTTTAGGTGCAGAGATTCTACTAAAGCAGATGAGATAAAGGAGTGTGATGCGCCAGAATCAAATAAAGTGCGAGCGGGGTGATCATAAAGATAAACTACACTTTCTACAGAAGTATTTATACCTCGCTGTTGCAGAGGTGGCGCCTCTAGCACATGAACTTGTGCCCCTGAGGTGGATCCAGCCCTCTGCCCCTGTCCTCGTTTCTTTGGGCAGTCCTTAGCCATGCGGCCTGTATCACCGCAAGAAAAGCACGCACCGTTCATCTTGGCCTTCTTTTTCTGGCAATCTTTCACTAAGTGCCCAACTTTGCCACAGAATTTACACTTCCTCTTCTCTTGGGACTTGTTGTCTTTCCTGCCCTTCTTAAAATCTGTCTTCTTAAGCTGTAAATCCTCTTTCTTCCCTTGAGAGCTTTCCGCCTTTGTCTCCTTCTTCCTTGGGCAGTCCCTAGCCCAGTGGCCTGTCTCCCTACACTGAAAGCAAGTAGCACTCATCCTCCTCTTCTTCTTCCTGCAGTCTCCCTCCAGATGTCCAAGAATTCCGCAGAAATAACATTTCCTTTTTTCACGTTTCTTGTCATTACTGTTACGATCCTTTCTTGTTTGACTATTATTCGTCTTCCTACTTTGGGACTCTTCCGCTTGCTGGTTTACGTGGAGGAGGAGGAGTGAAAGCGTCAGCAGCTGGGGAGTAAGGTCTCCAGACATGCTGAAACAGAAATGATAGATTCAAAACGAAGGATAAGAGATAGTACCTATGGCTTTGGGGGGACTTTGCCTTTTAAAATAAAATAATATTTTATCTTTTAAAAATGCTTCTTTAAATTTCTTTTTGAAAAATAAATTTTCAAAACTTTTTATCTTATCCGGTAAACCTATGCTCTGATACCAAGTGAAACACCCCACCTCCGTTAGGGTCACTCTCAAAGGGAATGCCCTAATTTTGGTGGAGGTTTATAAGTATAAGTCACAGATATACAAGATAGATATAAGAACACATATTTTTGAACAGCGGAAAACAACAACTTTTATTTCATCAAAATATGTGTTACACAAACCATGCCATAATTGTCTTACAATACTTCCAAAATCATAACTGTCTTGATTACATTATTTAAAGAAGCATAAAGAAAACATAAATAAACTGCAAAAGTCCCATAATTGCTGTCCAAAGCCATAGTCCAAAACGAAAAGATCCAAGCAATACATTCTTTCTCTTCAAGCTGGATATGAAGGCTGGTCAAGCTGCGGTGTTCCCTCCCTGTGGACCTGGGGGGAACGGAAGAAAAGAAGATGAAAGAAAAGTAGAGTCAGACATAAAGCCTGAGTAAGTCTAGGACTATTCAGTCTATGAATAAAGAACTGGGTATGATAAGTATAAACTAGAAATGGGAAAGCACCATAAACTAAGTTAAGTTGTCTAGGGTCGAATATACTATCGTACCTCATATTAATCTCTGTACCCATATAAACTAGTTCCAACAGGCACCCCATAATCAGGGTGAAGTGATCCATTTTATGATGATCGGCTCCTACTCGCATAGTTACATGTGTCTTACGGCCCCCGATGTTGTAGTTACCTATGTTGGTCCCATCATGGGGTGTATCAAGTCCCATGGTGGCGGCCCGACACAATCCTAGAATGCACAGGTATGCTACTGGTGCCCAGTGCCTTATTTTTCTGCGCCGGAGTGTGTGCACGCCCGCACCCCGTTAAAACCTACACTGCTGCACCACCGCCGTCGGTTTGACCTCTTACAGTCAGCCCAGTAATCGTGCCCCACCCTGCCTAGTTTCAGGGTATCATGATACCTTGTAGGGTTACTGCTGAAAAGGGTCCCCCGCTACTAGGTTTTCTATTTCTAGCCAACATGTTAAGTTGGTTAAGTGTTTTATATTCCTAACCCCCAATCAGTCTGTTTAGTTTAGCATATTCTATTTTGATTAAGTCTTAATTCACTTAATCCTATCAATCCTGACTCAGTCTTAATTGTCTTATTAAAGCCTTGACCTCTCACATTAGACAGGTATTGTTGTGGCTGCCTGTTGCCGGTTGGGTCCGGGCAGTCTTACGCCACAACTCAGTCTAACCTCGGGTCCTTATTGGGCTCCGTGTTTAACCACCCACATTGGATAGGTATTGTTGTGACTACTGGACAGCCGGGCGGTTCCGGGCAGGTTTACATCACAACTCAATCCAACCTCGGGTTAAACACATCGTATTTTCTACATTTACATATTTTGTCTCTTTTCTTTTTATATGTAAATATTTGCGGCCCATTATTCAAATTCATCTTTATTGGTTAAATTTCATTTATGCCACTTAATTGCTTTTCAAGATTGTTGGCATGCGTCGAACATGCCAACACATATGTTCTATATATTAGCCCAAACGTCATTACCCCCGTTTTACACGTTCGCTCCATTATAAGGTGTGTTGGGTTTAATACTTAAACCCAATTTAGCCAAATGAAAAGGAGAGGCTTATAACATGGTGTTTATAAGATAACATGAAAAAGGGGAGTGTGAACGCATGAACTTGCAATGAACGATTCAATTAACATAAAGTAGGCAAATGTGAACTTGCAATTGTAACATCACGGCATAACAATACTTAAACATGAATCGTTTTATTCATATAATCATGGCATAAACAATACTTAAACATGAATCATTCTATTCATATGATTATGGCATAAACAATACTTAAACATGAATTATTTTATTCATATGATTATGGCATAGACAATACTTGAACATGAATCATTCTATTCATATGATTATGGCATAAACAATACTTAAACATGAATCATTCTATTCGTATGATTATGGCATAAACAATAATTAAACATGAATTATTCTATATGATTATGGCATAAACAATACTTAAACATGAATTATTCTATTCATATGATTATGGCATGAACAATACTTAAACATGAATTATTCTATTCATATGATTATGGCATGAACAATACTTAAACATGAATCATTCTATTCATATGATTATGGCATGAACAATACTTAAACATGAATCATTCTATTCATATGATTATGGCATGAACAATACTTAAACATGAATCATTCTATTCATATGATTATGGCATAAACAATACTTAAACATGAATCATTCTAGATGATTATGGAATAAACAAAACTTAAACATGAATCATTCTATTCATGTAATCATGGCATAAATAATACTTAAACATGAATCATAGGTTCAACTAACCATGTAAACTTGAAATTAAGAATCTAACTAAATTAGATATCATTATTATTGGCACATGGTCTTGACTAGAAATATAAGCCTATATTTTTATTTAGGCATAATATAAACTAATCATGTTCATAAAATCACTACATGCTAACAAAAAGGTACTTACTTTTGTCACTAATACAAAAGTATGGTTCAACTAGAATTATCCCAACCTAATTCTTATATGAATCATGGTTTTTATTCCATTTATAGGATTATAGCATAAACATACCCAAACTTAAATCATGGTTTTTATTCTATCTATGTAAACTTGCAAGTGGAATGTGTTTCTAATGTAATTCTAATGTAACTTATGTGCCACATATATTATCATATGATTATGATAACAACATAAGCCTAAAAACATGTTTTCAACTAGGCATAATAACAAACATAGTTTAGTCTTGTTCATAAAATTAATACAAGTTCACAAAGATGCTTGCTTTTTTCACTATCACAAAAGCATGATTTTTATACTTGAACTATAATGCCAATTCCAACATAACTTCATATGAATCATAATACTCAAATGGACCAAATTACACTAAAGATGACCATAGAATTATACATCATGTTGGCATAACAATAAATTATATACTAGCATGAATTTCAAATAAACTATTACAACACATAGTTGTTATTTTCAACATGAATCATATACTTGCAATTATCAAATGGGAGTTGTAAATAACTACCACAAACATGTAGTTTTCAATATGAATCATATGCTTGCATGAATCCCAACTAAAATTCCACAACATGTGGTTGTCAACATAAACCATGTACTTGTATGAATCCAATCGTACACCATAGCATTGCCAAATCGTTTAGAATCAAAGCAACATACAAATATAGATTATTATCGCCACAATTCCATTTCTTACTTTACACAAATCAACACAATTATTTAATTCACATCGGAATAGCACTCTACTTACAACGTATGATGAATCTTCAATTCAGGAATATGAGTTCTGAATTTGGAGATGCTATCCTTTGTTGTAGGCGTTGTTTTGATTGATTTGACGTTGCTTTAAGCTTTTGATTTATCTCCTAATTGTCTCTCTATTTCTGACGGCTATCCTTAGTCTCTCCTCAGCAACATGACGGTCTCATCTCCATTTTAGTTTGTGTGAATTAGGGTTAGTCTTAGGTCCTTTTTTATAGAGTTTGTGAGTTGATTTAGACCGTCGATGAAGCTTGGTTTAATAATAGCCGTTCGTTCAAAGGAGAGGCCAATCAGGAGCTGACACCTAGCCCTAGTGACAAGGAAAGGCTCAGAAAATCGACCAAACATAGACCAGGCCAGCCAGGGTGGGCTGGGTTCGACCTGGCTCAGGGGCCAGGTCGACTCTAGAGTCGACCTGCCTGGGCAGGTCGACACCTAGGTCGACTCCCAGGTCGACCCTAGGGTCGACCCCCAGGTCGACCTGGTGGGTTTGGGCGGGAATTTTCCCGCATACTCTGATTGGGCTGAAATTCAAATCTGTTTTCGAAATTTGAATTTTCTGAAACTTCATCGGGCCATAATTTGGTCATACGGGCTCCGTTTTTCGAAAACTCGGACTATATTTCGCGTATTTTTCCGAGACGAACGCAATGGCATATCCCGTTTCCCTTAATACTTTAATTTGAAATTTATTATACTTTAATTTGTGAATTTCACTATTATAAAATACACGGGGTGTTACATTATTTATAATTGAAAATTTTATTTTTACATATATAAAAGTAAAAAACGGAAGATTGGCAAATTTGTGGGAGATTAGAGAAGAAGTGAATGTGAAATAAAAAAAAATGAAACAAATTGTAATTGAAAAACATATTGGAAAATTAAATTTAGGCACAAAGTTCAAATCAAATATATGATATCACATGTTTAAGACAAAAAGAACAAAATTCAACTTTGAATTCAGAGAAAATGCATATAACAAAATAAAGATCAAACATTTAAATCAAATATGTTAATCAAGCAAGTCAAACTTTTTGGTAGCTTTTGGATAATTTTCTTATAAAAATCCAAACGTTAAATTGAACATACAGAAAAGTCACTGTGAACAAAATGATCGAAATAAAAAGTTTGAGATAAATACAAAAGAAAATATCATTAATGAATCAAGTCAAATTATAAACATGTTAAAAATATTACGAGATAGATGCATAATTTTTTTTGGAAAACTTTTCATTTAGCATCGGAATGTTATTGCTTCATCTCAAGTAAGGCTGTGAAGTAATGGTGTTTTGTGTGATGTGAGTTTGTTTCATGTGATTTTCTTTTTGGTATGTTATACAGTATCATGTAATTTGGTTGTTGTTTGCCTTCCCTGCGTGGAAGTGCCTTTTCATTTCTTTTAGTTTGTTCGAAGTTATATGTGTTGTATATCTTCGTTTATCATGCACTATTATTTTAATATAATAAAAGTGTTATGGATCACTTTAAAAGTCGTTTAGTCTTGCAAAAAAAGAATGTTAATGCTTTATATAAAAATATTGGTGTAAGAGAGGAAAAAACTAAAAGGAAAAAAGAAAAAGGTATGGTCGTATTAGATATATTATGAGATCCGGAAATAAACTATTTGGGAAAACTTTCTAACTTGGATTGAAAAGTGCGGTTATGTTTTAAATCGAGATGAAAGAAGAAAAAATTGTGAAAGGTAGAAGAATAGAGCCAAAATGGAAAATTATAAGAAAGTAAGATTTTTTTTTTCCAACTTTCAACCAAAATTGTTGAGCAAAGTCCGAGAAAAATTAACCAAGTGGGAAGATTGAGAAGAGTACACTAAGAAACAATTATACTAGGGTGAAAATAAATTTGGTTTTAAATGTGCATATTCAAATACATGGGATAGAGGGAAAAAAAAAAAACCGCTTCAATTCATTAGAGGAGAACACTAGAAATGAAAGATAAATGAGATAACTTCGCTTATATATGTGTGTGTATGTGTATGTGTGATGAAAACAGAGTGAACGCGGATGAACTAAAATTATGATTTCACCTCCATTCTCCTTCTCTTGTGTGTGTATGGGGTTTCAATAAACGAGACTATCTCGGATCTACTATCCAATGGCAAGTGAAAGCCTCGTTATTGCAGCATCGCGTAATTATTGACGATAGTGTTAGACAGAGACGACAATATTGAAGTATGGTTTATGATGGTAGATAGGTTGACAAGGATCACCAAGATCAATGGAATTTTCGATGAAGTTTTTTTCATGAAGTGGTAAGCCATTATGCATAATTGCACCCCAAACAATATAACATTTTTTTAGTCTTTTTGATTTCTACTGTACATCTTGGATTCTCTCTCTTTCACTAACTCTATCTCCCTCACTAGCTTATTTTAATATAAATGAGTAGCAGAAAAAAAGAAGTTATTGAGATTTAGAATGCTTCATTTTTGAGATGTTGTTAAAAGCTCTTATGCATGCGTTGAAACAGAGTAGACGCTGATGAGCTAAAATTCTGATTTCACCTCCAACCTCCTTTTGGATCATATTCTCAATATTATGTCATCAACGTTTTATTCCATCTACATTATATATCCATGGGAAACCCGGCCATGCATGCATTCCCCGGTTATGCATGCGTTCCCTGTTGCTCAACACGTCACTGTACAATTACATCATTGTTTCGATTTAATTTGAATACAAAGTAGTTGGTTTTGCATGTGAGCTGACATGGTTGAGCCTAACGCCAGTCCTAATCACATCGACCAATATTCCTATTCATTTTGCAACCTTCACGGCTAAGATCCACCATCTTCACGTGATATGAATACGATTTATGGGTTTATAGTGTGCTTTTGTTTTCATTTTTTAAAGCAATGTTCAACTTTGCGTGTACACCTGGTCGGCTCTAATCCTCTCACGTCAATTGCTGCAGGAGGTGGAGTCCTTTTTAGAATCATAACTTGTGGAGCCTCTCTTCTCTTTTTAACAAATTCAAGGCTCTGTCCATTCCCATGAATGATATATATATTTGGAATTATTCGCTGTAAAAGTAGGCTTTCTGTTTTGTATTCAGTATTTCTAACCTACGCTTTTGAAATTTCTTATGTTGCTTTACTAAATGATATGATTCTCATGATTATGGATGCGTTCTTAACCAACGCCAGCGGGGTATTTGAGCGTGGTACTGTAGCGAACGGGGAATGTGTTTTTAGCTGCGAACGGGGTATTTGAGCGTGGTATTTAATTGTTAAATTAATGGTTTTGATTTAATTAAATTCTAATTGCATCAAACAAAACGACAACATATTTCATAAAATAAACAACAACATTTTTTATAAAACATAAAAAACACAACGGTACTGAAATTAAAACAAGTACATGAAAATCTAAAATAAATGACGATGAGGTAACTGACTCAACTCAGCTGAAATAAACCCACATATGCCCTCATCGGTAAACTCCCGAACAATATCCACATTCCGCTTGTCATTGCGGAAAATCGTCAGAATCTCCCAAAGGTCCACACGCGTACCCGATCTCTGAAAAAGCTCCAAGCACCGCCGGGCAAGCTGTCTCGTACCGTCGGTCATAAACGAGCTGGCACGCGCTACCTGTCTGCGCCTAGATGGCTGACCAGAAGGGGGATCGCCCGAAGCCATCCAACCAGTATAGAAACCCGCGTCGGCATGGAAGAAAGAAGCAGCGGACACAGGCGCTGGTGGAGGTGCTGGTGCAGTAGGAGGTGCAACCGCAGGTATCGGATACGCACAAGTATCTTTCTGCAAACAACCCTCGAACATAATGTCCTGCTCTCGGAACTTCAATGGCGAGTTCCTCCTGAACCGTCTGTAAGGTCTGCCACCGCCGAAACTCCAAAAATCATCTGGACCGTCCAGATAATCGAACTCTGCATTCCATACACCGCCGGATGTTCGTAGCAGTCTATCCCAATCGCGAAAAGAGCGCTTCATGTTGTCCCATTTATTTTTGATCAGAGTTTCTGTGAACTCTAGATTATAACGGTCATTCATTGTTGTCGCGACCGTTGAGTAGAACCCACAGACGCCTGTATCGCGAGCGGCTATAAACTCAACGCAAATATCTATAAAAGCGGACTCCTGGTCGTCCGTCCAGTTCGCAAATGGCTGCGAGGTAGCAGAGGTGGAAGAGGATGCCATGTGCATAACCAAAAAAAATTCCAGAAAAATTCAAAAAAAAAAAAATGTTGTAGGAAATTGAAAAATAAACACAATGGTATAAAAAAATTACCGTTTTTGTAGGTTGAAATTGCTCAAAAAATCGAATTTTGGGGGTTAGGAGGAGAGGATTCGGGTTGAGATGGGAAGAAAGCGGAGGGGGGGCACGTTCTTATAGGCGGTGGAACGAAACGTTGGAAAATTAACCATTGGCGTCCGACGCATCGGACGCCAGCGGTTGCTTTTTCAACGTTCGAGAATCGTGGAATCTGAAAGGGAGAAAAAGTGCTTGCGTCGGACGCGTCGGACGCCAAAAAAAATAAGCGTGCCAAATTTTGACTGTGAACGCACCCTATATGTTCCTTGTTACTACCACCGCAACCGTAATTGTTGTTATCGGTTATTTTTTTTATTTTTTTATTTATTACTGTAAATGCAACTATCTATATGTTATCACCATGGCATGGCATGATATTCCATGCCCTGGACGGGTTTTACTTTTATCCTTTCACTGCATTTTTGCTATATTTTCTGACAAGCGACGATAATTTTAAATTTGAAAGCAAAATGATTTTTTTCCCAATTTCTTAGAAAGTGACAATAATTTCAAACAAAATGAATTTTTTTTCATATTTTTTTCTTTTTAGTTAGATGGTTGTGTAGTACGGGATATACAGCCGATTAATAAAAATATAATATAAAGAGAGAGTCACTCAACAGGCCAAACCGATGACCACAAAATAAATAATACACTAGTAAGTTTGAAACACATAAAGATAAAGTTGAGGTACACAAACAATAAACACAAGCTTGGACCCAAAGTACTGGCCCAAAATAAACATAGTCAGATCCGATCTAAGTACGAACCGAAGAACATGACAAAGCACATGATATAAAGAGTATGAGCAGCCGATTGAGCTTGTCACCATGGTCGGGGGAATATCCTCCTATAGTTCGTAACTACGGCGTTTAAGCTCCACCATTGACTCCTTAGAATTATTTTTTCTTTCCTCAAGGCGGAGCAGGAACTATTGTTGCTCATAGGAACTTATCCAAAGAGAGAAGAGGTGAGCGATTTTGTGGCACAGGGTGATATGTGAGCATGTACGGCCTTTGAAGCATCTGTTATTCCTTTCTAGCCACACATACGAAGAGAAAGTGGTGGTGAAGGAATCTAGGTCTAACTTGAGATCAAAATACTGCCAATAGTCAAAGAGGTGGAATCTAGTAAGGATGTAGCCAAGAATGTGTGCTGCCGCGGAGGTCCAAGCATAAAAACCGAGACAGCATTCAAGGAAAAGGTGGTTTAATGGATTCCTCGGCGTCAAGGCAAAGGACGTATCCAAGATTAACATGAATATTCTTGCCGGTTAGTCTATCTCTGGTATTAATCTTCTCATGAACCAGGCACCATAGGAAGAAGTGGACGCAAGGGAAGGCTTGGATTTTCCAGAGTTTAGGGAAGGAGGATCATCTGGATTAAGTGAAAAATTTGTAAAAAGATTTGACAGAGAAACCAATGTTGGGGAGAGGCTCCAGGTTATTTTATTTGAGTCAGAGGTAACGGTGGTGGAATGGAGAATGTGGATAACTTCAAAAAGATCAAAGAGAACATTTCCAGAGAAATAAGAGTGTGGAGTGAGGCACAGTGACCTACTGCCAACGGCTTCTTGAGCGGTAATAGTGGGGTTCGGCGATGCCGTGAAGAGTGTCGGATAAAAGTGGGTGAGTGGACATTCGACGTACCAAGAGTCTTGCTAGAAAGAGCATGAACGACCATTACCGAGATGAATGTAAAACATGTGTTTAGTACGACGGAGGGTACGGAGAACACCACACCAGAAAGTCGAGGGTCTAACCTAGGGTGGCGAGTGCAGAACCAGCGAGGGGTTGTTGTTGTAATACGTGAACTGGATCTAGGATTTCCAAATGAAACCGCGAGGAGTAAGACATTGCCATATCCATTTACAGAGCAGGGCATGGTTCAATGAATGTAAATCATAAATACCAAGTCCGCCAGATTGAACATCTTTGTAGATCGTGCTCCAGTTGATCAGAGATTTGGATGGTCCACTGTGCCAGAGAAATGAACGTCGAAGATGGTCAATCCTGACAATGACCCAAGATGGGGCGGAGTGGATCGAGAACCAATACAATGGTATGGTTGAAAGAATGGATCTAATTAGGGTCAAGCGACCAACGACAGAGAGGGATGAAGCTTTCCAGCAAACAATCCTAGATTCAATTTCGGTATTTAGGGGAAGCCAGTCTCTACGAATCAATTTGGTTGGGCAAATTGGAACTCCAAGTTAGGAAATAGGGAAATTTCCAAGGCGGTAGTTGAGGACTTAGCAATTGATGGACAAAGTGAGTCTGCTTCACCAAGCATGATAACAGAACTTTTAGATAAATTGATTGAGAGGCCAGAGTTGATTTCAAAGGTGTAAGCACAAAACTTTCAAGTAGTGGAAGTTATTGGGTGTTGTGGTGGTGAAAAGGATGGTATCATAAGCGAATTGGATGTTGACAATGGTAGGGCCATTGGGGTTTAGCCGAATTCCACTAAGATAGGTTATTCTCGGGAGGCGAGCCTGATCATGTGATTAAGAACATCAACTACTAGAACAAAAGGAGGGGAGAAAAGGGGCCGCCTTGATAGAGCACTTGTCTGGATTTAGTAAGGCTCCCGTCGATGTCATTGGAGGAAATATTCGAGTGGCTAGAATTTAGAATGAAAGCAATCCAGTTACGCCAGCGTGTTGGGAAACCCTATGATTAAGAACTTGGAGCAAAAAATTCCAGTTAACCATATCAAAGGCCTTATGGAAATCAATCTTGAGGAGTACTCCCATGATAAAGGATCGGTGGTAGAAAGAGATGGTCTTCTGGGTAGCTACGACATAGTCATGAATGTTTCGACGAAGAATGAAGGCAGATTGCTCCGTTCTAATGAGATGTGGGATTGCAGGCGGTTGGCAAACACTTGGTGATGACCATGATGGTGCAGCTAAGAAGATTTATAGGACGAAAGCTTCCGAGGTCAGATGTCCCTTCATGCTTGGGAAGAAGGAAGAGGTTCAAGATATCATGTTTGATAAGATCCCAAAAATGTTTGAAGAATAAAGCTCAAATTCATCAGGCCTAAGGGCTTTATTCACGTCCATGGCCTTCAGAGCAACTAGTATCTCCTCCTCAGTGAAAGGATCATTAATGGGAATGTGGGTTTGATTGAGGTAGAGGAGTCTCCAATTGATGGGTGATGGTGGGGAAGCTTGTTGGCCCAGGAGGTTACGAAAATGAGTGGTGAAGAGGGAGTTGATGGTATGGGGGTCGCTGGTGGTTGAGTTGTTATGGATGATTTTCGAAATGAAGTTAACATGTCTTCTACCATTAGCAAATCCGTTGAAAAAAGGCAGTGTTCTGGTCGCCGTCGGCAAGCCATCTAATAGTGCACCATTGCTCCAGCCCACCTCCTCCTACTGGATGAGATAGTTAAGCTCAGATTTAAGGTCGTACAGCCTGAAACCTTCATCTGTGTTCAGGGGTGTGTTTTCCTCCTTAATGTTAATTAAGTCATTTAGATTACACACCAATAATTTAAACATCAACACAATATTGTAACATAATAATACAATTAACAAAACAACACTTTCTTTGATTCTTTGAAACAGACTTGTATATTATCCCTTCATCGAATATCGAAAATACTCATTTCCAATTAAAATCATAGCTAAAATACTCACTCTTTATTGCAATATAATAGCCTGAAGGTACATGTTAATCAATTTCAATTTGGAAAAAGGGCATTGTATAGCTGACAGAGCTGTCAACGGATACTTTCGGATATGAATAGTGTCATATGTGTATCTGAATTCGAAATCATTTATGGATGTCGGATATCTGTGGATACGGGCAGATATCAGATAATTATCCTATCCGCGAATGAATGATAAATCGACAAACATATATGAATTTTTTTAGTTTAACATAAATGTTTTTCAAACTCATTGGTTACTAAATTGTTAATAATAAATAAATATGATGATAATAAATAGGATTGAGCAATAAATATGCATTTTGTGCATATAATATAAATTCACAACTAAATAAAGCAATACATAAGTATCTTTTATTATATTGAAATATATATAATTTTAACCCCCCAATCTTGAAAAAACCGGATGGATATTTTCGAATGCAGATATCTTCGTATTTGTACCCGTATCTGTTTTTTCGAATATCGGATTTTTCAAATATCCACTGACAGCCCTAAAGAAAAATTCAAGTAGTAATGAGCATGTAAATTAAATTCGTGTTTTTAAATCAGAAAGCAAAATCTATCTTATAATTTTCTAATAGAAAGTGCAGATTAACTTGAATTTTACGAAAAAAAATCAAAATGTTCAAAAACAAATCCAAATTAAAATACTGCAAGTTACCTTACATTTTTTATCAAAAAAGTGGAAGGTACCCTATTTTTTTGCTTTTCAAATTATGGATCAAATTTATATATTCATTTTTGCAGAGATTTTCTTATAACAACATAAAAAACAGGGACATATGACTCTTTTCTTGTTTTTAAAATATCCTTTTCGCCGAAGCTACTAAAACCAGGATAGTCAATAAAATTAGACAAGAAATCCAAGTATTTAAAATCCACTTATGTCTCGATAATATCTTAAAAATTGAAAACATCAATTTACCTGTTAATTTTGAATGTAGAATCATTGCAATTTGTTGAAGCTCGTAATATAACTCTTTACCGTAATATCTTGTTATTCGTCTTGTTTCACAAAATATTCTAATTTCATGCCATGGTTTTCCATCTCCTTGTAATCAATATTTTAAATTTCAAACTAAAAAAAAATCATAAATTCTATCTTAAATTACTCAAACATGTCACTAAGTGAAGTTAAAGCTTGATTTATTATATAAAGAAAATAGGTAACTTCAAAATTATCATTAGACAATTATGTATCATTATTCCTTCATCATATTGCTTTAATCTATGTACACCTCTTTCCGAAAAAGGTGGAACCAATACTACTTTTCATTTGCAATTATCGAATATTATCTCAAACTGAAATACAATAACATATCATTAATGGAAAAATATTAGCATACAGCACATTTCAGCTCTTTTCAATTCAATTGTTAACCAATCATAATTTGTTTCATTAATAAAAATAATGGAATCAATATTATTCATTTTCAAAATTTAAATTATCCACAAAAGAACAAAATCAACTTATTTCTATTTAATTCAATTGATATTGAACTCATTCATGACAAAAATGAAATCAATGTCATCAATTTATTCTTTTAACTTAGTTGTATCTTATTTAGTCACAACTTGTGTTCTTTTCCAATGATATAACTTTCAATTTCATGATAAATTGATTAAAAGAAAACATACAAAAAGAATCATATTTCATATTGAAAATTCAAGTAAAAATATTTTAGGTATTAGGAAAAACAAATACACCACAAATACGAACAAAGATAAAAGTACAACCAATCAAAATAGGGTTGAAATTTGGTCAATAACATTTTAGAATTAGGGCAACGTTAGATTTGTAGGCATGGTCGCGGTGAGTTGTACTGTGGGCATGGCAAAACACATGCGGAGCAACATGGGATGGTGGGTGGCTAAACACGGTTTGTTATGGTTGTACGCAACTGCACGAAAGTAGCGAAAACAAACGAATTTTTTAGTGGCTCATTCATTATGTATTGCTCTAGACAAATATCTTTGTTGCCTTGGTCTTTTTACTAAACCTTGTTATAATGCCAATTGCATGCATATATACCATGTCTCCATTGATCCACATGTTATTTCTCTTTCAAAAGACTAAAATACATTTTCTTGAAAAACAACTAATAAAATTCATGCATATCCTCTCTCTGTGTGTGTATATGGAGTCACAATATATAAAATAAAAAGGATAAAAAGCTTAAGCAATATTTTAAATGAAAAAAACAATTTTCAAAAAATCAGGTCGAAAGATGTTGGATGTTATGTCCATATAGCATTACACCGATGCTATGTGAATCAATGTATATAAACTGAACGTTTATTTTAATTTGAAATGGATGTTTTGTTTGTCTATTCGGCGTGATTCATCCAATGCTAGTTTAATTTAGCATTTTGAATATCTAATGCTTGTTTAATAAGATATTTTGTTTTATCCAAGGCTATATTAATGCTAGTGCATTTTGATTATCCAATGTATGTATGTGCGCAAGCATGTTTGTGTTATTGAATTTCTTTGTTTTAAAAAATGAATTTCAAAGGAGTAAAATATTTATAAAAGCCTGCGTAGTGAAGAAAATTATATGGATGTTTAACCCAGTATTTTATTAAAATATTCCTATCACCATTGGATGAATGAGATAAAGATTGATCTGACTCAGATCATTAGTAAAGCAGATTGTGCTGGTGTAGCTTCGTATCTTAAATCATATGTATGTTAAAGAAGACAATGTTTGAAAGTGCTTTGTGAAAGAGAAGATAGTTTGAAGATTGAAGACAGGATGTGGATGAGCGGTTTTTACGAAGCTTTCATCGGTTTGGTTTAGCGGAAGAATGATTTGGAGATTAGCGTGATATTGAAGTTATCAGTGGTGAGGAAAGAGAAGCAGTGATTACAGCGAAAATTTAGATATGGTGCCCAAAATTTTGGCTTCGGAGCCAAACGAAATTAGGTTTTGGAGGGCAAAAAATTTCGTATGCTTTCAAAATGGTACAAGTCCAATATAGGAACGTCACAGATATCTATAAAATTTGAAATCTATCTGTATTCATTTTCTAAACATAAAAAATACTGGATATCCTAAAAAATATTAAAAAATACGGTTTGGGACATATCCACATTGAATAGTCATTCACAAGGTTTTATTCAAAACTACAGTAAACTTTGATGCGAGCTAAAATCATAGTATGTGTACAAAGATCTATATTTGTTGATTAAATATATTTTTCTCATCATGTTTAATATTCATTACATTATCAATGTTAGAAATTATTTATATTGAATCGTATTTTTTTATGCATTTTTTTATAATATCGTTATTGGTAGTATTCAATATCAAATTGTAGTTTTTCGTTGTTATTATATAATTATATTTATTGTAACAATTTTATTATTAAATAATAATTACTTGTACTAAATAACGAATTAATTTTAAACCATTTATTATTAAGCATTATCATTTAATATTTAATAAATAATCATTAATTATTAGTTAGTTAACTATCAATTATTGATAGGAATTAATTCGTATTTCAAATTAATCATCAATTTTTATTACTTGATAATAGTTATTAGTTATTATATATTATTATTAATTTATAGTTATTAAATATTAATATTAACTATTATATAATTACTAGTAGTTAATCATTTAATAATAACTATTTAAAATTAATTAGTAAAAAATAATCATTAAAAGTTGATACTAATTTTAATAGTATGTTTTCCGCAACTGGCTTTACCAGTTGTAAAAAAATACTGTTTTTGCAAGAGGCGAAAACAGTTGGTAAAGATATTTATTCGCAACTGGCTTGGAAGTGCAGTTGCAAATAATATGTCTGTTGCAAATGTTATGGAAGCACAATTGCTAAAAGTATGTTTTTGCAACAGGTAGGGAAGTGTAGTTGTTAAAAATATGTTTTTCGCAACAGGAAAAAAGGCATGTTGCTAAATACCATCTATTGCAACTGCTATAATAGGTCTGTTGCTAAATATCATTTATTGCAACTGTTATTTATCGCCTATTGCAAATAGCTAGTTGCAACAGGGTATTTTTCTTGTAGTGTTTGGTTTATGTTGGGAATTTGAGTATATATATGAGGCGATGGACTTTGTAATTGATCGTATATGAGTTGTAGATTGGTTAGGTATGAGTTGGCGTAGATTGAGGGCCTTATGGCTATTGGAATGCTGAGAAACAGCTACAGTTTGGCGACGGCTTTCTGGTCAATCAATGTTGCAGTTTGCGACGGCTAGCAACGGCTTATTTGCCTAGTTCTGCTACGCTTAGCGACGGTTTATTTGCCAAGTTATGCGACGACTAGCGATGGCTTATGACGGTTTTATTCCCCACGGTTAGCGACGGCTAGCCATGAAAGTTGAAAGATTAACCATTTGTCCGTGTAGCATGTATGTTGTCGCTATAATGGAGACCAGAGCTTGCTTAGCGTCTAAGTAGTGACGGCTGGAGACGACCAGTGACGGCCGTCCATATTTTTTGGCCGTCACTATTTCGTTCCTTTCTTGTAGTGAAGTTTTCTTGATGATGTGATTTCATTTCAGGGTGGGGTAATAGGATTTGTGATATTTAAATCATATGTATGTTGAAGAAGACGATGCTTGGAAGTGCTTTGTGATAGAGGATATAGTCTGCAGATTGAAGACCAAAGAATATTATTTTGACGTAGTTTTTCTTATCTTTAATATATGATAATTCTGAGGGGCAAATTAGATATTTTGCTTAGATCTTCTATTCTCATATAAAAGCAACATATAGGATTGGATTTTAATCATGAGATTGAGACTGAAATAATTAATCCAAGGGTTTGTCGTATTTCTGCATTGTTCTCCTTCTACAACAATAGTTATAGTCATCTAGATATTCTTTCCCTTTTTCATTAGCGTTATAATTCAATTGTAGTTTGTTTACTTTTGGTTTTTGATTCATTTCTTGTAAACAAAAATTTGTTTTGTGAATCGATAAAGAGGGTGGTTGGGTAGAATACCTTATGTTTGTGTGTGTAATTTCATATCTGTGTTGTTTTTTGTAACAACCCGGAAAATCTGGGCCAGTTTAAAATTTTTATTTTTGCAATTTTGGCGAACATTGATTATTTAAAATGAATTATTTTAAATAATATCGACGAATTCGACGTATATATTTATACGCGTCGTCGTTAGAATATAAATATTTATATATAATTATAAATAGAATTGAAAATGGCGCGGTAGTTCGATAATTCGATTTCAAACTTCAATTGAATGTACCGGGTGCAAAACAATCCGGATTTTAGTGAAACCAAAAACATTAGGATCTAATTGATAATATCTTTCGAACGAACCCGACCAATCGAAATTTCATAGCGGGAATCAAAAGATATGTCCAGTTGAAAATTCTGAATAGTCGCCATGGAATTCAGGCCCTTAAAAATGGACATTTTGCAAATGACCTCGGATTCCGACGAAACCAGTTTTGTTAGGTCCGTGTTGTCAAGTTATTGCTAGGCTTCAAATTTCATAATTTTTCGAATCAATATGTGAGCGTGGCAAAGGAAAACGCGTTTGACCAGTTTCAATTGATTTTAATCGACTGGAAATTGGCCATTTTTCCAACGGTCTCAGAATTCGACGAAACTAGTTTTGTTAGGACCGTATCGTCAATACGAAGCTAGAAAATATTTTTCTGGAATTTTTCTAGTTAGTATGTGGCCCCGGTAATTTGAAATGTACGTTTAAAGTTCAATATAGTGATTTAAATGTAAATTCAACGGAAACTGATTGTAACGATCAAATCAGTTTGCGATACATATCCCATTGTGTTCGGAATGGGGGTAAAACGCTAGGGACGACAGTCGGTGGACTTGATTTCGAGTTAGTATGAAAAGTCAACCTTAGGTAGAATAAAATATATAATATAAATTAAAAAATAAAATCCTATAAACCCCCCCCCCCCTTCCCCTTTCAGATCTGAAATCAGTTAAAGATAAAAAAAAAAAAACCGAACCCACTCCTCTCGTCGCCCCCCCTCATCGTTGACCTCGTCCATCGCGCCTGCTCCGCCTGTGCCACCGCCAGAGGTGCCTCCCTCCCCTCGCCACGAACCCGTCTACTTCCTCCTGCGCCTCAATCCTTCTACCCCTAAACCCTAACGCGCTAGCCCAGAACGACCTCGCCCTCGCCCACCGATGGCCTGCAGCTGACCACCCGCGACCCCCTCCTCCGCCTCCGCCTGAAGTCGCGCACCTCCTCCGTCGAAGAGCAGATCGATCAATTTCCGGTGGTCCTCTGGCGGCTCGCGGATCGATGAAGAAGGCTGAGCATGTTGGGTTAACGGTTTCGGACAGAAACGAAATAGATAGTGAGCGTTTACTTTTTTATTTTATTTATTATTTCAGTTTTTTTTATTATATAAAGTAATTTAATCAATTTCATGATAAAAATGTGATTTGTGAAAATAAACAACATCGATTTATTTTCGATTTTTAATGCCACAAAGATGAGATTTTTTTTTTGTTTTTTTATGAACAAAGAAGGGATTTTTATATAAAGAAAAGATCTGATTTTTTAACTTATGAAGGATTATATACATGATAAAGGTGAAATTTTTAAGGGATAAAAATACGATTTTTAAGTAAGAAAAACATGATTTTTATTATGTATGAGGAATAAAAATATAATTTTTAATAGTGTAAAGGCATGATCTTTGTCCATATTTGTTGCGGAAGAAAATTGTGATTTTTCATATATAAAAGTTAGATGTTTATCTCTATAAAGATTCGATTTTTAAAACTAAAGATTTCATTTTTTAACATAGCGAAGATGTGATTTTTATGATATGGATAGCGAAATAAAAATTTGTTTTTTTTTTATATATTGAACATCGAAATAAAAATGTGATTTTTATATATTGTACAGTGAAAATAAAAATATGATTTTTATATGTTGAACTTCGAATTAAAAATATGATTTTTATATGTTGAACTTCGAATTAAAAATATGATTTTTATATGTTGAACTTCGAAATAAAAATAGAATTTTTATATGTTGAACTTCGAAATAAAAATAGAATTTTTATATGTTGAACTTCGAAATAAAAATAGAATTTTTATATGTTGAACTTCGAAATAAAAATAGAATTTTTTATATGTTGAACTTCGAAATAAAAATAGAATTTTTATATGTTGAACTTCGAATTAAAAATATGATTTTTATATGTTGAACTTCGAATTAAAAATATGATTTTTATATGTTGAACTTCGAATTAAAAATATGATTTTTATATGTTGAACTTCGAATTAAAAATAGGATTTTTATATATTGAATACCGTAGTAAAAATTCGATTTTTACATAGGTAGTGAAAGCGGGCAACGAAGGTAACAAAAAGGCGAGAACGAAGGAGATTTATATCAAAGAAGAGTCAAGATGTTTGGATAGCTATCGGTGAGAATTTCTCACTCTTCAATTTTATTTCTAGTTATATATATATATACTAGGATGCAGACGGTGCTTAGTAGCACCCGACACAATCGTCCACAGACCATGGACTTGTTTGTTTGATTGCAAATTAGTTAGATTATTTGATTGAAATTGAATTGTGTGGTGAAATGAATTGATTTTGATTGATGTGTGAATGGCGTGGGCCTTCACTAGTCCGGGGATAAGGCTAGGCCTTGTCCCGTTTCTAGTATCGTGCCGTTATGCCGCCAAAATTTTCTAAAATATGGTAGAAAAATAAAAATATCATTTTATTGAATAAATGAACCGAATAGAATATTCATAGGTTGAATAAAATGTTTTATCGTTAAAAATATAATTCTTAACGTGAAGTGAATAAATATTCATTTACAAACCAGACGGTTTGTTTATGTACACCTATTTGAAGGATATTGATTGGGTCGATAAATTTTACACATCGCCCAACTGCACAAATAAAATCTGTATTTGATTGTTTGAAACCCCACACGGGTGTTGGGATGAAATTTGAAGTTCACTCATCCTGATTGATTGAATATGTCGATCGGTTGATTGACAGGCTGCTTTAAGCGTTGGATATCTATATTTGATGCTTATACAGTGTAGTGCACTTTGGTTGATGGTTGATTATTTTTCCATGCTATTATATACATGTGTTGTATGAAAATCCGTATAATTAACTTTATATGGTAATTGATTGGGCCTCATTCCAATTTGAAAAATAAAGAATAATATAAAATAAAGGTTCATGTGTTGACAGTACTCATCCATTGAGATTGGTCATGTGTTGAACGAAATATTTTAGTAATAAAATTTACTTCTTTATCAATATAAAATAAAAGTTCATGTGTTGACAGTACTCATCCATTGAGATTGGTCATGTGTTAAACGAAATATTTTAATAATAAAATTTACATCTTTATCAATATAAAATAAAGGTTCATGTGTTGACAGTACTCATCCATTGAGATTGGTCATGTGTTGAACGAAATATTTTGATAATAACAACTATTTTGAAAAAGAAATATTTGAAATAGAATATTTGAAAATAGAAATTTATGAAGCCGTGTTGATTAGATTGACGCCATTTTGACGTAAACGATTTATATCGATTCTATTCATTTTGAAATGAATTGAATATAAAACGATTTCGAAATGAATTGAATATAAAACGATTTCGAAATGAATTGAATATAAAACGATTTCGAAATGAATTGAATTGAAAACGATTTCGAAATGAATTGAATTGAAAACGATTTCGAAATGAATTGAATTGAAAACGAATTCAAATTGAATTGAAAGCGAATTGAAATGAATTCAAATTGAATTGAAATTTGAATTGAATAGAAATGAATTTTAAAACGAATTTATAAAGAAGAATTCAATTTTGATTTGAATTGAAATGGAAATTGAAATTGCTTTTGAAACGAATTTAAAACTATTTATAAAATTCGTTTTAAATAGAAATCGACGAAATATATATTATATATATTATATATATAATATTATGGCCTGAATAGAACGCGCCGCGCCGCGGCAGTTCGCGAATTTCGACCATTTATTTCAAACGGATATTACGGGAGATCCGACCGTCGGATTCTCCTAAAACCGGAACCGTTGGGTTCGTATCGAAAAGAGCTTTCTAACGAATATTTGAAATTAGAAATCTAACAGTTGGATTTGGAATTATGTCCAAATCAAAGTTGAAAAAGGTCGCTGTAAGTGCAGTTCGATGACCGTTGATGGAAATCGACTGTACGGGCCTTGATAAAATTATTAAAAATAGTAATTATTTGTGTAAAATCATAAGAAATGATTTAGAAAGGATTGGGATGAAAAACTCCATATTTGAAAAGATAAAAATAGATTTTTATCGAAATGAACTAGTTTTGAACTAGAATTATAATTCTATTTATTTTTAAATAAATTGAATTTGAAATGGTTTTGATGATAACCAGAATTTCCAATGATTGCATTGGAATGGATTTGAATCGAAATTGTCTTCGGAATGTTTCGATGTTGGATTTCGTGATTATACAAATGTTATTATGGAAATTTGAAAGATATAGATATATATATATCGTTATTTCCAATACGATCTTTGTTGGCCGCAAAATTGGATATTTTCTATTCAGAGCCTTGTATTGAATATCAAATGTGATTTGGGTTTGTCGTGAATGGTGTCTTCACTAACACTGTTCTTGGACCCAGTTGAGAAAAGATTAAATCTTTTTATTTAGATTTAATGAAGTGTACCAATTAAATAACATTTAATTGGAATGGAATCGATATTGATCTTTGGGTTTATCGTGGACAGTGTTTTAAATAACACTCGTTCTTTAACCCGATGATTAATGAATGTGATTTTGGGTTTATCGTGAACCGTGTTTTTAAATGACACTGATTCTTTAACCCAGTCAAAGATTAAAACTAAGTGGAGTTTTAATGAATCTTTAATTAGATTGAAAAGATCGAAAATGGAGTACCACTAGTTTTGCTCCAGGCGATAGTTAAATCTTTAATTAGATTTGAACGTGAAATGGTAATTGAATTTACCGATAACACTGTGGTGTTAGATATGAAGTATTACCAGTTTTACTTCATGGTATAAATAGGTTGGGATGGGGAAATTAAAATAAATGATTACTTCGGTAAGGTTCGCTAATCCCGACTAGTTTGAATTGATATTCAAAAATAGATTAAAGAATAAATTCCAGAAATTTATCTTGGATAAAATTAATGGGAACCTTTCCCTATGAATGTAAAATTTAGAAACTAACTGTCGGTTAGCCAAGCAGAAGGGTTTTCTGGATATTGATCTGATGTTGGTTTCGGCCTTCGGGGTTAATATTTGGGGAATTATTCTCTTGATTAATTTACGGTTAGTGACTGATGAATTGGAATGAGGCGTATGTTGTGTTTGTGTAACACTTATTTAAAATATACGCGAGTTATTCGGAAAGATCGGGTTTATCCCATTCTGAATAACTGATACGACGATAAGTCGAAGATGAAGACGATGGTCGAAGACCGGAGGTCTTCACGTCGTTTGGGTGATAACTGATGATCTTGATTGGGCTGTACACCCAAGAAGATGGAAACTGTTGGTGATCGTCCAGACGTACTTGGAGATCGATGGATGTGCGGGGTACTAGGTGCCTCCGGTTTCGTTCAGACCCAGAACGGACTTGTAAATGGACTGTGTGTCTGACATTGGATTTTAGTCTGTGTGATTGATTTCTATTAAATATATATCTGTTTGGCGGCGGAGAATTTATTCTCTTGCTTAACGCCCTTCTCTGAGACGTACGAGCTCAGGGGTTATATATTGATGGATATCAAACGCATGGAGTGAATTGCCTGTGTGGCATGCCTAAGTGGCAATTGATCGAGGCTTCTGTTGAAAAGCAAAGTCTTGTGGTGATGATCAAAGCACGGCCTTTGTGGCGTAGCTTTGTGTAACATTTACCTCGCGTGTTTCACACCCGGTATGAACCAAAAACGGGAGACGGACCTCAGGGAGGACTTGCGTTTCTTTCTAGCTAAAAGTGGCGTCAGTGGTTTTACACGCCCTGACGAGTTTGACTTATGTGGTTGTTGCTGTTGCGAGGCGCCTCGGATTGATCGGTCGTTCTCGAACCGATGGAGTCATTTGATGGCTCATTTGCGCCCCAAAGGGCGGGGAAACGTAGTGTTCAGGCATTTTAATCCACATCGGTGGACCGGCCCTGTCGCTCCTAGGGTCACTCGAGCTCTGATCCTGAGACATGGTAGGCTAGATTGTCTCGAATCGGTTGAGGACTATCTTTTGCCTCGGTTCATAGACGGAAATCCAATTTCCAAATACGTGACTTTGCGGTTTTATTTGTAAACCTATACATGGCGACATAGTGGCATGGGACGCTCATGCCGCCTATGATTGATACTTATGATTTGAAGTTGTTTATACACTATGCACTTATTATAGTATCAAATGATTTGTTTTAAACGTATCAAGCATTCTTTGGCTGTTATAAGGGAAAACCCTATCCTCGGCTGCGTTGCATTGTGTGATGGGACCTGGGTCTTATAACAGCTTCATTTTTCTTTATTTAGCATTGCGCTGTTTGTTTTATGCACTGGTATTCTTGGGAGGAACCCCGTTCCGTGTTATACGGCATGGTCCCTTGATTTACCGAACTTTGAAAATAAAGATAAATAACTGTTTTAGTTCTCACACCAGTCACATGACTGACCTGGAGTTTATTGTTTTAACCTAAACTCTGGGTGCCCCTATTTTGACACGGGCAGCAAGTAGTTTTGGTTTTGCAGATTTATATTCACAGGATCCTGGTTTACAGCTGGAACGATATCCGGAAAGCTTTGTATCCGTATATCTCTTCTAGTTGTTTATTGTATTATTTTCCGCTGCTATGTATTTAAATGTAATTTAAATCTCTGATATTTCTGTGTAATATTTATTCATTTATACTCTGTATATTCTTGTAATCTGATGCATAGTTGTAATATACAATGAAATGTTCTTCCGTCTGCGTTCTATTTTGTCATGTTCTCAAACGATAGGGCGTTTCGAACGGCCTGGATCGGTTTAGCGACTTGTTCAGACCGAGCGAAATTACTTGTCGTCACAGTTGGTATCAGAGCTTTGGTTTACAAAGCTCAGAGAACAAGGCACATTAGAACCATACGAAAGAATTCATCAGATATTGGATTAGTAATATCCAATTAGGATGACTCGATAGAGATGGGATTAGTAGTATCCTAGAACGAGTGTGAAGAGTATATTTTTAAAATGAAAACAAGTTTTGTTTTGAAAATTTAAATCAATTATTCGTATTTGATTAGTTATTTATATTGATTTTGGACAATTCAGTATATAAAGAATTTGCATATACGCCTTGCAAACGTATATTCAAAGTTTTAATATATTGGGTAGATATAGAATCACATTCTAGTTGCCCGGGGATGATTCTGATAATGCTGCAGCGTTACCAGTATTTATTTTCGAGTGACGAAGGTGTGATATCTATATATTTCCATTAGGATGGTGTGAGAACCAAAATTAGATAGGGCTTATTGTTGTGATTTGGCATCAAAAATATGATTTTTGTGTATGTATCAAAATTACGAATTTGAAACTCTAATTCACTAATTGATTGATGTTTGTGTTGTTTGTTTATTTGTTTGATAATTTTGAACCATTAAGCCTAATAGAACCAAGTATTGAATTGTATTGAAATTTGGTCGCATTTGCTTGCATATACATATCTATCATTGAACAGGTCATAGCGAAGAGGCTAGAGCAGAGAATAAAATTTGTTTGCCCGACAAATAGGTACATGTTTACTACATAATTTACTGTTTTGTTTGGGTGATGATGATTTTATGAGCCTATTGGCTAGCCGCTTGGCTTTTTCTTTTTCTTTTTGAGATCTGAAGGACCGGGGAAGCTATTTGAAATTCCCCGATGCTCCCGGTGCAGGGGAGGTTATGGCGAAATTTTTCGAAAATTTAGGGTGTTAGCCAAATTTTTGAAGAATTTGAAAATTCTCAGAAACTGAAAAGTTGGAGAAAGGAAGCCTGATCGAACGTAGCGTTGATTGATCAAACCACTTTCGACTTTGTTCCTTTTCGGGGACGAAAAGTTTTAAGTGGGGGAGATTGTAACAACCCGGAAAATCTGGGCCAGTTTAAAATTTTTATTTTTGCAATTTTGGCGAACATTGATTATTTAAAATGAATTATTTTAAATAATATCGACGAGAAATTTATTTTGAATTGAAATTCGACGTATATATTTATACGAGTCGTCGTTAGGATATAAATATTTATATATAATTATAAATAGAATTGAAAATGGCGCGGTAGTTCGATAATTCGATTTCAAACTTCAATTGAATGTACCGGGTGCAAAACAATCCGGATTTTAGTGAAACCAAAAACATTAGGATCTAATTGATAATATCTTTCGAACGAATCCGACCAATCGAAATTTCATAGCGGGAATCAAAAGATATGTCCAGTTGAAAATTCTGAATAGTCGCTATGGAATTCAGGCCCTTAAAAATGGACATTTTGCAAATGACCTCGGATTTCGACGAAACCAGTTTTGTTAGGTCCGTGGTGTCAATTTATTGCTAGGTTTCAAATTTCATAATTTTTCGAATCAATATGTGAGCGTGGCAAAGGAAAACGCGTTTGACCAGTTTCAGTTGATTTTAATCGACTGGAAATTGGCCATTTTTCCAACGGTCTCAGAATTCGACGAAACTAGTTTTGTTAGGACCGTATCGTCAATACGAAGCTAGAAAATATTTTTCTGAAATTTTTTTAGTTAGTATGTGGCCCCGGTAATTTGAAATGTACGTTTAAAGTTCAATATAGTGATTTAAATGTAAATTCAACGGAAACTGATTGTAACGATCAAATCAGCTTGCGATACATATCGCATTGTGTTCGGAATGGGGGTAAAACGCTAGGGACGACAGTCGGTGGACTTGATTTCGAGTTAGTATGAAAAGTCAACCTTAGGTAGAATAAAATATATAATATAAATTAAAAAATAAAATCCTATAAACCCCCCCCCCCCTTCCCCTTTCAGATCTGAAATCAGTTAAAGATAAAAAAAAAACCGAACCCACTCCTCTCGTCGCCCCCCCTCATCGTTGACCTCGTCCATCGCGCCTGCTCCGCCTGTGCCACCGCCAGAGGTGCCTCCCTCCCGTCGCCACGAACCCGTCTACTTCCTCCTGCGCCTCAATCCTTCTACCCCCAAACCCTAACGCGCTAGCCCAGAACGACCTCGCCCTCGCCCACCGATGGCCTGCAGCTGACCACCCGCGACCCCCTCCTCCGCCTCCGCCTGAAGTCGCGCACCTCCTCCGTCGAAGAGCAGATCGATCAATTTCCGGTGGTCCTCTGGCGGCTCGCGGATCGATGAAGAAGGCTGAGCATGTTGGGTTAACGGTTTCGGACAGAAACGAAATAGATAGTGAGCGTTTACTTTTTTATTTTATTTATTATTTCAGTTTTTTTTATTATATAAAGTAATTTAATCAATTTCATGATAAAAATGTGATTTGTGAAAATAAACAACATCGATTTATTTTCGATTTTTAATGCCACAAAGATGAGATTTTTTTTTTGTTTTTTTATGAACAAAGAAGGGATTTTTATATAAAGAAAAGATCTGATTTTTTAACTTATGAAGGATTATATACATGATAAAGGTGAAATTTTTAAGGGATAAAAATACGATTTTTAAGTAAGAAAAACATGATTTTTATTATGTATGAGGAATAAAAATATAATTTTTAATAGTGTAAAGGCATGATCTTTGTCCATATTTGTTGCGGAAGAAAATTGTGATTTTTCATATATAAAAGTTAGATGTTTATCTCTATAAAGATTCGATTTTTAAAACTAAAGATTTCATTTTTTAACATAGCGAAGATGTGATTTTTATGATATGGATAGCGAAATAAAAATTTGTTTTTTTTTATATATTGAACATCGAAATAAAAATGTGATTTTTATATATTGTACAGTGAAAATAAAAATATGATTTTTATATGTTGAACTTCGAATTAAAAATATGATTTTTATATGTTGAACTTCGAATTAAAAATATGATTTTTATATGTTGAACTTCGAAATAAAAATAGAATTTTTATATGTTGAACTTCGAAATAAAAATAGAATTTTTATATGTTGAACTTCGAAATAAAAATAGAATTTTTATATGTTGAACTTCGAAATAAAAATAGAATTTTTTATATGTTGAACTTCGAAATAAAAATAGAATTTTTATATGTTGAACTTCGAATTAAAAATATGATTTTTATATGTTGAACTTCGAATTAAAAATATGATTTTTATATGTTGAACTTCGAATTAAAAATAGGATTTTTATATATTGAATACCGTAGTAAAAATTCGATTTTTACATAGGTAGTGAAAGCGGGCAACGAAGGTAACAAAAAGGCGAGAACGAAGGAGATTTATATCAAAGAAGAGTCAAGATGTTTGGATAGCTATCGGTGAGAATTTCTCACTCTTCAATTTTATTTCTAGTTATATATATATATACTAGGATGCAGACGGTGCTTAGTAGCACCCGACACAATCGTCCACAGACCATGGACTTGTTTGTTTGATTGCAAATTAATTAGATTATTTGATTGAAATTGAATTGTGTGGTGAAATGAATTGATTTTGATTGATGTGTGAATGGCGTGGGCCTTCACTAGTCCGGGGATAAGGCTAGGCCTTGTCCCGTTTCTAGTATCGTGCCGTTATGCCGCCGAAATTTTCTAAAATATGGTAGAAAAATAAAAATATCATTTTATTGAATAAATGAACCGAATAGAATATTCATAGGTTGAATAAAATGTTTTATCGTTAAAAATATAATTCTTAACGTGAAGTGAATAAATATTCATTTACAAACCAGACGGTTTGTTTATGTACACCTATTTGAAGGATATTGATTGGGTCGATAAATTTTACACATCGCCCAACTGCACAAATAAAATCTGTATTTGATTGTTTGAAACCCCACACGGGTGTTGGGATGAAATTTGAAGTTCACTCATCCTGATTGATTGAATATGTCGATCGGTTGATTGATAGGCTGTTTTAAGCGTTGGATATCTATATTTGATGCTTATACAGTGTAGTGCACTTTGGTTGATGGTTGATTATTTTTCCATGCTATTATATACATGTGTTGTATGAAAATCCGTATAATTAACTTTATATGGTAATTGATTGGGCCTCATTCCAATTTGAAAAATAAAGAATAATATAAAATAAAGGTTCATGTGTTGACAGTACTCATCCATTGAGATTGGTCATGTGTTGAACGAAATATTTTAGTAATAAAATTTACTTCTTTATCAATATAAAATAAAAGTTCATGTGTTGACAGTACTCATCCATTGAGATTGGTCATGTGTTAAACGAAATATTTTAATAATAAAATTTACATCTTTATCAATATAAAATAAAGGTTCATGTGTTGACAGTACTCATCCATTGAGATTGGTCATGTGTTGAACGAAATATTTTGATAATAACAACTATTTTGAAAAAGAAATATTTGAAATAGAATATTTGAAAATAGAAATTTATGAAGCCGTGTTGATTAGATTGACGCCATTTTGACGTAAACGATTTATATCGATTCTATTCATTTTGAAATGAATTGAATATAAAACGATTTCGAAATGAATTGAATATAAAACTATTTCGAAATGAATTGAATATAAAACGATTTCGAAATGAATTGAATTGAAAACGATTTCGAAATGAATTGAATTGAAAACGATTTCGAAATGAATTGAATTGAAAACGAATTCAAATTGAATTGAAAGCGAATTGAAATGAATTCAAATTGAATTGAAATTTGAATTGAATAGAAATGAATTTTAAAACGAATTTATAAAGAAGAATTCAATTTTGATTTGAATTGAAATGGAAATTGAAATTGCTTTTGAAACGAATTTAAAACTATTTATAAAATTCGTTTTAAATAGAAATCGACGAAATATATATTATATATATTATATATATAATATTATGGCCTGAATAGAACGCGCCGCGCCGCGGCAGTTCGCGAATTTCGACCATTTATTTCAAACGGATATTACGGGAGATCCGACCGTCGGATTCTCCTAAAACCGGAACCGTTGGGTTCGTATCGAAAAGAGCTTTCTAACGAATATTTGAAATTAGAAATCTAACAGTTGGGTTTGGAATTATGTCCAAATCAAAGTTGAAAAAGGTCGCTGTAAGTGCAGTTCGATGACCGTTGATGGAAATCGACTGTACGGGCCTTGATAAAATTATTAAAAATAGTAATTATTTGTGTAAAATCATAAGAAATGATTTAGAAAGGATTGGGATGAAAAACTCCATATTTGAAAAGATAAAAATAGATTTTTATCGAAATGAACTAGTTTTGAACTAGAATTATAATTCTATTTATTTTTAAATAAATTGAATTTGAAATGGTTTTGATGATAACCAGAATTTCCAATGATTGCATTGGAATGGATTTGAATCGAAATTGTCTTCGGAATGTTTCGATGTTGGATTTCGTGATTATACAAATGTTGTTATGGAAATTTGAAAGATATAGATATATATATATATCGTTATTTCCAATACGATCTTTGTTGGCCGCAAAATTGGATATTTTCTATTCAGAGCCTTGTATTGAATATCAAATGTGATTTGGGTTTGTCGTGAATGGTGTCTTCACTAACACTGTTCCTGGACCCAGTTGAGAAAAGATTAAATCTTTTTATTTAGATTTAATGAAGTGTACCAATTAAATAACATTTAATTGGAATGGAATCGATATTGATCTTTGGGTTTATCGTGGACAGTGTTTTAAATAACACTCGTTCTTTAACCCGATGATTAATGAATGTGATTTTGGGTTTATCGTGAACCGTGTTTTTAAATGACACTGATTCTTTAACCCAGTCAAAGATTAAAACTAAGTGGAGTTTTAATGAATCTTTAATTAGATTGAAAAGATCGAAAATGGAGTACCACTAGTTTTGCTCCAGGCGATAGTTAAATCTTTAATTAGATTTGAACGTGAAATGGTAATTGAATTTACCGATAACACTGTGGTGTTAGATATGAAGTATTACCAGTTTTACTTCATGGGATAAATAGGTTGGGATGGGGAAATTAAAATAAATGATTACTTCGGTAAGGTTCACTAATCCCGACTAGTTTGAATTGATATTCAAAAATAGATTAAAGAATAAATTCCAGAAATTTATCTTGGATAAAATTAATGGGAACCTTTCCCTATGAATGTAAAATTTAGAAACTAACTGTCGGTTAGCCAAGCAGAAGGGTTTTCTGGATATTGATCTGATGTTGGTTTCGGCCTTCGGGGTTAATATTTGGGGAATTATTCTCTTGATTAATTTACGGTTAGTGACTGATGAATTGGAATGAGGCGTATGTTGTGTTTGTGTAACACTTATTTAAAATATACGCGAGTTATTCGGAAAGATCGGGTTTATCCCATTCTGAATAACTGATACGACGATAAGTCGAAGATGAAGACGATGGTCGAAGACCGGAGGTCTTCACGTCGTTTGGGTGATAACTGATGATCTTGATTGGGCTGTACACCCAAGAAGATGGAAACTGTTGGTGATCGTCCAGACGTACTTGGAGATCGATGGATGTGCGGGGTACTAGGTGCCTCCGGTTTCGTTCAGACCCAGAACGGACTTGTAAATGGACTGTGTGTCTGACATTGGATTTTAGTCTGTGTGATTGATTTCTATTAAATATATATCTGTTTGGCGGCGGAGAATTTATTCTCTTGCTTAACGCCCTTCTCTGAGACGTACGAGCTCAGGGGTTATATATTGATGGATATCAAACGCATGGAGTGAATTGCCTGTGTGGCATGCCTAAGTGGCAATTGATCGAGGCTTCTGATGAAAAGCAAAGTCTTGTGGTGATGATCAAAGCACGACCTTTGTGGCGTAGCTTTGTGTAACGTTTACCTCGCGTGTTTCACACCCGGTATGAACCAAAAACGGGAGACGGACCTCAGGGAGGACTTGCGTTTCTTTCTAGCTAAAAGTGGCGTCAGTGGTTTTACACGCCCTGACGAGTTTGACTTATGTGGTTGTTGCTGTTGCGAGGCGCCTCGGATTGATCGGTCGTTCTCGAACCGATGGAGTCATTTGATGGCTCATTTGCGCCCCAAAGGGCGGGGAAACGTAGTGTTCAGGCATTTTAATCCACATCGGTGGACCGGCCCTGTCGCTCCTAGGGTCACTCGAGCTCTGATCCTGAGACATGGTAGGCTAGATTGTCTCGAATCGGTTGAGGACTATCTTTTGCCTCGGTTCATAGACGGAAATCCAATTTCCAAATACGTGACTTTGCGGTTTTATTTGTAAACCTATACATGGCGACATAGTGGCATGGGACGCTCATGCCGCCTATGATTGATACTTATGATTTGAAGTTGTTTATACACTATGCACTTATTATAGTATCAAATGATTTGTTTTAAACGTATCAAGCATTCTTTGGCTGTTATAAGGGAAAACCCTATCCTCGGCTGCGTTGCATTGTGTGATGGGACCTGGGTCTTATAACAGCTTCATTTTTCTTTATTTAGCATTGCGCTGTTTGTTTTATGCACTGGTATTCTTGGGAGGAACCCCGTTCCGTGTTATACGGCGTGGTCCCTTGATTTACCGAACTTTGAAAATAAAGATAAATAACTGTTTTAGTTCTCACACCAGTCACATGACTGACCTGGAGTTTATTGTTTTAACCTAAACTCTGGGTGCCCCTATTTTGACACGGGCAGCAAGTAGTTTTGGTTTTGCAGATTTATATTCACAGGATCCTGGTTTACAGCTGGAACGATATCCGGAAAGCTTTGTATCCGTATATCTCTTCTAGTTGTTTATTGTATTATTTTCCGCTGCTATGTATTTAAATGTAATTTAAATCTCTGATATTTCTGTGTAATATTTATTCATTTATACTCTGTATATTCTTGTAATCTGATGCATAGTTGTAATATACAATGAAATATTCTTCCGTCTGCGTTCTATTTTGTCATTTTCTCAAACGATAGGGCGTTTCGAACGGCCTGGATCGGTTTAGCGACTTGTTCAGACCGAGCGAAATTACTTGTCGTCACAGTTGGTATCAGAGCTTTGGTTTACAAAGCTCAGAGAACAAGGCACATTAGAACCATACGAAAGAATTCATCAGATATTGGATTAGTAATATCCAATTAGAATGACTCGATAGAGATGGGATTAGTAGTATCCTAGAACGAGTGTGAAGAGTATATTTTTAAAATGAAAACAAGTTTTGTTTTGAAAATTTAAATCAATTATTCGTATTTGATTAGTTATTTATATTGATTTTGGACAATTCAGTATATAAAGAATTTGCATATACGCCTTGCAAACGTATATTCAAAGTTTTAATATATTGGGTAGATATAGAATCACATTCTAGTTGCCCGGGGATGATTCTGATAATGCTGCAGCGTTACCAGTATTTATTTTCGAGTGACGAAGGTGTGATATCTATATATTTCCATTAGGATGGTGTGAGAACCAAAATTAGATAGGGCTTATTGTTGTGATTTGGCATCAAAAATATGATTTTTGTGTATGTATCAAAATTACGAATTTGAAACTCTAATTCACTAATTGATTGATGTTTGTGTTGTTTGTTTATTTGTTTGATAATTTTGAACCATTAAGCCTAATAGAACCAAGTATTGAATTGTATTGAAATTTGGTCGCATTTGCTTGCATATACATATCTATCATTGAACAGGTCATAGCAAAGAGGCTAGAGCAGAGAATAAAATTTGTTTGCCCGACAAATAGGTACATGTTTACTACATAATTTACTGTTTTGTTTGGGTGATGATGATTTTATGAGCCTATTGGCTAGCCGCTTGGCTTTTTCTTTTTCTTTTTGAGATCTGAAGGACCAGGGAAGCTATTTGAAATTCCCCGATGCTCCCGGTGCAGGGGAGGTTATGGCGAAATTTTTCGAAAATTTAGGGTGTTAGCCAAATTTTTGAAGAATTTGAAAATTCTCAGAAACTGAAAAGTTGGAGAAAGGAAGCCTGATCGAACGTAGCGTTGATTGATCAAACCACTTTCGACTTTGTTCCTTTTCGGGGACGAAAAGTTTTAAGTGGGGGAGATTGTAACAACCCGGAAAATCTGGGCCAGTTTAAAATTTTTATTTTTGCAATTTTGGCGAACATTGATTATTTAAAATGAATTATTTTAAATAATATCGACGAGAAATTTATTTTGAATTGAAATTCGACGTATATATTTATACGAGTCGTCGTTAGGATATAAATATTTATATATAATTATAAATAGAATTGAAAATGGCGCGGTAGTTCGATAATTCGATTTCAAACTTCAATTGAATGTACCGGGTGCAAAACAATCCGGATTTTAGTGAAACCAAAAACATTAGGATCTAATTGATAATATCTTTCGAACGAATCCGACCAATCGAAATTTCATAGCGGGAATCAAAAGATATGTCCAGTTGAAAATTCTGAATAGTCGCTATGGAATTCAGGCCCTTAAAAATGGACATTTTGCAAATGACCTCGGATTTCGACGAAACCAGTTTTGTTAGGTCCGTGGTGTCAATTTATTGCTAGGTTTCAAATTTCATAATTTTTCGAATCAATATGTGAGCGTGGCAAAGGAAAACGCGTTTGACCAGTTTCAGTTGATTTTAATCGACTGGAAATTGGCCATTTTTCCAACGGTCTCAGAATTCGACGAAACTAGTTTTGTTAGGACCGTATCGTCAATACGAAGCTAGAAAATATTTTTTTGGAATTTTTTTAGTTAGTATGTGGCCCCGGTAATTTGAAATGTACGTTTAAAGTTCAATATAGTGATTTAAATGTAAATTCAACGGAAACTGATTGTAACGATCAAATCAGCTTGCGATACATATCCCATTGTGTTCGGAATGGGGGTAAAACGCTAGGGACGACAGTCGGTGGACTTGATTTCGAGTTAGTATGAAAAGTCAACCTTAGGTAGAATAAAATATATAATATAAATTAAAAAATAAAATCCTATAAACCCCCCCCCCCCCTTCCCCTTTCAGATCTGAAATCAGTTAAAGATAAAAAAAAAACCGAACCCACTCCTCTCGTCGCCCCCCCTCATCGTTGACCTCGTCCATCGCGCCTGCTCCGCCAGTGCCACCGCCAGAGGTGCCTCCCTCCCCTCGCCACGAACCCGTCTACTTCCTCCTGCGCCTCAATCCTTCTACCCCCAAACCCTAACGCGCTAGCCCAGAACGACCTCGCCCTCGCCCACCGATGGCCTGCAGCTGACCACCCGCGACCCCCTCCTCCGCCTCCGCCTGAAGTCGCGCACCTCCTCCGTCGAAGAGCAGATCGATCAATTTCCGGTGGTCCTCTGGCGGCTCGCGGATCGATGAAGAAGGCTGAGCATGTTGGGTTAACGGTTTCGGACAGAAACGAAATAGATAGTGAGCGTTTACTTTTTTATTTTATTTATTATTTCAGTTTTTTTTAATTATATAAAGTAATTTAATCAATTTCATGATAAAAATGTGATTTGTGAAAATAAACAACATGGATTTATTTTCGATTTTTAATGCCACAAAGATGAGATTTTTTTTTGTTTTTTTATGAACAAAGAAGAGATTTTTATATAAAGAAAAGATCTGATTTTTTAACTTATGAAGGATTATATACATGATAATGGTGAAATTTTTAAGGGATAAAAATACGATTTTTAAGTAAGAAAAACATGATTTTTATTATGTATGAGGAATAAAAATATAATTTTTAATAGTGTAAAGGCATGATCTTTGTCCATATTTGTTGCGGAAGAAAATTGTGATTTTTCATATATAAAAGTTAGATGTTTATCTCTATAAAGATTCGATTTTTAAAACTAAAGATTTCATTTTTTAACATAGCGAAGATGTGATTTTTATGATATGGATAGCGAAATAAAAATTTGTTTTTTTTATATATTGAACATCGAAATAAAAATGTGATTTTTATATATTGTACAGTGAAAATAAAAATATGATTTTTATATGTTGAACTTCGAATTAAAAATATGATTTTTATATGTTGAACTTCGAATTAAAAATATGATTTTTATATGTTGAACTTCGAAATAAAAATAGAATTTTTATATGTTGAACTTCGAAATAAAAATAGAATTTTTATATGTTGAACTTCGAAATAAAAATAGAATTTTTATATGTTGAACTTCGAAATAAAAATAGAATTTTTTATATGTTGAACTTCGAAATAAAAATAGAATTTTTATATGTTGAACTTCGAATTAAAAATATGATTTTTATATGTTGAACTTCGAATTAAAAATATGATTTTTATATGTTGAACTTCGAATTAAAAATATGATTTTTATATGTTGAACTTCGAATTAAAAATATGATTTTTATATATTGAAGAGCGTAGTAAAAATTCGATTTTTACATAGGTAGTGAAAGCGGGCAACGAAGGTAACAAAAAGGCGAGAACGAAGGAGATTTATATCAAAGAAGAGTCAAGATGTTTGGATAGCTATCGGTGAGAATTTCTCACTCTTCAATTTTATTTCTAGTTATATATATATATACTGGGATGCAGACGGTGCTTAGTAGCACCCGACACAATCGTCCACAGACCATGGACTTGTTTGTTTGATTGCAAATTAGTTAGATTATTTGATTGAAATTGAATTGTGTGGTGAAATGAATTGATTTTGATTGATGTGTGAATGGCGTGGGCCTTCACTAGTCCGGGGATAAGGCTAGGCCTTGTCCCGTTTCTAGTATCGTGCCGTTATGCCGCCGATATTTTCTAAAATATGTTAGAAAAATAAAAATATCATTTTATTGAATAAATGAACCGAATAGAATATTCATAGGTTGAATAAAATGTTTTATCGTTAAAAATATAATTTTTAACGTGAAGTGAATAAATATTCATTTACAAACCAGACGGTTTGTTTATGTACTATTTGAAGGATATTGATTGGGTCGATAAATTTTACACATCGCCCAACTGCACAAATAAAATCTGTGTTTGATTGTTTGAAACCCCACACGGGTGTTGGGATGAAATTTGAAGTTCACTCATCCTGATTGATTGAATATGTCGATCGGTTGATTGACAGGCTGTTTTAAGCGTTGGATATCTATATTTGATGCTTATACAGTGTAGTGCACTTTGGTTGATGGTTGATTATTTTTCCATGCTATTATATACATGTGTTGTATGAAAATCCATATAATTAACTTTATATGGTAATTGATTGGGCCTCATTCCAATTTGAAAAATAAAGAATAATATAAAATAAAGGTTCATGTGTTGACAGTACTCATCCATTGAGATTGGTCATGTGTTGAACGAAATATTTTAGTAATAAAATTTACTTCTTTATCAATATAAAATAAAAGTTCATGTGTTGACAGTACTCATCCATTGAGATTGGTCATGTGTTGAACGAAATATTTTAATAATAAAATTTACATCTTTATCAATATAAAATAAAGGTTCATGTGGTGACAGTACTCATCCATTGAGATTGGTCATGTGTTGAACGAAATATTTTGATAATAACAACTATTTTGAAAAAGAAATATTTGAAATAGAATATTTGAAAATAGAAATTTATGAAGCCGTGTTGATTAGATTGACGCCATTTTGACGTAAACGATTTATATCGATTCTATTCATTTTGAAATGAATTGAATATAAAACGATTTCGAAATGAGTTGAATATAAAACGATTTCGAAATGAATTGAATATAAAACGATTTCGAAATGAATTGAATTGAAAACGATTTCGAAATGAATTGAATTGAAAACGATTTCGAAATGAATTGAATTGAAAACGAATTCAAATTGAATTGAAAGCGAATTGAAATGAAATCAAATTGAATTGAAATTTGAATTGAGTAGAAATGAATTTTAAAACGAATTTATAAAGAAGAATTCAATTTTGATTTGAATTGAAATGGAAATTGAAATTGCTTTTGAAACGAATTTAAAACTATTTATAAAATTCGTTTTAAATAGAAATCGACGAAATATATATTATATATATTATATATATAATATAATGGCCTGAATAGAACGCGCCGCGCCGCGGCAGTTCGCGAATTTCGACCATTTATTTCAAACGGATATTACGGGAGATCCGACCGTCGGATTCTCCTAAAACCGGAACCGTTGGGTTCGTATCGAAAAGAGCTTTCTAACGAATATTTGAAATTAGAAATCTAACGGTTGGATTTGGAATTATGTCCAAATCAAAGTTGAAAAAGGTCGATGTAAGTGCAGTTCGATGACCGTTGATGGAAATCGACTGTACGGGCCTTGATAAAATTATTAAAAATAGTAATAATTTGTGTAAAATCATAAGAAATGATTTAGAAAGGATTGGGATGAAAAACTCCATATTTGAAAAGATAAAAATAGATTTTTATCGAAATGAACTAGTTTTGAACTAGAATTATAATTCTATTTATTTTTAAATAAATTGAATTTGAAATGGTTTTGATGATAACCAGAATTTCCAATGATTGCATTGGAATGGATTTGAATCGAAATTGTCTTCGGAATGTTTCGATGTTGGATTTCGTGATTATACAAATGTTGTTATGGAAATTTGAAAGATATAGATATATATATATCGTTATTTCCAATACGATCTTTGTTGGCCGCAAAATTGGATATTGAATATAAGCCGGGATATTTTCTATTCAGAGCCTTGTATTGAATATCAAATGTGATTTGGGTTTGTCGTGAATGGTGTCTTCACTAACACTGTTCTTGGACCCAGTTGAGAAAAGATTAAATCTTTTTATTTAGATTTAATGAAGTGTACCAATGAAATAACATTTAATTGGAATGGAATCGATATTGATCTTTGGGTTTATCGTGGACAGTGTTTTAAATAACACTCGTTCTTTAACCCGATGATTAATGAATGTGATTTTGGGTTTATCGTGAACCGTGTTTTTAAATGACACTGATTCTTTAACCCAATCAAAGATTAAAACTAAGTGGAGTTTTAATGAATCTTTAATTAGATTGAAAAGATCGAAAATGGAGTACCACCAGTTTTGCTCCAGGCGATAGTTAAATCTTTAATTAGATTTGAACGTGAAATGGTAATTGAATTTACCGATAACACTGTGGTGTTAGATATGAAGTATTACCAGTTTTACTTCATGGGATAAATAAGTTGGGATGGGGAAATTAAAATAAATGATTACTTCGGTAAGGTTCGCTAATCCCGACTAGTTTGAATTGATATTCAAAAATAGATTAAAGAATAAATTCTAGAAATTTATCTTGGATAAAATTAATGGGAACCTTTCCCTATGAATGTAAAATTTAGAAACTAACTGTCGGTTAGCCAAGCAGAAGGGTTTTCTGGATATTGATCTGATGTTGGTTTCGGCCTTCAGGGTTAATATTTGGGGAATTATTCTCTTGATTAATTTACGGTTAGTGACTGATGAATTGGAATGAGGCGTATGTTGTGTTTGTGTAACACTTATTTAAAATATACACGAGTTATTCGGAAAGACCGGGTTTATCCCATTTTGAATAACTGATACGACGATAAGTCGAAGATGAAGACGATGGTCGAAGACCGGAGGTCTTCACGTCGTTTGGGTGATAACTGATGATCTTGATTGGGCTGTACACCCAAGAAGATGGAAACAATTGGTGATCGTCCAGACGTACTTGGAGATCGATGGATGTGCGGGGTACTAGGTGCCTCCGGTTTCGTTCAGACCCAGAACGGACTTGTAAATGGACTGTGTGTCTGACATTGGATTTTAGTCTGTGTGATTGATTTCTATTAAATATATATCTATTTGGCGGCGGAGAATTTATTCTCTTGCTTAACGCCCTTCTCTGAGACGTACGAGCTCAGGGGTTATATATTGATGGATATCAAACGCATGGAGTGAACTGCCTGTGTGGCATGCCTAAGTGGCAATTGATCGAGGCTTCTGTTGAAAAGCAAAGTCTTGTGGTGATGATCAAAGCACGGCCTTTGTGGCGTAGCTTTGTGTAACGTTTACCTCGCGTGTTTCACACCCGGTATGAACCAAAAACGGGAGACGGACCTCAGGGAGGACTTGCGTTTCTTTCTAGCTAAAAGTGGCGTCAGTGGTTTTACACGCCCTGACGAGTTTGACTTATGTGGTTGTTGCTGTTGCGAGGCGCCTCGGATTGATCGGTCGTTCTCGAACCGATGGAGTCATTTGATGGCTCATTTGCGCCCCAAAGGGCGGGGAAACGTAGTGTTCAGGCATTTTAATCCACATCGGTGGACCGGCCCTGTCGCTCCTAGGGTCACTCGAGCTCTGATCCTGAGACATGGTAGGCTAGATTGTCTCGAATTGGTTGAGGACTATCTTTTGCCTCAGTTCATAGACGGAAATCCAATTTCCAAATACGTGACTTTGCGGTTTTATTTGTAAACCTATACATGGCGACATAGTGGCATGGGACGCTCATGCCGCCTATGATTGATACTTATGATTTGAAGTTGTTTATACACTATGCACTTATTATAGTATCAAATGATTTGTTTTAAACGTATCAAGCATTCTTTGGCTGTTATAAGGGAAAACCCTATCCTCGGCTGCGTTGCATTGTGTGATGGGACCTGGGTCTTATAACAGCTTCATTTTTCTTTATTTAGCATTGCGCTGTTTGTTTTATGCACTGGTATTCTTGGGAGGAAACCCGTTCCGTGTTATACGGCGTGGTCCCTTGATTTACCGAACTTTGAAAATAAAGATAAATAACTGTTTTAGTTCTCACACCAGCCACATGACTGACCTGGAGTTTATTGTTTTAACCTAAACTCAGGGTGCCCCTATTTTGACACGGGCAGCTAGTAGTTTTGGTTTTGCAGATTTATATTCACAGGATCCTGGTTTACAGCTGGAACGATATCCGGAAAGCTTTGTATCCGTATATCTCTTCTAGTTGTTTATTGTATTATTTTCCGCTGCTATGTATTTAAATGTAATTTAAATCTCTGATATTTCTGTGTAATATTTATTCATTTATACTCTGTATATTCTTGTAATCTGATGCATAGTTGTAATATACAATGAAATGTTCTTCCGTCTGCGTTCTATTTTGTCATGTTCTCAAACGATAGGTCGTTTCGAACGGCCTGGATCGGTTTAGCGACTGGTTCGGACCGAGCGAAATTACTTGCCGTCACATTTTTTCATTGAATCATTTTAAAATAATTGGGTGAATAAGATTCTGCATGCTTCATCAAAGGCGCAATTTTCTCAACATGTCATACCTTATACTTCAACTATCGCGCCTAGTTGATCTTATCTGATATTCCAATGCGTAGATGAGTAAAATAAATTATGGCACGTGCATAAAGGAATAGATGAGACATGTTATCGATGAGCTCGCAAAACTATTAGATTTTGAATCGTCCTAGCAAAAATAAGAGTAGACAATTAGTTAAGTTTGGATAAATTCGTTGTTTGCTGTTAAAGGATAGTTAGATAAGTATATATGATAGTCCTGAATCACTCTTATAGTTTTGTAACCACTCTGGTAAAATTATGAAACAGAGACAAATAGTAAAGATTATCAGATTGAGCTTAAATTTATTTGTTTGATTCTGTTTATTATATTTAATAACCATCAGGTATAGGTGTAGAATTTGATTGATATAACTAACAATACTAGTAAAGAGAAAATCTGTTTCACCCAGTAGCATGATGGCACTAAATATTCAATTACTCAGATGGCATGTTATTATTCATACTAGGTTTATTGTCTGATCTGAAGTTTCTATTTTTCCTTTTTACTCATGGATGCTCCTTTGAGTATAACGAAAGCAAAAAATCATAATTACTAGGTTTCGGATGAATAAAGCTTTTGATAACGTGTAGGAAGCAATGCTAGCTATTTAGAACTTATTTTTTTAGAGTCGTTCGCTCTGTTATGTTGAGATGTTTGAATGATGCAATAAATCGATGTATGTCAGTTATTAGTAACGTGATCAACCAAGTGTGCATCTTCATATGTTGGAAATGTTTTACAAACATTAAGTGAATTATTAATTTTTTTGGAATAAGTGTATGAATGGCTCCTATGGTTGAATAGTCCCACATTATGGGATTATATGGAAGAAGCAAGTATATATACTTGTTTCTAAGAAATCATGTTGGGGCCTTGGGCTCCCAATACATGCTTTGTTGTGAGGAGAGAGACCATGCATCATGACAACCACACACGCGCGCGCGACCGACCGACTCGACCCGGCCCAGTCCGGTTCGGTTCGGGCTTGGGCTTTGTGGTGTAGACACCTATATTTTTAGACCATAAAACACTGCAATTTTCGAATCCTTTTTCATGGAAAATTATTTATGCACAGACAATATTTTTGCAACGGTAATTTTTCTGTAACGGTACACTTTGTTCCGTAATTTCAACAGATCCGACTTTTTCTCCCAAACCCTAATTCTCGTCCTATATATGGTCCTCATCTATTACGAGAATAGATACCGAATTATACATTATCTTCTTGCCTCCTCCATTACAGTTTTCTTTCAGAACTTCTAGAGCAGTACTTTAATTTTGAAAGTGCAAATCTGCACTGATTTACTGTGCAAACAAATCAGTTATTGTTCTTAGAGGTTGTTTTATCCTAGAGGCGGCGGCGAAAGTACGAACTGGTTTGCACCTCTGGCCAGATAGCCGAATCGTCTTCAAGACAGTGACCTAGTCCGCGACACAACCATTGTTTCCTAACAATTTTGAAGACGATCTGAAACAATGGTTTCGAACTCAACCGTAGACGATGCTGCTCCAACCTCTGCTTTTCAGAACCCTCTCGTGACTGCTGCTCCATTCAAATTCGAAGGCTTGCATTTCAAGCGATGGCGTTAGAAGATGGAGTTCTTCCTCACGATCAGAAAGGTGGTGATTGCACTGACTACTAACAAACCGCAGCTACCATATAAACCTGGCAAGGCTGATGCAGCGAAGATGGCATCATGGACTGAACAGTCAAAGCAACTGCAGACCTGGACTAAACAGTATTACTTATGCAAGAATTTTATTCTGAATGGACTGAATGATGACTTGTATGATTACTACAACTCAGATAAAAAATAGTAAAGGAGATCTGGGAAGCACTGAAGAAGAAGTATGATACAGAGGAGGCAGGGGCAAAGAAATATGCTGTAAGCTGCTACCTAAAGTACCAGATGACTGATGACAGATCAGTTGAGATGCAGTCTCATGAGCTGCGGAAAATAGCTCATGAGATCATCTCCGAAGGTATGGCATTGGACGAACAATTTCAAATTGTTGTTATCATTGACAAATTACCCCATGGCTAGAAAGATTTTAAGAATGTTTTACGACATAAGACTAAGGAATTTTCTTTAGAAAGCTGGATCATGCGCCTCCGTATTGAGGAGGAGGCATGCAAACAGGACCAGAAAGAAAAGGTGTTGGATTGTCAATAACAACAACACTAAAAAGACTACACTTGTTATTATGAAACCGAATCAGAAATCTTTTATTTATCAGAACAGGCGCAACAAACAGAATGGGAATCCGCAAGGAAACCCAAAAGGACAGCAGAAACTAGCCCAAAAGAATAATTCTGGATAGTTGTTTCTATGTTACAACTGTGGAAAACCAGGTGATATGGCACGAAAGTGTCGGAACAGGCCAAGCTCTGCACCGCAGGCTTACCTGACTGAAGAGCCTCTTACAGCTATGATTACTGAGACTCACCTTGTTGGTGGATCAGAGGGTTGGTGGGTAGACATGGTGCTTCTCGGCATGTCTGCTATGATCATGGCTTGTTCTCTACATACACGGCTGCTGAAAATCATAAAGTGTTATTGGGAGATTCTCACACCACTAAAGTTGTAGGGATTGGCAATGTGGAAATTAAGTTTACCTCTGAAAAGACTGTAATTCTGAAAGATGCTATGTACTCCAAAGATTAGAACGAATCTGGTTTCTGGCTTTCTCCTTAATAAGGCTGGGTTTACTCAAGTTATTGGGGCTGATTTGTATACCCTAACTTATAAGGGAACTTTTGTGGGAAAGGGTTATGCTAGTGAGGGTATGTTTAAACTGAATGTTGAAAATAATTAAGTGACTACTTCTACTTATATGTTGTGTGATTTTAATATTTGGTACTCTAGATTATGTCATGTTAATAAACGAATAATTCACAACATGAGCACCCTAGATATGATTCGTAAAATGACAGAACCTGAACATGATAAATGTGAATTCTGTACACAAGCAAAAATCACAAAGAAACCTCATACATCTGTTGATAGAGTTTCTGAACCCTTAGACTTGATTCATTCTGACATATGTGAAATTGATGGTACTTTGACTAGACAAGGACATCGTTATTTTATCACTTTTATTGATGACTGTTCTGATTTCACATATGTATACCTTATGAAAAATAAAAGTGATGCATTTGACATATTTAAAACATTCAAAACGGAGATCGAGAATCAAGCAAATAGGTAAATTAAGAGACTTCGTAGTGATAGAGGAACAAGATATGATTCTAATTCAATTTTGAATTTCTATAAATTACATGGTATAGTACATGAGAGAACTGCACCCTATTCTCCTGAAATGAACGGTAAAGCAGAAAGGAAAAATAGGACCTTTAACGAATTAGTAGTTGCCATCCTATTAAATTCTGGTGCGGCAAAACATTAGTGGGAGGGTATTTTATTGACTGTATGCTATGTTCTGAATAGAATCCCCAAATCTTAGAATAAAATTTCACCTTATGAAATTTTAAAGAATCATAAACTTAAATGTCTCATATTTTAGAACTTGGGGTTGTTTAGCATATGTTCGCGTTCCAGACCCTAAGAGAATAAAATTGGCAAGCAGAGCATATGAATGTGTATTTATAGGCTATGCTATTAATAGCAAAGCATACAGATTTTATGATCTTAATGCACATAATATAATTGAATCAAATGATGCCGATTTTTATGAAACTAAATTTCCTTTTAAATTAAGGAATAGTGGGGGCACTTCAAGTACGCCTATTAGAACAGAACTTAATGAAAATTCTGAAGCTGAACCTAGAAGAAGTAAAAGAGCAAGAACCATAAAAGATTTTGGTTCAGATTTTTGTGCTTTTACTATTTTGGAGGATCCCATAAACCTCCAAGAGGCCTTATCTTCCTTAAATGCCGATTTTTGGCAAGAGGCTATAAATGATGAGATGGATTCTTTAGAATCCAATATGACATGGCACTTGGTAGATTTACCCCCCGGTTGTAAATCTATAGGCTGTAAATGGGTACTTAAAAAGAAATTAAAACCTGATGACACTATTGATAAATATAAAGCACGACTAGTAGCCAAAGGTTTTAAACAAAAAGAAAACATAGATTTCTTTGACACTTTTTCACCTGTTACTAGAATCACATCCATTCGGGTATTAGTTTCACTTGCCTCTATTCATAATTTGTTAGTACACCAAATGGATGTGAAAGCCGCATTTTTAAATGGTGAATTAGACGAAGAAATTTATATGGACCAGCCCGAAGGATTTGGGGTACATGGTCAAGAACATAAAGTATGCAAATTAGATAAATCATTATATGGTTTAAAACAAGCACGTAAACAATGGCATGAAAATTTTGACAACTTAATCATTTCACATGGTTTTAAAGTTAATGAAAGTGACAAATGCATTTATTACAAATCTGAGAATGACATTTGCACTATTATATGCCTTTATGTAGATGACCTACTCATTTTTGGGTCAAACATTCATGCCATAAACTCAGTCAAATCCATATTTAGTGCCAATTTTGATATGAAAGATCTAGGTGAGGCGAGTGTAATCCTTGATATTAAAATTACAGGTCAGAAAAGGGACTTTCTTTAGATCAATCTCATTACATTGAGAAGATACTAAAGAAATACAATTACTTTGACTGTAAACCTACAAGTACACCATATGATCCCAGTGTAAAGTTATTCAAGAACACTGGTGAAGGTGTAAGATAGTAAGCATCATTGGCAGCTTTCGGTATGCCGGTGATTGTACTAGACCCGACATTGCCTGTGTCGTGGGATTATTGTGAAGGTTTACCAGTAGACCTAGTATAGAGCACTGGCATGCTATTGAAAGGTTGATGAGATACCTTAAACGAATCATGAACCTTGGATTACATTATGAAAGGTTTCCAGCTGTACTTGAAAGATATTCCGATGCAGACTGGAATACCTTATCTGCTGATTCTAAGGCGACCAGTGGCTATATATTTAGCATCGCTGGAGGAGCTGTTTCTTGAAAATCCAAGAAACAGACTATTTTGGCTCAGTCTACTATGGAGCCTGAGATGATAGCACTAGCTACAGCTAGTGAAGAGGCAGAGTATTTAAGAAACCTGCTAGCTGAGATTCCCTTATGGGAAAAACCGATACAAGCTGTGTTGATACATTGCTATAGTACCGCGGCTATTGCAAAAGTTCAGAACCGTTATTATAACGGTAAGAGACGACAAATACGTCGTAAGCACAGTATGGTTAGAGAACTACTTACCACAGGTACCGTTAGAGTGGATTACGTACGTAGTGATGAAAATTTGGCAGATTCTTTGACAAAAGGACTGTCCAGAGAGAAAGTCCATAATTCTTCTAATAGATGGACTATTTTCCTTAGATTGTTGAGTCACGCACAATGGTAACCCGACCTAAATGATTGGAGAACCTAAGAACTAGGTTCAATGGGTAAAAACAAGTTGTGTAGTGATAGAAGTTGAGCATGCTATTTAATAAACGAAGAAGCATGTATTCATGAAGTGATTAGAGGATGAGGTAATAGAAACTCTTAATGAGATCTATACTCTATTTGGAGTGGAGTACCTACCTTCAGGAGTGCTCTTGATAGACTCACCTTTGTGAATGTGGAAATGTGTCATTTTCTACGGAGTTTGGGCAACACTTCTAGAGCGTTCACTAAACTAGGATAGACGTGCATGACCATAAATGCACGAGCTTATTTCATTGCACTATAGAAAAAGTTGTGTGTGGTTTGATGTTAGGAACAGAGTTCAAGACTACGTGTCACTCCAGTAAAAACAGAATCTTATTCACTATGCAAAGGTTCAAGTCGGACGACACCTTTGTTTATGCACAATCTTATGTTTTTTAAGAAACTAGTCGAATATATTTCTAAAAATTCAAGTGGGGGATTGTTGGAAATGTTTTACTAACATTAAGTGAATTATTAATTTTTTTGGAATAAGTGTATGAATTACTACTATGGGTGAATAGTCCCACATCATGAGATTATATGGAAGAAGCAAGTATTTATACTTGTTTCAAATAAATCATGTTGGGGCCTTGGGCTCCCAATACATGCTTTATTGCCAGGAGAGAGACCATGCATCATGACCACTACACACGCGCGCGACCGACTGAACCGACTCGACCCGACCCAGTCCGGTTCGGGCGCGGGCTTTGTGGTGTAGACACTTATATTTTTGGATCATAAAACACTGCAATTTTCGAATCATTTTTTATAAAAATTATTTATGCACTGATAATATTTCTGCAACGGTAATTTTTATGTAACGGTACACTTTGTTCCGTAATTTCAACAGATCGGACTTTTTCTCCCAAACCCTAATTCTCGTCCTATATATGGTCCTCATCTATGAACGAGAATCGATACCGAATTATACATTATCTTCTTGCCTCCGGCATTATAGTTTTCTTTCAGAACTTCTCGAGCAGTACTTTAGTTTAGAAAGTGCAAATATGCACTGATTTGTTGTGCAAGCAAATCAATTATTATTTTTAAAGGCTGTTTTATCCTACAGGCGGCGGCGAAAGTACGAACTTGTTTGCACCTCTGGCCAGATCGCCGAATCGTCTTCAAGGCAGCGACCTAGTCCTTTGAGTATAACGAATAATACTAGTAAAGAGAAAATCGGTTTCACCCAGTAGCGTAATGGCAATAAATATTCAATTACTGAGATGGCATGTTATTATTCATACTAGGTTTATTGTCTGATCTGAAGTTTCTATTTTTCCTTTTTACTCGTGGGTGCTCCTTTGAGTATAACGAAAGCAAAAAATCATAATTAGTAGGTTTCGGACGAATAAAGCTTTTGATAACGTGTAGGAAGCAATGCTAGCTATTTAGAACTTATTTTTGAGAGTCGTTCGCTCTGTTATGTTAAGATGTTTGAATGATGCAATAAATCAATGTATATCAGTTATTGGTAACATGATCAACCAAGCGTGCATCTTCATATGTTGCTTTTGGAATATTAACATCCTTACATTTTGGCAGAGTCTGGACAACGTTTGAGGCTATATAACGAGTATGAAATATCAATTTCGTAAAATGTGAATGATATTTTAGAAGTTGTCTTTAAATTTATTTCATATTTGTATTCTGCCACTGGAAATTAATAACATAAAACGTGAGATATTATAGGTTTGGTTATGGTACAAAGTGTGAATTCTAATGGAAATCCCCATCAAATTCCTCCGTGGTGGGTTTCTCAAGTAACAATCACCATGGTACTGCATTAAATATCAAACTCATGATAAAAGGTGGGTTACGATACCATCAAAGCAAAATGCATCATCACAAATGAAGTCGACACAAGTCGACAAACAGAGATCACGCCGTAATTATTAGAGACAACGCGTTTCAAATTATTACAGAAATCACTAAAAGAAAACCATGCTACCCTTCCCGACTTGCTGCCATGGCTTATAAAAAAATCATCAAGGCGCAATTAATGTCTTTAAATCACATCATCACTGAGGTGCATGGACGACGCACAATACAAGTATTCAAATCAATGTAATACATATTAACTATTCAAATATAAATGTTTATTGTTTCAGTTATTAGTAACACTTGTATAAACTAGGAAGATGTACTTGGAGTGCGTGGGTGATGTATATTTCTTCCAGCATCTGCAGATAGATAGGAACAGAGAAGACGGCTTAATTTGAAAACAGTGTTATTGGATTAAGACACATATATACATCTCACATAATATATAATCAAGACTAGTGCACACAAGATAAGGACTAGTGCAATTCATGGGAGGAAGAACATTGGATATTTCGAGAGATATGCTCTGCCACACACGTACATTTTGGCCTCAAGTCATATGCATATTATTGAGATGCTTCCCTTTAGATGGAGACATATTATCTCACGGCCTCAGGGCTTATTATTTATCTACCAATCAAGTTAAGCCTTGCTTTCATTCCTCCACTTGTTTCCTTTGACTTCTTTTGTTGCTTACTCTTATTTCATTGCTTGGAGTAATTACAAGAAATGCTTCCTGTTTTGTCAAATGCGCAATAATATATGCCCACAATCATACCCTCCTGAGCAAATATTCCAAGAATGACCCCAAAAATATACTAGAATGCATTTCTTATTGCAATGAGCACATACTTTTTGGGTGCTTTTCCTAGCTTTTTCACGTTTTAAGAACAAGTTGGAAGTCATTAATCACCATGCTTTAAATATTCGATGTGTTAACAGCTTCTGTTAATGGCTAGTTGAAGATTTTTTCGAAGATAGACAATTGTTAAACGTGCAAAAGTCGAAGAATAAAGCGGGTATCCGAGGCAAAAAGGAGTCAACATGATATGATGTTGATCACGCATTATATGTGATTTGGAGGCCATTTTTTTTAGTCCTTCCGTTACCTTTGCTGTCCTTGTAATTATATTTGAAACAAGGATCGGATCTCTAATTTGTCAAAAGACGAAAATTTGACTGACCGCTGTACGCCTGACAGAGCATTACAATTTCAATTACGGGTTTCCAATATTCTTACGCGTTTTGGGTGTTGATTAAAGCAAGTCTCGTCTACTAAGTTGTCTAGCTCAAGGCAAACTCATCACGTCATACTTAAGTACCGTTCCCAGCAAAAATTTGTCACGTTCCCGCGTTGGACTCGTGAGCGTGTTAAACTGTTGTGATATGCGATACTATATATGTTGGATTGAAGAGAACGAAGAAAGCTTCGAGTCAGAGGTGACCGTTCGCAAATCAAGCTCATATGGACAAGTTATGAGCAGAAAGGTGTAGTTTTCAGTGGCCTGGAGCGACAGACGTCTGTCATAGGGGATGACAGACGTTTGACTGTAGGGAATTGGTTTCCCGAGAGCTCAGACAGACGTCTGACACATGAGGGGCAGACGTCTGTGCTGAGTACATTTGCCCAATAAATGTCTGGAAGATGACAAACGTCTGTCAGGAGGTTCGATAGACGTCTAATCTGGTTTTGAGCTATTTTCGGGCTGAAGATTAGCAAACCGATTTGTGACTAATTCGGGGGCAATTTGGATAATTGGCCAACCTCTATATAGCTATTTTCTGAAGTGAATTAGGCAGAGCTTGAAGACTTGATTAGGGGTCAAAGGTTATTCTCAAGAGAGAATTAGGGTTTGTAACCTAATTCCAATTCTTCAATTCTATTCTTCTCAAACTATTTTCTATATTGAAATATAGTGATTATTGGATCAATCTCTCCAAAGTGGATGTACACTAACAAGTTATTAGTGGAACCACTATAAATCTTTGTGTAATTTATTTTTGCTACTTTGTCATTAGTTTCTTGCTTGTGATTGAGATTTGAATTGATTCCTGATTGGTTGATCTTTGTTTGTGGCTTGAGTTATTGCTTTAGTTGTTTTTGCAAGTCTAACAACGATCTAGTCTTCCGCTAGCGCATTGTGATTTAGATATCGGATTCGAGTGGTCTTGAATCGGATTAATCACAACGGTTTCAACATAAACCACATCCAACAACCGTTAAATCGACCGTGGAAAAAATGATTGTTAGTGTGTGATGCCTTCGACGCCAGCTTGCGATGCATGTTGTCGGTCCATTTTTATTATGGCATTGGCGACGACATTAACTGCATGTCAAAAGAGATCCGCAGCAAAAACATATTTCGTGTTAAACCTCTTTTGTCATCATGATTTAAACTACAGAAGAAAGATTAAAGAAAAAGCTAAAGTTAGCATATTATTTTATGGTTGAATAAGAAATTAGGGATGGAATGTCAGGGCTATGGACGTGTGTCAAAGGAAGTTCATACTAAATTCTCCTTAATCAATGTTATTTTAAGCCGCCGTTTGAACACGTTTTGACATACGTTCAAGCAAAGTTAGCTTCATGGTTTTTTTATAGAAGCCATAAGAATTTTCATTACAGCAACAATGCACTTTTGCATCGTGTTTTGTTACGTGTGTACAATCACGAGTTTTTTTTTCTTTTTTTCTTTTTTTCACAAGTTATGAGTCTCCAAACAACGGTCAGGACACGACTAATAAAAGTTGCTTGTTTTCCTGGCAAGTGGGAATTAAAGGATCGAGTAGAGAAGGAATATGCCAATGTATAATGTTGTAGTTGCGATTGATTTTGAACTGACGAAAACGACGGCTGGCTTATTTTGTCAAGGGCATCGACATGTATACAATTATGTTGATACATAATATGCCAATGTTTCGCTATCATGCAATTAGTGTGTAAGGTATCCAGTAGAAGCCAATGCTATATTGCTATGACTTCTTTTTTATACGCCAATTAACCACGTAAAACTGTGTATCTATCGTATATCTTTATTTTTCACTTTCATTATTTTTCTCTAGTTTCATTTTATTGTTAAAAAAAAAAAAAAATGTATTATGCTGATTGAATCTTTTGAATGTGAATCTTCGTGGACACAGGCACTTGCATTTCCATCTTCAATGTTTTAGTTGTTCTCTATATATTCTTATGGTCGAAATGTAAAAGAACAAATGGTATATGTACTTACTTTTTATGTAAGAAATTAAATTTACTTTGTTTTTTTTTTTTTCCCTCCCCCAATCATCAATTTTCAAAGATTATTAGATATTTTTTTTAAACTTGCAGTTTTGAAGAATGCAAACTGAGTTAATTTCTGGCTCTTGGAGAGTATCTTTTACGTACGAAGTTCAGGATACCATATGAAAGTTCTAGGAGGTGGGATCATTCATATGGCCAACGAAATAACTGTTTAAGATATAAAATTTATGCAAGTAAATAGATTAACTAGCTAAATAAAACAAAGCAACATAATGTAAAATAAACATGGAAAAATATATGATCGCAGAGGCTTTTATAGCTTACGGTGGTTAAACTTAGAGCACCTGCAATAGATTCAATTCAAAATATTCGGAGCTGAATAAATGTCGGGGGTTTGCACAGCAGCGTAACGTTTGTTTAATAAGCGTTTTGCATTCGAGAGCTTATTAAATAAGCATCCAGACATGGAGAGTTTATTTAATAAGCATCCTACTAAGGATGAATACTAAATAAGCGAATGTGGTAGAGCAGGTATATATTTCGTATTTTTCCCGTTCCGCTCAATTTCCACTTAAAATTTCCATCTTTAGAAAAGAAAAAATTGCATTGAGAGATGTCATTCCGTGTAACCAAAAGCGCAAGATGTACCATTCAAGCACAGATGGAAAAGTTAGCTAGTAGGGTGCACGTCGTTCCTGCTCTCGAGACGACGATATATGACTTAAGAGTTACTCGTATCGCATGTTCACAGCTTTGGAAACCCTTAAGGTATGTTTTAACTTATTAAATAATTACAATATATAAAGATATCTATCTAGCACATCAAATATGATAGCCCTGTTGTAATGTTATATAATGTAGCATATTAACCACGAATATATGTTTATTTATTATTCTCGATAGCTCAATTGTCGTGGCAGTTGGGCAAAGTTTATAACACATTATTATGATAGACTAACTCAGATTTTAGTGGCATGCCGCCAGACTAGTCCATTTGCATCGTGCTTACAGATAAGTCATTCGATCGTCCACTTTAAATTGTCTTTATTGAGAGGTGGTGACCTACCACACATACTTTCATTTCTCAAAATTTTCAGCTCGGTATTACTCCTACTGATTTTTATATGTTTACTGGGATTGAAATATGAGGTCCAACTTGCTTGCCGTTTCCGTTTGACCCTAGTTACGGGACTCCTGACATGTACACCGTATATTTAACACATTTCAAAGAGGGTCCTGTTTCGTGTGCAGATGTTGCCTTTACCTATCTACAAAGGTATATTTTATCTCATATGGGTATCGAGGCTATGAACAATTTTGTATATCAAGCTTTTCTCTTATATCTCATTGGTTCAACTTCGAACCAAAAGAGTACCATCCAACAAGGGCACTTGCAACAATAGTTGATTTAGATCATCTACAAACTATAAACCAAGAATCATCTACATTAAGATGTCTATACACCATTCTTGATTCTTATGCTTCCAAGGGAGGTGAAACAGATGTTTGGATTCTACTATATGTTGTTGTGTTCACTACAAGAAAAACAACATTTAGCAGCAACAGAATCCGCTGCTAATCCGTCGCTATATCGGCTTTAGCGACGGATTGCCTGCATAACACGGTGGTCGGTAAAAACCATGACGGTAATTGTGTCAGATTTAGCGACGGAATATAGCATGAGTTTTCCGACTGTTTTCCGTCATTTTACTATTTATATAATAAAAATATAATTTTATTTATTAATTTAATTTTAATTTATTTACTAACATTTTAGCGACGAAAAAGTATTTTTTTAAAATTATTATTTATAATTATCCGTCGGTGAACCCTTGCAAGATAGCAATGGATTTGCGACAAATAATTTTTATTTAAAAAACTTTTGCCGGCAATCTGTCGTTATTCCCATTCTGAGATATATATATATATATATATATATATATATATATATATATATATATATATAAAAGCACGCAGACGTAATTAATATTAAAAAACGTCACGTGCAGGCTTTTTTGAATTTACAAACTTGAAATACACAAAAAAAAAAAAAATCTATATATTTTTATGTGTATGCATTCACAAATCATCCATCTGTCTATCGAATAGTTCCAATATTATATCATACAATTAACGTTGGATTAATTACAAACAAACCAGTTCTCACTCCATACATTAAAGTTTATATTGATGCTTTGTCCAATGGCATTTATGGGAAGTACAAACTGCAAGTCTAAGTCCCCTAATACATGTGTACGCTACCAACTTCTTCGATGGTTTCAATGTTCTTTCATTTACATATCTTCTGTGCTCACCTTTCCTCCTTCCATGACTTCTTGCACCTGCAACATTATTCATCGCATATAAGTTTGAAAGACAGTAAAATTAAGGTAAACATGTAACAACGGATTATCACAATGTGGTGTTGTACTAAAAGAAATAGGAAATTGTACTGCACATCTCGGAACCAGACTAATAATTCTTCAAAGTAATAATTCCAATTTAGATACTCCAGAAAGACCCAAACAAAAAGAAAACACATTATTATAAATAATGATAAAACTTATTATTTCTAAACAATAATGAATACATATATTATAGTACTACATTGTATATATAAGAAAGAACTTACTATTTTTGTTGTATATAAAAAAAAACTATCAAAGTCGCACTGAACCTCTGCTGTGGTTTATCATATTTGATTATATTTCAAACTTTTTATTGGTAGCAGGAATGCAGTAGGTCTCCTAATGCATATACAACAGTTTTGTTGCTAATATAATAACTATGATATTTCTATTATAGTCTCTAAACATCCACAACGCTCATGGTCGTGAACTGATTAACATGAGATTTGGAACGTTCAAATGTGTATTGGTGTTCATCGATGTATAGGTGTATGTATAAGTAAATCGAATATCCAAGCTCCTGAATGCAACCCTAACACGGCGTCTTCGAAACTGTCAGTATGTTCGCATTACAAGTTGTAACATTGGAACAGGTAAACATTTATCAGCAATACTAGTGAAAATCTTGTTACGGAATAATCAAAAGTATGCCGCAAAAGAATGTGTATTAATTTAGTAATGAAATCTAATGACTAATCTTAGATATAATGAATCAATTTACATATTTAATTGTAAAAATGAATGAACTAATAAATAATACGCATACTGCCTTCAGATATTTGAGAAATTGTTTAAAATCATGTGTAGTAATGAATGAAATAATATGAAATTTGTATGGTATTTAAACTATTAAAAAAACTGAAGTAAAACTTATCAAAAATACCTTATATCAATCCATTTTAATGTAGTCTTGTCTCTTCTTCTAACAGGTGAAACAAAACTGCAAAGAATACATCAACAAATAAAGCTTCTGGTTTTTCATTTCATTCCTATTTTGGAAAATGAGAGTTTCAAGAATACATCAACAAACAGATTTTCATAGTTCTGAAAAAAAAGAAATGAAATCAGTTTTAAAATATCAAATCTTACTGGGTTTAAGCTTTTGAAGCCAACAGATTAGATCCTAGCAGCCTGCACAGTGGTGTAAACGCATGGGGGGGGGGGCATGCAACTGACATGAGCTTCCATCAATTATGTAAACATATAATACATAATAGCAGGGATTTAAATGGATATCTAATGAGATTCCAATTCTATTTAGAAGGTTCAGATACCACCCTGCATCACCAATACTTCAATGATTTCTACCCTTCTCAAATTTGTAAAGATGTTTATTCACGCCCACAAACATAACTGCAAGAATATAAAAATAGAAAAGCAGAATTGAGTTACTAATTCTCAATGCTCAAAAAATGAAAAAGCAGAAATCTTTTTAATTTAATCTTTGATGTAAAATAAACTCAATTTAGAGATAATACAAAACATCATGAGTTATCGTTCAATATTTAACATGGCATGAATTACTAATTCTTGCTGACCTATGCTACTAGAACAAAATGAACTAAAACAGCATAAATTACCGAAACAGTATGAACTTTTCAATGTAATATATATATATATATATATATATATATACGTATATATATGTATGTATGTAAAATTTACTTGAAGATATTTCTATTTGCATGACTTGCACTACATATATTAATCATATTTCAAAATCAAATTTAATAAGTCAGATAGGAATATGGTATGTGAAATATCAACTCCAATATTCATTTATTTCGAAATTTTTGCACCTCAACAGAAATATTAAAGTAAGGCGTTTGATAGATCTCCAAACACAAATACTTTTTTTCCCACTATATTAGTGGTTTATGTCAGTTAAATACTCCATCTATGCTATTTCTTACTGTATTTGAAATACTTAAGTAAATAGAGTGCATTAACATAACCTTATATTAAATATAATAATGAGACGATGATATTTCTAATATAAGATCAGCAATGAGAAACAAACCTGTAGCCCAAGATTAGAAAATATAGAGAAAACTGAATCAGTACAAGCTTGCTCCACACGCATTTGAGACAAAAGTCTTCATAATTCCACACCAAATGTGCTGTAAGAAATTACGTCGTATTATAATAATATCCTGTTATACCATTAAATCATTGAAGAAAAATGACATGTAAAAAAGTCTCATGCAATATTTTGTTAAGATGAGCTGTGCAATTAAACTCTATTGCATAATTATGATTATCTTGATCATGCTTATTTTAATTAACATATAAATTGTTATACTAGAAAATCACTCACACAAGACCGTATGTGAGCACACAGAGGCACGTATAATATAAAAAAACATGTATTTTGAAATATTTCTAATTATCAGTGTTGTATTTGATGTGATATGGGAAGATGTTCATGGCATAAAATAACACCAGTAGTCTAAATTTACAGATTTTTTAAGTGTTCCTTGTAAAAAAACTGATTTCTTGAACAAACTCACTTTCGATCTGCACATATAAATGTATAAGCGATGCTTGAATGTTTTATCTTGCATACATAAACAAAAGATAAACTAATGTTATGAATTTATAGAAATGAATTTCTTTTTTGAATGTATTCAGGATTGGGTCATGCACATCAAATTTGAAACTGAAGCTTACCCATTTGGGATTTCGGGTATGGAAATGAGTTTTATCATGACCACCTTCTATTTAGCAATGAAACATTCAAGTTTATGGATGTTATAACACAATAACTAAATTCTTTATTTTATATTTGCCATGCTAAAAGAATGAAAAAACTAAACTCAATGACCACCTATGGCGTATTACCACGTGGAATCACTAGTTCTTCCGCTACATTTTTTCCATTGATATTCTGTAAAAAAAAATCCACTAACAAATTTTTAAGCGCATATCAGTTACTCATTAATAAAGTGACAAATATAAAATTACATTATAATATAAAAGCCGGAACATCATCCTTTGGTTTATAAAAGTTGGAACATCAAGTACACTGTAATATAAAACATTACTGACTTGTCAAAAAGATGAAGAGGATCTAATCTGTTGAAGTACCATTATATTTTCTGGGTTGTTAGCTGGGAGCATGCAGGTATATTTGTAATAAGATGGAAGTTAAATTAGAATGCATCCATGACCCATGAAACACTTTAGTCACAGTCAGTTTAATTTAGATTTGCCATTTGACGTGTTTCAATCTAACAGAAGTAATATTGATTGTTATAACCAACTTGACCATATCAGTTCAGTTTCAATATCTTTTTTCAAGTATAATACTTGCTGAACATTTTTCAAAATTTGTCCCTATAATATGCATTTTTATGCCATTCAAAAATAGGATCGTAACGATGTCAATATGAATGGGAGCAAGATAATACTGATTGTTATAACCAACTTGACCATATCAGTTCAGTTTCAGTATCTTTTGTCAGGTATAATACTTGCTGAACATTTTTCAAAATTTGTCCCTATAATATGCAATTTTTATGCTATTCAAAAACAGGATCATAACAATGTCAATATGAATGGGAGCACGATAATACTTTTCACTTAGAGAAGAGTGAACTGACTAAGCAGAACAATTGATATTGTTAGCTGTTTTTGACAGGCTTACGCTTGCTTTTTCTCCACAATAATAATTAGGTGAAAAAAAGATTTCTTAAACCTGTCTATTAATTTATTTAATTTATCAACATAGTCTGGAACATATTTATCAACAACCATTGAGAACATAATCGGAAACCAAGCAAAACTGTACATTAAATTAACGGGATATGAAATCAAACTACCTAAACACTTTTAAATGATTGCCATAAGAACATTATGATGATGGTTATGTCATCCATAAATTGGAATACAATGGCCATTGTGAGAAGAGACGCAATCACTGACGACAGAATGCATATACTCTAACAGAAACACATGGAACAATGTAATTTTATCGTCTTTCAAAATTATATATGAGCATAATTCTAAGGATTACTTCTCTCTTCTACTTTAGACATTAGGAAATTTTTTAAATTATTACACATTACGACAATTCTGGCTTTTTATTAAATAGAAACCAGTTCCTACCGGTAAAAACTATCATTTTGTAATCCGAAAACTATGGTAATGCTTTTAATGTGCTAGTGCAATCTAGAACAGCAACAGTAAAACGTCGTTTACCCCTTTTATTTCTTTTCTTCATCAGATGTACTAACACAATTTCAAAGCACACCAATATCATATTAGTTCAAAATTTTACAGGAGCACAGTTTCAAGTGTACCATATACAACCTGCTTTAAAAACTATAGTTCAGAAGTTGCACACAGCTTGCGAACAAGATCCATCAACGTTTTCTGAAAGTTGAAATTAGATGTTTCTTAATTATTATTATGTTGCTAAAGAAGCAAGATAATTTATTTTAAGATTATAATATACAATTTACAAAAACATTTCTTAACTATAATATCTGAGCTATAATATACAATACACTCAAAAGCAAGCTTAGTAAAAAGAAAAGGCAATAAATCACTATATCATAAAATAAATACAAATATCAGTTAAATATCTAATGGATAGTCTCATACTTGAGACGTTTTCCCCCTTTTCAGAAGAGATTGCCATGGGGAAAAACATTAGGGATGGAGCAGCAGTTTGTAGATAAAATAAAAAATATGCAAACTGTGCAAAATACACCAATGTACCTATAACCGTCGCTGGAAAGACTGTAGCCATGAGTGCAAGCACAGAGGGCAGCATCGGTGGCGATCAACAATGGAGGAGCGACGCAATGGCAGTGACCATCGACATAGGCAATCGACAACGGAGGAGCGGTGCAACATCGGTGAGAATCGGCGATAGAGGCGAGCGACCCAACGACAACAGAGGCGAGCCAGCTTGGTGTTTGCCTTTCTTATGGCAACGATGGAAAGGTGGAGAGTATGAAGGCGATTGGAGAACGGCGGAGAGATGACGACGAGATTAGAAGGATGAATTTAGGGTTTGGTCTTCCTAATGGTTAACGACAAAGAGGAAGTAGCGGGATAAATTTGGGGACAAAGTTAGGGTTTATGTTTGGGAATTTTGCGGCCCTGTTTTTAGTAATAAAATGAGCGGATGAAGAAATGCGGGGGAAGGAATGTGAATATAATAACTTATAACACCAAAAAGTTTGCAAGGTTTAAAATTTAACTACATCATGTAAGTGTATTAATAACATTAATTATGTAAAATTTAACTACATCACATAAGTGTATTATTAACATTAATTATTAACATGAATTTTTTGAATTTCGAAATTCTTTAATATTTATTTAACTTCTTATTTTTAAACTTTGACCATTTTGTTTTTCTTAATTACTAATTATTTATCAAATAATACGTACCAATCAATTTCTTCAAAGCAAATATGTATGAATAATTTCTTGATATTAATTTAATTAATCGTATTAAAGACTATTAAATAATCATTGATTATCAAAACAAATTTAATAAACATCGAACAACAATGTATTTTATTAATTACTATTACCTCTTATTTATATTATATAGTAATTAATAATTAATCAGCATTAACTATTGAATTTTATTTACTTCTAATAGATATTATTTATTATTAATTACTAATGTGTTATTAACATTAATTATTTAAAATTACTAATTAATTACTAAGTAATAACACAAATTTAAAATATTTAATAAATAAAAAATAAAAAAGTTCGTTTCAAATCTCTTAGAAACCTGCAGGAAAATAGCTTCAAAATTATGTCGACGGTAATCCGACTCTATTAGCAACGGAATTTAGCGTCAAATATTATATGACGGTAAAGAGCTGCAATTTCCATTGATTTAGCGACAGAATTAGTATTCGACGGTAATAATTTATAATAAGATGGCATATAAAATCCAAAATATTTTCTCTTACAAAGCCCACGGAAATCCGCCGCTAATTAGCGACGGAATTTTCCGCTGCTAAAAATATGTCGCTAATCTCGGTTTTTCTTGTAGTGGTTGGTACTCATAGTATACAGTAAGCATGCACCCTCGCATTATTCAGACTCTTAGTCATGCAGTAAAGACGTATTTCACACACATGCGATAGTGGAAGATCATTCAGTTGATTTCACATGCATCATCCTGAGTTAAACAAGATTTAATGGAGGCTCGATCTCAAATTGATTTAAGGTGCAAGACCAATGTATTACGTGCACCATGAGCTTCATGAAGGATTTCCCTTACACATACCGGTCAACTGCATGATGGTCATCTTCTGTCCATTACATACTATTTTGGTCTTCGTCAGATTGTTTTACACACACCAGTTTATCTTCTTACTAGGTATTTGGGGGAGCAGTGTTTATATTAGGATACTGTAACAGCGTTGTCTCCATCCATTCAAAACCAATAAGACAGGAGAAAAGGTGTGCAACGTGGCTAGGTGACTGACCGTGGTTGGATACTGTAGCTGCTTTGTCTCCATCCATTCAAAACTAACAAGATACGAGAAAAGGTGTGCAATGTGGCAACAGTAACTACCCGTGACAAGACACTATCAGCTTAATTAAAGGTTTCCATATAGAGCCATATGCCTTGTGCAAAAGTTTCAAACCATTTAGAAGCTTTAATTAAAGAACACCATACGATTCCACGTGTAAATGATTCCATCTATAACGACCCATTTGACTAATTTAAAATTTGCAGATTTAAATGATTTTGAATATATTAGTACCCAAATTGAAATATGATTAAATAAGTTGAATTTAATATCTATATTAATTTTCAGAAGTTTTATCTATTTATTGTGATTGACCAATTTATCGATAATCCAGAGATAGGATTTTTATAATTTATCAATAAGAATTTATAACCAAACGAACTTGGATTTATTAATTTAAAATGACAATAAAACCTATCTCAAATTTGGTTTACATAATAATATAGTATATGAAAAACTGTAAAAAATATGACCAAAAAATATACTGGTAAAAATATCAATTTTTATTACAACAAGTTGTTCTAATGTTGTATTGACATGTTAACTTTGTAAAACTTTATTAACAAAGTTCTTAAGCTATTTTAACCTTTAGTATAATATATAATGCCTTAGTCATCCTTTATCACACAAGTGAGTGACATGTGTAAATTCATTTTCCAAAATAAAAATAAAAAGAATGAATAAGCATTAAACATAACATGTGTTCCTAAACTAGCTAAATAACAAGACACGTGTCCCTAGTAAAAAAGACCTAACTACCCTCCCGTAACACTATATAAACTCACCCCCACCCATTCACATTTCATTCATCCACATTTCAAGCATCTTCTCCCTTAAACACATCCTTCCGTTCCCTATAGGTTTCATCCGTAGCCTTCCTCTCCACCTTCGACCACTTCCATCGCCATCCAACACCCCCAACTCTCGGCCACACCTACCTACACGCCTCTTACCCTCCCCTACAACCAACAGCTACACACACACACCATCCACACCCGCCTCCAACACCCTATGCCTCGTCACCATTAATAAAAAAAAGTTAGAAAATAAAAGAAAGAGATTTGAAGAGGTTAAAGCTTAAGTGATTCGAGTTCGCAATCGATTTCTACCATTAAAATTTGGTGGAGTGGAAATGAAGGTGAGAAATACTCTAGCCATGTTTTGGATATTTATTATAAACATAATTTGATCATAAAATTTGTTGGTTGAATGGTTGAAAATTTAATTTCATATAAGTTATAAGTGTTAATTACTGTAACATTTATACTTTGAATATGGTGAAATTGTTGGACAATTGCCATGGATGAAATTATGGTTATTATTGATGTTAATATGTCACCATTCATATGTTTAATGGAATTGTACGGGTATTGGTTAAGTCTCATATGAATTTGATAATCTAAACGAATATTATTTTTATAGGGCGTGATAATAAAAGTTGGAATTTTATATTTGAAACTGGGTTGAAATGAAATTAAAGTAATTATGTAAAACTATTGTAAAGGTGGAAATCAATTTGAAAGAAAATTTGATATAAAATGGCATGTTCAATTTCAAAGTGAATAGTAAAATCAATTTGAAATAGTGATTTTGAGTTAGTTATGTACACGATGTTTTAAACTCAAATTGAAATTTCCAATGAGTTTATATTTTGTTTAACTTGAGATATGGAAAATTTGGAGTTCAAAAAGTTAATATTTGAAAATTATTAGTATAATAACAATACAATATTCAATTATAATAAATAATTAAATTTAAAAGTTGAAATATTGGAAATATGTATTTGAAAAGAAGTTATATATATGTTATAAATGAATTATAAAACATATTAAAAGCATACTGGATTAATTTCAATATGAAATTGAAATATGGTTAGAATTGTATATGTCGTGCTGCGGTAGTTTGTGAATTTCGACCAATAACTTCAAATGAATGTATACAACGTAAATTAAATCAGACTTACCCAAAACGAAAAACATCTATTTTCAAATGGTATTAGTTTTCAAATGGAAAAGGAAAAAATTCAGATTTCAATGTATAGACTTTTGAAATATATTCAATTCAATTTGAATAAAAATCGTTGTAGTTCGGTGACCAAACTGAGAAATATTTGGAAATGGCTATTTTTAAATTACTAAAAATAGGGGAAAAACTATGATAAATCATAATAAATGATATAAAAAGGATTTGAATTGAAATACATGAATTTGAAAGTTATAAAAGTTTTTAATAAGCTGTTTTCAGCCTTTTTCTAGAACTTATTCGCAGCACATTTTCCAATAATTTGAAATTTGAGTTAAAAGTTGTAACTCCTATCCAAATCAATTGGGACTATTTATAAAAGGATTAAATTAAGAAGTATTTTACTAATATTTCAGAAGTTTGAAATACTTAACAAAGTTTAAGAAGAAGATAGACTCAACGAAATTGAGTATGCGGAAATAACTAGTACATCTGTCCCATCTCTGAGATCTTGAACGATAAACGGGGTGTATAACTAAGGCAAGTGATGCAACAACTAATGCGTTGAACTTACCTAGCCAACATTTGTTTATCTGAACGAGGTTTGGAACCAAGGTTTTAAATTTCAGATATCGACCGTATTTCATCTCGGCGATTTTAGCGACTTGATCTCATATCGGGGGAGATCTCGGATGAGATGAGTCTAACTCGGAGGTTTGTCTCGGATTTCCATCTCGGCTCTGAAAGCTTATATCGCAACAATCTAGTGATATATGATATGTTAAAAACTGATATTCTTGCACTATAATTTTCATGGATGCTATTAAAAAATAAAAATATAGACTTGATTTACAAAATCACTTCGTTTTTGTTCATTTATGAAAGAACATTCATATTCATAAATCACTATATGCTTAAAATAAAAAATTAACACCATACAGATAGATTAGTGCTTACAACTAATGATCCATGGACATGAATTATTTTTAGACAAGAACATAAAAAAGATCCAAAACATTCAACAATGCAATATAAGTAGAATATAAAATACATAATTTCATAGGTAACATACTAGTTAAAAAAATTATGAATATGAAAATTGTAAGCATTGTAGAACATATATGAATGTACGATATGGTCGTTTAACATGCAAAATACAAAACAGTAGGAGATCATCGTGGCTCTATTTGAGTTTTTTAACTATTATTTTGGTTTAGGCCAGAATTTACATTTTAACTAAAAAACCAAGATCTCAGATAATATTTCAGCATCTCATCTCGATTGATATATCACTCGATATCGCAATATCTCGGATTATACATTCAAAACGATATTTACAGTGATATTTGTTGTTTCATCTTGGGAGAAGCCCAAAACAATATCTAGAGGAGATCTTAGGTGATATTTTCGAGATCTGAAATAGTGGTTGGAACAGATCGAAAGGAAAACGCGAATACTCTAGAATGATATTTGAAGATTTAAATTTAACAAGGTTAAAAATTTCCAATTAAAATTAATGGTATTTAGATGAATATAATCTTCATGTACTTGGTATTAAAATCCACAAAAGAAACTCATACTATCCGAGGAATTTAAAAGGTGATTTCACCGTTATTCTGCTCATAGCGTTGGTTGAATATGGAAATTAATATTGAGAGTAAGTCGATTTAATTTTTGTAAAATTATTATACTCAATATCGATTAGTTTTGAGTTTTTTGTGAATGATGTCTTAAATAACATCATCTTTAATCCATTAAGATTTAAACTACATCATTTTAACTCATGTAAAGTTATGTTTTGAATTATGGAATATTTATTTAGGAACCGAGAAAAACCTTTTAATTAAGATTTAATGAAATGATATTAAAAATTCCTTAAGCAAAGTTAAAAAGAATTCTTCATTTAGATTTGAATAATCATTGTTCAAAAGATATGATTTGAAACAGGGAAATTAATTAATGGTTGAAGATTTAGTAGATCTTTTAATTAAGATTTAATAAATAAAGTGAAAATTATGGACACATCTCTAAAAGCAAACTTAATTAGGCTCACATCCCTCCTATGTTTTATTTTTGAATCTCCGCCTTTTTGTTTTTTTGGGCAAAAATTTTGGCGCTATCAGGTAAAAAAATAAATAAATAAAATTCTAAAATCTGGAGAAATTCCCGGAGGTCCACGGAAATAAAAAATAAAAAAGTTACATGTATGTATGCAACTATTACCAATAATTGCATACATGTATGCAACTATTACCAATAGTTGCATAAATCCTAGATCAAAACTTGCATACATGTATGCAATTATTTGAAATACTTACACACATGTATGCAAGTATTTGCATTAAGGGATTTGACTGATACGTATGCATGTCAATACTTGCACATTTGTATGCAAGAATTGTGAAATACCTACACAGATGTATGAAAACAAATCAAAAAAGTTGCATGACATGAAAAACATGCACGGATGTATGTAAGAAAATACAAATATATGCATACTATTATGCATTTAACTGCAATTTCGTTGTTTTCATGTTTTTTTTGCTTTTGATGCCTTGTTTGATGGTTTTTTGATCTGAATTTTTTGAGGAAAGCACGTTTAATTTAAATATGAATTTACGTATTTTTTTTTATTGTTTTACTTAATTTTCGAAAAATAAGGACTAAATTTACAATAAGTTTATGACCGGATGTGAGCCTAATTTTAAAACTTAATAGGGACCTGTAAAAAATGCACCCTTTAATAAATGTTGTTGAAATATGTCCCTAAATCAAATATGAGGCGAATTTAAGAAGATTAAGGTTTGATAAATCTTTATTTGAAGATTTAGGGAAAGGGATTTATGGATTAAATTCCTAAACAAAGAAATAAACGATTAAGGATTTTTATTAATTCAACGAAAGGTTTTGATTAACCAATATTAGATGGAAGAGACTTACGATATTGTATATCCATATTGTTTTCAAACAACGATGATTATTCAAAAAGGCCGAGATTAGATTTGAGTAATTCCTATCCAAAATCCATTTCGAATAATGATATGAAGTAATAGAGAAAATGAAGATATTGAAGATGATGGTCGAAGTCCGAGTATCTTTACATGGAAAGGACTACCTATTAATCTTCTCTACACCGGGTTGCTCTAGTATTGAGATTACCCTATTAAGTGGTAAGTCTGGACGTATTTAAGGAATTTTCGAATTGCAAGGGCTTTCGCACCTAATAATGGTCGAGTAATAAAGCGCCATTCGTTTCGTACATGTACGTCTCGTATTTTTGTTAGTCTGATATCTAATTTAATTTATTAATTTAAATATTGATTTGTGATTTTTAATGGATTATAATATATAATTCATTTATATAAAAAAGGTTGAATGATAAATTTATATTTAAATTATAAACGAGTTCGTGGCGTCATGATAGTTTGTAATATTGAGTTTTGAAATTTAATTGAATATAGAGGATCCGATATAAGTCGAAATTCTATGAAACAAGAATCATTTGGATCTATTTGATTATATTTTTCTAATGAAAGAGAAAAAAAATTAGATTTCATATTGTAGATTGTGAGTTATGTCCAATTCAAATTTTGGAATAGTCGCTATGGAATTCATTAATAAATTATAACAGTTTATTAAAAATAAATTAAAGGATTTTTATATATATTTAATTTGAATATCGTTTAACCTGAAATTTTAAATGTTGAGTTTAAAATCTATATTGGTTTATTTTGGAGCTATATAAGATTTCATTTGGATATATACGATAGTAATAATTTATTATTATTAATTGGATTTGTTTTGGAATTTATATCATATCGATATTACGTAGGCTTTAGAAATAACTGTTTTTCAAATAACCTCCATTTTCGATGAAACGAGTTTTATTGGAATACATATAGCTATTAATTACTAGATTTCCAGTTTGGAGCCAATCAGAGTTGTTTTATTTGTGTGTGCAATTTAAAAGTGAATCGTTAAATAAATTAAAATTAAAATTATACCGTTTTGCAAACGGAGTTGGTTTTCAACGAAATTGATTTCATCATGAACGAAACATTGAGACATGGTGGTGTATCCATTTTCACTGCATTTGGAGTTTGTGTGTGACAGTACATATATTAAATGGTAAGCAGTAAACAACGGTTAGCGATAGAATTCGATATCATATAAAAATAATATATATATATATATGTATGACTTCATGCTTAAGGAAACGGGTACATCCCAATGTTTTCCTAATATATACTCACACAGACTATGAACCCATGCATATGCATATCTGCTACCATACTTATGAATGTCTACTTCCATCGGTAACTACTCTACACTGAACGCGTTGCCTAACCCATATACTCTGAAATAAATTTTTAAATCGCATATGCTATATCCTGAAAGAATGTGCATATACTATATATGATAAGGAAACACAAATGCAGCCTATCCTAAAACGCAAGCCCACTTTCCTATTACTTGCACACCAATCTGAGATGTGTGCTCCCCAAACTTTCTTCTCTATATATAGATCAGCCTCCCCATGTTTCTTCACCGCAAGCTTCATCAATTTCCTTCTTCTAGGAATTTCCACCGCAAGCTTCCCTAACTATAAAAATTCAAAACCCAAAGTTTTCTCCGCTAAAAAAAAATCATAGAACTAGTTCAATAAACTCGCAATTAATTTCTCCCCACGTTCATACATTACGTCGAACTCGAGACTTATTTTCTTTGAACTAGAAATGGTTGTGATTGTCTTTCACGTGAGATCTGGAAGGTGCAATGCGTGATGTCTTCGTGAATGGAGGAACAAGGTACAAAGTAGAGGGAGGAAGGAAGGTCTGATGTGGATTCACTGGTGGCGGCGTACATGACCAGAAGGTCATTGGGTGGTAAATATTAACGATGAGGGAGGTGTTGTGCACGTCCTGGTAGTCTCTGATGAAGTGTTGGGGGGTCGGTGGTTGCTGCAATCGACGTGGAGGTGGATTTGTTCGTGGGTGAAGCTGTTTGATGGGGTGTTGAAGAATTCTGGAGCCTGTTTCTTTTCGGTGGAGAGTTTGTAAGTGTAATAGCAGGATGTTTGCATGGGGCGAAGGGAAGTATGAAGCGGAAGTGGAAAAAAAAGAAAGAAATGGCAACATACTGTGTATATGGGAATGAAGGCGTGGGGTGGTTCTGTTTCCAATATGAAGGCAACATGGTGGATAGTTGAATGCAGTGTGATGGGGAAAAAGTGGATGGGCATTTGGAGAAGAGAAATAGGGAACAAACAAAAAGAGGAAAGACTAAAAAGAAAAATAAAAGATCCTGAAGAAGGAAGACATTCGTTGGCAGCATGTATTATATATGGGAAGAAGATATATAGTATTGTATTCGAATATATATAATTATGTTAGAGGTCCCTAATTACGTTCAGAAATGCCTAAACAAGCTTAGCATCACCTGAGAAGTGAGAATGTGCTCAGTATTTATGCATGAAGTAAATTTAGATATGCCCAGTTAAATAATAATATACCTGACCTAAGTATTTTCTGTGCCAAACCATGTTTTCAAATTTTCCTATCAAACTAGCCAAACCGATGTGCCTAATCAATGAATTTAAATGTATTATTAAGTTTTAACAATAATTATTTTAGGAAATTAAATAATTTGTAAAATTTATAACTGTGTTATGTAACAACGAAATTAGATGAAAAAAGTGACATCGGAACCGTATCGACAAGCACAGTACATGAAGCTGGTTTGATTAGAGTTGGTAGCTACGGCGATTTTTAATTAAATTGAAACCTGTTTAATATAATTAAAATGAATTGTTTCAGTGACAGATGAGATTAAGGTGAGTAAAACTCACTCAGTTTTATCCCACTTGTATTTTATATAAGTCGGGTTTAAATATTTATTTGCTATGATTGTTAATTGTATGATGGATGCTGAATATATATTTATATGCATTGACTGAACAGATTCAATTAAACGTTTGTTTAATTTAATTTAAACCAATCGCTATTTTTAACAATTATTTCCAAATGAAGTAACTTACCTCGTTGGTTATGTTTATAATAATATAAATGTATTAAATTTTAAGATGGATGTTTGGGTTATTGTTATTATTTGATTGTTGAATATTATATCTGTTTATTGTAATATATGTTTTTATTTGAGATTACGTATTTGGATGCAGGGAAAAACAGAGCTAGATTCCTCAAATTTATTGTTTATTTTCATACTACAATTATATGAATTGTTTAACCAATATGATTGGATGACTGATTTGATTATTGTTTCTTGAATTTAAATTCAACATTTGTTTTGTTATTAACCAATGGACAATATTGGTTGAGTAATTTACAGCAGTTGGCCTAAAAATATATCGTTTTACTAATGTTGATTTACCATCAGGCGAATTGATAGAAATAAAGTTATAAAATTTATTTTATAACTGAAGATAGATTTTGAAATCTATATATTGGAAAAAAAAATCGGATGAAATTATTATTTATTATTTTAGTTTATAAGTAATTATTAAATTTTTTATAAATCAAATTCTTATGTTAATAATATTTCTAAGCAAATGAGCAAATACTAACATAATGATTGAGAGTTGAATTAACTGTTTCTCAGAGACAATTAAATGGGATTATTTAAACTAATTATATTAATTAATTTTAAGGAAGGACTACTAATTTGAATTGCTTAACGTGATAACCATGTTTTGAATTGACTAAGTCAACCAGTTTAACTAAAATTGATTATTAAATTAGTTTATCGCTAAATAAATCAAAAGTAATAGTTTAGCGAATATTTGTTTTAAGTTTAATGAAAATTTAAAAGAAATATAATATTTATTCTAGTTGATGATGAAGTAAATTATTATTAATAATAATTTAAGTGATTAGCTCTTAAATTTTTTTCAATTATGTGAGTAATCAAAGTGGGTAATGCAATCTAATTATGTGAAAGGAATTGATGAACAAATTTTATTTTAAAAGCCAAGGGTTAAACAGAGTTATAAAAAGAGATTTTTAGCGAATACGATAGCTTAAAATAAATATTTATTTACTATTTAAATTAAGGACCAAGATAAAAAGGGTTTTATATTAAACCTGAGTCTATAAACAAGGTTTATAAAAGGAATGTAGAGTTAAAACGTTGATTTTAATTTGGTTATACTTAATAATGAAGTTAAGTGAAATGAATAGAATTGAAACAAGATTAGAAGTGGAATAATATGGGATGATAAGGTGTTAAGAAATTAAAGAATTGGAACCTAACGGGAGATTGGTTGAGTGATTTTCAAAGTGTTAACCTGATGTTGGTTTCAGTTTTCGGGGTTGATACTTTAGGGATTATTCTCTTACGAATTTACGGTCAAGGACTAATGAATGTTGAAGTATAGAAATGCATGAAATATGTTGTAACTAATGTTTTGAAATAATAGTAAAATAGGAAATTGGATATGGCTATAAAATATTGTTCTAAGTATTAAATTTACATGGTTTTGAAAATACTCTAATAAGAAGTAAATACCGTTTTAAAAATATTGAAAGAATTAGAAGTTTTAATTAACCATTCGTTAATTATTTGTAAATAAAAAGGGGCCAAGTGATGCTGAATACTGAACCAGTGAATTCATTTTATTTTCATGGTTGAATGATTTCTTATTTTATAGTAAGATAACTGATTATCAGATCTTGCATATACGATTATTGGTACGGAAGGACCGGGATCAAATTTATGTTCGAAAACCATTCCGACCAGAAAAACGTAAACATTGAAGATACCAGATTCTGATCAAGATGTAGCAATTAAAGACCATGGATCTACATGAAATGGAAGGATTGCTTATAATCTCCAAGCAACTCTTGGAGATATACTGTGATTCAGCCATGGTTGGAATCTACGGGTTGCAAAGACTACTCGCTACTGATCTATAGGGTGATACCTAGGATGTGGTAGGAGGGTACCTTCGGTTCATCCTGTTACTGGATGACCTGTATGGACGAATATCTGACAAAGTATTTCCTAAGAGTCATGTGCATTGATTTTTTCAAGTGTACCTCTGTTGGTGACAGTTAACTCCCAGAGTATTTTTGTGGATGTCAATTAATGAATTGACGGATCTGACGATATGGAATTCAAAGTGAATGGTGGTGTTCTATCTTAAAAAGGTAATTATAACCTCAAGCCTCATAACCGGGATATGACAAAAATCGGGCATGCAGCATGGCTAAATGGGTCGCTCCAATTAGGGTGTATTATCAATTATATAGAAAAATCCATTTCCTTCTTTGTTCTATCGATGTTGTACCTTTTGGGAAATGGTTGTTGATCCCAATCGTTGGTGATATACATTCGATACACTCAAGAGAAATGAGTGTCGGTCATATGTGGGCCGGATTGCAAGATGCTCTTGTTGAACCCAGTATATTCCCCTCTAGAGATACACTATCGGCGGGTGGTTCCATACCCTGTCATAATCAGAATCCAATCCCGACAAGTGCCCGCGGTTTTTATTGTATACTATGTATGCGGAGCGTGATATGCAAGCACTCCGCTAGATTATTATTTATTTGATTTAAACACTGTTATAATATCAGAATAGATATGATTTCAAAATGCTTTGGGCTATCGAAAGGTAAAAACTATCTGTATTTATGTGTGGATTGGTCTTATGGCTATCCTTTTGTTTTGAAAAGAAATGGTTTGACTTTAAAATCAAGTTGGATAATACCTATAACTTAGTGAGTTTTCTCACTCTGTTCCACCAGACTAATCCTGGCGTTTGCAATGCTTGGGTATCACCGAGTTTTACAGGTTCAGGTTATCGGATGTTGTGATGTCCGGAGACGTACTGAAGGAGTTTCGACGTATTAGTATTTATTTCCGCTGTGTGTCATATAAAAGGACCGGTTGTTATAACTGTCTAGACAGGTTGATGTACTCTGATGATTTGTAAGTATTTATTTCAAGCTCTCAATAAAGATTTATTTCTATACTATATTTTGTTCCGCTGCAATGTGGGACTTTAATTTTGTTGTGTTGGTTCTTCTTCATCTTCTTCTATTCTAATATTTCTTTCTTTCTTATCTCACCCTCTAATTTCTTTCTATTAACCATATGGTGTTTTCGGTACTCGGGTTTTGGCAAGTGATAGGAGTCTATGTATTATTATCGAAATTCAGTCGTCGAATACCCCAGGTCGTTACGGTGGTATCAGAGCATAAGGTTTAGTAATAACCTTGGCTCTGTGGCGTAACTCGATAGAGATGGAGTTAGTAACACCCTAATTGAGTTTGAGTGTATATATATAAGAGAGTGTATATGTAGATTTTGTATAAATATTTTTTATTGTGTTATTTGATCAGTTTGACAGTGAACTGACAACTGATAATATAGTGCTTTATAAACAGGGTAAGTGATTGCCCAAATTATATTTTTATATAGAAATTAAATAATTTTATCGAATTATTAAGATATTCATATGTTTGATTAATTTGAATGGAATTCAAATTTGATTAAAAATTTGAAATGGTTTAATATAGAAAAAGGTGATTCCAATGTGAAACTAGTAAATGGGAATGAATGATTTTTGAAATAAAATCGATTTGGAATTTGGAAACCGAATAAAATATAAATTGAATTATTTGGTTAAGTTGGTCGTTAATTGATTGTTGTTTGTTTGTTAGATTGGCTGAATAGAATTCAATAAATGGTTTAATAAAAGAGTTGAATGAATTGGTTTTCAATTTATAATAAATTGGATTTTTGAAGATTAGTGGGATTTTTCGCATTTTCCTACCATAGTAATTTCAATTACAAAATTCTTTTAAGGGGGAAGGAATGTAACATCCCGTATTTTTGGTAGTCGGATATTTAATTTAATTTATTATTTTAAATATTGATTTGGGATTTTTAATGGATTTATAATATATAATTCATTTATATAACGAAGTTTGAACTTTAAAATTATATTTAAATTATATACGAGCTCATAATACTGCGGTAGTTCGTAATATTGAGTTTTGAAATTTAATTGAATACACAAGATCCTATATAAGTCGGAATTCTATAAAACAAGAATCATTTTAATCTATTTAATTATATTTTTCTAATGAAAGAGAAAAAAAATTAGATTTCATAATATAGATTGTGAGTTATGTCCAATTAAAATTTTCGAATAGTTGCTATCGAATTCGTTAATAAATTATAATGATTTATTTAATAAATTTAAAGGCTTTATATATATTTTTTCGAATATGGTTTAACCCAAAATTTTAAACATTGAGCTTAAAATCTATATTGGTTTATTTTGAAGCTGTATAAGATTTCATTTGGATATATAAGATAATAAAAATTTATTATTAATTGGATTTGTTTTGGAATTAGAATTATATTATATCGATATTATATAGGCCTTAGAAATAGCCGTTTTTCGAACAACCTCCATTTTCGACGAAACGTGTTTTATTGGAATACATATAGCTAATTATTACTAGATTTCCAGTTTAGAGACAATCGGAGTTGTTTTATTTGTGTGTGGAACTTAAAAGTGAACCGATGAATAAATTGAAATTAAATTAACATTGTTTTGTAAACAGAGTTGGTTTTCAATGAAATTAGTTTCAATGTGACCGGAACGTTGAGACATACGGTGTATCCATTTTCATTGTGTTTGGAGTTTGTGTGTAATTGTACGTATATTAAACGGTTAGCAGTAAACAATGGTTACTGTAGAATTTGATACCATATAAAAATAAAATAATATATATATATATATATACATATATGTATTACTTCAGGCTTAAGGAAAGGGGTTACATCCCTATCTTTGCCTAATATATACTAACGTAGACTATGAACCTGTGCATATGCCTATCTCCTACCAAACGTACGAATGTCTATTCCATTGGATACTACTCTACACTGAACTCATTGCCCAACCTATATACTCTGAAATAAATTTTAAATCGCGTATGCTAAATCCTGAAAGAATGTGTCTATCCTATATATGATAAGAAAATACAAATACAGCCTATCCTAAAACACATGCCTACTTTCCTATTACTTGCACACCAAAATGAGATACCTGCTCTCCAACTTTCTCATCTATATATAGATCAACCTCCCCATGTTTCTTCACCACAAGCGTCATCATTTTCCTTCTTCCAAGGATTTCCATCGCAAGCTTCCATGACTATAAAAATTCAAAACTCGTAGTTTTCTCCACTAAAAATATCATAAAGCTGGTTCATTAAACTCACAATTAATTTCTCCCCACGTTCATACATTACGTCGAACCTCGAGACTTATTTTCTTCGAATTGGAAATGGTCGTGATTGTCTTTCATGTGAGATCTGGAAGTTGCGGTGCATGGTGTCTTCGTGAATGGAGAAACAGGGGACGAAGTAGAAAGAGTAAGGGAGGTTTGATGTGGATTCACTGGTGGCGGCGTACAGGACCAGAAGGTCGGTAGGTGGTACATTTTAACGATGAGGGAGGTGCTGCACAGGTCCTGGTAGTCTGTGATGAAGTGTCGGGGGTCGGGGGTTGTTGCAATCGACGTGGAGGTGGATTTGTTCGTAGGTGAAGCTGTTTGGATGGGGTGTTGAGGAATTCTGGAGCCTGTTTCTTTTCGGTGAGGAGTTTGTAAGGGTAATAGAAGGATGTTTGCATGGGAACAAAGGGAAGTATGAAGTAGAAGTGGGAAACAAAAGAAACGAAATGGCAATGCACTATGTATATGGGAACGAAGGCGTGGGGTGGTTCTGTTTCCAAGTGACGGTAGCAGGGTGGATAGTTAAATGCAGCGTGTTGGGAGGAGGTCATTTGGAACAGAGAAATAGGGAACGAACAGAAAGAGGAAAGACTAAAAAGAAAAATAAAAGAGCATGAATTAGGAAGGCATGCGTTGGCAGTAGGTATTATATACAGGAAGAAGATATACAGTTTCATATTCGAATATATATAATCATGTTAAAATTGCCTAATTACGTTTATAAATGCTTGAATAAGCTTAGAATAACCCGAGAAGTTAGAATGTGCCCAGGATATATGGGTGAAGTAAATTTATATGTGCCTTATTAAATAATAATATACATGGCCTGAGCATTTTTTATGCATAACCATGTTTTGAAATTTGCTTATCAAACTAGCCAAATCAATGTGCCTAATCAACGAATTTAAATTTATTATTAAGTTTTAATAATATTTTATTAAAGAAATTAAATAATGTATAAAATTTATAGTTGTGTTATGCATCAATGGAATTAGATGAAACAACTGATGTTGGAACCTTATCGAAAAGCACAGTAGGATGAAGCTGGTTTGGTCAGAGTTAGTTGCTACAGGTATTTTTAATTAATTTTAACACCGTTTAATTTAATTAAAATTAAGTGTTTCAATAACAGATGAGATCAAGGTAAGTACAACTCACTCAGTTTTATTCCGCTTATATTTTATATAAGTTGGGTTTAAATATTTGTGTGCTATGATTATTAATTGTTTGATGGATTTTGAATATATATATTTGTAGGTGTTGACTGGACTGATTAAATTAAACGTTTGTTCAATCTAATATAAACCAATTGTTATTTTTAACAATTATTTCGAAATGAGGTAACTTACCTCTTTGGGTACGTTTATAATAATATAAACGTATTAAATTTTAAGATGAATGTTTGGATTGTTGTTATTGCTTGATTTTTGAATATTATATTTGTTCATTGAAATAAACGATGTAGTGAAAAATAGTTTGGAGGAATCCAACTGGACTCCTCAAATTTATTGGTTATTTTCATACTTCAATTATATGAACTGTTTAAGCAATATGATTAGATGATTGATTTTATTATTGCTCGTTGAATTTAAATTCAACTTTTGTTTTGTTATTAACCAATGGACAATATTGTTTGAGTAATTGGTTGCAGTTGGCCTAAAAATATATCGTTTTATGAACGTTGATTTACCATCAGGTGAATCGACAGAAATGAAGTTATAAAAATTATTTTGTAACTGAAGATAGATTGTGAAATCTATATATTAGGATAAAAGTTTAATGAAAGGAAATTATTATTTATTATTTGTTACTTTGGTTTATAAGTAATTATTAAATGGTTTTATAAATCAAATTCTTATGTTAATAAGATTTATAAGCGGATGAGCAAAAACTAACGTAATGATTAAGAGTTGGATTAATTGTTTCTCAGAGACAATTAAATAGGATTATTTAAATTAATTAAATTAATTAATTTAAAGGAAGGACTAATTCAAATTGGTTAACGTGATAACAATTTTTTGAATTGACTAAGCCAACCGGTTTAACTGAAATTGATTATTAAATTAGTTTGTAGCCAAGTAAATGAAAAGTAATAGTTTAATGAATATTTGTTTTAAGTTTAATAAGATTTTAAAAGAAATATAATATTTATTCCAGTTAATGATGAATTAACTTATCATTAATAATAATTTAAGTAATTACTTCTTAAATTTATTTCATTATGTGAGTAATCGAAGTGGGTAATGTAATCTAGTTAAATTGTGAGAGGAATTGATGAACAAATTTTATTTTAAAACCCGAGGGCTCAACGGAGTTATAAAAGAGATTTTTAGCGAATATGATAGCTTAAAATGAATGTTTATTTAATATTTAAATTAAAGATCGAGATAAAAAGGGTTTTATACTAAACCAGAGTTTATAAACAGGGTTTATAAAAGGAATGTGAAGATAAAACATCGATTTTAATTTGGCAATACTTAATAATAAAGTTAAGTGAAATGAGTTGAATTGAAACAAGAATAGAAGTGGAATTATATGGGATGATAAGGAGTTAAGAAATTAAAGAATTGGGACCTAACTGGAAACTGGTTGAGTTGAGTGATTTTCTGAGCGTTAATTTGATGTTGACTTCGGTTTTGGAGGTTGATATTTAGGAGATTATTCTATTACCAATTTACGACCAAAGACTAATGAATGTTGAAGTATATAAATGCATGAAAAATGATGTAACCAATGTCCTGAAATAATAATAAAATAGGAAGTTGGATATGGCTATAAAATATTGTTCTAAGTATTAAATATATATGAGTTTGAAAACAGTCTAATAAGAATAAATATCGTTTTTAAAATATTGAAAGAATTAGATGTTTTAATTAACCATTCATTAATTATTTTTAAATAAAAAAGGGCCAAGTGATGTTGAATACAGAACCAGTGAATTCATTTTATTTTCATGGTTGAATGATCATTTATTGATAGTTAAATAATCGACTATAAAATATGGCCTATACAATTGTTGGTACGGAAAGACCAGGATCAAATTTATATTCGAAAATCATTCCGACCAGCAAAAAAGTAAACATTGAAGATACCATATGATGATTACGACGGAGCAATTGAAGACCGTGGATCTTCATAAAATGGAAGGTTGCTTATAATCTCTAGGTAGCTTTTGGAGATATATTGTGATTTAGTCATGGTTAGAATCTACGGGTTGTGAGAACTACTTGCTACTGATCTATAGGTTGATACGTAGGATGTGGTAAGCGGGCACCTTCGGTTCATCCTGTTCCTGGATGACTTGTATGGTCGAATGTCGACATAGTGTTTCTTAAGAGTCACGTACATTTAGTTTTACAAACGTACCTCTGTTGGTGTGACAACTAACACCCAGAGTACTTTTGTTGACGTCAATTAGTGATTTGACGGATTTGACAATGTGGCATTCAAAGTGAATGGTGGTGTGCTATCATAAAAAGGTAATTATAACCTCAAGCCTCACAACTGGGAAATGATAAAAATCGGGCAGATTGCATGGCTAAGTGGGTTGCTCCCAATTATGGTGTATTATCAGCTATCTAGAGAAAATCCATTTCCTTCTTTATTCTATCGTTGCCGTCCCTTTTGGAAAAACAGTTGCTGATACCAACCATTGGTGATATATGTTCGATACACTCAAGCGAAATGGGTCGGGTTATAAGATGTTCTTGTTGATCCCATTGTATTCCCCTCTAGAGATACACTATCAGTAGGTGGTTCCATACCTTGTCATAGTTGGAATCCAATCTCCAATAAGTGCCTGTTTTTTTGATTGTATACTATGTATGTGGAGCGTGAGATGCAACCACTCCGCTAAATTGCTATTTATTTAATTTAGACACTATTATAATATCATAATAAGTATGATTTCAAAATGCTTTGGGTTATCATAAGGTAAAAATCGTCTGTGTTTATGTGTGGACTGGTCTTACGATTATCCTTTTCTTTCGAAAATAAATTGTTTTGACTTTAAAATAAAGTTGGATGATACCTATAACTTAGTGAGTTTTCTCACCCTGGTTCACCAGACTAATCCTGGCATTTGCAATGCTCAGGTGAGACCAATTTTTATAGGTTCAGGTTATTACATGTTGTGAATTCCGAAGACGTACTGAAGGAGTTTAGATGTACTAGTATTTATTTCCATTGTGTGTTGTATACGAGGATAGGTTATTATATCTGTACAGATGTACTTTGATGATTTGTAAGTTTCTATTTTTAGCTCTTAATAAAGATTTATTTCTATATTATATTTTGTTCCGCTGCGATGTGAGACTCTAATTTTGTTGTGTTGGTTCTTATTCTTCTATTCTAATATTTTTTTCCTTTCTTATCTCATCCTCTAATTTCTTTCTATTAACCATCTGTATTTTCGATACTTGGGTTTTGGCAAGTGATACGGGTTTATGTATTATTGTCGAAATTCTGGCGTTGAATCCCCTAGGTCATTACAGTTTTGTCCTAGAATGAACTTGTACGGATGTTTGTCTGACATGCATTTTACGGCATAGCAATTGATCTTTACTAAAAGTATCATTGATTGGTAGCGGAGAAGACACTTCTTCTTTTAGCTCAACACCATTCTTTGAGACACCAAAGGGATCAAAGGTAATATTTTGGTATACATCAGTTATGCGTTACGGAATGGCTATATGGCATGAAAAGTGAAAGGAGCTGTAGATGATCAAAGCACGACTGTGTATAAAGCGTAGCTTTGTGTAACATCACTTCAAGCCTAACATCCGGTCAATGACCGAAACATGATGAATACAACAAGGCTACATGGTTCACAACCATTAGGGTATGATCCTTATCTTTTAGATTGAAAGTTACACCTTGATATAGAGCTCAGTTATCTTTACTTATGTGGATGATGGAATTCGGGTTCCCGGTTAAAGGTTGGTTACAAACGGCGAATGACATATTCCATTTGTTGTTATCCAGTTAAGGGATAACCGGGGTTGTTTTGGTAGAGAATCATTAGCTAATTCGCTGTACATCCCTCTAGAGGTGTAACCATCATGGATATGGAAGATCCTTTGCCTTAGTCACTGGTTGAAATCCAATTCACCAACACGAGCCGTTTGATTTTAGTTGTATAACCTACCAGGAAATGGTGGCAATAGCAGGAATAATTCCATGCTATGGTTCTAGTTTACTTGCAAATATTTTGAAACAGTGCCATTAAGAATAATATCAACTGTTTGATATATAAAAGGATTTGGTTATCATAAGGTGAAAACCCACTGTAAAAACCCGTAACTTCCCCGTGAAGGAAAGAGCGGATAGTTCGAGAACAAGCCACAACAGAACGCATATAAAAGAACATTTCATTTTATATCACAACAATGCATCAGATTACAAGAATATACAGAGTATAAATGAATATTACACAGAAATATCAGAGATTTAAATTACATTTAAATACATCGCAGCGGAAAATAATACAATACACAACTAGAAGATATATACGGATACAAAGCTTTCCGGATATCGTTCCAGCTGTAAACCAGGATCCTGTGAATATAAATCTGCAAAACCAAAACTACTAGCTGCCCGTGTCAAAATAAGGGCACCCAGAGTTCAGGTTAAAACAATAAACTCCAGGTCAGTCATGTGACTGGTGTGAGAACTAAAACAGTTATTATTCTTTATTTTAAAAGTTAGGTAAATCAAGGGACCACGCCGTATAACACGGAACGGGTTTCCTCCCAAGAATACCAGTGCATAAAACAAACAGCGCAATGCTAAATAAAGAAAAATGAAGCTGTTATAAGACCCAGGTCCTATCACACAATGCAACGCAAGCCGGGGGATAGGGTTTTCCCTTATAACAGCCAAAGAATGCTTGATACGTTTAAAACAAATCATTTGATACTATTATAAGTGCATACTATATAAAACAACTTCAAATCATAAATATCAATCATAGGCGACATGAGCGTCCCATGCCACTATGTCGCCATATATAGGTTTACAGATAAAATCGCAAAGTCACGTATTTGGAAATTGGATTTCCATCTATGAACCGAGGCTAGGGATCGTCCTCACCGAATTCGTGACTCTCTAGCCCGAACCACAGGCAAGTACTCTGTCAAGCCTTTGGATCGTCAGGGCCGGTCCACCGATGTGGATTAAAATGCCTGAACACTGCGTTTCCCTGCCCTTTGGGGCGTAAATGAGCCAACGAATGACTCCATCGGACCCGGATCGTCCGATCTAACCGAGGCGCCTCGCAACAGCAACAACCACACAGGTGAAAAGTATATAAATGTCAGGGCTGGTAGGTCACTGACACCACCCTAGCTAGAAGGAAACGCATGCCCTCCCTGAGGTCCTCTCCCGTTTTTGGTTCACAACCGGGGTGCGAGGCTCGCGAAGTAAACGTTACACAAAGCTGTGCCACACAGGCTGTGCTTTGATCATCACCACAAGACTTTGCTTTTCAACAGAAGCCTTGATCATTTGCATCTTAGCATGTCACACAGGAAAACCACTCTATGCAACCGATATCAGTCACACAGAATGAAATCCAATGTCAGACACACAGTCCATTTACAAGTCCGTTCTGGATCTGAACGAAACCGAAGGCACCTAGTACCCCGCATATCCATCGATCTCCAAGTACGTCTGGACGATCACCAACTGTTTCCATCTTCTTGGGTGTACAGCCCAATCAAGATCATCAGTAATCACCCAAACGACGTGAAGACTTCCGGTCTTCAACCACCGTCTTCATCTTCGACTTATCGTCGTATCAGTTATTCAGAATGGGATAAACCCGGTCTTCTCGAATAACTCGCGTATATTTTAAATAAGTGTTACACAAACACAACATACGCCTCATTCCAATTCATCAGTCACTAACCGTAAATTAATCAAGAGAATAATTCCCCAAATATTAACCCCGAAGGCCGAAACCAACATCAGATCAATATCCAGGAAACCATTCTGCTTAGCTAACCGACAGTTAGTTTCTGAATTTCACATTCATAGGGAAAGGTTCCCATTAATTTTATCCAAGATAAATTCCTTGAATTTATTCTCTAATCTTCTTTTGAATTTCGATTCAACTAGTCGGGATTAACGAACCTTACCGAAGTAATCATTTGTTTTAATTTCCCAATCCCAACCTATTCATCCCATGAAGTAAAACTGGTTATACTTCATATCTAACACCACGGTGTTATCGGTAAATTCAATTACCATTTCACGTTCAAATCTAATTAAAGATTCATTAAAACTCCACTTAGTTTTAATCTGTGACTGGTTTAAAGAATCAGTGTCATTTAAAACACGGCCCACAATAAACCCAAAATCACATTCATTAATTATCGGGTTAAAGAACAAGTGTTACTTAAAACACTGTTCACGATAAACCCAAAAATCAATACCAATTCAATTCCAATTAAATATTATTTAATTGGTGCACTTCATTAAATCTAAATAAAAAGATTTAATCTTTTCTCAACTGGGCTTAAGAACAGTGTTAATGAAGACACCATTCACGACAAACCCAAATCCCATTTGATATTAAACACAAGGCTCTAAATAGAAAATATATCGGCTTATATTCAATATCAAATTCTACGACCAACAGATATCGTATTGGAAATAACGATATATAAATATCTTTCAAATTCCCATAACAACATCTGTATAATCACGAAATCCAACATCGAAATATTCCGAAGACAATTTCGATTCAAATCCATTCCAATATAATTATTGGAAATTCTGGTTATTTTCAAAACCATTTCAAATTCAATTTATTTATTTAAAAATAAATAGAATTATAATTCTAGTTCAAAACTAGTTCATTTCGATAAAAATCTATTTTTATCTTTTCAAATATGGAGTTTTTCATCCCAATTCTTTTCAAATCATTTCCTATGATTTTACACAAATTATTACTATTTTTAATAATTTTATTAAGGCGCGTACAGTCGATCTCCATCAACGGCCATCGAACTGCACTTACAGCGACCTTTTTCAAATTTGATTTGGACATAATTCCAAATCCAACCGTTAGATTTCTAATTTCTAATATTCGTTAGAAAGCCCTTTTCGATACGAACCCAACGGTTCCGGTTTTAGGAGAATTCGACAGTCGGATCTCCCGTAATATCCGTTCGAAGTCAATGGTCGAAATTCGCGAACTACCGCGGCGCAGCGCGTTCTATTCAGGCCATTATATTATATATATAATATATACTTCGTCGATTTCAATTCAAAACGTGCTTTATAAATCGTTTTAAATTCATTTTCAAAACGGTTTCAACTTCATATTCAATTTCAAATCAAAATTGAATATTATAATATAAATTCATTTTAAATTCATTTCAAATCGATTTCAATTCAAATTGATTTCTAATTCAATTTTAGTTCTAATTCAATTCAATTCCATTTCAATTCGAATTCATTTATATTCAATTTCAATTCGAATTCATTTATTTTCAATTTCAATTCAAATTCATTTCTATTCAATTTCAATTCGAATTCGTTATATTCAATTTCAATTCGAATTCGTTATATTCAATTTCAATTCGAATTCGTTTATATTTAATTTCGATTCGAATTCGTTTATATTCAATTTCAATTCGAATTCGTTTCTATTCAATTTCAATTCGAATTTATTTATATTCAATTCTTTTCAAAATATCAGATTTTGAAATCACTTTCGATATTCATTATAAAATGAATAAAATCGATATAAATATCGTTCACGTCAAAATGGCGTAAATCTAATCAATACGGCTTCATATATTCCTATTTTCAAATATTCTATTTCAAATATTTCTTTTTCAAATATTTCTATTCAAATGTTTCTATTTCAAAACTTTCTTTTTCAAAACTTTCTTTTTCAAAACTTTCTTTTTCAAAACTGGAATGAGGCCCAATCAATTACCATATAATGTTAATTATATGGATTTTCTACAACACATGTATACAATAACAACGATGAATAATCAACCATCATCCAAAGTGCATTCTACACTGTATAAGCATCAAATATAAATATTCGACGCTTATAACAGCCTGTCAATCAATCGATCGACATACAACTAAACAATCGGGATTAGTGTACGTCAAATATCATCCCAATACCCGTGTGGGGTTTCAAGCAATCAAACACAGATTTTTACTTGTGCAGTTGGGCGATGTGTAAAATTTATCGTCCCAATCAATGTCCTTCAAATAGGTGTACATAAACAAACCGTCCGGTTTGTAAATGAATATTTATTTATTCACATTCACGTTAAAAATTATATTTTTAACGATCAAACTATTTTATTCAACCTATGAATATTCTATTCGGTTCATTTATTAAATAAAATGTTATCTTTATTTTTCTAACTCATTTTTAGAAAATTTCGGCGGCATAACGGCACGATACTAGAAACAGGACAAGGCCTAGCCTTATCCCCGATCTAGTGAAGGCCCACGCCATTCACACATCAATCAAATTCACCAAACAACCAAATTCAAATCAAATCATCTAACTAATCTATGCAACCAAACAAACAAGTCCATGGTCTGTGGACGATTGTGTCGGGTGCTACTAAACACCGTCTGCATCCTAGTATATATATATAACTAGAAAAAGAAATTGAAAGGTGAGAAATTCTCACCAATAGCTATCCAACTTCACGACACTTCATTTATGGAAATCTTCGTCGTTCTCGTCTCTTTATCACCTTCGTTGCCCGTATTCACTACATATGTAAAAATCACATTTTTACTTCGCTACTCGATATATAAAAATCGAATTTTTAATTCTCTATTCAATATATAAAAATCGAATTTTTACTTTGCTATTCAATATATAAAAATCACATTTTTTACTATGCTATTCAATATATAAAAATCGAATTTTTACTTCGCTATTCAATATATAAAAATCGAATTTTTACTTTGCTATTCAATATATAAAAATCGAATTTTTACTTTGCTGTTCAATATATAAAAATCACATTTTTTACTGCGCTGTTCAATATATAAAAATCGAATTTTTACTATGCTTTTATAATGGAAAAATTATATTTTTAACCTTCTACTTTATAAAAGATTATATTTTTATCCTTTCTTCGTATAAAAAATCCTATCTTCCCTCGTATTGCTATTCTATATTTTTCCCTGCGATGTTTATATAGAAAGATTACATTTTTAATAAAACAAAAGCATAAATCATATTATTAATCGCCAAAAATGATTAGAATTGAAATAGAAGCTCACCGGCATTGTCGGGTGGCGGAGGAAGCTCGAGGAAGGGCTGCAACAGGTCAGGGACTGTTTTACAAAACTGAAAAATGATAAAAATAGGATTTTTATGGAGCGGAGGGGTGCTGCGCCTGTCGGTGGTTGCTGAGTTCGTCGGAGCGGTGGCTGGAGGGTGCGCTCGAGGGGGCGGAGTGCGGAAACGGTGGTGGTCGGCATGCAGGGTGGCGGGGGGGTTAGGGCGTCGCGGTTCTTTGAAGGAGGAGGGGTTTTGGGGAGGTTCTCCGGTCGGAGGAAGGAGGGGAAAGGCGGATCGAGGGGGTGGCCGCGGTCTTCGGCGCGGTGGCGCGCCAGGCTGGGCGGCGGCGATGGATCGCCCCCCCTATCGTTCTTTTTTTTTTAAATGACGGGGAGAGAGAAACTGAAGAGAGGTGGGGTTTATTTAAATATTTATATATTTTTATTATTTTTAACTTCGAAAAAAGGTAACCTTTTATTTCGAAATCAAAATCGAACCCACCGACTGTTTTCCATAGCGTTTTACCTCCATTCCGAACACAATGGGATATGTATCGCAAGCTGATTCGAGCGTTTCGATCAGTTTCCGTCAAAATCAACATATAACTCTATATATTGAATTTGAACGCGCATTTCAATTTACCGGGATCACATACAAACTCGAAAAATTCCAGAAAAATATTTTCTAGCTTCGTATTGACGATACGGTCCTAACAAAACTAGTTTCGTCGAATTCTGAGACCGTTGGAAAAATGGCCAATTTCCAGTCGATTAAAATCAACTGAAACTGGTCAAACGCGTTTTCCTTTGCCACGCTCACATATTTATTCGAAAAATTATGAAATTTGGAATATAGCAATAACTTTACATCACGGACCCAACAAAAGTGGTTTCGTCGAAATCCGAGGTCGTTTGCAAAATTTCCATTATCAAGGGCCTGAATTCCATAGCGACTATTCAGAATTTTCAACTGGACATATCTTTTGATTCCCGCTATGAAATTTCAATTTTTCGGATTCGTTGGAAAGATATTATCAATTAGATCCTAATGTTTTTGGTTTCACTAAAATGCGGATTGTTTTGCACCCGGTACATTCAATTGAAGTTTGAAATCGAATTATCGAACTACCGCGCCATTTTCAATTCCTTTTATAATTATATATAATTATTTATATTCTAACGACGACGTATATAATATATATGTTCGAATTATATTCAAAATAATTTTCTCGTTGATATTATTTAAAATAATTCATTTTAAATATTCAAAATTCGCTAAAATTGCCGAAATAAAAAATTTAAACTGGCCCAGATTTTCGGGTTGTTACACCCGTTCAGTGTTTATTTGCGGCGTAGTCTTATGAGATACCCTCTTATTAAAAACAACAATTTTAAGTTCTCATACCACTCCCATGAATGACTCAAAGTTTATTGCTTTCCCTTTAAACTTTGGGTACCCTTATTTTTCCACGGGGCAACCTATAGTCAGGTTAGCAGTAAGAGCACTTGGAGCAATAATATGGAGCACTTTTTTGGTTGGAGCTTAGAGTTGAAATTGGAACATTTTGGACTCACTCTTTGAAGTATTTCTAGTGTGTATTTTGTATTCCAGTAGCACTTTATGGATATATGAAACTGGATATGAACTCTAAAAAATCACCTAATGTGATTTTATGTAATTGTTTTCTTCTATAAAGGATTATGTTTAATTATATTATTCCATTCGTGTAATATTATGTTCTTTTTTATTTTCTATTCTACCCCAACTGATCAAATTTGCGACACTTGAATCTTCGATACTTGAATACCGAGGATGTAGTATCGATTTTCAAGGGTCGGAAATTTGGTTCGTCACTTGATAATTCAAAGATATGTAGGACATGTGTGGATTATTATTGATTCAAAATGAATGGATTTTCAGTTTGTCACATTTGGTATCAGAGCTGACGGTTGAGTAAGAACCTTGGCTTTGTTCGAGTAAAGACTCATCAAAGATAGGATGAGTAATATTCTTAGGTAAGTAACTCATTAGAGATGGGATTAGTAATGCTCCAGAATGAATTTGAGAGTATCATATATATATAAAAGAACGTATTTGTAATTTCATATAAGAATGATTTTTGTTTTGAAAATTATATTTTAAATATAAAAGAATATGTTTTGAAATATATATAGTTAGATATATATATATATTATAATTTGGGTGATCAGTTGAACAATCAAGATTGATTAGAACCTGATTTCACAATTTAACTAAAGATGTTTTCATATGGGATTGTAATTAGTCCTTACCAACTAATTAGAATAAATAATCCAAGTACAAATGTCTTATGACTTTAATTTCACAATTTGATTTTAAGGTATTTGATGATATTATAATAAGGCTAAGAAAGGTCTTTGAATTTCGATAAGATTGTAAGGGTTATTGCAACTATATCAAATAGACCAATTATTAAGAGATAAGCCAATAGGCAAAGAAGGGGGGTAGCATAATTTTTTGATAGAACCCAACTTCATAGGGAAAAGGAATCCTAGAATGGTTAAACAAGATTGAGTTTAGAAGTTTGAATAACCCAAGGTAAACTAAGGGTAGCTAAGAGCTAAAAACTTAGTTAAAGAAATACTGTGAGGTCATTTAAAAAATGATTTGGGAAAATTTTGAACTTAAGGAATTAAGATGAACTTAAGTTAAAATATAACCACTGATAAATCTAATTAAAAAGTTTGGATTAGGATAAGAAAACAAAATTCTCAACGATTTTGACAGTCAATAAATTATGAAATATTAAATATATAAGTAAGTAAATACAAATGCCTTGTGAATTAAGTTTCATGATTTGAGTAAAAGGTATTTGTTAAATATATGGATTTAAAGTTAAGAAGTTTATCCCAATTAAGTTATTTTGACATGGTATTTGAATAAGCTAAGTTGAAAATAGTACAAGAAACTAACGACCTCACAACTTTCATAAATGGAGACAAAGCTTTCCATTTTCTCTTTCCTTTCTTCATTTTAACTTCGCGATTCTCCTCCTTCAACCCTCCTTCAAATTTGAACCACAACCCATCTTCTACTTATCTGATTCTACCTTGTTTTTGCTATGCGTGGGAGGCGACTTCGAATATGAGACAAACCAAACCCTCGATCCCCGGAGGAAACAATAATCAATGGAATATAACACATAAACATAATAGTAGAAATGTAATATTGCATTACACAACATAATGTACATCAGATTACAACGAAAATAATATCAGAGTTACATCAACACTACAGGATCGTACTTAGTACATAACACTGTTTCAACTTAAAATAATAAGTTTGCAGCATAATCAAATATAGTTAACATAAGATAATGCCTTAAAAGTTCAAAAGGAAATGATAAAAGTCTATCTTTAGCTTTCATAACTTCCATACATATCCAAGATGAACCAAGCTAAAAACCTAAATATAAGGCTGCCCATGTGAAAATATAGGCACCCGAGGTTGCAAGGGAAAAACAAACTACGAGTTAGTCATGGGAATGGTATGAGATATCCTTTAGTTAACTTAACTTATTTAAAATAAGGCATATCAGAGACCACACTGTATAACATGGAACGGGTTTCCTCCACACGAATTTCATGCATAAGATAAATGAAACAACGTGATGCTTTTTAGGAAAATGAAGCCGTTATAAGACTCGGATCTCATCACATAATGCAACACAAGCTGGAGGATAGAGTTTTACCTTATAATGGCTAAATATGCTTGATACGAGGAAAAATAGAAATCATTTGATACTATTATTAGTGTATAAATGTTTAAAACATTTTCGAACATAAATGTATCAATCTTAGACGACATAGTACTCCATCCTACTATGTCGCCATACAGGTTTACAAATAAAACCGTAAAGTCGCGTATTTGAAATTGGATTCCATCATTAACCAAGGCAAAGGATCTTTCTTATTGATTCGGGACACACTTGCACATGCCCCAGGACCTATACTCAGGTAATCCCTTGGAGCGGTAGAGCCAGTCCACCTCTCCATGGTGGATTAGGTTACTCCTGAACATTACATTCCCCGGTCCTATCGGACATAAAATCTGGTCAGTACGTCGACTATCTTGGCCTGGTGCGGCCATATCCGAGGTACCTCACTTTCCAACATCCACATAAGTAAATTTCCTGGGATCCATACCGTCGCATCACTTCTAACTAGAAGTAAACATATGTTCTTTCTCTGTGGTCCTTCATACCGTTTTTGGTTCATACTGGGGTGTGAAGCTCGCGAATTAACGCTATACATAAAGCTACGCTATTACAGCCGTGCTTTGATCATCATCCACTAATCTCTGCTTTTCAACAAAAGCTTTGATCACAACATTTCAACATGCCACATAGTCATCCCAGACTATACAACTGATAGCTAGCAATATATAACCTCTAAGCTCGTACGTCTTAGAGAAGGGTGTTAAACTAAGACAATAAATTCTTCGCTACCAAATAGATATATATTTAGTAGAAATTAATTAATACAATTCAAAATACCTAGTTATTTTTGGTCTGGACGAAACCGGAGGCACCTTATTCCTCATCCCATATGTCCAATACAGGAGAGAGAACCTCGCATATCCGAATAATCAACAAGTACATCCGGACAACTACCACTATAACCCCTTTAAGGGAGATACCCAAATCCAGGGCATTAGTAGTAATCTATTCGATGTCAAGTGTAATATGTGGGTTTATGCATAATAAGTAATTGATTTTATGCAAGTTAAGTATGTGGTTTTATGCATGATGAGTATGTGATTCTATGCATGCTAAGTAGGTGATATTATGCATGATGAGTATGTGATTCTATGCATGCTAAGTATATGATATTATGCAAGTTTAGTATGTGATTCTATGCATGCTAAGTATATGATATTATGCAAGTTTAGTATGTGATTCTATGCATGCTAAGTATGTGATAATATGCATGATTAATAAGTTGTTTTATGCATATTTAACAAGTGGGTTTATGCATGTTAACAAGTTCGTATGCAAGTTACATGTTTGTTAATATGCAAGTTACATGTATGTTAATATGCAAGATATGCTATGCAAGTTACATATTTGTTAATATGCAAGTTACATGTATGTTAATATGCAAGATATGCTATGCAAGTTACATGTTTGTTAATATGCAAGTTACATGTATGTTAATATGCAAGATATGCTATGCAAGTTACATATTTGTTAATATGCAAGTTACATGTATGTTAATATGCAAGATATGCTATGCAAGTTACATGTTTGTTAATATGCAAGTTACATGTATGTTAATATGCAAGATATGCTATGCAAGTTACATGTTTGTTAATATGCAAGTATGTGAATGCTTATGCAAGAATGTGAATGCTTATGCAAGTTATGTGTATGCTTAAATGCATGTTTAACATGTTATGCAAGTTGTGAGAATGCTTATATGCAAGTTCAACATGTTATGCAAGTTATGTGTGCTTATGCAAGTTATGTGAATGCTTATATGCAAGTTCAACATGTTATGCAAGATATGTGTATGATAATATGCAAGTTCATATGCAATATGTTATGCAAGTCATGTACGATAATATGCAAGTTTGGGTTAAATGTAGTTGGGTTAATATATGCTCATATATGCAAGTTGACATCCTCTTAACCCATGACAAAGTTATATGCTAAGATTTGGTTAAAACCCATGATATTTGTGATGGATCTTCCCTTTTTATTATGTCGTGAAATGAGAACGATTTGCGTGGGGAACGATGGGGTTAATAAATATGTTAATTAAAGTATGGTTGGGTATGATTAAGCATACCATAAAAATAAATTAACATAAGTGGGAATTTACCTATTGAGTTAGGTCTACCCCATGGGAATTTACCTATTGAGTTAGGTCTACCCATGTTATGAGAAACTTGATATTAATTAGGGATAATTAATATAAATTATGAGGGTGATTAATTAGGTGTAATTAATCGACTAAGACACGAGGTTGGACTTAGTTGTAGCGTAAAACTGCCCGGACCCAACCGGCCTAACCAGTTGCTACAAATGTTAGCCCAATGTGAGAGGTCTTAGGCACAAACTAAATACGTGATTAATGTAAAGACACGAGGTTAGACTCGGTTATGACATAAGGCTGCCCGGACCCAACCGGCTTAACCAGCGGTCATAAAAGATAGTCTAATGTGAGAGGTCTTTATGAGGATCACGGTCTTAATTAATTAAGAAACACTTAACCGTATAAGCATGTAGTGGGGCATGAGGGTTAAGTGGGTGCCTTGGTTGGCATGTGGAAATTTGGTGGTTGCCTTGGGTGGCAATAGAAAATACGATTAGAATACTTAACCAAAGTGGGACATGTAATTAAACATGGGTAAAGGGTTAAGTAAGTGCTTTGGGTGGCATGTGGAAATCTAGTGGGTGCCTTAAGGGGCAATTGAAATATAATTAAATGACTTAACCAGGATTTATAACATGAAGGTAGACATAATTATTAAAAAGGGTTAAGTGGGATACACTAGATAAACTTACAAGCTTAGGTGGTAGCTTGTGGGGGGCCCATTTCAACCAATATCCCAAACGTATCTTTGTGGGCTCGACTCAAGTCGAGTGACGGGACACGCATATTGGGCTTGACTATAAGAGGCCAAAACGGATTAGCGGTGGCAACGCAAGTCCATCGGGTTTCATATGCGTGTGTGGGCCCGGGCTGGTAAGTAAGACGTTGTTGCATCGTGTAGGTATAACCCGTGCACCAGAATCAGGCTCGCCACTTTGGGGAATGATACATCCCACTGTGGGGCCAGCACGGATATCTACGGTAGGGAGCCGATCACTTGGGAGTAGTGGGTACACCTTGTAAAGATAGGGGCAGACGGCACCTATGTAGGGGTAAAAGAAACTACTGGCTAAAAATTACTAAGTACATTTAGTGGGATCAATCTTTAGATGGGAATTAATCTGGGGTAGGTAGAACTGGTGTGGTGCAGTGTAGGAATTACTCTTAGGTGGATAAGTCTGGGGCAGTGTAATCTGGTAATTATCCTTGGGTGGATAAATGCGTCTTTACGGTGATCTTAGTTTATCCTAAGTTTACCAAGCTGCTTAGTGTAGCCATTCATCCCCAGTCGTTACCGTATATCAACTTATGTCTTCTCTGGTTATCTTTAACGGTTGTATTGTTAGGGTTATAGGACTCACTCAGACTTATGTCTGACCCCGTTGTTTTTATCTTTTTCCCCCAACCCCAGGTTATTAGAGTGGGCCTGGTGATAGTGGGCTTTGATCTGATTGTTGTATCTATCCTATGGAGCTTGGACCTCTGAAGTGAAGCCGAGCTTATCTTTCCTTTTTATGGCTATTAGTTATGTAGTGGGATTATGTACTTCTATTTTATCAAGATGGATATTATGTACTTGACTCTGGTTTATGGTTTTGTGATGTAACCAAACATGTATTACTTTCCGCTGCAATGAAATGATGATTTAAATTTTCAAGTATTACTTATATCTTTCTTGCTGTAATTTTACTGTTCTATATTCACTTAAAATACTTCACCGAAACTAAGGCATTCCCCTGGTATGAGTGACCTTAGCGGACGTGGGGTGTTACACGTGGTATCAGAGCTTAAGGTTACCAGAACAGATAAATTTTTTTAGAAAAACTATTTTCTAAGAATATTTTTGAAAGGAGTATTTTCAAAAACATGTCTTTTAAGAGAAAAGTTTTTGAAAGAAAAGCATAATCCCCGATAGCCATATCTTTATCTTTTTGAATCCTCCGTTTGAATCTTTCCCCTTTCGTTTCAGCATGGCTGAAGATCTTAATCTTCCGGACGGTGTAGCGATACCAGTATGGTATAGGAGGATGTTAGAGGCTAAGGCCGCAGATGCAAGTCCGGCAAATATTTCTCTACTACCCGTTACACCCGTTCCTCCTCGCGCGGATACTTTTGCTAAGACTTGTAAGGAGTTCAAGGCTATGGGAGGGAAACCTTTTGTAGGAGCTTGGGATTGGCTCAAGGAGACGGAAGAATTGATGGAAATCCTTGAAGTAGAAGAAGGAAAGAAAGTCAAGTTAGCCGCTTGGTGGATGGAAGGGGAAGCCTCGCTATGGTGGAAGGTCACTAATGAAGAACACCCTGTTAACTCTTGGGCAGATTTCAGGCAAAGGTTTGAGGCAAAGTTTCTTTCAAGAGTGGAAGAAAATCTGTACGGGGAAAGGTTCTTGAACTTAAAGCAAGGGAACTTGTCGGTGAAAGAATATGTTGACGAGTTTAACCAGTTAGCGAGATTTAACATAGACTTGGTAAACACACCGGAAGAGAAAGCTCTGAGGTTCGTTAAAGGCTTGAACGAACCGATGCGCGGATTGGCTATGTCTTGCATCCCTATGGGGGCCACTTTTGAGAAGCTAGTGGACATGGCACTTATGCATGAGGAAGAGAAGGGTCCCAATGCTATTAAAGCACCCGAGAAGAAAGGCAACGGTGGCAAGGGAAAGAAGAAGTGCTTCAACTGTGGGACACTAGGCCACCTAAGCAAAGATTGTCGCAAGAAGAGGAAGACTGGTTGCTTCCACTGTGGGGAAGCAGGGCATCTAATGAAAGGCTGTCCAAGGAAGGGGCAAAGAACGGGATCTACCCCAGGAGGACAGGTGCAAGCTCTTGTGGCACCAGCTCAGGCAAGGGGGCAAGTTCAGGCTCTCGCAGCTCCACCGATTCGAGAAAAGAGGTAGAACTATTTCCGTGGAAAGTTTAGTTTTTCTGTTTGACCATCCGGTCCATAGTTTATTTGATTCTAACGCATTGTGTTCATTTATCTCATCATTAGTTGAGTCACTGCACATAAACACCAGTTTGGTAGATGATCCCTTAGTCGTTTCAAACCCAATTGGGCTCCATGATGTGTTTGGGTTTGAAAGTTTCTATACTTAGCGTCGAGTTTAGATGTGATGCTTGTTGGGCTTCACGGGCTATGGGTTAGTTTTGGGGCATGGACTGGTTATCCAGTAGGGGTGCCGTTCTTGATTCTGAAGGGAGAGTTGTTAGGCTTTTGACCCGCTTGGGTAACACTCTCGAGATCTCTTGTAATCCCATAGAATCTGTTATGCTAAGTTATCTAGAATCGCTTGACACGTCGGTCGAGAGTTTGCGATCTGTTAGAAGTGGTCCGGGAATACTCGGATGTGTTTGAGAAGGTGAAGGGCTTACCTCCGGAGCGGGAGATTGACTTCCGAATATATCTGGTAAACAATGCCAAACCAATGACTTGGCCAGTGTGCCACAAGGCTCCTCGTGAGAGGAGGGAACTCCATAAGTAAGTAGGCGATTGCTTGAGAAGGGGTTCATAAGAAGAAGTATATCGGAGTGGGGCGCTCCAGTAGAGTTTGCCATGAAGGCGGATGGGTCCCTCAGACTTTGTGTAGGCTAAAAAGAACTAAATAAACTCACAAAGAAGAATAGACACCCATTGCCTAGGATAGATGATCTCTTTGATCAGTTAGTTGGCGCCTCAGTATTTTTGCAGTTGGACTAAGCCACGTGGTTTCGTCAGTTGAAAGTGGCTGAGGATAGTATAGAGAAGATTGCCTTTAGGACTCCGGATGGTTTTATGAGTGGCTGGTGATGCTATTTGGTTTGACGAACGCCCCCGCATACTTTGTTGATTGGATGAGAAGGGTGTTCAGGGAGTACCTAAATAAGTTTGTAATGGCCTTTGTAAATGACATCTTGGTCTTTTCAAGGAGCGTAATAAGTTTTCGTATGTGCTCAATAGGGTGAGCAAAGCCAGTTATGGGAAGAACGGTGGTTTTGGAGCGAGACTGGTGAGGACATCCAAAGTTGGTCAAAGGCTTAATTGTTTAGCCATTATTTATTTTAGTATCATCTCACGTAGGTCGCCTGAACTCGAAGGAGATATCCCTTGGGTGTTTGTCTGATATTGGTTTCGGCCTTTGGGGCTTGCATTTGGGGGATGTCGAATTCGACTAGGGTGGTCTGCGTGAGAGATGGACAGTTGTGACGATTTTGGATAGGATTTTTAGCATCTTATGAGTTTGAGATAGCGTATACCCCTAACAAGGGAAACATGGTAGCAGACGCCTTAAGAAGAAAAAGGTTGTCCTTGAGTTCATTGTTCGTTGAACTATAGAGTTTAGAGTTTATTCCTATGTTTGACTTTAGACCTTCCATTGACTTTGTACCCAGTTTGCTAGCCTCCTTGGAGGTTAGGCCTACTCTTTTGGGGAGGATTGGCGGAACACAGCGAGACGACCCACAGTTGGATGAGTTAGTAAAGAAGCTCACGAGGAAGGGGTTGTCCAGCCATTTGAGTAGGTACACCCTAGATGGTAAGGGGTGGTTGCGTAGAGACAGTAGACTTGGTATACTGTAAGACAAGGGGTTTGAGGAAGGTTATACTTGATGATGCACATCGGTCGAAGATGAACATTCATCCCGGTAGGGACAAGATGTACCAAGACAGGAAGCGAGTTTTCTTGTTGGGGCCGGTATGAAGAAAGATGTGGCCGAGTATGTCGCTAGATGCTTGGTGAACTAGCAAATGGAAGCAGAACAAAAGAAACCCGGTGGGTTACTTCACCCATTGGAGGTTCCGCTAAGGAAGTAGGATAGTGTCTCGACGGATTACCGAAATCAAGGAAGGGTAATACGGGGATTGGGCTTATGGTAGATAGACTTACTAAGTGTGCCCATTTCATACCCGGGAAGAGCAAGAGCACTGTTCCATGTCTAGCTTCAGTTTATATTCGAGAGATAGTTCGGTCGCAAAACATGACGTATTCTGTAACAACCCGTATTTTCAATAACCTGTAATAACATAAATCGAGGCAGAATTTAATTCTAAAATGGGAATCAAGGGAAACGGGCTATGCCATTGCGTTCGTCTCGGAAAAATACGCGAAATAGAGTCCGAGTTTTCGAAAATCGGAGTCCGTATGACCAAGATATGGCCTCGCGAAGTTTCACGAAAAATTCCCAAATTAAAGTATACTTAATTAAGTGAAATGGGTTGTGTAGATATATATATATACATATATTGATATATATATATATATATATATATAATTGAAAATTTAATAAATAAATATGCAAAAATGCTCAAAACAGCGAATTGGGAGAGGGGAATAACCGAACCGGCCGATTTTTGAAGTCGACCCGAGCCCGCTGGGTCGACTAGGGGTTAATCCAGGGTGTTTGGCTGTCAACCCGTGGGCCGATTCGCTCAAGTGCAGATTTTGCATTTGAATGGTTCTCATGGTCCATCTTTAATCTAAAGGCCCTAGATGGTTCCTACACTTGACTTCTTCCCCAAGACATGCTTTGATGGCTTGGATTGAATCTAGGGTTAATCCTATGGCCTAAAACACTTGCCTAATCTATAAATAAGACCCTAACCTACCCTAATTCATTCATAATTAAACCTAGTGACTAAACTATGGCAAAATGCTAGCTCTCATGGCCTCCACTAATTTTATGAAGAGGGTTGCATACTAATCACTCTCTAATCAACTTCTAATCCCTTCTTAGCATCTTAATCTTCTTCATTTGGTGTTCAAAGTTGCTAGTTGTGAGTTTCTATCACTTTGATGATCTTTTGGTAAACTAATTAGATGAGATGTGATGAGATTTATGGTTTTGTATGTGGGTTAATGAGCTTTGAATCATATGATATGATGTTAGCATTAATCTTATGTTTATGCATGTTGAGTATGTAAGCTTATGCAAGTTTAATATGATGTATGTTATGTTTGCATGATGCTAAATATGCAAGTTGTGGGCTATGTAATCATATGCATGTTATGCAAGTTCATGGTAATATGCTATGCAAGTTACATGTATGTAAATATGCAAGTTACATGTTTGTTAATATGCAAGTTACATGTATGTAAATATGCAAGTTACATGTTTGTTAATATGCAAGTTACATGTTTGTTAATATGCAAGTTACATGTATGTAAATATGCAAGTTACATGTTTCTTTATATGCAAGTTACATGTTTGTTAATATGCAAGTTACATGTATGTAAATATGCAAGTTACATGTTTATTAATATGCAAGTTCATGATGACACATTATGCAAGTCTATAAGCTAATATGCAAGTTTGTTATGCAAAATGAATATGTAAGTTATGTGACATATTATATGCAAGTTATGTGACATGTTATGCAAGTTCATATGCAAGTTATGTGTTTGTTAATATGCAAGATGGCACCTTTGAAACATGTTCATTCATATGCAAGTTGACACCTTTTATATGTGTTATATCATGAACGAAATTACGTGGGAACGATGGGGTAATTAAATGCATAAGTTAATAAGATTGTGTGAAATTAATATAATTATGCATAACACAAAATAAATAAACATAGTATGGGAATTTGCCTATTTGGTTAGGTGTACCCATACTATGTGTTGGGAATTTACCTATTGAGTTAGGTCTACCCCATGGGAATTTACCTATTAAGTTAGGTCTACCCATGTTAAGAAAACTTGATTAATTAGGGATAATTAATATAAAATTATGAGGGTGATTAATTAGGTGTAATTAATTGACTAAGACACGAGGTTGGACTCAGTTGTAGCGTAAAACTGCCCGGACCCAACCGGCTTAACCAGTTGCTACAAATGTTAGCCCAATGTGAGAGGTCTTAGGCACAAACTAAATACGTAATTAATGTAAAGACACGAGGTTAGACTCTGTTATGACATAAGGCTGCCCGGACCCAACCGGCTTAACCAGCGGTCATAAAAGACAGTCTAATGTGAGAGGTCTTTACAAAGGTTACGTTCTTAATTAATTAATTAAGAAACACTTAACCACATTAGCATGTAGAGGGACATGAGGGGTTAAGTGGGTGCCTCGGGTGGCATGAGAAAATCTAGTGGTTGCCTTGGGTGGCAATAGAAAATACGATTAGAATACTTAACCAAAATGGAACATGTAATTAAAACATGATTAAAGGGTTAAGTGGGATATACTAGAAAAAGGGACAAGCTTAGGTGGGTAGCTTGTGGAGGCCCATTTCAACCAGTAACCCATACGTATCTTTGTGGGCTCGACCCATGTCGAGGACGGGACACGCATACTGGGCTTGACTGTAAGAGGCAAACGGGTTAGCGGTGGCAACGCAAGTCCAACGGGCTTCATATGCGTGAGTGGGCCCGGGCTGGTAGGTAAGCCGTTGTTGCATCGAGTAGATATAAGCCGTGCACCTTTAGTTTCATCAGGTTGCCACATTGGGGAATGATACATCCCACGGTGGGGCCAGCACGGGTATCTACGTTAGGGAGCCGATCGAATGGGAAGTAGTGTGTACACCTAGTGGATTGTAGGGCCCCGTGGCGCCTACTTGGTCACCTAGGGGTACGCAAGTACTAATTAGTAAATTTTATAAGTCCTTGGGTGGGATCAACCTTTAAGTTAGGAACGACTGTTGTGGTGCAGTTTAGTAATTTACCTTAGGGAGGGTAGATGCGTCTTTATCCTTTATCTTCGTTTAGTTGACTGCTTAGGGTAGCCATTCATCCCTATATGTTACCGTATATCAGTTTATGTCTTCTCTGGTTACTTTAACGATTGTATTGTTAAAGTTATAGGACTCGCTCAGACTTATGTCTGACCCCGTTGTTTTTATCTTTTTCCCAACCCTCAGGTCCTACGGTGGATCCTAGCAGTAGTGGAGCTTGATCGGATTGCTGTTCCAGTCTTTAGGAGCTTGGATAGATGTAAAGCTCCAGTTATCCAGTTATCTTTTCTTTTGTTTGGCTATTGTATGAGAGTGGGATTATGTACTTCTTTATTTTGATGGATATTGTACTTGACCTTTATTGTGGTTTTATGATGTAACCAGACATGTTTTACTTCCGCTGTTATGAGATGATGTTTTAAAATTTCAAGTACTATTTATATCTGTCTTGTTGTAATTTTTCTGTTCTATATTCACTAAAATACTCCACCGATGCTATGGCATTCCCTTAGTGAGTGATCATAGCGGGAGTGGGGTGTTACACGTGGTATCAGAGCTTAAGGTTACCAGAACAGATAAAATTTTTGAGAAAAACTATTTTCTAAGAGTATTTTCGAAGAAAGTATTTTCAAAAGCATGTCTTCTAAGAGAAAAAGTTTTTGAAAAAGAAAAGCATAATCCCCAATAGCCATATCTTTATCTTTCGGAATCTCCTTTTTGAATCTTTCCTCTTTCGTTTCAGCATGGCTGAAGATCTTAACATCCCGGAGGGTTTAGTTATACCACTATGGTATAGGAGGTTGCAAGAGGCTAGGGCCGCGGCTGCGGGTCCGGCCAATGCTACTACACCAGAGACAACCGCTCCTCCTCCTCAGCCTAGAGTGGATAATTTTGCTAAGGTTTGCAAGGAGTTCAAGGCTATAGGAGGAAAACCTTTTCTTGGTTCAGAGACTTTCGTAGAGGCTAGAGATTGGCTTAAGGAAGTGGAAGAGTTGCTAGATATCTTTGAAGTGGAAGAGGGAAAGAAAGTCAAGTTGGCGGCTTGGTTAATGAAGGGAGAGGCCTCATTCTGGTGGGAGGTCACTAATGGAGAACGCCCTGTTGACTCATGGGCAGATTTCAAGCAAAGGTTTGGGGTTAAGTTTCTCTCAAGGGCGGAAGAGAATCTGTTTATGGAGAAGTTCTTGAATTTGAAGCAAGGGAATCTCACGGTGAAAGAATATGTCAACAAATTCAATCAATTAGCAAGGTTTGGCATAGAGTTGGTGAATACACCGGAGAAGAAGGCTTTGAGGTTCGTTAGAGGCTTGAACGAACCATTGCAAGGAATAGCTATGACTCACATTCCTATGGGGGCCACTTTTGAGAAGCTTGTCTACATGGCACTTATGCATGAGGATGATAAGAATTCTAAGGCACCAGAGAAAAAGGGGGATCAGAAGAAACCGCAACAACAACAACAAGGCAAGGGCGGAAAAGGCAATGGTGACAAAAAGAAGACGAAGAAGAAGTGCTTCAATTGTGGAACACCAGGACACCTCAGTAAGGATTGTCGCAAAAAGAAGAAGACCGGTTGCTTTCATTGTGGTGAAGCAGGGCATCTTGTGAAAAACTGCCCAAAGAAGGGGCAGAAGACGGGGTCTACCTCAGGAGGGCAGGTGCAAGCTCTTATAGCACCACCTCAGTCAGGGGGGCAAGTTCAGGTTCTCTCAGTTCCACCGATTCAGCAGAGAGGTAGAACTATTTCCGTTGAAAGTCTGGTTTTTCTGTTTGATCATCCAGTTCGTACTTTGTTTGACTCTGGCGCATCGCATTCTTTTATCTCATCATCGTTAGTTGAGTCACTGCACTTAGACACCAGTCTAGTTGATGATCCCTTGGTTGTCTCAAACCCAATTGGGGGCTCCATATATCTGTCTATGATATGTTTAGGTTTGAAGATTTCTATACTTAGCGTTGAGTTTAGATGTGATGCTTTTGTATTGGGCTTCACGGGCTATGGGTTGATCTTGGGCATGGACTGGTTATCCAGTAATGGTGCCGTTCTTGATTGCGAAAGGAGAGTTGTCAGGCTCATGACCCGCTTGGGTAACACTCTCGAGATCTCTTGCAATCCCATGGAATCTGTTTTGCTAAGTTATCTTGAATCGCTCGATGCTTCGGTCGAGAGTTTGCATTCTGTCAGAGTAGTCCGGGAATATCCGGATGTGTTTGAAGAAGTAAAGGGTTTGCCTCCGAAGCGGGAGATAGATTTCCGAATTTATTTGGTGGATAATGCCAAACCAGTGTCTTTGCCAGTGCGCCACATGGCTCCTCGGGAGAGAAGGGAACTTCATAAGCAAGTAGGGGAGTTGCTTGAGAAGGGGTTTATAAGGCGAAGTATATCGGAGTGGGGAGCTCCAGTAGTGTTTGCCACGAAGGCGGATGGGTCCCTCAGACTTTGTGTGGATTATAGGGAACTTAATAAGCTCACAAAGAAGAATAGACACCCATTACCGAGGATAGATGATCTCTTTGATCAGTTGGTTGGCGCCTCAGTGTTTTCGCAAATGGATTTAGCTACAGGGTTTCATCAGTTGAGAGTGGCGGAGGACAGTATAGAGAAGACTGCTTTCCGGACTCCGGATGGTTTTTATGAGTGGCTAGTGATGCCATTTGGGTTGACAAACGCCCCTGCATACTTTGTGGATCTCATGAGTAGAGTGTTCAGAGAGTATCTGAATAAGTTTGTAGTAGTTTTTGTGGATGACATCTTGGTCTTTTCCAAGAATGAAGAAGAGCATGCCTTACATCTCAAGGAAGTGTTGGAGACTCTTCGAGCGCATAGTCTTAAAGCTAAATTCTCTAAATGCCATTTTTGGAGAAGAGAAGTGCGATTCTTAGGGCATGTGGTCTCTAAGGAAGGGATAGCTGTGGATCCCGCAAAGATAGTATCTATCCAGGATTGGAAAGTTCCTAGAAATGCTACCGAGGTAAGAAGTTTCTTGGGGTTGGCAGGATATTATAGGAAGTTCATCAAAGACTTCGCGAAGATATCAGCCCCATTAACCCGCTTGACGAAAAAGAATCTGGTTTTCTCGTGGGATGTAGATTGTGATGATGCTTTCCGACGGTTAAAGAGAGCTTTGACCACCGCTCCAGTTTTAGTGCTCCCGGATGGGAGTAAGCCGTTTGTTGTTTATACCGATGCTTGTGGAACAGGATTAGGCGCAGTCTTGATGCAGGAGGGAAGGGTAATAGCCTATGGAGGGAGACAATTGAGAGTGCATGAGAAGAATTACCCTACCCATGATCTAGAGTTGGCCGCGATTGTTTTCGCACTTAAGTCTTGGCGCCATTATCTTCTTGGTGAGAGATTCGAGTTGTTCACCGACCATAAATCATTGAAGTACTTATTCTCTCAGAAGGATTTAAACTTAAGACAGCAAAGGTGGATGGAGTTCTTAGCATCCTATGATTTCGAGATAGCGTATACCCCTGGTAAGGGTAACGTGGTGGCAGACGCCTTAAGTAGAAAAAGGCTATCTTTGAGTCCATTGTTCGTGGAACGACGAAGCTTGGAGTTTCTTTCTTTGTTTGACTTCAGACCTTCTGTTGATTTTGTACCTGGTTTGTTGGCATCCTTGGAGGTTAGACCTACTCTTTTGAGACGAATTGGCGAGGCTCAGCGAGACGACCCACAGTTGGTTGTGTTGGTAGAGAAGCTTATAAGAGGGGAGTCGTCCAGCCATTTGGGTAGATACACCATAGATGATAAGGGATGGTTGCATAGAGACGGTAGACTTTGTGTACCGCAAGATGAGGGTTTGAAGAAGGCTATTTTGGATGATGCACATCGTTCAAGAATGACTATTCATCCCGGTGGAGACAAAATGTACCAAGACATGAAGAGAGTTTTCTTCTGGGCCGGTATGAAGAAAGATGTGGCCGAGTATGTGGCTAGATGCTTAGTGTGCCAACAAGTTAAAGTGGAGCAAAGGAAACCCGGTGGGTTGCTACACCCATTGGAAGTTCCACAGTGGAAGTGGGATAGTGTCTCGATGGATTTCATCGACGGGTTACCGAGATCGAGGAAGGGCAATACGGGAATTTGGGTTGTGGTAGACAGACTTACCAAGAGTGCCCATTTTATACCCGTAAAGAGTAAGAGGACCGCTCCATGGCTTGCTTCAGTCTATGTTAGAGAGATTGTTAGATTGCATGGCGTACCATCCAGCATTGTGAGTGATCGAGATCCTATTTTCACTAGTGAGTTTTGGAGAAGTTTGCAAGAGGCGGTAGGGACTCAGTTGTGTTTGAGCACCGCATATCATCCTCAGACGGACGGTCAGACTGAGAGGGTGAACCGTATCTTAGAAGATCTTTTGAGGCTTTGTATCTTGGATTTTGGAGGTACATGGGAAGAACATCTTCCTTTGGTGGAGTTCGCATATAATAACAGCTTTCAGTCCAGTATTGGTATGGCTCCTTTCGAAGCTCTTTATGGAAGGCCTTGTCGATCTCCTACATGTTGGTGGGAATCTACGGATAAGATCTTGCTTGGGCCGGATATGGTTAGAGAGACTTCAGAGAAGATTGATTTAATTCGAAAAAGGATGAAAGCAGCGCAAGATAGACAGAAATCTTATGCGGATCGGAGAAGGACGGATCTTGAGTTTGAGGTTGGGGACATGGTTTTTGTCAAAGTATCTCCATTGAGAAATGTTGTTCGCTTTGGGTCCGTAGGGAAGTTAGCACCGAGATTTGTTGGGCCGTTTCCTATTAAGGAAAGGATTGGACGGATGGCATATAGGGTGGAGTTGCCCGACAGACTTAGTGGTGTTCATGATGTATTCCATGTATCACATTTGAGGAAGTGCTTACATGAGACCGCGGAGGTGGTAGAGCCGAGCTTGCTTAGAGATGTAGAGGTAGAGCGTGATGCGACGATTCGACGAGCTCCTACTCGCATCCTTGGGTCAGAAACTAGGAAGTTGAGGAACAGAGAAGTTCAGCTAGTTAAAGTGCAATGGGGAGATGACGAAAGCAATGCTACTTGGGAGACGGAAGCAAAGATGCGTTCTTTGTATCCATTTCTTTTTGAGAGTATGTCTTTTAACTTCTCCTTTATTGCTTGTCTAGTACTTATCTTATCTTTAGTATATCCTCTCGCTAATACCTATGACCTTTAGATAGGGTAAAACCTATGGTTGAAACATGTGTTTGAAACATGTTATGGTTGATGGATGCATATGGATGCAATTGTTTGCTAGTGGTTGCTCGTGGATGCATATACACACACATTAGGCACTAGATCGGCTCAGTCACTTCATGTTGCATATTGCATAAATGGATGTGGTAGTTAGATTGATGGATGTATCATGGCTGTGTTATCATATGGATGATGCATTTTTGTGTATGGTTGTGCACGCATGTAGAAATTTGTATGTGTCAATAGGGTTTCGCATACATATTGGATGCATGGCACTATCATGGTTTGCATTAAGGAGGTTTACTGTATCAGTAACCGCCTGATTTTCGCATTAGGTAAGTACATATACACACACTTTTGCATATATCCATCCAGCATTTAGAATCTTGTAAGGACAATGATTGCTCGTGGATGATGCTTTGAGTAGATGGATGATTGGATGGTAGGATACGTTCTTCCTAACTTGAAGATTTCGGGGACGAAATCCTTTAAGGAGGGGAGAATGTAACAACCCGTATTTTCAATAACCTGTAATAACATAAATCGAGGCAGAATTTAATTCTAAAATGGGAATCAAGGGAAACGGGCTATGCCATTGCGTTCGTCTCGGAAAAATACGCGAAATAGAGTCCGAGTTTTCGAAAATCGGAGTCCGTATGACCAAGATATGGCCTCGCGAAGTTTCACGAAAAATTCCCAAATTAAAGTATACTTAATTAAGTGAAATGGGTTGTGTAGATATATATATATACATATATTGATATATATATATATATATATAATTGAAAATTTAATAAATAAATATGCAAAAATGCTCAAAACAGCGAATTGGGAGAGGGGAATAACCGAACCGGCCGATTTTTGAAGTCGACCCGAGCCCGCTGGGTCGACTAGGGGTTAATCCAGGGTGTTTGGCTGTCAACCCGTGGGCCGATTCGCTCAAGTGCAGATTTTGCATTTGAATGGTTCTCATGGTCCATCTTTAATCTAAAGGCCCTAGATGGTTCCTACACTTGACTTCTTCCCCAAGACATGCTTTGATGGCTTGGATTGAATCTAGGGTTAATCCTATGGCCTAAAACACTTGCCTAATCTATAAATAAGACCCTAACCTACCCTAATTCATTCATAATTAAACCTAGTGACTAAACTATGGCAAAATGCTAGCTCTCATGGCCTCCACTAATTTTATGAAGAGGGTTGCATACTAATCACTCTCTAATCAACTTCTAATCCCTTCTTAGCATCTTAATCTTCTTCATTTGGTGTTCAAAGTTGCTAGTTGTGAGTTTCTATCACTTTGATGATCTTTTGGTAAACTAATTAGATGAGATGTGATGAGATTTATGGTTTTGTATGTGGGTTAATGAGCTTTGAATCATATGATATGATGTTAGCATTAATCTTATGTTTATGCATGTTGAGTATGTAAGCTTATGCAAGTTTAATATGATGTATGTTATGTTTGCATGATGCTAAATATGCAAGTTGTGGGCTATGTAATCATATGCATGTTATGCAAGTTCATGGTAATATGCTATGCAAGTTACATGTATGTAAATATGCAAGTTACATGTTTGTTAATATGCAAGTTACATGTATGTAAATATGCAAGTTACATGTTTGTTAATATGCAAGTTACATGTTTGTTAATATGCAAGTTACATGTATGTAAATATGCAAGTTACATGTTTCTTTATATGCAAGTTACATGTTTGTTAATATGCAAGTTACATGTATGTAAATATGCAAGTTACATGTTTATTAATATGCAAGTTCATGATGACACATTATGCAAGTCTATAAGCTAATATGCAAGTTTGTTATGCAAAATGAATATGTAAGTTATGTGACATATTATATGCAAGTTATGTGACATGTTATGCAAGTTCATATGCAAGTTATGTGTTTGTTAATATGCAAGATGGCACCTTTGAAACATGTTCATTCATATGCAAGTTGACACCTTTTATATGTGTTATATCATGAACGAAATTACGTGGGAACGATGGGGTAATTAAATGCATAAGTTAATAAGATTGTGTGAAATTAATATAATTATGCATAACACAAAATAAATAAACATAGTATGGGAATTTGCCTATTTGGTTAGGTGTACCCATACTATGTGTTGGGAATTTACCTATTGAGTTAGGTCTACCCCATGGGAATTTACCTATTAAGTTAGGTCTACCCATGTTAAGAAAACTTGATTAATTAGGGATAATTAATATAAAATTATGAGGGTGATTAATTAGGTGTAATTAATTGACTAAGACACGAGGTTGGACTCAGTTGTAGCGTAAAACTGCCCGGACCCAACCGGCTTAACCAGTTGCTACAAATGTTAGCCCAATGTGAGAGGTCTTAGGCACAAACTAAATACGTAATTAATGTAAAGACACGAGGTTAGACTCTGTTATGACATAAGGCTGCCCGGACCCAACCGGCTTAACCAGCGGTCATAAAAGACAGTCTAATGTGAGAGGTCTTTACAAAGGTTACGTTCTTAATTAATTAATTAAGAAACACTTAACCACATTAGCATGTAGAGGGACATGAGGGGTTAAGTGGGTGCCTCGGGTGGCATGAGAAAATCTAGTGGTTGCCTTGGGTGGCAATAGAAAATACGATTAGAATACTTAACCAAAATGGAACATGTAATTAAAACATGATTAAAGGGTTAAGTGGGATATACTAGAAAAAGGGACAAGCTTAGGTGGGTAGCTTGTGGAGGCCCATTTCAACCAGTAACCCATACGTATCTTTGTGGGCTCGACCCATGTCGAGGACGGGACACGCATACTGGGCTTGACTGTAAGAGGCAAACGGGTTAGCGGTGGCAACGCAAGTCCAACGGGCTTCATATGCGTGAGTGGGCCCGGGCTGGTAGGTAAGCCGTTGTTGCATCGAGTAGATATAAGCCGTGCACCTTTAGTTTCATCAGGTTGCCACATTGGGGAATGATACATCCCACGGTGGGGCCAGCACGGGTATCTACGTTAGGGAGCCGATCGAATGGGAAGTAGTGTGTACACCTAGTGGATTGTAGGGCCCCGTGGCGCCTACTTGGTCACCTAGGGGTACGCAAGTACTAATTAGTAAATTTTATAAGTCCTTGGGTGGGATCAACCTTTAAGTTAGGAACGACTGTTGTGGTGCAGTTTAGTAATTTACCTTAGGGAGGGTAGATGCGTCTTTATCCTTTATCTTCGTTTAGTTGACTGCTTAGGGTAGCCATTCATCCCTATATGTTACCGTATATCAGTTTATGTCTTCTCTGGTTACTTTAACGATTGTATTGTTAAAGTTATAGGACTCGCTCAGACTTATGTCTGACCCCGTTGTTTTTATCTTTTTCCCAACCCTCAGGTCCTACGGTGGATCCTAGCAGTAGTGGAGCTTGATCGGATTGCTGTTCCAGTCTTTAGGAGCTTGGATAGATGTAAAGCTCCAGTTATCCAGTTATCTTTTCTTTTGTTTGGCTATTGTATGAGAGTGGGATTATGTACTTCTTTATTTTGATGGATATTGTACTTGACCTTTATTGTGGTTTTATGATGTAACCAGACATGTTTTACTTCCGCTGTTATGAGATGATGTTTTAAAATTTCAAGTACTATTTATATCTGTCTTGTTGTAATTTTTCTGTTCTATATTCACTAAAATACTCCACCGATGCTATGGCATTCCCTTAGTGAGTGATCATAGCGGGAGTGGGGTGTTACATATTCCATGTGTCACGTTTGAGGAAATGCCTACATGAGACCGCAGAGGCGGTAGAGACGGGCTTACTTAAAGAAGTAAAGGTAGAGTGTGATGTGATTATTCGACGAGCTCCTACCCGCATCCTTGGGTCAGAGACTAGGAAGTTGAGGAATTGAGAGGTTCAACTAGTCAAAGTGCAATGGGGAGAAGATGAGAGCAACGCTACTTGGGAGACAGAAGCGAAGATGCGTTCGAGGTACCCTTTTCTTTCGGAGGGTATGCCCTTTTGCTTCTCCTTCATCGCATATCTTGTGCTTATCTTATCCTTAGTATGTCCTCTCGTTAGTACCTTTGACCTTCAGATAGGATAGTCCTATGGTTGAAACATGTGTTTGAGACATGTTATGTATGATGGATGCAAGTGGATGCAAGTGTTTGCTAGTGGTTGCTCGTGGATGCATATACACACACTCTAGGCACTAGATCGGCTCAGTCACTTCATATTGCATATTGCATAAAATTGTGTGTAGGAAGCTATATCTATGGATGTATAATGATTGTGTTATCATATGGATGATGCATTTTGGTGAATGATTGTGCACACATGTAGATATTGTATGTGTCGATAGGGTTCTCTCGCATACATAATGGATGCATGGCACTATCATGGTTTGCATATGTTCATACATTAGATAGGGAACATATACACACACTTTTTGCATATGCTCATACATCATTAGAAACTGTTTAAGGACAATGGATGCCCGTGGTTGATGGTTTGAGTAGATGGTTGTTTGGATGGTAGGATATGCATTCTCCTTAGCTTAGAGATTTCGGGGACGAAATCCTTTAAGGAGGGGAGAATGTAACACCCCGAATTTCGGTTAATACAAAAATTCACAAATTAAAGAATAACTAATCCTTGATGTGGGAATCAAGGGAAACGGGTTGCGTCATTGCGTTCGTCTCGGAAAAATACGCGAAATAGAGTCTGAGTTTTCGAAAATCGGAGTCCGTATGAAGAAGATATGGACGAACGAAGTTAGGCAGAAAAACCCGAAACAGGCCAGAAATGCACTGGCGCACTTGTGAAGTGCGCCAGTACCAGAATGCACTGGCGCACTTGTGAAGTGCGCCAGTACAAAAATACACTGGCGCACTTGGGAAGTGCGCCCGTGCCGAGCCAAGAAACCTGCACAGTTTCTAGAGAGTTCTGTGGTTGGGTGCACCAGTTTGAGGTTTGGGCTTGGTCTTAGGGCTGGTTTCTGGAAGGTGCCGAAATCTAAGGGTCCTAATCTAATCTAGGGTTAATCTAAGGGTCTAAAATGCAACCTAATCCTATAAATAAGACCCTAACCCTACCCTAATTCATTCATAATTAAATCTTGTAAATAAACTATGGCAAAATGAAACTTGATCATGGCCTCCACAAATCAATGAAGAGGAAAGCAAGCTAATCAACCTCTCTAATCAACTTCTAATCCATTCTAAGCATCTTAATCTTCTTCATTTGGAGTGCAAATTGCTAGTGGTGAGTTTCTATCACTTTGATGATCAATTGTTAAGATAAGTAGATTAGGTGTAATGAGACTTATGGTCTTGAATGCGGATTTGTGAGTTTGAATCATTTGTAATGATATGCTAATCTATGTATAATATTAATCCTATGTTGAATATGTAAGTTTATGCAAGTTGAATATGAGAGTTTATGCAAGTTGGATATGTGGGTTTATGCATAATAAGTAATTGATTTTATGCAAGTTAAGTATGTGGTTTTATGCATGATGAGTATGTGATTCTATGCATGCTAAGTAGGTGATATTATGCATGATGAGTATGTGATTCTATGCATGCTAAGTATATGATATTATGCAAGTTTAGTATGTGATTCTATGCATGCTAAGTATATGATATTATGCAAGTTTAGTATGTGATTCTATGCATGCTAAGTATGTGATAATATGCATGATTAATAAGTTGTTTTATGCATATTTAACAAGTGGGTTTATGCATGTTAACAAGTTCGTATGCAAGTTACATGTTTGTTAATATGCAAGTTACATGTATGTTAATATGCAAGATATGCTATGCAAGTTACATATTTGTTAATATGCAAGTTACATGTATGTTAATATGCAAGATATGCTATGCAAGTTACATGTTTGTTAATATGCAAGTTACATGTATGTTAATATGCAAGATATGCTATGCAAGTTACATATTTGTTAATATGCAAGTTACATGTATGTTAATATGCAAGATATGCTATGCAAGTTACATGTTTGTTAATATGCAAGTTACATGTATGTTAATATGCAAGATATGCTATGCAAGTTACATGTTTGTTAATATGCAAGTATGTGAATGCTTATGCAAGTTATGTGTATGCTTAAATGCATGTTTAACATGTTATGCAAGTTGTGAGAATGCTTATATGCAAGTTCAACATGTTATGCAAGTTATGTGTGCTTATGCAAGTTATGTGAATGCTTATATGCAAGTTCAACATGTTATGCAAGATATGTGTATGATAATATGCAAGTTCATATGCAATATGTTATGCAAGTCATGTACGATAATATGCAAGTTTGGGTTAAATGTAGTTGGGTTAATATATGCTCATATATGCAAGTTGACATCCTCTTAACCCATGACAAAGTTATATGCTAAGATTTGGTTAAAACCCATGATATTTGTGATGGATCTTCCCTTTTTATTATGTCGTGAAATGAGAACGATTTGCGTGGGGAACGATGGGGTTAATAAATATGTTAATTAAAGTATGGTTGGGTATGATTAAGCATACCATAAAAATAAATTAACATAAGTGGGAATTTACCTATTGAGTTAGGTCTACCCCATGGGAATTTACCTATTGAGTTAGGTCTACCCATGTTATGAGAAACTTGATATTAATTAGGGATAATTAATATAAATTATGAGGGTGATTAATTAGGTGTAATTAATCGACTAAGACACGAGGTTGGACTTAGTTGTAGCGTAAAACTGCCCGGACCCAACCGGCCTAACCAGTTGCTACAAATGTTAGCCCAATGTGAGAGGTCTTAGGCACAAACTAAATACGTGATTAATGTAAAGACACGAGGTTAGACTCGGTTATGACATAAGGCTGCCCGGACCCAACCGGCTTAACCAGCGGTCATAAAAGATAGTCTAATGTGAGAGGTCTTTATGAGGATCACGGTCTTAATTAATTAAGAAACACTTAACCGTATAAGCATGTAGTGGGGCATGAGGGTTAAGTGGGTGCCTTGGGTGGCATGTGGAAATTTGGTGGTTGCCTTGGGTGGCAATAGAAAATACGATTAGAATACTTAACCAAAGTGGGACATGTAATTAAACATGGGTAAAGGGTTAAGTAAGTGCTTTGGGTGGCATGTGGAAATCTAGTGGGTGCCTTAAGGGGCAATTGAAATATAATTAAATGACTTAACCAGGATTTATAACATGAAGGTAGACATGATTATTAAAAAGGGTTAAGTGGGATACACTAGATAAACTTACAAGCTTAGGTGGTAGCTTGTGGGGGGCCCATTTCAACCAATATCCCAAACGTATCTTTGTGGGCTCGACTCAAGTCGAGTGACGGGACACGCATATTGGGCTTGACTATAAGAGGCCAAAACGGATTAGCGGTGGCAACGCAAGTCCATCGGGTTTCATATGCGTGTGTGGGCCCGGGCTGGTAAGTAAGACGTTGTTGCATCGTGTAGGTATAACCCGTGCACCAGAATCAGGCTCGCCACTTTGGGGAATGATACATCCCACTGTGGGGCCAGCACGGATATCTACGGTAGGGAGCCGATCGCTTGGGAGTAGTGGGTACACCTTGTAAAGATAGGGGCAGACGGCACCTATGTAGGGGTAAAAGAAACTACTGGCTAAAAATTACTAAGTACATTTAGTGGGATCAATCTTTAGATGGGAATTAATCTGGGGTAGGTAGAACTGGTGTGGTGCAGTGTAGGAATTACTCTTAGGTGGATAAGTCTGGGGCAGTGTAATCTGGTAATTATCCTTGGGTGGATAAATGCGTCTTTACGGTGATCTTAGTTTATCCTAAGTTTACCAAGCTGCTTAGTGTAGCCATTCATCCCCAGTCGTTACCGTATATCAACTTATGTCTTCTCTGGTTATCTTTAACGGTTGTATTGTTAGGGTTATAGGACTCACTCAGACTTATGTCTGACCCCGTTGTTTTTATCTTTTCCCCCAACCCCAGGTTATTAGAGTGGGCCTGGTGATAGTGGGCTTTGATCTGATTGCTGTATCTATCCTATGGAGCTTGGACCTCTGAAGTGAAGCCGAGCTTATCTTTCCTTTTTATGGCTATTAGTTATGTAGTGGGATTATGTACTTCTATTTTATCAAGATGGATATTATGTACTTGACTCTGGTTTATGGTTTTGTGATGTAACCAAACATGTATTACTTTCCGCTGCAATGAAATGATGATTTAAATTTTCAAGTATTACTTATATCTGTCTTGCTGTAATTTTACTGTTCTATATTCACTTAAAATACTTCACCGAAACTAAGGCATTCCCCTGGTATGAGTGACCTTAGCGGACGTGGGGTGTTACATCAAGATTGCCGGTCTTGCACCGTCTTCAATATCTTCGACTTTTAATCGTCGTTCAATTATTTAAAATGGGATTTAACCCGGTTTTTCAAATAATTCTTGCCAAAACAAATCAAATCAAATTCTTATTTGAATTATTGATTTACCAATTAAACTTTCTTTTAATTGGTTACATCCCATAAGATGCAAAATCTTATTCTCAACTTAGTTAAATTATTTGGCACTCATAATTCAATTCATATCCTTATTAAAAGGGGTTACTCAAAGAATTTTATTCAAACTAAAAATTAAAATTCTTATTTCCAATTCCTTCCGCAAATTAGTTATATAAGCATTTATACAAAAATTTCCAAATTCGACTTAACCATTTTATGTTTACAAATCATGTGAACGCACTACAAAAAATATACCATATTACAACGGTGCAAAAACATTGTTAAAAGTTTTTACAATGGTGGAGCCACCGTCGTGTATTAAGAAGTTGTAATATACTTATATCTTTTACAACATTTCTGCACCGTTGCAACACCGTTGTGAAATAGGATATTTAACAACTTTTACTCACCATTGTAATAAATTTTATTACAACTTTTATTCTCCGTTGTTGTAGACATTAAAATATCGTAAGATCATAGATATGACAACTGGTGATTACCATTGTGACTTCTAGAATATTACAACTCTTTCACGCTATTGTAAAATGATTTATTACAACTTTTTTTTGCTGTTGTAACTTATATACACCTTACTATTATAAAGAATTCATATGTATTAATAATAATATGATTCATATTTGAATGCAATAAATATAACTATAAGGAATCATTCATATATATTAATTAACATAATATTCGATCAACATACACATAGTACATCACCAACCAAACCCATCACAAAAAACACAACCGCTTCAAAATACATACATCGATCTAACACAAAAGATACATAAGACAAATAGAAGTTTTGTCCACAAAAGATATATAAGCATACCCTACCAAAGCACTTTAGCTGAAGGTCCATAGACAATCAATAACTCTACATCACCAGTACAACCAGCTTGATGAACATGAACAAGCGCTTCATTTTCATATTCATCTTTTGCTTCTTCGGTACCCGCTGTAGTCAAAGTTGCAGCATCGTCTTCCGAGATAGGTGTCCCCATTGCTTGCCTTATTTTTTTAAGAATTTCGGGATCATTCATGTACCTAAAAATTAAGTCCAAAAGACTAAATATGAAAATCATGAAATATCATATAAATACTATGGAAAAAATTTGATCTAAAGTAACATCGCGTTACTTCATCATTGCAGCTTTGTTATTGTAAAAAAGATAGTATAAGTATCATGTTATTTTGGCTGTTTGCATGTTGTTGTAGAAGAAATGCAAGACAAACATGGAACTGCCTTGGATATGTGCAATTTTATGCATACTACCACAAGAACAATTGGTGCCTTTAAAAAAAAAGCAATTTTAGACCACATGCAACATCTAAAACAGGCCAATGAGGAAGATGTGAAATTTAGACACCTTTATCACCTTGTGATGGGGTTAATAAACCGAATTTGAGTGATATTTCTCCATATATGGATGTAATATATAGTGAAAGAGAGAAACTACCTTTTTCGCCTTGAAATGTTCACAGTACACAAATACTGAATTGAAGGTTGACATATAGTGTAATATCATTATTTAAAAGTCAATAATAATAATGTAATAACATCCTTTCAAAATAAATATGAAAATTGTTATAATTATTATCTATCATCATATTTTCTTTTTCATTTTTCACAGAAATAAAAGAATCTTGCAGAAAAGTTACAAAGTTATCATTACTGTCATTAGTGTAGTGCATGCACAAATTTGACAAAATTGTACTACAGTGTTAATGATGTTCATCATAAGCATAAAACTTAGAAAAAAAGTTTGTTATAAAGAATATAGAAGGTACAAACTTTTTAAATTTGTGAAATGATATGTAATGTTTTTTAACTGCCAATTGAAGCAGATTAATAGATTCATGTCGGTGTTTATGTATTTTATGTCAAAAAAATTAAAATCTTTTTGTCTAATGGGACCTATGTTGGCTCTTACATGCGTGAGCCAAATATAATGCAGTTTTCTGTGTAATTTCCAGAGGGTCAAGTTATTTTAGTCAGATACAATATCAAGTGGATGTGTACTTATGCTTACTAAGATACTTCTGCTAAAATGTATAAGAAGAAGAAAACCCATGTTTTTACGTATCCAATTACCTTGGTTAGCCCGACATGATGATCCATGAGGTGAATCTTTCTTTTAAGTCTTGCATATCTTTTTATATTGTATCTGTCCATCTCTGTAATAAGTAATAACAACGAAAATGCACATGAGCCGTAACAAAATTGGAATTCCTTTGCACTGACAGTGTAAAAACACGATTAATAACGAAAAACTATAATATTCCAATAGTTTTTATATTGTTTTACATGTAATTGAAAACTTGAATATAACCTTAGAACAATAATTCAGTCATAGTACACATGAAGATAACTTTTGATTCAACTAAATTATACAGTTAGTTGTAACATGGAGTCAAGCTTACAAACAAACATATGCAAGGAAGCTCGTGCTGATTATGTTAAATCATTTCCATTGATGAAAGGCGAAGGAAAATCCTTGAGATTCTTGGATTTAATCAATTGCAAAGGGCTAATTTCCTGAAAACATTAATGCGTTTGTTGAATTGAGTTGAAAAGAGAAAAGGCTATTTTAAAGAGTGAGCCAAAGAGTAGAAACTTAAAATATGTTTTTAGAGTGTGGAGTTTGTTATATAGAATGGGGACGCTCTTACAGTTCTTTGTCAGATTACAAGCATCTCTATCAATTTGGATTTGGGGATTATGATTGGAAGGAGTTTGTTCCACGCTTGAAAGGCAAAAGCTTGGAGAAAATTCACGAGTATGGATACCTGTTCATGAAACACATTGATGAGGGTATAAACGATTCACCAGTGTTTTCAGATAGAGTTCCAAAAGAAGGACTATGAGTAGTTGATTTACTAGTTAGACTTGCTCATATCATTCTGATTAATGAAAAGTTAAAAGTTTTTGGAAGATAACCCTGGCTCTGCTTTATCTCCTGACGATATTAGATTATGCTATCCAAGCTTGGGTGGGAGAGTGTGGAAAGAAGAGCAGGACATAATCTTACTGAAAGCTCTCCTAAAGCATGGGTATGCAAGATGGCAGTCGATTGTTGAAGATAAAGCCCTTGGCCTTTATGAAGTTAGTCGACAAGAACTGAACCTTCCCGTTATCAAAGGGCATAATGCTAGCAGCTCCTTTAATGAGGCTGATGCAGCAAAGGGAATCCATTCAACTCCAGATTCTTCCAATTTTCACTATTTCAAGGTAATCCAGAAAAGGATTGTTGAATTTATACGGAAAAGGTATCAGCTATTGGAGAAGATTCTGGATTTAGAGATTTGTTTGGCAGAAGATGATAAAGCAAATCCTATTGACCCTGTGGGTGAAAATGCAGTAGCTGAACCAAGGATCAATGAAATTCACTTGGAGACTGTAAAGCTAGAAATGGATACAGGTGCAGATATATTATCTAAAGATCAACCTAACTTGGAACCTACAGCTGTAAAATCAGAAGATTTACCAACGAACAATGATAACCTTGCTAATTCGGCCAAGCCTAAATTGGACAATAGGCGTCACAAAGTACTTGAATCAAATGCCCTTAATTCTACCAGTTCTAGCTTAGGCAGGAAACCTGAGCTTGCAACTATAAACGATGATGGTGCGGTAAAAACTCAAGAATCCCGAGCTCATTATCCAGTAGTTGGAGAGAATGATTTCACGTCGTTGAATTCAAGATCGTCTATCACAAAAGAAGAAAAAATTGAAATAAATGATAAATTGGAAGGACACACCAATGATGCGAGTGGAAGCATGTAATAAAGGCAGTGTTGACTCTAAGTTACGGCTGACACATATTTATGACACTAGTGTTGAATGTATGTATTATGCAATAAACCTAATCGAGCCTTTAGTTACTGTGATAATACTATAATGGTTGCTGCCTTCGACGAGAAAGAAACTTGAAGTTGAAGCTATTTGACTGTTGAGAGTAACATGAGCCTGCAACTAAAAGATCATTTGTCATGAGTAATGTAATATTATCGTTATAATGTAAAAAAGTTTGTACTTGATTTTATATTCTTTCAATGACTATGTATGGAAATAATTTTGAACGCTGTAGCGATGTTATTAATAATACTGCTTGTTTTATTTTAAAAAAATATGCAAGGAAAGCCGAAAACTAGTAGCTAAATTTGCAGCAGCTTATGAAACCAAAAGATAAACTTGAATAATTCAAAACTATAAATTTATGTGTTAAAAAATGTGGATCTGATATTAAAAAATGACAAGTGTCTTAAAGATCAGATGCTGGCATGGCAAATTAAAAAGAAAAGGCATGAACTCGATTCCTAAGCTCAGCAATATCCAAACTGTTTTGAAGACATAAAAATTCTTTTAGATGTTTGCAGTTTTCCCTTTGAAAATTAGTAAGTATTAGGAAAAATATGGATGAAGACATTTTTTTTTGCATGCTTTCTATTTAGGCTATATCTTATTATTCAATTTATTTTATTTTCCAAAAAAGAAAGTTTGGTTTATATGTACAAGGTAAGGTAACATACATGACGTTTCTTCATGTACAACCAAGAAGTATTAATATATAATTAAGAGCTGATGTATTTACCTATTCTCGTGCCTTTGGTTGAAATTGTGCCATTCTCAAACTAGATCAAAAAAAAGTCAAAATTGATAAGAGACCTGAATGATATTCAAAATACCTGAACAAGAGATAAACTTTGGGTTAGTAATGATGAACAAGACAAAGTGGCTTTCAATCCAAATAGTAGTGTTAGTAACGTTTTGTGTTCATATTCAGTAATAAAAAATATAAGTGAAGGCATACCAATTCTGGATCTCACAGACATGCAATTTTAGAAAATAAACGACCTGCATTTCTTGCACATGCCAAAATGTTCCATGTATCGGATTGCTCCCTACACATATGTAAAGAAAAGAAATAAATCACATTTATTTACACTGTTGGAAAACGCTAGATACCATATACACATGAAATCTTTAAGTGACCTTAATCTGTATTCAAGCAAATCAGGGTCACAAAGTCATAAAGGTCAAATACAGCTTTAGAAGCATTTGCCGCAAGTTCAAATCAAAACTAGTTTACCTTAAATATCTAATAATGTTGAAATGTAACTCAAACATGATGCTGCAGGATTGATTAGACATAGCCCTAACTAAACAAAATTATCAAATAAAAAATGGTCGCTAAAACAAAATAACACACAGGAAAAGCAATAGAAATACTATATCAGCTCCAACCTATAAATAATAATATTGATAATAATAAAGAAAGAACAGAAGAAGCACTTGTCGATTCTTCTTGGTTCTGCCTCGTTCCAGTCGAAGGAAGTTAGGGGTCCGGAGAACTCTGATTTTTTGTTGCCATTACGGATGCATTTCCGATTAGTGCCGGAATCGGTGATATTCCAGACCCGTAGGAAGTCGACAGTGGAGGCCGGGAGATCAGGGCGAGAGGGATCGTTATCGGGGAGGAACATGAGCTTTGGAGGGTGGGGATGCTCAAAGACGAGGGAGGAGTCAGTCGGATTTCGCCGGTGACATCGTCGTGCTGAACGATCTCGACGCGATTCTGATGAGCCACCCTGTCATGGTCAAATAAAAGGTGCAACAAATTTACGTGCTTACCAATACATTATACAGAGAAGTAAAATACACAATAGTAAGTATGTTACTCAAATATCACAAATATATTCACCCTTTTCCTATTTTTTTTATATATACTTCTTGCGTATGCGAGAGTATTAGCATGCAAATCAATGTGCCCAAACATAACAAAAGTGCTACAGGAAAATTTAAATGGACAGTGGCCATTTGCATGCATTTTCCAACGTTTCCACCATACTTCTTTTTGGACTCATCACACTTTTAAAACAATTGGATTGAAGTTTATGCTGGCATAACTAAAAGGGTGGTAACCATTTATAAACTTGAGTAATTGCATACATACAGTTCACAGCTTAGTCAAGACAATATTAGGAAATTTAGAATTTCATGCATACTGTAACAACCCGTATTCTACACATCATAGGATCGTAGAATATTTATTTCATTCCCATATGAAGTTGTATGGTCATGTAACTTTGGGGAACATCCATTTGAGTCATTTCCCATATTCATGATTTTTGTCGATTTTTAAATGACCATTTTGCCCCTAGTTGGTACTGTTTTGGCCATAACTTTTGATTGGAAAGGAATTTTGACCTGAAACCACTTTCATTTGATTCGTTTGATGGTTTACCTTTCCGTAGAGTGGTCACATTAGCCAAATGGACTTACCGTTTGGGAGATATGGCTGAAACAAGGTTTGGAGTGTGAAAAACTGCTTAACCGGGCCAAATCGGGTGATTAGTGAGTAGGCCCATAACCCATTTCGGGATTAGGGTTATGGGAGGGCTGAAATGAGATGGAGAATCATTCCATTTCAGTTTTCTAGCCTCCACTTATCACCAAGGATCCCTAAAAATGGCCTCCAACCTCTAAATCACCTCCAAATCATCTTTTGGTCAAGGATTTGGCTTAGCAACCCCTAATCAAGGAAGATCTTCACCAAATCAACAAAGGAGCTGCTGTTTGGCATTGAGATTCACATCAAATCAGAGAATTATTTCAGATCTTAGTTTATTTTGTGGCTAAGGTGAGTGATTTGCATAGTTTTGCACTAATTATGGCTTATTAGGGGTGATTAGTGTTAATTAGCGAATTTAAACATGATAAAATTCTAGAAAAATGTTTATAAAATTCGGAATGATGTTTTAGACCTCTGTTAGAAATTTGGTTCCATTTGGTTAAGTTTTGCTAATCATATCATTAGTTTTGCTTAAAACATGCTTAAAGGAAAATATGGGGTTTTGGTCATGTTTGATCCATTTTGATATGTCATATTGTTGTTTTGGTGTTTGTGGTTGATTCCCTATGTTCCTATGATTGTATGATATGATTTGTGGTTGATTAGAAGTGTTAGATTGGTCGAAAACGCCGTCGAGAGGCGAAAATAGCTTGCTGGAATGGTGCAGGTTTTAGGACCAGGAAAAACCGACCAGGCTTCTGACCGACCAGGTTTCGACTGACCGGGGGAAAACAAAACGACCGACCAGGTTCCAGACCGACCAGGAATGAAGGAGGACGACCAACCAGAAATGGTGAAGGAGACCGACCGACCCGAGCTCCAGAACGACCGACCAGGGATGGTGAAGGTTAGACCGACCAGGGGGACAAAACCGACCGACCAGGTTTGGTGAAATCTGACCGACCAGGGGGGGGACAAAACCGACCGACCAGGGATGATGAAAACCGACCAGGATGAAAGATGCTTGATCAACCGACCCAAACAAGAAAGAAGACCAATAACCCGAGATGCAAAGGTAGTCCAAATGGAAGTTAGAGCTCAGGATCCCGGAACCAGTTGGGAACCAATGAGTTCACTTCATGGTTGGACTTTGCTGCGGGACGTGTGCTAAGGAGTTGTCGACGTTCATAACTTCGATTCACCACTAAAAAGGAACGATGGGCTACTTATCAGTGCAGTAGGGTCATTATGACCTGAGGGGCAAAGTGATGGTAGCAAGACTACGTTATCAGTGCAGAAGGGTCATTACGACCTGAGGGGCAAGGTGATGCGTAGTAAGACTATGAGCCAGTGCAGTGGGGTTCTTGTGACTCCATGGGGCAGAGTGGACATAGTAAGGATTAGTAAGACTATGAGCCAGTGCAGTGGGGTTCTTGTGACTCCATGGGGCAGAGTGGACATAGTAAGGATTAGTAAGGTTATGAGCCAATGCAGTGGGGTTCTTGTGACTTCATGGGGCAAAGTGGACATAGCGAAGGATTTGTGGCTACGTTATCAGTGCAGTGAAGCCATTTATGACTTCATGGGGGCAAAGTGATCGTAGCAAGGAATGTTGGGTGATCGAAGTGGTGAATATCGTATGCTTTATGCACTGAGTGAGAGATGTGAGGATGGATGCTATGCTTGATTGTTTGCCATCATTATGACATGCACACCTCCCCCACCTCCGTATCTTTGCACTGTTTGATATGATACCTTAGAGTGTTGTACAATATGTAGTGCTAACTCTTTGGTTGCAGGTCCAGGTTCAGGTATGTTTTAGTCTACCTGTTATTGCTCACTTTAGATGCTTATCGCTCATACCAGGCTTTATGTCTGACCCAGAGTTTTATGTCTCCTCTTATTACTCTGGGTGCTCACACGAGCAGACTAGAGACAGGTTAGCTGGTGATGCGCGAGTAGCTGATTCGGAGGCGGGCAGGAGGCTTCCACGTATTATATATATATACACATTCTCCCTGTGTCGTTGGTGGTCGCTACTTGGGCATTAGTAGTGTACCTCATTTATCTTACTTTTGCTTTGAGACAGTTTGAAAGTTGTAATAAGCTGTATTTTGGAGTTCCGCTGCTATGATGTTTAGTTCTGATTTTCAGCTTATGCACTGTCTCTCCTGTTTTATGTCAAGTATGTTATTATTATATTTTTTTCGATGCGCTGTGAGACATTCTACAGGTTCTTTGTATGTTCATTTCCTTCTGGCGACCCGTTCCGCGCTAACCGGACAAGTGTACAGCGCACTTTTGGAGTAAATGTCGGTTGGTGCGAGGCGGGCCGTCACACTTGGTATCAGAGCTCTAGGTTGCGTAGTTAACCTAGGGAAAGACACTAGGGAGAGTTAGTACGTATATGAGAGCGCGTATTTGTGATTACTTTGGTTTTTAAAAGCTATGTATATATATACTATTAGTAGTATAAGAATGAAGTTGCACTGCACTAGTACCACTATGGGGTCGTTAATCGTTTCCCTTTTACAGATTGACGATGAGCCGATATGTTAGAGGTACCGGTAGAGCGGCCAATAATGGGAATGCCGCTGACATGAGGGCGATGTTTACCAACCTCATGAGAGACATGCTTAGAGAAGTGCAAGGGGCAGTTCCCAATCCCGGAGTTGGTGTTGGCCCAGTAGTGCAGGCGCCTAGGGTCGATTTCGCCAAGTTGTGCAAAGATTACACTAACCTTGGTGGGAAGCCGTTCCACGGAACGGAGTCGGCCACGGATGTTCAAGATTGGATGGATAGCTGTGATCGTATCTTTGATGACTTGGGTCTTGAGGATGCGATGAAGAGAAGGCTAGCGTCTCGTCATCTGCATGGGCGAGCGATGAATTGGTGGAATGCCATTAGAACAGCTACTCCAGAGGACCAGGTTACTTGGGTTCAGTTCAAGGCTCGCTTTAGCGAGAAGTTCATTCCAGCTGCCCAGAAGTCAGTGTTGTTCAAGAGGTTCTTGGAACTCAAGCAGAATGGGAGGGCAGTTTCTGATTATATTGCTGAGTTCGACACTTTGTCGAAGTATGGACTGTCTCTTATTGATACTCCTGAGAAGAAGAATGAGAAGTTCATTACTGGTTTGGATGGGTACTTGGGGGAAAGGCTTATTAACCACATCGATGAGACTTTTGAATCGATTGTGGGGAAAAGCTTTGAGATCAGAGAGCCTTTACCCTAAGTCAAAGACTGAGGCTGCATCTGTAGAAGGGCCAAAGCCGCAAGCAGGCGGTGGAGGCAAGAATAACTCTCAGAATAAGAGGAAGCAGGACCAATCTAAGTGTGGCCAGAAAAAGAGCAAGAAGGATGTTGAGTGCTTCAACTGTGGGAAGAAGGGCCATTATGCTAAGGAATGTCGGGCCAAGCCAGCGGAAAGGAAGTGCTACAACTGTGGTCAAGTGGGACATCAGAAGGATAAGTGTCCGCAACCTCTTAAGGAGAAGCAGATTGTGAAAGCATATGCTATTGATGCTGTTCCTTCTTCGTCGAATGCCCCAACTGCGGCGGAGAAAGGAAAGAATGTTGTTATTCAAGGTATGCTTTCTATTTATGATATACCAGTTCGAGTTTTGTTTGATACTGGGGCTTCCCGTTCCTTCATATCTAGTGACCTGGTAGATAGGTTGGGACTGGAACCCGAGATAGTCGATAGACCATTGATAGTGACGAACCCGATTGGTGGTTCGACTAGCCTTAGTATGATTTGCAGGAATTTGGTCTTATCGAGTCATGGGTGTATGTTTGTATGTGATTGCTTTGTTTTGGGCTTTACTGGGTATGGCATTATATTGGGAGTCGATTGGATCCAAAGATACGGGGTGGTGGTAGACTGTGAGGGCTTTTTGGTGACAGTGAGGGCGGATGATGGGCGGAGGGTAGTGTTTGGTAGTCTACCTAGTGATGGGGTTATGGCTAGTTTTGTAAATTCCCTCGACATCCCGCAGGATGAGTTTCAGATGTGCCCGTGGTTGGCCAGTATCCGGACGTCTTCGAGGAGGTGACCGGGCTTCCACCACACCGAGAGATTGAGTTCCGTATTGATTTAGTGAAAGATGCCAGACCTATAGTGATGCCACTTCGTCTTATGGCACCAAGGGAGCAGCGAGAGCTCGGGGTGCAAGTCAGCAATCTATTGAAGAAGGGATTTATTAGAAGGAGTGTCTCCGAGTGGGGAGCACCAGTTGTGTTTGCCACTAAGGCAGATGGTTCCCTTCGTTTGTGTGTGGACTATCGCGAGTTTAATAAGGTGACGAGGAAGAATAAGTATCCTCTACCGCGTATAGATGATTTGTTTGATCAGCTGGAAGGAGCTAGAGTGTTCTCCCAGTTGGACCTCGCGACAGGATTTCATCAGCTTCGAGTAGCAGATGAGAGTGTTCCGAAAACGGCATTTAGGACGCCGTCTGGATTTTATGAGTGGTTGGTTATGCCATTTGGGTTGACTAATGCACCAGCCTATTTTGTGGATCTTATGAATCGAGTATTCAGAGATCAGTTGAATAAGTTTGTTCTTGTGTTCGTGGATGATATCCTTGTTTACTCAAGGACAGAGGAGGAACACAAGGGACACTTGAGGATAGTGATGGAGGTGTTGAGGAAACACCAATTGAAAGCGAAATTCTCTAAGTGTCATTTTTGGAGAAGGGAAGTAAGATTCTTGGGTCATGTTGTTTCAGAGAGTGGTATTGCCGTGGACCCTGCGAAGGTGGCTACGGTACAGGATTGGCCTACGCCCAAGAATGCTACAGATGTAAGAAGTTTCTTGGGATTAGCCGGATATTATCGTAAGTTTATCCAGGACTTCTCCAAGATAGCAGCACCGTTGACTCAGTTGACCAAGAAGAATCAGTCCTTCGTCTGGGACGGAGTGTGTGAAAAGGCATTCATGAGTCTAAAGGAAAGGTTGACGCGTGCACCAGTGCTAGTCATTCCTAAGGGGAATGAAGAGATGACGGTATACACGGATGCTTGTGGTACCGGACTGGGTGCTGTATTGATGAAAGGAGGTAGGGTTGTAGCTTATGCTAGTCGACAGCTAAAGCCGCATGAGAAGAAGTATCCTACCCATGATTTGGAATTGGAAGCGATTGTATTTGCGTTGAAGATGTGGAGACACTATCTCTTGGGAGAAAGATTTGAGTTGTTTACCGATCATAAATCGTTAAAGTATCTCTTCTCTCAGAAAGATCTGAATCTCCATCAGCAGAGATGGTTAGAGTTCTTGGCTTCGTATGATTTTGATATCGCATACACACCTGGGAAGGGTAATGCGGTAGCCGATGCCTTGAGTAGGAGACATGCCAGCTTAGGGGCAATGTTTCTTGAATGGAAGCAACTGGAGTATATCGCGAGGTTTGATTTCAGACTGAAGTGCGAATTGGATCCAGTTATGCTAGCTAGTTTGACGATCAGACCCACTTTAGTAGAGCGGATTGGTTCTAGCCAGAGGGACGATCCTAATCTATTAGAAATCATCTCCAAGTTAGAGATGGGTATCGATGAGGAGGTGAATGTGTATGGGCTTGATCGAGATGGATGGCTTCGGAAGAATGGAAGACTAGTTGTGCCCAACGTGAATGGTTTGAGAGATGAAGTGCTTAGAGAATGTCATCACTCAAAACTGACTATACATCCCGGTGGTAATAAGATGTATCGAGACATGAAGCGAACCTACTACTGGGAAGGGATGAAAAGAGACGTTGGAAAGTTTATATCCAAATGCATGAATTGCCAGCTAGTTAAAGCCGAGCAAAAGAAGCCTAGTGGGTTGTTGCAACCATTAGAAATTCCCGAATGGAAATGGGAGCAAGTTTCGATGGATTTCATCGATGGCCTACCAAGGACTAGATCGGGACATGATAGCATTTGGGTAATTGTGGATCGATTGACTAAGAGCGCAAGATTTACCAGTCAAATCGACCAGGACAGCAGCCAAGTTGGCAGAATTGTATATGAAGTGGGTAGTGAGATTTCATGGAGTACCCAAAAGCATTGTGAGTGACCGAGACCCGTTGTTCACTAGCGGGTTTTGGAAGAGCTTACAAGAGGCTCTAGGGTCAAGATTACATCTCAGTACCGCATATCATCCTCAGACCGACGGTCAAACGGAGAGGGTGAATCGTATATTGGAAGATCTCTTGAGAGCTTGTATATTGGATTTTGGTGGATCATGGGATGACCATTTGCATCTAGTAGAGTTTGCAAATAATAATAGCTACCAATCCAGTATCGGTATGGCTCCATATGAAGCTTTGTACGGAAGACCGTGCAACTCACCATCATGTTGGATAGAGACTGGCGAGAAGTTTGTGCTTGGACCAGATGTGGTGAGAGAAACTTCAGATAAGATTAAGATCATTCAGCAACAAATGAAAGCTGCCCAAGATAGGCAGAAGAGTTATGCTGATAAGAGGAGAAGAGATTTGAAATTCTCCGTTGGTGACTTGGTGTTTGTTAAGATCTCTCTGTTGAAGAGCGTGATACGATTTGGCAGGAGAGGCAAGTTGGCACCAAGATTTATTGGCCCGTCCCCGTTCTTGAATTAGTCGGGAATTTGGCATATAGAGTTGGCTTACCAGAGAAAATGGCGGGAGTTCACAATGTGTTTCATGTTTCCCAACTAAGGAAGTTCATTCACGACTCAGATATGACTATTTCACCTGATCAGTTGGAGGACTTCGAAGTAGAACCCAAGGCGGTTGGAAACCGCAAGCCGATTCGTATTGTGGGGCACGATACGAAGCAACTTCGAAGGAAGTCGATGAAGCTAGTCAAGGTTCAGTGGGGCGAGGACGAGAATGATTGTACTTAGGAGACAGAGGAGAGCATTAGGAAGGCATATCCAGGACTCTTTGCCTGGTAAGATTTACTTTGCGATTTAGTTATTCCGCATGATAGGATAGACTTGTTTTGCTTGTTTCGCATGGTTGATGGTTGTTTTATGATTGATAGCCATGCGGGACCTTTGTATGTGTTTTGATTAGGGAATTTCGAGGGCGAAATTTCTTAAGGGGGGGAGAGTGTAACAACCCGTATTCTACACATCATAGGATCGTAGAATATTTATTTCTTTCGCATATGAAGTTGTATGGTCATGTAACTTTGGGGAACATCCATTTGAGTCATTTCCCATGTTCATGATTTTTGTCGATTTTTAAATGACCATTTTGCCCCTAGTTGGTACTGTTTTGGCCATAACTTTTGATTGGAAAGGAATTTTGACCTGAAACCACTTCCATTTGATTCGTTTGATGGTTTACCTTTCCGTAGAGTGGTCACATTAGCCAAACGGACTTACCGTTTGGGAGATATGGCTGAAACAAGGTTTGGAGTGTGAAAAACTGCTTAACCGGGCCAAATCGGGTGATTAGTGAGTAGGCCCATAACCCATTTCGGGATTAGGGTTGTGGGAGGGCTGAAATGAGATGGAGAATCATTCCATTTCAGTTTTCTAGCCTCCACTTATCACCAAGGATCCCTAAAAATGGCCTCCAACCTCTAAATCACCTCCAAATCATCTTTTGGTCAAGGATTTGGCTTAGCAACCCCTAATCAAGGAAGATCTTCACCAAATCAACAAAGGAGCTGCTGTTTGGCATTGAGATTCACATCAAATCAGAGAATTATTTCAGATCTTAGTTTATTTTGTGGCTAAGGTGAGTGATTTGCATAGTTTTGCACTAATTATGGCTAATTAGGGGTGATTAGTGTTAATTAGCGAATTTAAACATGATAAAATTCTAGAAAAATGTTTATAAAATTCGGAATGATGTTTTAGACCTCTGTTAGAAATTTGGTTCCATTTGGTTAAGTTTTGCTAATCATATCATTAGTTTTGCTTAAAACATGCTTAAAGGAAAATATGGGGTTTTGGTCATGTTTGATCCATTTTGATATGTCATATTGTTGTTTTGGTGTTTGTGGTTGATTCCCTATGTTCCTATGATTGTATGATATGCTTTGTGGTTGATTAGAAGTGTTAGATTGGTCGAAAATGCCATCGAGAGGCGAAAATAGCTTGCTGGAATGATGCAGGTTTTAGGACCAGGAAAAACCGACCAGGCTTCTGACCGACCAGGTTCTTGACCGACCAGGTTTCGACCGACCGGGGGAAAACAGAACGACCGACCAGGTTCCAGACCGACCAGGAATGAAGGAGGACGACCAACCAGAAATGGTGAAGGAGACCGACCGACCCGAGCTCCAGAACGACCGACCAGGGATGGTGAAGGTTAGACCGACCAGGGGGACAAAACCGACCGACCAGGTTTGGTGAAATGTGACCGACCAGGGGGGGAAAAAACCGACCGACCAGGGATGATGAAAACCGACCAGGATGAAAGATGCTTGATCAACCGACCTAAACAAGAAAGAAGACCAATAACCCGAGATGCAAAGGTAGTCCAAATGGAAGTTAGAGCTCAGGATCCCGGAACCAGTTGGGAACCAATGAGTTCACTTCATGGTTGGACTTTGCTGCGGGACGTGTGCTAAGGAGTTGTCGACGTTCATAACTTCGATTCACCACTAAAAAGGAACGATGGGCTACTTATCAGTGCAGTAGGGTCATTATGACTTGAGGGGCAAAGTGATGGTAGCAAGACTACGTTATCAGTGCAGTAGGGTCATTACGACCTGAGGGGCAAGGTGATGCGTAGTAAGACTATGAGCCAGTGCAGTGGGGTTCTTGTGACTCCATGGGGCAGAGTGGACATAGTAAGGATTAGTAAGACTATGAGCCAGTGCAGTGGGGTTCTTGTGACTCCATGGGGCAGAGTGGACATAGTAAGGATTAGTAAGGCTATGAGCCAGTGCAGTGGGGTTCTTGTGACTTCATGGGGCAAAGTGGACATAGCGAAGGATTTGTGGCTACGTTATCAGTGCAGTGAAGCCATTTATGACTTCATGGGGCAAAGTGATCGTAGCAAGGAATGTTGGGTGATCGAAGTGGTGAATATCGTATGCTTTATGCACTGAGTGAGAGATGTGAGGATGGATGCTATGCTTGATTGTTTGCCATCATTATGACATGCACACCTCCCCCACCTCCGTATCTTTGCACTGTTTGATATGATACCTTAGAGTGTTGTACAGTATGTAGTGCTAACTCTTTGGTTGCAGGTCCAGGTTCAGGTATGTTTTAGTCTACCTGTTATTGCTCACTTTAGATGCTTATCGCTCATACCAGGCTTTATGTCTGACCAAGAGTTTTATGTCTCCTCTTATTACTCTGGGTGCTCACACGAGCAGACTAGAGACAGGTTAGCTGGTGACGCGCGAGTAGCTGATTCGGAGGCGGGCAGGAGGCTTCCACGTATTATATATATATACACATTCTCCCTGTGTCGTTGGTGGTCGCTACTTGGGCATTAGTAGTGTACCTCATTTATCTTACTTTTGCTTTGAGATAGTTTGAAAGTTGTAATAAGCTGTATTTTGGAGTTCCGCTGCTATGATGTTTAGTTCTGATTTTCAGCTTATGCACTGTCTCTCCTGTTTTATGTCAAGTATGTTATTATTATATTTTGTTCGATGCGCTGTGAGACATTCTACAGGTTCTTTGTATGTTCATTTCCTTCTGGCGACCCGTTCCGCGCTAACCGGACAAGTGTACAGCGCACTTTTGGAGTAAATGTCGGTTGGTGCGAGGCGGGCCGTCACACTGTACTTTTGATGTCAACGGATCATGGCCACAACATGACGACAATAGTTCGTATGTTAGGAAAAATGTATAGGATGGTGATTCAGGGCCACAACCTCGAACAATCAAGACCACTAAACCCAATTTAATTTGAATATACCTCCTAACACAACATTGATAAATCCTAAATCAGCCACAACTTAACTGAGTCACATTCAATTTTTCTCTATGATGTATTCCTATACTATATGTGGAGGTGGAACGATTTATCTTAATTTTCCATTACTGTTAAACCAAATACCTAATTTCAAGTTGCAACAAGGCGAGTGTGTATTTCCTATATATATAAACCAAACCAACAAAGTCAGGTGAAATAACCAAATCGAACAGTCACTGAGTAAATCACACATGCAACAACACTAGAATTCCACTAATTCGTCCAGTTTATAACTGAGGTTAAAAACTTGAAATCGAAGTGAGGTGAACTCACCTTGAAACAACGAGCAGAGGCGGACAACGGTTTATAATGGGTTCGGTTGATGGTCCAGCCTGCTTCCGGCTATGCAATTCTAAGCAAAGGCAGACACGAACGTTGATACGAGAAAACTGGCGCGACGGAGAAGACGCAGAGGCAGCGGAAGACAAAATGGATGGCGCAGTTCACGGTAGCGATCGTGGCTCTTGGGTGGTCTCGCATGACTCAGGGCAGCCGGTCGATGGTGGTTCAGGTGAGCGCTGCTAGGAAGGATCGAGGCATGGTGGTAGAGCCAGGCTTGGCTGCAACGGCTTCGAGGGCGACGGTGTTCTGGTTGCAAAGGGAGAGGCAGTGCGATGGATACGGTGGAGAGCCTGCCATTATTTCAAAAATTTGGGGAGGAACGGTTTTGACTGATTTTGATTTGGGAATGAAAAGAGAAAAGGGGAACGAAATATAATAAAAGAAAAAGAAAGGAGCGGCGGAGAAGTTAAGGTATAGGGCACGGTAACAAAAGGGGACACGCGTACAAAGTATAAAATACAAAAGGGACAAACGTAAACAATTTCAGCAAATCTCAACAAGTGTCAAAAGTAAACAAATCATTATTAAAGAGTATATATATACTATATAAAATACTATGAGTAAAACCAATATGTACAGTATTTATTATGCTATACATACACACAAAATATAAGTGAAATCTCATATTTCTCAACGACAAATCTTAAATAGTTAAAACTAAGTTTGAACACAAATTGTACTAACTTAAAATTAATTCTCAAGTAAAATAAAAATTCATAAATTCCCGCGTAAACTATATTTCTGAAGTTTTTTTTTCAATAAGATAATAATTTATATGAATACATAAAAATTCAAACTAAATAAAATAAAATAAATAAAACTCATGTTTAAATTTCAAACAAAATTAACTCAAATACGGTTTAAATATACCAGATTCAAATTATAAACAAATGTAAATTCTTAAATACCAATACAAATAAATTTCATATTTTTAAAACGTTAAAATCTTGGTTCGTTACATATTAAAATCTTATTTATTAATTATTACAAATGTTATTTATTATTAATGTTTTTATGAATTATTATATAATTTAATTGCCAAATATTAAATATTACTTCCTAATTAAAATTGTTAAACGTTGGCAGATCAAAAGCAATGCCAGGGACTACTTACAACATTAAGTTTACACATAAATAAAAAATCTAACAAAAGCACAAACAAGCGCGGTTGTTAACTGCTGAACAAACAAGTTTGCCAAAATTATATTTATTAAAACTGCTGAAATAGTTACTACCAAATCAAATATTACTTGTTAATAATAGTTATTAATTCTTTTACTTATTTCTACTTAGTTTTAATCGAGAGTAATACTTATTAAAAGCTTATGTTACTATTAATTAATAATTAGTTAACATACATTAACTATTAAAAATAAATTACTACTTATCAACTATTAATTATTTAATAATAATTGATAAATATTATTGATTCCCAAGTTTATTATTAATTATTAATATAATTAGTTATTAAATATAGATATTATAAACATGAAGTTTGTAATTAATAGGCATCTATTACAACTAATAAAATGAAAAGTTGTGATATATATGCTTATTACAACTTTAAAGAGTTGACAGTTGTAAAAAACATTTATTACAACTGTGCTTTTCACACAGTTGTAAAATTAAAGTTGTAATATGGTGTTTTTGTTGTAGTGACGACATTTCAGGTCATTCAACTGCACTAGTGCTGTTTTCATTCAAATTTGAATTAAATATTTATAAAAAATCTTACCGTCGGATCTTAACATATTAATATCGTTGGAAAGATCTTTACGAAATGAATCTAATGATTCCAATTTTGGGAAAATCCGACGGTCGGATCTCCTGACATACTCGTTTAAAGTTACATGTCGAAAACAAAAACTACCACTATGCGATACATTTTATTTTAATTCATATTCGACGTGTGTATATATATTATACGACTAACAACTTCCAAACTATTTTATTTATTAATTATTAGGCTAACGCCTTATATTTTCGGAAAATTTTGCAATAACCTTCTTTGTATAGAGTGCTTGAAAAAATCACAACTCGCCTCTCTAGGCCCTCAGATATCTCTATCTATCTCTCTCTCTCTATACATACACACACACACACACACACACAACCAAAACCAATTAGGAGATGTGTAAAAATTTATCATTCCAACACCCGTGTGGGGATTATATCATGTTCACAAATAATTCCGACTTATCTACACCCAAAGGAGATGTGTAAAAATTATCATCACATGACCCTGTGACGAGGATTATCTCGCGATCCATGTGCCTTATATACACACAAGGGAGACATGTATATTTCTGTCATCTCAAGACCTGTGTGGGGTTTGTTATTAAATCCTACTATTTATCGTTATTTGTTTATTAAGTCCACATCATGTAAGCATCAATAATTACATGCCTTATGGTTATATTGTCCAATCCACAATGGATAATCATAAGACAATTTACCTACTATGCGGTTCTTCTTCTTCTTCAGTTCTCATCGTATAAGCATCAAACAATTACATGCTATACGGTTTGCATCATATTAGCATCAACAATTACATGCTTATATGGCTATGCTATGCTATGCAATGTGGTCCATAATTGTGATTTATTATCGGGAAAAAAAATTTAAAGGACAAAAGCCCACTAAAATTTATCCATAAGGACAGCCGCCTGATATTTTCTCCATAAGGACAATACCCACCAAATATTTTATCCAAAAGGACAAAAAACTAGAAATAAAAATTCGGCCGACGATTTCATCTTCTCCCCTCACGCGCGTATCGAAATCACGAAATCATAAATCACGAAATCAAAAATCGCGCAATCAAAAATCGAAGGCAAACATCATTCGGAATAAAAATCGAAATTCGAAATCGAAACCAAACATCAAAAAATCAAAATCGATTGGAAACAGAAACCCTAGAAAAAAAAATAGGTCGAACAACAAAAATTCATTGGAAATCCTAATTGAACGGAATAAAAACATGTAGCAGGCGAGGGAATCACAATTGAAGAAGTCAAAATTGTTGAAACAATTTTTTTCGATTGGAAATGTTTTTTTTTTTTTTCATTTTACCGGTACAGCAGTTCGTAATTATCATTTTCCTGTTTTTAACTTTAAAACATAGCTGAAGTTTTTAGTTATCATTTTTCTATTTTTTTAGTGATCATTTTTCCTGTTTTAACTTTAAAAACATAGCAGCAGTTTTTAGTTATCATTTTTATATTTTTCTAGTTATCATTTTTACTGTTTTAACTGTGTTTCATATTTTTTTCAGGAGATTTTGTTGCTGTGTTAATTTTGATGTTATATTGTTGTATCAGCGTTGAAACTAAGTCGAACTTTTTCCATTTTAATCAATAAAACTGTGATATAAATTTTTTTTCCATTATTTTATCTTCAAAACATTGCATCAGTATTTAGGTATCACTTTTCTAATTTTTTAGGTATCATTTTTTCTTTTTTAACTGTGTTATGTGTTGTTTTGATGTGATTTTATTGCTGTGTTAATTTTGAAACTGTTTTTTTGCATCAACTTCGTCACTCAGTCAAACGTATTTCATTTTATGTTTCATTTCTATTTTTTTTAGTTATCATTTTATGTTTCAGTTATGTAATTTTTTTTCCATTGGTTCTTCTTCAAAACATTGCTGCAGTTTATATTTATAATTTTTTAGATATCAGTTTTACATTATTAATTGTGTTATGCTTTTTTTCCATGCAATTTAATTGCTGTGTTAATTTTGAAGTTATATTGTTGCATCAACTTTTTAACTCAGTCGAATTTATTTAATTTTATACAATCAAACTGTGATGTAAACATTTTTTGCATTGGTTTTTGTTTAAAACATTGATGGAGTTTGTAAGTATCAGTTTTCTATTTTTTCAATTATCAGTTTTCATGTTTTAACTGTGTTATGTGTTTTTTCCATGTGATTTTCTTCTTGTTTCAATTTTGCATCAGTACACCATCACAAAAATTATCACATAAAAAAAAGACGTATATGAACCTAACACATAAATTACAATAAAAATGATAACTTTAAAAATATAAAAATGATACATTTAAACTGTTATGATGTTTAACATAACACATAAACTGCAGTACAAATGATACCATAAAAATATAAATATGATACGTTAAAACTGCTGTGATGTTTAACATAACACATAAATTACAGTAAAAATGATAACTTAAAAATTATAAAAATGATTCCTTCAAACTGCAGTAATGTTTGACATAACAGATAAATTACACTAAAAATGATACCTTAAAAAATATAAAAATGATAACTTAAAACTGCTGTGATGTTTGACACAACACATAAACTGCAATAAAAATGATAACTAGAAAAATAGAAAAATGATAACTAAAAACTGCTGCTATATTTTGAAGTTAAAACCGGGAAAATGATAACTAAAAAATAGAAAAATGATACCTACGAACTGCTATACTATTAACGATGAAAAAAAAACATTTCCGATCACGAAAAAATTATTTCAACAATTTCGACTTCTTCAACTGCGTTTTCCATCATTAGAAAAATATTACTATTCAATTCAATTGCGATTTCCAATGGATTTATGTTGTTCGACAATTTTTTTTTTAGGGTTCCAGTTTCTCGCGATTTATGAAATCGAATTTTTGGATTCGATTGCAATTTCGATTCTGATGTCAATGTTCTTGTCGTGATTTATGAATTGTTATGAATAAATTTCAGCGGCCGATTTTGGGTTCGATTGCTTGGAGCGGACGTGAATCGGGAGCGGAGGAAGAAGAAAGCGCACGTGAAGAAGAGATGTTAGGTTGTTGTCCTTCTGAGTAAAATTTTATTGGGCTGTCCTTATGGAAAAAAAAGCCTTTAGTTTTGTCCTTGTAAATATTTTCCTGTTTATTATCCAATGCTGTATATTTAATTACACACAAGCAACCATCATAGCGCATCCATTTTACACACAATAATAGTAATAAATAAATTACTTAATCAATGCCAATTAAGGTGAAAAGAATTTTAAATAAACTTGGTGTGCAGTTCAAGTGTTGAACTCAAGGGATATCATATATATCTGATAAAAATATTTTTATCCAACTACTCAATGTTTAACATAGAAATAAACTTGTATGATTAGTGATAAATATTATTAAATATTTATAATTAATAATAGACATTCAATTAAATTTATTCCCCCTCCTACATGAATTTAGTTTCACACAAACGCACGCTACTTCGCATATATCAATTAAAAATGATATTTTATCTTACTACTCTTTCACTAACATCATAATAAATTATTATTATTATTAACCAACGCTCATAACATCATTGTAAATTTTATTATTAACTACTAACAGTTAACCCCTTATTTTATTTAACCCTTTTCAGTTTGTTTTGTTTTCTCTTCAACGATAGATATAGATCATATTTTCATCATATTACTCCACATTTAACATCTTATTAAATTTATATGATTAATCACTAATGATTATTTTGACTTTAGTCATTAACTATTGAACAGTTAATACTAACTAGCTCTTTTTAACGTATTTAGATTTCTCACTGGCGGTTTCCACTCCGCCAATCTTTGTTTAGGAAGGCTACGGGCTCGCACACTTGACGCTAACACTGCTACAACTCCAATGACACTTGTCAGGCTCCTTCGCGACTTTTCAGTGACCTACGGGGCTCGTATAGCTTACTAATGCACTCACACACTTGTATACTAGTCGATATGAGAGTGAGAGGTGAAATAAAGGGTGTTTAGAAGGTGTTTGAGGTTAGGCAGTGAAGGTGCTGCTGCATGGGGACTGCACGTGGCTCTGGTGGGGTCTAATTGCTCATGGCATGGTGTTGGAGGAAGGAAAGGGGGTGGAAAGCGGGGTTGGTGTGTTAAAATGGAATAGAGGAGGTGTTTGGAGAAAAAAGGGAGGGTGGGGTCCACTAGTGGCGGTGCAGCAAGGGGGAGGGTGGGGAAGCGAGGTGGTGGAGGAGGGAGGCCATTAGAGGTGGAAGAGAGAAGGAAGGAGGTGTGTGAATTTGCAGAAGGAAGAAGGAAGAAGGAAGAGAGAAAAGGAAAGAGGGTCCATAGTGCAAAATTATCAACCTGCACGCGGACCGTCGAGGTGGCGCAATTTGGTGAGTTCGAAGAAAAACTCCTTGGTCCTGGATGCTCTCCATTTTATTTCAAGCTTTATGATTCAATGTTTATATAAGCGTGCTATTTAGTCTTCACCTCTTTTGATCACACGATCACAAGTTAATTCCGTTTAACGGAATTGGTTTCATCGAATTTTGAGTTCGTTTGACCTTCCGTTTTATTTTTCGAATGTGTTTTATCTTAATATCAATATCTCTTTTTAGCGTACGTCTAATTCTCGCATGCCTACATGTTAGCTCCAAAAATTACTAAATTTGGGATTTTACCATTATTTGACACTACAAATTTAATAAAGTAAGTTTCATCAAAATTCAAGGCCGTCTAAATAATGTTCCTTTGTATGCCGCTCGAATTATTGCGTTATTATTACATCGAATAGTTTTATCTCGCACGACCACATACTAACTCCGTTTGGCACGAAATTTGAAATTTAGAAATAATTTAATATTCTGGATCGAACAGAATTGGTTTTGTTGGAAACAGTGGTCGTTTGCAAAATGGCTACCTTTTAGGCCTACGTAATATTGTTAAAATCGACTGTAAATCCTTGTCAAATTTATTAAAAATAAATTTTAAATTGGTTTCAAAATTCCAGGTTGTTACAGTCTCCACTTTTGAACCTTTTCGTCCCTGAAAAGGAAGAAATCAGTAAAGCTGATAATAGAAATGGTAATATAACATAAGTTTACCTTTCACCGAAGAGTTACTCAGAGATATCCACTCTGCACCTGGGATAAGCATGTTTAATGCTATCCTTTGTTTCCCATATGATTTCTCTAGGACCTCTGCTCCACTGCACTTTGACCAAATTGACTTTCTTGTTTCGTATTGCTCTTGTCTCTTGGCCAATTATCTTCATCGGCTCTCTACGGACAGCTAAATTCGGAGTAATACCCAAATCCTCTTGTGATGTTTCTTCTGTAATCAAGTATGTGTCATGCACATGCTTTCGAAGTTGAGAAATGTGAAATACACCAAGTACTTCGGACATACAATCTGGCAATTGAACCCTGTAAGCTAGAGTTCCTATCCTTCCCAGTATCGGGAACAGACCAATATATTTAGGCGCTAACTTTCATGTTTTTCCGAACTAGATCACTCCTCTTAACGGAGAAACTTTCTGATACACTTGGTCACCAACAGAAAATGCTATACCTCTTCTTCTAGAATCCGCATAACTTTTCTGTCGGCTCTGTGCAGCTTTGAATCGCTTCCTTATGAAGTCCAGTTTATCTGTTGCTTCTTGGATCATATCTAGACCAAACACTAGCCGATTACCGAGCTCAATCCAACATGCAGGAGATCTACATGGCCTACCATACAATGCCTCAAAGGGTGACATCTTTAAACTTGCCTGGAAGCTGTTATTATATAGAACACAACCAGATGTATATGATCTTCCCAAAATCCTCCGAAATCAAGAATGCAAGCTTGCAACAAATCTTCCAAAATATGAATCACAGTCTCAGTCTGACCATCTGTCTGAGGATGATATGCGGTGCTATGATTTTACATTGTTCCCAACTCATACTGAAATGCTTCTTAGAACTTATTTGTAAAGATAGGATCTCGATCACTAATAATGCTGCTGGAAACTCAGGCTTTCTAGCAATCTCTCTAAAATATAACTGAGCCAAACTCTAAGTTGTTTTGTTAGATTTTACTATAAGAAAATGGACACTCTTCGTTAAATGATCTACAATAACTCATATACCTTCGTTACCTCTCTTGGTTCTAGGCAGACCATCAATAAAATCTATAGAAATCTGATCCCACTTCCATTCCGAAATCTCTAATGGTTGCAACAATCCAGTGACCTTCTGCTGATCACTCTTAAACAGTTGGCAAGTTGAACAGATGCTAACATATATAGAGATGTCTCTTTTCATTGACTTCCACCAAAACGTACATTTTAAATCTCGATACATTTTACTCACCACTGTATGAATACTAAGCTTAGATTTGTGACATTCATCCATTACCTCTCTTTTGAGCTCAGAAATATTCGAAACACGGATTTGCCCTTGCAATCTTAGAATTCCATTGCTATCAACCTGAAAGTTTAAGGCTTCACCATCCTGAATCCTTTTTCTTATCTTCTGATTAAACTCGTCGTCTTTCTGTAAAACAGATATCTTCTCGATCAACTATGGCATAATAATGAGATTAGCAACGATTGCATTCTTCCTACTAAGCACTTCTGCCATAACATTGGATTTCCTTAGAGTATATAAAATATCAAGATCATATGCTGCTAGAAACTCCAACCAACGCTGTCACCTTATATTCAAAACCTTCTAGGCAAACATACAATTCAAAGTCTTATGATCTGTTAATAACTCAAACTTCTCACCCAATATGTAATGCCTCCAAATCTTTGAGGCAAATACCATAACTAACAGCTCTAAATCATGAGTAACATACCTTTTCTCATGCGGCTTCAACTGACGACTAGCATAAGCAACAACCTTGCCCCTTTGCATTAATACCGCACCTACTCCTTCACCTGAAGCATCCGTATAGACGGTTAAATCTTGATTGCCATTTATTATCATCAACACCGGTGTTGTAGTTAATCTTTCTTTCAGCTTCTGAAAAGCTGCTTCACATTCAGACGTCCAATTAAACTTGGCACGCTTCTTAGTAAGCTTCGTCAATGGACTAGATAACTTTGAAAAATCTTTAACGAATTTCCAATAATAACTGGCCAATCGAAGAAAATTTCTTACCTCAATAGGTGTCATTGGCTGCTTCCAAACTCTAATGGCTGTAATCTTGCTTAGATTTACTGATATTCCTTCCTTTGATACTACCTGACCAAGGAACTTCACTTCTTCTTTTCAGAATATGCATTTAGAAACTTGGTTTTTAATATATTCTTTCCCAAAATTTCCAATACCTGTTCTAAATGTCTTGCATGCTCCTCTATTGTCTACGAGAGTATTAGAATATCATCAATGAAAACCGGCACAAATTTATTCAACACTCCTCGGAATGCCCGATTCATTAAGTCAACAAAATAAGCAGGGGAGATATACACAAATAGAACTAAACTCCTAAAAAAATTTTCCTCTTTTTTAATTTAATGTCAGCTGAGCCGATTATCCCTCCCGCCCAATCCCATCAACCCCAAATCCCTCTCTCCTCTTTCACTCCGTCGCTCAACGTCAACCCCAATCAACCTCCACCGATTAGACCTCATGACCCCGATCCTTCCCTACCATCTAGCTTACCAACCTCATTGAACCAAACCATGCCATCAACCCTACCCAATCCGTCATTGTTCTTGCCCATCGCAAACCCTACCATAGCCCCTGTTGAACAAGCTTGGACTGGTCATCGCATCTTCCTTGCAATGCGTGTCAGTACAAGCCTGTTCAGTATGAAATTCAATTTATAGATGGTAAAGAAGCTCCTTTAACATACATAGTTGATGCTGGTTCAGCTGTCTGGAAAAACTACGTTATTGGGTTTTTTCTAGACAAATCGCTACCTTATTCTATGGTGTTAGAAACACTAAGGTACGGATGGAAGTTACGAGGTGATTTTAAAGTTAGATCCGATGGCAAAGTTTTTCTCTTTGACTTTGCAAATGATATTAATAAGGTAATTATAGGAGATCCGATTGTAATGAGGAATAAACTTTTTATAACAATGCAATGGGAACCTACGATTAGCAATGTTAGTGGATTTATTAAGGCAGTATCCATTTGGGTAAAGTTCAATAATATTCCTATATACTCTGGTCTCATAAAGGAATTAATTGGGTAGCGAATAGAGTGGGAAAACTTATTTATCTTGATGGGGCAACTGAGTCGATGACAAGAATAGTGGATGTTAAATGCCTTATTGAAATAACCCCTGAAGTAGAATTGGTAAATTCCTTTGAAGTCCTAAATCCTGATAAATCCACCCAAATGATATAAATTGAATATTTGTGGCAACCTGATATATGTACACATTGCAAAGTTTTTGGTCACAAAACTGTTGCATGCAAGGAAGTAATCAAGGAAGAAACAACAAGCAAAAAACAATGGAAACAAAGAAACAGAATCTAGAAGTGAATGTGCAGAAAACACAATAAGGAGATCAAACAGCTAACATGTTGCAAAAGGTGAATATGAATAGAAGGAGAAATATGAGTTTTAGGCAAATTGGAAGAGAAAACGAATTTAAGAAAAAAAATGGTTGCTAAAGAAAAATTAAATGGAAATAAAGCAAAATTTGAAAATAGAAGTAGAGTAGAGAATGCCAAGAGTGCATTACACAATAGCTTCAATGTGTTATACACTCCTGAAATGGATGAAATGGTTGTAGATATACACAAAGGAAAAGGAAGTGGTGAACGAGAAAGAGAAGAAAGTGCAAACGAGATAGGAGAAATTGTAGAAACTGAATCAATAGACAATGAAGATGAGGATAACAGAACAGAAACCATCGTGGATAGTGATACTAAAGCAGAAGACAAAAATAGTGGTGAACAAATAAAAAGAAGCACAACTGAAAAGAAAGCAAGAAAGGCTCAAAAAGTGAAGAAGAAAAAAGTTGATAACACGACAAATGAAACACCATGCATGCGTGATGCAGTGTAAGAAAACATGAATGCTCTTAAATTCACTGATGCTCATAAAGCCAATATCCCACCTACCTCATGCCTAAACTCCATTACCAGTTTTCAACCTACCGTTACCAAATTCGTTACCCCTGCAAACCAACTTGTTTCTATCCCTGATCAATCCATTATGCCATCAACCAAATCCCTGAATCCAAAAGCTGCAAAGAAACCACCTGATACTCTCCTCAAACTTTCATCCATCAAACTTTCAAAAAGCAAACCTAACCATGAAAGTGCTGTAGTTCCAAAATCTAAAGCAAATAAGGCAAGCTTATCAGTAGAGACAAATCATATATCAGACAAAAAGAAGAAAAAAGGAGCAAAAGTATCCTAGAACCCTATTCCCAGTTGACTCTGACTCTGAAACAGATGCATCCAATCTATCAATACTATGTATGTCCCCATCTTCTTCTCCAAGAAGAACAAGAAGCACCTTAAAGATTCCATTGTTTAATGATGCAGAGTAACGTTGCTGCATGGAATATAAGAGGAGCTCATAAGAAAAATAAACAAGATCAAATTAGAAATCCCATTCTCGACCATAACCTATCCCTTTTATCCATTTCTGAAACCAAACTTGATCTAGATCTCTCTTCTAGAGCCTCTAACTATATCAATCCAAACTGGTTTTATATAACCGATCATGATTTTTCTCCTTACGGCAGACTTCTTGTCATTTATGATCCCAAAATATTCATTCTTTCTCCAATCCTCATTCACCACCAGTTTATCCACACAAAATATCATATTCCCTCCTCTTCCTCAATGTATATGTCCTTCATATATGGTAGTAACTTAGTTAATGAGAGAAAACTGCTGCTAGACTATCTCCCTCACTTCAGGCAAGACACCCACCCATGGCTAGTCCTTGGAGACTTTAATTGTTCATACAAATCTGATTAGAAATTTGGAGGCAATTCTTTGACTCAGTCAAATGTTGCCCCTCTCAATAATGCCTTGCATAATGCATCTATTATTGAAATTCCTTCCATTGAATGTAATTTCACCTGGTCAAATAAAAGTACTGATGGGCCTCGAACTTTAACAAGAATTGATCATGCTTTTATGAACCTCAAAGCCCTATACGATTGGCCAACCATCAAAGTTAATATCACAATGCCCCTCCTCTCAGACCACTACCTTTTAATCCTCACAGTTGGCTTAGCATTTTTAAATAAATAGGTGTATTTCAAATTTTTTGATGTATGGACAACAAACTCTTCCTTATTGCAGATAGTCCATGATGAATGGAGAATACATAGGAAATCTAATGCTCAATTTGCAGAGAACTGAAGAACACAAATAGCGCATTGAAAAAATGGTATGTCGAAATCTATGTTAAAGGTAATAAAATCTCTTCCTCTATCACTGACAAGCTGAAACAGATACAGGAACTAATGATGCAACCTAATGCTGACTTGACCTACTATCAACAAGAAAAAGAATTAATCCAGCAATTAGATCTGGCTCTCACTACTGAAGCAAATATGGCCAGCTAGAAGAACAAGCAGAAATGGGCAATTAAAGGAGACAGAAATACACAAGAATATCATGCAACATTGAAGATTAAACAATTGAGAGACTTCATACATCAGATTGAAGACAATAATGGAATAAAGCATTGAAGATTAAACAAGTGAGAGACTTCATACATCATATTGAAGACTATAATGGAATAAAGCACTCAAGTCCCTCTTCAATTGACAATGCCTTTCTCTCTTATTATACTAAACTGTTTGGTGAGGAACCGCCCGTTTCTGATATGAATTTCCTTGATAATATAACCCTCTCGGCCTTATCTCCTCAATTACAAACTTTATTTATCACCAACCAAATATCTGATGATGACATTAAATATGCCATATTCACTATGAAAAAGTCCTCCTCACCTGGCCTTGATGGATTCACAGTATCCTTTTATATGCACTGTTGGGATAACATTTCTCCTACTATTTAACGAGTAGTGCATGATTTTTTTTTAATCTCCGACAGGATATTGAGCTCTATAAATTCTACGAACCTTCCAAAAATTCAGAATGCCAAGGATGTAGCGCAATATAAGCCTATAGTGTTCTGCAATGTGATATGCCAAGCAATATCAAGGATTTTAGCTAGGAGACTAAAAGAGGTATTGCCTTCTCTCATCTCGAATAATCAGGCTCCTGATAGAAGCATCTTAGACAATGTGCTGCTCACACATGATCTCATGAATGGTTACCATATGAAGAATAAATCCCCTCATGCAATGTTAAAGGTTGACATTATGAAAGCATTTGACTCTGTGAGGTGGCCTTCTCTAATAATGATAATGAAAAAAAATGAACTTTCCTACCAAATTTATCCCATGGATTCACCTATGCATATCGACTACCAGTTACACATTGGTATTTAATGCACATACCGTTGGATACTTTAAAGGAAGAAATGGTTTGCATCAAGGAGACCCAATATTTGCTTATTTATTTATAATATTAATGGAAGTTTTATCTACTGAATTACAGAGACAAGTGGTTCTGAAAAACTATCATCTCCACCCCAAATGCAAATTTCCTCTCATAACCTCTCTGGCTTTCGCAGATGACTTTCTAATCTTTGCCAAACCTACTTAGAAGTCCCTTCAAACCATTATGAGAACTCTATCTTCCTTCTATAATTTTGCAAGCCTTAAAATGAACAAAACAAGTCCAAGATTCTAATAGCAGGACTCCCACCAAATTGTGTAAGTGACTGCTTAACGATAACTAGAATGTCAACATTGGTAATGATATGTCATACTTGAGGATCCCACTCTCTACCAAAAGAATCACTAAAGCGCAATGTATGCCTTTGTATGACAAGATTACATCAGTATTTGCAAGATGGGAGAATATATACCTTGCTCAACCCGGTAGACTAGTGATTATTAACGCTGTGATTTTTTCCATGACAGTCTACTGGTCTAGAACTTTTCTATTTCCTAATAAACTTCAATCAATGCTAAAGTCGGCAATAAGGAATTTCCTTTGGTTTGGATATACACATTCTAAAAAGCTAACTTTTGTAGCTTACCACAAGCTCGAAAAACCAAAAAGAAATGGAGGACTAGGCATTAAGAACATAAAGCAGTGGAATGTAGCAGCAATCTCCAAACATTTTGTTAACCTGGTAACACGGAAGAATACACTATGGGTTGAATGGAGCATTGCACATAATCCAAAAAATGATCAAATATGGACGGTTAAGCCTAAAGCAAGTCATAATTGGGTCTGTAAAATGATAATCAAGGTGAGGGATAAGATAAAAGTATTCTCGAAAATAAAAATATCGGAGAATAACAATGTTAGCTTCTGGAAAGGCCCATGAATGGACACTGGCCTCATTCTTTCTGACGTGGTTAACTATTAAGTATGATGATATCCAGAATTCCACTATAAGAAAAAGCTAAAACGTATGTCAGAAATAGGAAGATAAAACTACCAAGTACTAGTAGTGTGAATTTAAATGAAATATGGAGGATATACAATGATAAGAGATACGTGAATACATTAATGGATGAATATGTTTGGAATGAGGATGAAGACGAGCATGCAACTTCTATAGTATACGGGTCTCTGATGAGTGAAAAGAATATGAGAAAATGCGCATGGAACAAGCGAATATGGAATGTGCAAAACTCTGAAAAACTTAATTTCTTCATGTGGAAAGTTTGATACAACACATTGAATACTAAGAAGAATCTGGTCTGTAGAGGAATGAATGTTCATTTGCAATGTGTTTTATGCATGGCAAGTGATGAAGATGTGAGACATCTATACTTTAATTACCCTTTCAACAATTATGTATGGAGAAGAGTCAAGCGAAGAGGAGGATATGATGCTCCCCTTCTACGCAACAATAAGGAATGGCATATCATATACAAATCAAAGAGGTGGAGATTGAATAATACTTTTGAGCAACTGATTATGCTCAAAGTGGTATTAAATGAAGTTTGGATGGAAAGAAATGGCCGGATTTTCAATCGGCAAAGAAGAAGCAAAATGCAAGTGTACCTAGCACCAAGTAGAAGAATAAGTTATGAAATTTCAACGTCTTCATATGGATTTGATAATCTTATCAAAATCAAATGGAAATGACTTTTATCTTATTTTTTGTTTATGTACGCTCGATTTATGTTGTAAGACCTTCTTATGATATAAATATATGGTAGGGGCCATTAATCCCCACTGGCTTTGCCAAATAAATAAATAAGCAAGGGCGTAGCATAAGCCAAATGATATTACCAGACATTCGTAAAATAAATCTGGACCTCTGAAAGCTGTCAAAGGAACACATTCTTCTGCAAATTTTAATTGGTGAAAACCTGTAGCTAGGTCCATCTTCGAAAATACTTGCTCACCATTCAAGCGATCTAATAAATCATAAATACATGGCTTATTCTTTGGTATCTTCTTATTGAGGTCTCGGTAGTTCATACACAACCTGATAGTACCGTCTGACTTGGGAATGTACACCACTGCTGCTCCCCAACTCGAGAAACTAGGCCAATTCATACCTTTCTCCAACAATTGTCGAGTTTGATCACTCATCTCCTCTTTCTCTTTCAGTTTCATCCTCTGAATCGCATGCACAATCTGCCTTACATTCGAAACTAGATCAATTTTGAAATCATTTTCTCTATATGGAGGAAGGCTATCAACTTCTTCAAACACATCCACGTAGTTCTTAACGACAAGAATATTCTCGATAGAAGCTGGAGAAATCTCAAGAGAAGACCAAAACTTCTTTCTATCTGAATTTGGACCTTCACATGGTAATGATTTAAATTTTCCAATTTTAGTTTTCGCTCTACCCATCCTTTCAGCACATTTTACTTTGGCTTCATAATTGGCCAACCAATCTAATCCAAGTATAATATCAAACTCTTCGAAATCCATTACAGTCAATTTGAAAGAAAACTAATAACGGGAATAACAGACATGCACTCTACAGAATAAACAAAGATCGATAGAGCCTCCTATCAGATTTTTAACGCAAATGGGTTCTTCAGAGTAACTTAGGCTGAAACTTAATTTCTTGACCAAATTATTAGAGATAAAATTACGTGACGTGCCTATTCAAACAACACCTTAACTAGAAAACCATTAGTAACAGGAGTAGCTTTAAAAACATCTGGCCCTTCCCTACCGACTGAGGTTGTCGGAGCAACTGCAGTATTACATACATGGGGGCACTTCAGATTTTCTCGATAGTGAGCAATTCTTCGCAATATGAACAGTCTTTTGGCATTTCTTGCACTCCATAATATCCTTAAACTTCTTTTGTTTCTTCGAAGACTTACAATACATTAACTAATGTCCATGCTTATTGCAATTGAAGCATATGACGATCTTTAACCGTTCTTCCTTAAATCTTCCTTCTTCTTTCTTCGCTTCGGGTTTCTTACTTATCTCGGGTTTCTTATCTTTCAAACTTCCTTTTCTTCCTAGAGTTTCTTTTCTCTTTATCCTCCAAAGCATTTCATTTATCAACATTCTCATGTAGACAAGTCATTTCTACCATTTTCGAAAAAGGAAGCTTCATATGTGTAGTTACTCTGCTTCTGTTCCTTTTTTGAAGTCCGTTAATAAACCTCATGTTCTTCTTTAATCAAACTAGAATCAACTATGGGCCGAAGCGGGAAAGTTCATTGAATTAAATCAGATACTTCCGAATGGTCATATCTCCTTGTTTCAGATTGAAGAACTCATAACATAGCTGCTCAATTGTTTTTAAGGGAATAAATCTTTCTTTGAAAATTTTCTTTAAATTTATCCCAGGTAATATTACCTTCTGGACTTTCCATTGTAACTGTCTCCCACTAGATCAAAGCTTCATCTTTGGGTAACCAAGATGCCAGAAATCTTTTTCGATCATCTTTCAATTCCAATCATTCAAAAATTCTTTCACAAGGACACATCCATGCTTTTGTTTCAATAATTGGTTCTTTGCACAAGAACAATACTCCACCCAGATTCTTATACTTCTTTGTTAGAACTTCTAGATCAGATTCTGGCTGTAGGGGCACAATTACTTCATTTGGTTGCTGAACTACAACATTACCTCTTCTGCCTCTGCCATTCATTTTCTACTATATTTGGGAATAGCAAGAAAAGAGCCAGGCCAATAGAAAAGATATCTTAAGAAATGGTAAAATCATAAAGACATACATATGAATTTAAATGCATCTATTGGGGTGTATACTATTCTGACATACTCATTTTAGGACAGTACCAATCCTATCTCTAATGAGTCACTCATCCTAGAATACTACCGATTCTATCTCTAATGAGTTCGTTAATATGTTATACTCTTAGAACTATGGTTAACCCTCACCTCTGATACCAAATAAGACAACCCAAACCCCCGGTTCCTCGAGGAAAGTATAATCAATGAGATATAACACATAAACATAACAACAGAAATGTAATATTAAATTACACAACATAATTTACAATAGATTACAACGAAAATAATATCAGAGTTACATCAACACTATAGGATCATACTTAGTACATAACATTCACTATAAGGAAAATGATTTTTTGTAGCGCCCAAAAATCGGTACTAAGCATTTTTGGTGGTGTTTCGATAATCATTACGAGAAAACATGCTACTAAAAATCATTGAGTATTAGTTGCACTTTTTCTAAAAGCCACTAAATATTTATTTTTAATAGCAATTTTTAAACGACACAAATCTTATTTCTGCAGCGTCTATGAAATGCCACCGAAATCGTTTCTTCACTACGATTCTGTTTTAATGGCGTTCACTTATCTTTTTTGTAGCGTTCAGTGAACCCAATCGAAAGGGTTCCTAGTTTCTTTAACCATTTATTTGAAGTGGTTTTTAAATGCTACAAAAAATAATAATATTCCGTAGCATTTCTGTCCACCACCATTTGTTCCCAATTTGTATCATAATATTCCAGACTTATCCATAATTTTGCCTTCAATTATATAACAACATAATACACAACACATACACTTTTGAACACAACATATTAAACAACCACAAAATACATACACGTTCAAAGATCCATAAGATACATACACATTCAAACATCTATAAATTACATAAGTGTCAAGACAAAAAGTTCGCCATACATTCAAACATCCACAACATACACAACCAAACTACCAATAATAATGTCAAAACCAAAGTGCATTAAACACTGAAATAAACATCTGAAATAACCAAGTTACCGATCAAGTATCATTAAGTAGTATTGCTATTGTTGATGTCTTCAAAAATGTTGATCTACCTGTAAACAAAGTACTAAAAAAAGACTGAGAAAATAATGACAAGTAATTACTAAAACAAATACAAAACATAACTTAAGGAAAAGAAAGAGCAGGTCAAAACCTGAACGTAACACTACATAATGTAACACTACATAACGTAAACCTTTCAGACACAATCATTTTCTAGCAGTAGACAACAGTCTTTAATTCCATTACACGTAAAGGTCGTTTAATAGCGGATCTTGCAGAACAATCCAGTTTCCTCAAGTTATTGATAAACATATTTTCATTGCAGATTGGACCTTAGTTCACCATTTTGTTTATATCAAATTATAATACATGCCTTATATTTCTGTTGTACCTCTTATGTTAGCGAACGTATTTGAACATGCATACCATTGAGAATCAGCTCTTTGTTGGCATGTTATACCATGGTTTTTGAAACATAGAACTTGTTCCAGAAGCCAATAAGGGCCATACCATAGTAAAAGGCCGAGCTGTGGTTTTTGAAACATAGAACATACCACAGTAAAATAAGCCTATAAGTATCTATAGTCCAGAACCCTATAAGGCCATACCAAAGTAAAAGGACAAGTTGTGGTTTCAGAAGCATAGAACATGTTCCAAAATTCTATAAGTCTATAAGGCATCTTCCATACTGTAGAACTCCTAATGTATATTAAAAATTTAGCGGTCTAAGGGAGTGTTAAAAATTATCATTCCATTAACCTGTGATGGAGATTATCTCGCGATCCACCTGCCTTATATACACACAAGAGAGACATGTATATTTCTGTCATATCAAGACCCATATGGGGTTTGTTGTTAAATCATGCGATTTATCGTTATATGTTTATAAAGTCCATATCTTATAAGCATCAGTAATTACATGCCATATGGTTATACTATTTAGCCCACATCGGATAATCATAATACAATTGCTTGTTATGCAGTTCTTCTTCTTCTTCTTCTTCAGTTCTCATCATATAAGCATCAAACAATTACATGCTATATGGTTCACATCATATAAGAATCAACAATTATATGATTATATGAGTATGTTATGCTATGTAGTGTGGTCCACAATTGTTGTTCACTATCCAATGGTGTATATTTAATTACACCTAAGCAACCATCATAGCGCATCCAATTCACACACAGCAATAGTAATAAATAAATTATCAATCAATGCCATTTAAGGCGAAACAAATTTTAAATAGACTTGGAGTACAGTACAAGTGTTGAACTATGGGAATACCATATATAACTGGTAAAAAAAATGATATTTTTATCCAACTACTCAATGTGTAACATAGAAATAAACTTGTATGATCAGTAATAAACATTATTAAATGTTTCTAATTAACAATCGTTTGTAAATTAAATTTATTCCCTCTTCTATGCGAATTTTAATTTTACATAAACGCACGTCACTTCGCATATATCAATTAAAAATGATATTTTTATCTTACTAATCGTTAACTGACATCATAATAAATTATTATTATTATTAACCAATACTCATCGCATAACTACGTTGTAAATTTTATTATTAACTACTAATAGTTAACCGTTAACTGTTTATTTTATTTAACCCTTTTCGCTTAGTTTTGTTTCCACTTCAACGATAGATAAAAATCATATTTTTATCATACTACTCTGCATTTAACATCTTATTAAATTTATAAGATTAATCATTAATGATTATTTTAACTTCATTCATTAACTATTAAACAACTAATTCTAACTAGCCATTTTTAATGTGTTTAGATTTGTCATCGAAGGTTTCCACTCCACCATTCTTTATTCTGGAAGGCTACAGGCTCGCACCCGTGACGCTAACACTGCTACAGCTCCAACGACACTTATCAGACTCCTACGCAAATTTCTGGTGTCCTACGAGGCTCGTACAACTCACTAATGCACTCACATGCTGGTATATTAGTAGATCTGAGAGTTTGAGGCAAAACAGAGGGTGTTTGAGGCTAGGGCAAGGGAGCTGCTGCACGGGGCTATGGTGGGGACCAATTGGTCATGGCATTGTGTAGGAGGAAGGAAAGGGGGTGCAAAGGGGTGGTGGTATGTTAAAATGGGAGAGAGGGTGTTTGGAGCAAAAAGGGGAGGAGGGGTCCACCAGCAGTGGCGTAGCAAGGAGAGCGAGGTGGCGGCGACTTAGGGGGTGCGGTGGAGGAAGGAGGCCATTAGAGGTGGAAAAGAGAAGGAGGAAGGAGGTGGAGTAAATTTGCAAAAGGAATAAAAGGAAGAAGGAAAAGAGAAAAGGAAGGAGGGGCCTTAGTGCAATATTACCACTCCTCATGCAGATCGTTGAGGTGGCGCGATCTGGTGAGTCAGAAGAAAAACACCTCGGTCGTCGGGTGCTTTCCATTTTATTTCAAGCTTTATAATTGAATGTTTATAAAAGTGTACTAGTTAGCCTCCACCTCTTTTAATTGCACGATCACAAATTAATTCCGTTTGGTGCAAAAGTTTGGATTCTGATAATAAACATAATTCCGGATCTAAAGGAGTAGGTTTCGTCGAATCCTGAGTTCGTTTGACCTTCCATTTTATTTTTGGATTGCATTTCAGCTTCATTTCAATATGCGATTTTAGTGTATGTTTTCTTCTCATACGCCCACACGCTTGCTCCCAAAATTATGAAATTTGGATTCTACCATTTTTCAACGCTATGGATTTAATTAAAAAAATCATCGAAATCCAAGGTCATCTCAATAATGTTCCTTTGTAAACCGCTCAAATTATTGCGTTATTATTACACCAAATGATTTTATCTGGCAAGACCACATATTAATTCCGTTTGGCATGAAATTTGAATTCTAACAATAAATTAATATTCTGGATCCAACAAAATTGGTTTCATCAAAAATGGTGGTAGTTTGAAAACTGTCTACTTTTTAGGCCTATGTAATATTATTAAAATCGACTGTAAATCCTTGTAAAATTTATTAAAAATATATTTTAATTGGTTCCAAAATTTCAGGTTATTACAAAATTCGTTCTTCAGATCTGGACTTGCTCTAGATCTGGCATCCTTCTGCCGCCAACGTCCTACTATCCATCACGTGCCTCCTGCTCTACCTCCCATCCAATAACGATCACTCCCCGGCCATCGCTTTAATGCCTGCATGAAGTTGCCCCAGGAGCCAGCAAAGTCTATGGCGTTAATTTCTTTGGTTTCTTCTCGTGACTTTCCAAATTTTCACATACCACCTAGATGTTTACAATACATTGTTATGTTTCTAAGCAAGTAAGTTCTACATTGCTTAGTGGTTTTTTTTATCCGATGTTGTTTGATCCTAGCCAGGACGGATGGGTTCTGTTTGTTTGTTGGTGCCATCTTTTTGTATTATTGCTTATGGAATTTGTCTGATTTTCTGGTTGGTCTCGTCTGGTATGTTGTTTGTCGTATCTTTATGCCATAAACGGCGTAATGCAACAGATAAAATTTGTTGGCACATGCCTAAAAAATGTTGCCATAGGTCTTTGGCAAAAAATTTAGGGTAATGCAATTTTCACCATTGCTATAGACCTCAAAGGCAACATTTTGATTAAATACGGCAATATAAGAATTATTGTTGCAGTAGAACCATATTTGGCTCTATAGCAACATCTATATGTGTCTGTAGCAACATTCAAAAATGTTGCTATAATTTTTTTTTCAAATATATATGTATATATGACAAAAAGGAGAACTAAATGCTACTACACAGAATTAAATATTAAAAATGTATTTTTATTCAAATAAATATTTTATTTTAACATTTGAAATAGTACATATTTCTAACTCCACTATTTACAATTCATTGTTAATAATATAGTCAATCACATATACAGATGTTCCTCACTACATCACTCAGTTCACTCATTACATATGAAATTTCAATTTATACAGACATTGACATTTATAAATATACGACCAGCCGAGCTCCGAGCCGAAGATGAGCCAAGTTCCGAGACGAAGGTGAGCCGTCAACGGGACCGGGCACTGCGCCGGTCGGGGTCAGGGCCCCACAATCCCGATTTCGGAAGACCAAGCCTTATTTGAAACACTACACACCGTAGTCCATCATCATAGAACTACCATAATCTTGACGACCTCCCATAACCATCAAACATCGACATTTCACCTTGCCAAACTCATCACAAAACCACACGGCAGCGATCAACATCACATCTCTATTAAAATCACACATCACTGCATACCCTGGATACTGCACCACTTCTGCATGTATTACTCCCCACACTTTAAGATGAACTAGTATAGTATTCTACTGTAAGATTTAACAATATTGTTGTCTTAGGGCCTGACAATGCAATAATCGTTTGTAGAACTGGATCTGTCAAAACTTACAACATTTGTGATAGTGATGTGATCAAATGATGGATCAAGTGCAACAATATGATCCTTATTCCCCCAATCCAGCTCGACAACTGTTATGGAACCAACATATGCTAACAATGGAGCATAATAATAACAACAGTAAGTTTACTATATTCTTAGATAACAACTAACGACAATATTATTTCTGAAAGCCCATTTATGTTAGGATTAGCCTAATTGATCCAAGAAATATTTCGCTCGATGTTTCTTAGAAGTAATGGTAATACTTCAACTTGGTCAGTTGAAACCACATTGCACCCTAGTAATGCCATTTCTAATATATACAAAATTGTAACATTACTTAAGAATGAAGACTACATAAAAAAGACTTCCATTGCTCTTTGTATGAAAATTAAAAGATAATCATCAAATTTGTAGTCGAATTTCACAATTTCTAATCGAACATAATCATCGAATTATCATGACATATGTATGGAAATTAAAAGATGCTTATTATGAGTGTAACAACAAAATTTGGTTGGGAAGGTTTTGAAGCAGCATTAATGCAAACATTTGGAAGGCGTGTTTCACAATCAAAATTTATCGATCCTAAAACACTAACAAATGCATGAAAACTGAAAAAATACTAACTACATAACCACGCAATTCCACTTCCAAGCCCATCCATCAACGTCTGAAGCAACCCAACCATATTCGAACACTACATAGACGAACAAGTCAAATTTTAGCCTAAAGGTCTAAGCTTTTGTATTTTTGTAGATCCAATTCCTTTCTTAAGAGCGGCTTTGCGATGAGAATATTTAAGAAGTTGAAGTCGGTGAGAAGTTGAGAACGAACAGATCGGAGAAATTTAGAAAAGAGGAATGGAATGGCTTAGGAAAGTTGATTTCCTATTGGTATTGTGGGATTTTAACGGATTAATGAGATGTCAACTACAGATGTTGTTTTTAAAAGGTAAATTAATGGATAAATATACATGTTTGTGAAGGTGCATACTGATGATGTGGCAAATGTTTATAGCTAAGGTAACACTGTATCAAAAATGTTGCATCGTGTTACACTTGTTTATCTAGAGCAATACCTTTTTATGGTTAAGATAACATAAAAAATAGAACGTTGCAATAGGACCAAAATGGTATAGCTATCATCACATTTTGGCTAGTAATGCTTTGAAAATTCGTTGCATTAGGCCGTTTATGGCATAGTGTATTATGGCCATCATCGAGTACCTAATATTTCTGTTTATTATGATAGTATGTAAAGTATTGCGATCTGTCCTTCCTCTTCTTCTGGTTGTTGAACATTCTCTATTACACCAAGTTTTTTCGAGGAGGTAGACTGTTGGCTCTAGCTTAGTGAGTAAAAGGAGTTTGTTTCCCATACTCTGGTTGTTGTAGGTGAGGTTTTTGTTGGTTATTTATATGGTGTTATGTTATGCTAGTATTTTGGGTGTCATCTTGATGGTCTATAAGATTGATGACTAGTGGTTGTGATGGGGTCTTGGCTGTGTTGTAGAGTTAGGATTTTATTCGGGTTTTGGTGTAGCTGTCCTCGGTGTTAGGTTGTCTATGACTCTGCAGCAAATTCGTGCAGGACGATTAGGTTCGTTTGCCTAGCTGGTTGTGTTCTGGCTGATCCAGGCCCTTAAAAATTTGGTGGTGATCAGTAGTTCTTATTTTAAGATTTTTTTTCACCTTCTCGGCAGTACACATGAAGCTTAGCTCTGATTACTGCCAACCTGGTGGTATTTCTTCCCTTATGCAGTTCACCATCTCCCAATGTCATTTGTAGCTACATGGAATTTGTTGTCCTTACTGAGCTACTTGATAGGCTGTTTCCATCGTGATGCTTAGTACACTATGGCTTCTTGTACCTTGTTTGCATGATACCTTTGCGGTGCTCGAGGAAATTATGGTTGATCGGACTTTTGCTTCATATGTTCTCTTGTTATTTGTTTTGGCAGTAACATCTAAAACACTCCCCGCGTTGACATGCAACTTTGTAGTCTAGTTGTTAATGCTAACTCCTATACTTTAAATATGTAATATGTCAATGGACGGACCACTTTAAATTCCGATAGTAGTGGACGGTCCACATTAAAAACCTATAGTAGGAGTTAGATATTTATCTAACTCCTGCTATAATGCATTTATTATTTGTTATAGTAAATCGTGTTTGCGGTCACTTTAATAACTAGTCAACTCTACCTAAAAAATTGTACAACCTTTTTTATTTAATTTTGGGAATTTAAAATGTGTGGTTAAGGGTTAAATACTATTGATTTTGAAACGTCAAAAAAATCTAGGGGAACAACAAATAAGTTTATAACTTATGTATTTGAAATGGCTATAACAGGTAAAAAGTTGAAATTTGTACCTATGATAAACTAATTAGGAATTGGAAATTGAGGTGTATTTAAGGCATGAACTATATACACAACTGAGGAATTTTGAAAAAGATGAGTAGGAAAGGAAAGAGTAAGTTAAAATGACAAAGCTAGACTATCTTCAAGAAAAATTATTTTTGAAATATAAATATAAATTCTTAAAGAAGGAATCTTCCAACTGAAATTATGGAATTTAAATTCTATGAAGATAACTGCATGAATATATAAAATTTCTAATCCTAAATCCTTTATTAGTTAAAAAATTAAGAAAAGCCAGGCAGTATTTAGTCCTGTTTATTTCTAGCAATATGGAGGACATCGACCCAGGAAAGCCTTCAGGAGTAGGTTGCATTCAGATAACGACTATGATATTCAGTGAGCATAGATGGTTATAAGAGACGATACAGAGATACCACCAAAGGAGCCTGCTAGGATGATAGACGATTAAAATAGGCAGATTCCAGGTGAGGATCAGGACAAGGAAGATTTAGAGGTTACTTTAGAGTTTAGACAGATAGGGCCAATAAAGGAGGAGTCTGATGATTCAGATATGTTGATTACTAATCCAGTGAGCAAGGATGACGAGTAGGATGAGGGACAGATGGAGACTATTTTTTTAGTATAGGATGCCAGAGCTAGTTGAGCCTGTACCTTCATAGGAGGATTTCGGGAAGTAGATGATTGCTTATTAGCAAATGTTGGGATGATGAGTAGATAGAATGGGGGATGGGTAGTCCTATCCCTATAATTCCAGAGTATATTGAGGAGAATGAGGGTGTTCTACGAGCTAGTTGATGATCTTCATCTTACAAAGAACATTCTATGGATTCCAAAGGGTCCGCAGTGGCATCCCTCTGTATGGGACATAGCACTAGAGTTTGAGGATGATGGAGAGGTCCTTGATGAGGAGAATGAGGTTTTTGATGAAAATATAGGAGAGATATTTATAAGGATATTGAGGAGGAGCCCAAAGAGATTGATTTGACTGGTCCATTAGATGATTAGTTTGGCGACTAGTCATGATATTGTTATATCTGGCTTTGTAAATATTGGATCTCATGCTTGGATGTATGATTATCTTAAGTGCATGGTTAGCACTAGGGTATTTTTGGGTTGGGATTTTTTGATGTTGTATATAGACCACCTCAAGTATGTGGCAGGTGCTCAGGTCGATATGCTAGACTATATAACTTGTACCACAAGTGCAACTTGTGCTCTAGTATGTGTGTTGACTTTGATATGACATTTTGTTGTTTTTGACTTATTCTTGTTATTTATGGATTCTACCCTTCATTTCCATTCAAAATTTCGAGGACGGTATTTCTTTTAAGGAAGGAGAATGTAATGACCCAAATTTTTACCAATTTGAAATTCGCATATTTAAATGATTTTGAATATATAAGTACCCAATTTGAAATATGATTTAAATAAGTTGAATTTAATATCTATATTAATTTTGGGAAGTTTTATCAATTTATTGTGATTGACCAATTTATCGTATAATCCCGAAATAAGATTTTTATAACTTATCAACAAGAATTTATAACCAAATGAACTTGGATTTGTTAATTTAAACATATAACAAAACCTATTTCAAGTTTGGTTTGCATAATAATATAGTATATTGAAAACTATAAAACGTAACCAAAAATCATACTGACAGAAATATCAGCTATATCAAAACAAGTTGTTTGAATGTTGTATTGAGATGTTAACTTTGCAAAACTTTATTAAAAAAGTTCTTACGCTCTATTTAACCTTTGATATAATATATGATGCCTTAGTCATCCTTTATCACATAAGTAAGTGACACATGTAAATTAATTTTCAAAAATAAAAATAAAAAAGGATGAGTAAGCATTAAACGTAATATGTGTCCCTAACCTAGCCAAATAACAAGACAATTGTCCCTAGTAAAAATGACCTAGCTACCCTCTCCTAATACAATATAAACTCGCCCACCCCTTCACATTTATTCATCCATATTTCAAGCTTCTTCTCCCTTAAACACTCTCTTCCCCATAAATTCATAATATTAAGTTATTAAAAAACTGTTATTTAACAAAAATATTAAGTTAAGTATAGAAGTTTTACAAATCTAATCATACTGAAAAATCAAAATTAGTTCTGAATTACAAACAATATTTATGATAATTTAACCCCAAGGAAACTTTATTCTACAAAATTATATATGAAAAATATATTTGCTAAATTACATATATTTAAATTATATACAAAAAGTTATAAATTTATAGTTTACAATAATATTAAATGTTTGAAAAAACTATTTTGAGTTATATACTATATTAGCAAATCTATGTATTATATATATATATGTATATATACTTTCAATATATGTATATATATAAGTGAATAAGTAGAAAAACTAAATCGAAAATTAGAGTTTGAACTAACAGTTCTCTATTAAGAATATGTTCTTTTAATTTCAGAAAATCAAGGCAAGAAGTAGTGAAATTTAAATCTAAAGTAAGAAAAAACTTTAAAATTTTAGATTGGTATATCGATATATATACCATGATGTGTTGATATATGGACCAAAATATGTAAAGCTAAATAAGAGATAAATATCTATACCTAACTATGTGCACAAATATATATTTCTAAATGTAAAAATAAAGATGAAATAATAGTAAAGTGTAACAACCCGGAATTTCAGAACCAATTTAAATTTTTTTATTTTAGCTATTTTAATGGATTTTGAATATTTAAAATGATAAATTTTAAATAATAATGATTTAAAATTTATTTTAATCGAAGTTAGAACGTATAAATTTATTTTAATAATAAATAGAGTTTGAAATGGCGTGGTAGTTTGAAAATTCGTTTTCAAATGAATGTACAAAATTCAAAATAAATCAAATTTTATTAAAACCAGAAATATTTGAATCTGTTTAATTTTAACATTCTAAAGAATGTGAAAAATCCAGATTTCATAACGAGAATTGCAAGTTATGTCCAGTTTAAAATTCAAAATAGTCGCTGTAGAATTTATATATATTTTATACAATATATAGCCCTTAAAATAGCCATTTTGCAAACGATCTCCGTTTTCGACGAAACCACTTTTGTTTGATCCGGAATGTCAAATTATTGTTAAGTTTCAATTTTCATAATTATTGGAATTAATATGTGAGCGTGGTGAATTTTAACGCGTTTGGCAATTTCAGTTTGAATTTAATCGACTGGAAAAGACCATTTTTCAAACGGTCTCCAAATTTGATGAAATTAGTTTTGTTAGGACCTTATCTTAAAAACATAGCTAGATTTATTTTTTTGGAATTTTAGGAGTTAGTATGTGGCCCCGGTAAATTAAAATGTGCGTTCAAATTCAATATATAGTGATTTATATTTTAATTTTAATGAAAACTAATCGAAACAGTCGAATTGGCTTGCGGCACATATCCCATTGTGTTCGGAATGGGGGTATTTAGCTGGAGGCAACAGTCGTTGGGTTCGATTTGGAGTTCGAATTTAAAAGTAACTTTTTAAAAACTAAATATATTATTATATAAAAAAGTCAACCCTTTTTTTATTATTCCCTCTTCCCCCCTCCCCCCGTCATTCACAGCTGATCGAAATAAAAAAATGCGCGCCCTCCCGGTTTCCACCGTCGTCGATCTTGCCCCCCCGGCTGCTGCGCCATTCCCTCCCCCCAGCTCCTCCCTCTTGTCCTCCTTCTCCTTCCGTAAACCCAAAGCCCCAAACCATTCAAATCAGCCACCACCGACCACCAGAGGCCCGCCGCCGCCACTTGCAACACCTCCTCCCCCTCTACGCCCCCACGCCGCCCCCTCTGGCTAACCACCTCTCGCCGTGGGCCCCTCCTCCAAGAAAATCAAATTTTTATATATTTTCAGTTTTGCAAATAACACCCTGACGCTCTTCATCCCATATCTTCCAAACCGAGCACTTCTGGCCAAAACTCCACATTACCAAAATCGAAGAGCATGATTTTTTGTTCGATTTGAGTATATGGAAGTCAGATTTTGGAGTACGGAGTTGTTCAGAAAACGCGTCCAAAGTCATTTGTCTAAATACTGTCTTTTCGCGATTTCTGGCGAAATGGACAAATTTCAGAAGAAAGGCCACTAGGCGAAAGTTGTCCGGAATGATGCGCTTAGGCCAGAAAAAAGATGGTGTGAAGATTGGAGCTCGTTTGCAAATTCTGGGATCGGAACAACAATTCAGAACGTCAGAAAAGCATGGTGGAGTTGATCCCAAAGTGAGAACTCCTTCTCACTAAAATTTTGTACAGTTAGCTAATGTATTTTATAACCGTAAATAAATAGAAATTTCCAGTATAAATTTTTATTTGAATTGTATGGAGTTCAACACTCGAATTTGCATAATCACATAAATTGAAAGCGATGTATGGATATTATTGACACATAAATTTCATACTCCGCGAATAACCACTTATGGCGCTGTAAATGGCATTGGGGTAGTTGAGTATTTATTTATTTGTATGTTCTATGTGATTTAATTGTGGTTTTGAAATTGACTGTACTGTAGTATGATCGACTGGATTGATGGTTTGTGTATGGCGCAAGCCAGTATTAGGCGAGGGATAAGGCTAGACCTTATTCCGGTTTTAATATCGCGCCGTTATGCTGCCGAAATTTTCTAAAATGTGTTAAAAAAATTAATGGCTAGTTAAAAAAATTATTTTTAACATATATATGAGATATATAAAATGGTTATGTTATGGTATAAATATTAGTCTGCTAAAAATATTATTTTTAGTTTATAACTACAATGAATAAAATTGTTTAGGTGTTGCATAGAATTTGATAAGCAAAGTTATAAAATTCTATATATTTGTTGGATAGATAAAAATAAGTTTACACATCTATTTATAAGTCGGACGACTTGTTTATGCTCGCCTATTTTTGTGATATCGATTGAGACGATAAATTTTACACATCGCCCTAGTGCATAAATAATAATTATTACTTGATGGTTGAAACCCCACACGGGTATTGGGATGATATTTGACGTACACTAATCCCAATTGTTTAGTTGTATGTCAATCGATTGGTTGATAGACTGTTGTAAACGTTAATTATTTATATTTGATGCTTATACAGTTGTGTAATGCACTCTGGATGATGGTTGATTGTATATCATGATTGTTGTGTACATGCATTGCGTGAAATCATATAAATAAATTATAGGTAATTGATTGGGTCTGATTCCAATTCAAAAGGAACAAATAATTTAAAATAAGGAAATATTTTAAAATAACGAATAATTTAAAATAATATTCAGTGAAGGATTAATATATGATTTTTATGTCCGATTCTGCATGGATACGACAATATTGAAATATATGAAGCCGAGTTTTTTAGATTTACGCCATTTTAACGCGAACGATATTTATATCAATTTTATTCATTTTTATAATGAATATCGAAAAAGAAATGATTTCAAAATCTAATATTTTGAAAAGATTATCATTTTAATATTATAATGATACAGAATATTCATTTTTGATTTAAAATTGGAAATGAAGTTAGAATCATTTTAAAACGAATTTATAAACGATTTGTAAAATACGTTTTAAATGGAAATTGATGAAATATATATAATGTATATTTAATGGCCTGAATAGAACGCGCCGCACCGCGACCATTCGCAAATTACGACCATTGACTTCGAATTGACATTACGGGAGATCTGACCGTCGGATTCTCCTAAAAGTAGGACCGTTGGGTTCGTGTCGAAAAGAGCTTTCCAAAGAATATAAGAGATTTGAAATCTAACAGTGGGATTTGGAATTATGTCCAAAGCAAATTTGAAAAAAGGTCATTGTAAGTGCAGTTCGATGATCATTTATGGAAATCGATTGTATAGGCCTTGATAGAATTATTAAAAATATTAATAATTTGTGTAAAATCATAATAAATGATTTGGAAAGAATTTGGACGAAAAATTCCACGTTTGTAAAGATAAAAATATATTTTTATCAAAATGAATTAGTTATTAACTAGATTGGAAATCCAATAATTTTTAAATAAAATAAATTGGATTTGTGAATGGTTTTAATGTAACCAAAAATTTTCAACAAACAAATCGGAATGGATTTGGAATGGAAATAATGTTTGGAATATTTCGATATTGGATTCCGTGATTATACAAATATTGTTATGGAAATTTGGAAGATATAATTATATCGTTATTTCCAATACGATATTTGTTGGTTTCAGAATGTGATATTGAATATAAGCTGATATAATTTCTATTCAGAGCCTTGTATTTAATATCAAATGGGATTTTGGGTTTGTCGTGAACGGTGTCTTCAGTAACACTGTTCCTAAACCCAGTTGAAAAAAGAATAAATCTTTTAATTAAGATTTAGAGAATTTTACCAATAATTAATATTTAATTGGAATTGAATTAAGAATTGGATTTTCGGGTTTATCGTCAACGGTATTTTAAATAACACTTGTTCTTTAACCCGATTAATAGTGAAGTTAAGATTTGGAGTTTATAAATCTTTATTCTAAGATTTGATGGAATTTTCCAAAGTAAAGTTTTCTAATTTAATAAAATAAATTGGGATTGAATGGAATTCGATTTGGTAATAATCAAAGTGAGCTTCTGTGGAAGAAGAGTGTTAATATATATGGAATTTAAAAGGCTTCGTCGTCATTCCATTTATATTATTGTTCGGATACGAAAATTGATATCGATTATATATATTAATCTATTTTTTCGTGAAGATTCCATAATTAATGGAATGTGATTTTGGTTTTATCGTGAACTGTGTTTCAAAATGACACTGGTTCTTTAACCCGGTTAAAGACAGGATTACATGTCTAACATTGTATTTTGAACTGTGTTGTTGATCTTTGTTAAATATATATCTGTTTGGTGGTGGAGAATTTATTCTCTTGCTTAACACCCTTCTCTAAGACGTACGACATTAGAGGTTATATATCGGCAGAAATCAATGGTACGGTGTAGATTGTCGATGCAGCATGTTTGACTTCCCAAAGTTAAATAATCATTAATAATGATTGTTAGAAGATTAAAACGAAGTGGAGATCTAATGAAACTTTAATTAGATTGAAATGAGAATGTGATAATTTAAATTATCAAATTTGGGAAATGATCGAGAATAGAGTACCACCAGTTTTACTCCAAGCTATAGTTAAATCTTTAATTAGATTTGAACGTGAAATGATAATTAAATTTACCGATAACACCGTGGTGTTAGATATGGAGTATTACCAGTATTGCCCTATGGGATGAATAGGTTGGGATTGGGAAATAAAACAAATAATTACTGCAGTAAGGTGCGCTAATCCCGACTAGTTTGGATGAATCGTAATTTGGTTTGAATTGATATCTAAAGGAAGATTAAAGAATAAATTTAAAAATTTATCTTTGATAAAATAAAAGGGAACTTTTCCCTAAACATGTGAATATTTGAATAAAAGAATATTCAGAATTGGAACGAGGCGTATGTTGTGTTTTCATAGAACTTGATTATAAGATATGTGAATTATTCGGAAAGGCCGGGTTTATTCCCATTGTGAATAATTAATTCGATGATGCAGACGGTGACTGAAGACCGGAGTTCTTCACATTGTTTGGATGATTACTGATGTCTTGATTGGGTTGTACACCTAAGACAAGGTAATAAGTGGTGATCATCCAAACGTACTTGGAGATCGACCGGATATGCGAGGACCTCTCTCCTGTATTGGACAGATGTGATGAGGAATAAGGTGCCTCCAGTTTCGTTCAGACCCAGAACGAACTAGTAAATGGATGTGTGTCTGACATTGGATTTTATTCTGTGTTGATTGATCTCTATTAAATATATATCTATTTGGTGGCGGAGAATTTATTCTCTTGCTTAACACCCTTCTCTGAGACGTACGATCTCAGAGGCTATATATCGATAGGCATCAATCGCATGGCATAATTTGCCTATGTTGCATGCTGATATGCAAATGATCAAGGCTTCTGTTGAAAAGCAGAGTCTTGTGGTTGGTGATCAAAGCACGACTTTAAATAGCATAGCTTTGTGTATAGCGTTAAATCGCGAGCCTCACACCTCGGTATGAGTCAAAAACGAGAAAAGGGACGCAAGGAGGACATGACGTTTCCTTCTAGCTATGGGTAATGTTATGGTATGGAGCCCAGACATTTATATATTTTTACCTATGTGGATGATGGATAGCAAGGCGCCTCAGATATATCAGTTACTACGGAGTTGATGGATAGGTCCTGTAGGACCAGAAACGTGTGTTCGGGTATAATTAATCCGCTAAGTGTGGACCGGCCCTACAGGATCCAAGGGTTCGCCAGCGTCCAAATCCTGAGGCATTTACTAGAGTGTCTCGAAGCCGGTGAGGAGTACATCCAATTCCTCGACTCATGATGGAAATCCAATTTCCAATACGCGACATTTCAGTTTTGATTGTAGAACCTAGTTTGGCGACATGATATATGGTATCCATGCCGTCTATGATTGATACATTTATATTTGAAGTTGTTTTATACACTATGCACTTATAATAGTATCAAATGATTTGTTTTTAAACGTACCAAGCATATTTGGCGATTATAAGGGTAAACTCTATCCTTCAGCTTGCGTTGCATTGTGTGATGGGACCTGAGTCTTATAATAGCTTCATTTTTCGAAAAGCAATGCGCTGTTTACAAACTGTTTTAAGCACTGGTATTCTTGGGAGAAAACCCGTTCCGTGTTATATGGCGTGGTCCCTTGATTTACTTCATTTCTAAAGTAAAGGTTTAAATAACTGTTTTAGTTCTCACACAGTCCCATGACTGACTTAGAGTTTATTGTTTTGACCTAAACTCCGGGTGCCCCTATTTTCCATATGGGCAGCTAGTAGTTTTGGTTCTGCAGATATTATTTCCATAGGATCCTGGATTTACAGCTGAAGCTATATTTGGAAAGCCCTGTATCTGTGTATTTCTTCCAATTGTGTTATGTATTATTTTTCCGCTGCATTATAATTTAAATCTCTGATATTTATCAAATGTATATTATTAATTCATACTCTGTTATATTCTTGTACTCTGATGTAATTGTTGTAACATCAATGAAATGTTCTGTCGTTTGTGTTCCAATTAGTCTCGTTCTCAAAGCAGTTCGCCTTCTTGTTCGGTTTAGGACGGCCGGGAAGTTCGGGTCGCTTCATAAAGTGTACTACATTTTGCAATCCTATGAATCACACATTTATATCATTCATAATTTGGTGATGAGATTTGCTCTATTGCGACATGGTAGTTTTCTGATCATTGTGGAATATTCATTTGCTAAATCTGAAGGTCGTATCGGAAAAATAATGATGATTTGTAGTTTAACCAACCAAGCGCCAAAATCTCGAATTTGAATTTGGAATGAATGAACACTTCAACCGCTATAAATTTGCCCAACCGCCATATCTTTTCATTAAATTTTCTCGTATATTCTTCTCGTTTTTCTATTTACAATCAAACTTCTGGAAGATATATCTCCTTCATTTCTTAATGGAATCGACTGGAACTAATGGAAAATCTAAAAGGAAGACAGCTATGATCTAGCATTTTGGAAATGAATTTGAACAATGGTGCAACAAACTGAATAGCAAGAGAAATGTAGGAAATCCATATATAGTTTTCCTATTATAAATAGCCAACTTCGAACTGTCATATCTCACTTAACTTTGATCAGAATTTGATGATCCACCCATCAAAACGACTACGAGAAAAAGAATTACAGTACGGAATAGGAGTTAGGGAGAAATACCAACATTTTTGAATGAAATATTAAGAATACTATTGACAGTTTTTTGTTTCTATTTCTCTTTGTGCACTGAAACTTCATTTGACCATAACTTGGTCATTTCTTGACGGACTCACTTAAAACCAGTGACATTGTGATGTAGAAGAGAAGCACAATACTAGACCAAGTTGTTGATGAAAATAAAAAGTTTTATACTAATTTAGTATGCATTTCATTATAGATAGTTAATTCATGCCCATCAGTTCTTTTTCATTGATCAATGATTGTCTACTGTCTTTTAATCAATAGTCGTCAAACATAACAATTTTCTTACAAAACAACATAACAATTTTTAAACAATGCAGTGAATTTTCAAAAGAGCTAAATGTAATTTTAAATACCTACATCTTAATGATTCTGTGATACATCCATATGAAAATAGTGTGAATTATTTTATAAAAATTTTACCATTTAATTTTTTTCATAAATCATATTTATGAAAACTTTGAAAACCATGGTTCTGATACCAAATGTGGGTGCAACGGAAGTGGATCTTAAGGAAAAACTAACACTAGAGGAGGGTGAGTAGTATTTTTGGAATTTGTATGAATCGTTTTGAATTATATTAACAATAATTGTATAGATGCAAACTATCACAGATTTATCACAGACGTCATAGAATGCAGAACATAATCAAAAGCAATAATGTAAAGGAAAGAATGCATAGGATTTTATACTGGTTTGAAGTTATTCTATATCCAATTCCACACCAAATCCTGTATGGATTTTTATTATCTACAATATCTTTTGTACTTCTTGATTTCAAGACTACAAGGATACACCCTCTAGAATTTCTACTTGCAAGCACAGAGGTCCTATATTTCCAGTCCAATAAGACACACTCAACGGATACAATCATGCCTAACTTGATTTATATGATAACAAATCACACCCTTTAGAGTATACTAAAGATAGTTTCACAATGGAATCCAGACTTGATCTTTTTATCTCGACTACAATAGACCTATAACTTTGCTTTACACTTTGTTCTTGAAAGAGTATGGAGAGGATTATAGAGAATTAAAAACTAAGCAGAAATGGTTTGATTTTCATGAGAATTTGGCATTGTATAAGTATAATTTGGTTAAGAATTAATAAAGAAGAGAATAAGGAAAAGATAATGAAAATATGAATTAAAATTCATTTGGAAATTACTGCTATTTATAAAGGAATAACAGTCATATCCATTCGCGAAAGGATATGACGAATAAACACTTCTTTCAAATTTGAAATTTGAAAAGAACGGGCACTATGTCGACATACTCACATTTGAAATGTTAACATACTTTTGTATATAACTTGAAAAGCTTTTTTTTTTGAAAATTGTTTTGAAATTATAAAACTATATAATTAAACCTGGAACTTTTAGAAACTATTATACACAATTAGAGATAGTTTTAAACATAAAAATACTTATAATTAAACTTAAATATATGTTATATAATCAAAACCAATATATAAAGTAAATTTAAATTCAAAACTAAATACTTAAAACAATAAGGATCAGAATAATAATATAACTCAAATAATAAAATGTATCAAACTGTAAACATATATTAATCAATGACTAAACATGTAATATTAAATATAATCAAAATCAAAATAGTAAATATATATAATATAAAATATCATAAATATTGAAATAGATATAAATATAGTCTAAAATGAAATTGAATTGATTTGACTCTTAAAATATCAAACTTAAATCTTAAAACAATTATAAAATATATACTTTGTTAACTTTATTTTGGAAAACATTTGAAAAATATTTCAAAATTTATTTGAAAACCATTTGAAAAGAGACCAGATTGAGTGCAATTAAGTTTTAGCATATATAACTAAAACCCTAATTTATGTCTTCATCATGTTGAATTCTGGAATTGTTGACAACTCTTAAGCAACATTATGGACAATCTTGTTATTGTACGGTCTTGAATATCAATACTTGTTATAAAGCCTATACTATATACTATATATAATCATCAGTAATAACTGTTGATATAATTGTAAATAATTGTAAATATATTGTATACTATCATCTATAATACTTGTTACACTTGTTGTTGCTCTCATCAGAGCATCCTTGCACTAACATGGTATGGAATGAATTTTTTGACCATTTGGGTTGCAACTAGGAGGTTTATGACACATTCCGTAGACCTTCGAGTCATGTGTATACCATGCCATCTATTTTAGGTCTTCGGGTTATCTGTGTGGGGATTTTGGTCTAATTTTTTGGATCTCTAGCTGAGTAAGGCATCAAATCTGTACGGATAGTGTTCGTATGTATATGGTTCATAAGAACCAACCCCATATGTGACTCGTATATGTTGTACTTTTTTTTTGAAACAAAAATGTGTGATCTTCTGAAGAGAAGAGAGCACACATCGTATATGTTGTACTTTGGTTGTATTTGTATATATATATATATATGTGTTTTTTGTTATGTGAACTATATTATATTACATTGATATATTTTATTCCGGACAGATTCTTGGCCACCGTAGTTTTGTGTTAAACTTGAATCGGGAATGTTGATCGACATGAGGTAAGAAAAAATATAAAGCATCAAATAGACATATTCGATACTCATTTTAGACAAAGCTTACGGATGGTCGCTTATAAATAGCTGTATTCACTACACTATCAAACAGTATTACCCTATGTTACACTTTGTCAGTGTAAGTCTCAGGGTGGGGCATCACAATTTCATTCAGTACAAAACAGTTCCATAATTTTTAATTAAATATATCAAAATTAATTAGTAGACCTTCAAATCAACATAAGTTGTTTTCGAGATTTAAAGAATGAAAATTATTTCTAAAAGAATGAAATTATTTTAAAATTTTATTTTATTTCACAAACCATACACATATCTTTTAGATCTATATTTCCACAGAAGATTATTTTTTTCATCCATTTAATTTAGGGAAAATAACTCAAATACCATATCATATCTAAAATTTCAAAATGAAATCCTTTATACGTAAACTAAATAGATTTGTATATTCAATAAGATAATATATGAATTCAATGACTAATAAATAATTTTCATTCTAAACTTAATCAAATATAAGGAAAATTCAATACAATGTGCCAATATAATACCATGGCTAATAAGGAATTTCCATTCTAAACTTACTTAAATATAAGGAAAATTCAACACAATAAAAGATGGGCCAATACGATTCCATTTGGTAGAAAACCTATTTGAAAGAACAAAAAAATATTCACTTCAAATAGAGAAATTTTAGGAAAATAATTCTAGAAGTCTTAGATAATTCCATTAATTTATTAAGAAAAAAATGGATATATAAAAAAGAATGGATTTGATCTTCTAAATTATCAAAATTATATATCTATAATTTTCATTTAGAAATCGAGCTGATAACGCGTTATAAAGTATAGGAAAATAAAGAGCCTTTGGAGAAAGAGAGAGGAGACACTTTTATTCATTTCAAATATACACATATAGTACAATGGAGTTATATAGATATGTCAATGAAAATGAATATTAGAATAACATCCATGTAACATTTGACATATCCACTCTTATAAACTACATATATTATAACATTCCCCATTAGATTCTCTTCTTATTTCTTTCGTAATACATCAATAAATTCTATTTGTGTCCGATTTTCTTCTTTCTAAATCCTTGAAAATGCCTCTTTCACATAGACTTTTACTCCATATTGCATCATATGAAGTCCCCTAATAGTTATATTATACGTGGTCATGGTTCATTATGAAGGAAAATGGTATTGAAACTTATTCATTATATCAAGTGTTTTCTTTACCATAATCTGACATTGCATTAAAGAATATTATAGTAATTTTATGTGGTTAAAACAAACTATATGACATATAATCTATAAACTAATGGTAAAGTAGGAAATTTTCTTTCTCTCGGCTTGATTCTAGGAGTTATCTCTCTTCTACTTAATTCTCTCTTGATATTTATTATCTGAATCTTTCGATTTATTAATTAATTTGTTTAACTGAACCACTCATTATTTTACAGTATGATATATAGTTTTAAAACTTGTATAGTTATTTACAAATGATTCATCGATTAACTTCTAACATTTTATATTCAGGTCCATATATTTATATTAATTACATAATTAAAAGTTAAAACCATTTTAATGAAGTGGAAAATAGTGAGAAGGCCAAACTTAACAAAATTTTTGGCCAAAAGTATGGAAAGTTTGGTTTTTGGCCAAAAGTCCACATTTTAGTGTAAAGTGGAAATAGTAGTGGGCCCCCTGAATTCCACATTTGCACTAAAATGTGGACTTTTGGCCAAAAACCAAACTTTCCATACTTTTGGCCAAAGAATTTGTTAACTTTGTCCTTTAAAAGAAAATGCTCTTTAATGAATGTAGTTCACTAATATTTATTAATATTTTTAATAGATTTTTAAGAACCATAATTCAATATTTATGCGACTATTATACTAATAAATTGGTAAAATTGATTTATTTTATTCAATTACCATATATAAATCGCATAGAACAGCAATAACACATTTAGTTTTTTTATACTCTTATTTTTAACTTAAAATATCTACATTTAAAATGGTAAAATATACTTACCATGGACTTCATTATAAAATTCTACATTTAAATTAAAATACATATATTGAAAATTATTATTTACAAATTCACCTCATTTTCTCCTATGGTTTACGTTTCAGTCCACATGTTTATACTAAGGGGAAAAAGTTGACAGGGACAAAAATTTAAAATAATTTATCCAAAAAGACCGGCTTTTAAAAATTAATGTCAAGGACAAAAGCCCAGTCCATTAACTATTTCAGCCAAAAAAACACTTTCATCCCATTCCTTTTCATTCCACTCGAATCCAGCAAATTCGATAATTCGTACTCTCCAAAAGTTCAAAAAATGTCCAATAAAAATCACATCGTTTCTTCTGAAAATCGACTACCAGAACAGGCGGAAATTGAATCGGTAGAAAAAAAACCCAAATACCATTTGATCAACAACAGAAGACTGCCAAAACCCAAAAATTAATGAATGAACAAGAACAAATCGAAAAAAATAGACCGATTCTAATGTTGAAGTCCTAAAAATGGACAAGCAACAAGGACAAGGAAATCAGGAAACCGATGGGCAAAGAACGGTGACTGAAAACCCTACAGAAATAGTAGAAGATTCTACTGCACAACAATCTGAACTCGAAGAAACCCTAGAACAAATGAAAGGAAAAACTCTTCAACAGAGAGAAAGAAGGCCCGAAAAAAGGGATGATGGAAAAAGTACTTTGAATGATCAGAGCAGTACTGGAAAAAAGTTTGAAGAGGCTAAAAGAGAAGAAGAAAATTCGGTAATAATATTCCATAAAAATTTATAATTAGAATATTGTTTGAAAAATTATACCATAATGTTTTCAAAATCTAGTTCCAAAATGTTATCAAAATTAGTACTTTACCTTCAGCATCGAAACTGATACAACTTAATTTGCAAAACCGATATCATATTCACATAATCAGAATCTTAGTATCAAAACTGATACCACTTAGCCTGTAAAACTGATACCACATATGTTCAAAAACAATCGTAGTGTAAAAAATGATACCAGTGAGCTTTCATTTTGAAATATTGTATAAAAAAATATTACTAGGTTGCAACTCATTCTGAAATATTGTATAAAAACTGATAGTTAGAAATGTTAAAAACCAATTTTTATGTTGTAATTTGTATAAAAACGAGCTTTGAAAACCAAATTTTGATCTAGACAAAAATAGACACTATGTTAAAATCAAATAGAAATATTCTATGAAAAATGAAAGTTGTTGATTTGTTGATATCAGTTATTAATTGTATTGGTTTGATTTATATCTTAAATGTTGTAATATACATTTTCACGGTATCGGTTTTAGAAGCACACTAATATCAGTATTGATAATAAAATTATGTTTGCATGAAATCAGTATCTGTTTTGAAGCACACTAGTGTCTTTTTTAATAACGAATTTTTTTTATGTGAATATGTATCAGTTATGCAAGTTAAATGGTATCCGTTTTGATACTAAGATTAATGGTACAATTTTGAAAGCATTCTGGTATCTGTTTTTGAAACACTGTGGTATCACTATAATAACAGAGTTTATATTTACATGAATATGGTGTCATTTTGGTATCTAAATAGGAATGTATCAGTTTTCAATAATGTTTCTATTTACATTAGGATGATGATTTTGCTAGTCCCTAGCCACGAGAAACAGAAGATAAAACAACCACAAAAGTCAAAAAGGAAACTGTATTTAGATGTGGGCTGCAACCATGTTTTAAAAGGATAAAACTTGTAAAGGAGAAGAAAGCATTAAGCAAAAAACAAGTAGAGTTATTGAAAAGATCGACAGTCTTCAACTTCTTCAATGTTTACTACGAAAGAAAAATAAATTTGAAGGAATGCAAGAAATATATAGAAAATTTGGATGCAGTATAAAAGTGTTATTCAGTGGAAGAAGGAGCTTTTATCTTTAGCAAAGAAAAAAAAATAACTGTAACAACCAAAGATATTAGCTTACTTTTTAGGATGCCAATGCTTGGAAATAATATGGAGCCTCCCAAAATGATGACTAGCAAAACAATACCATCGAATTGTAAAAATTTTGGTTCACGAAATTTTGGATAATCGGCGTATATGACTAGAACATTGATTGAAAATAGAATAAAGGAAGAAGCAAATAAAAAGAAGACACAAAACGAGGAAGACTTGCCTACTCGTCTTATCATGGACATTGTAATTACTTTTTTCTTTCCCAATAATCAACAGAAAATGAGATAGGGACTTTTGGAGTACTTATGTGATTTGGAAAAAATAAGACAGTTTCTTGGTTGTTGACCATTGAAAAGAATTTTCACAAATTTGTTAAAATTTCATTCATAATCCAAGAAATATGTCTGGATGTGCAATGCTTCTGCTGGTAATTTATTTGTTTTTATTTAATTTTTTTATAACATTTATGAATTTGTTACACTTTTTCTTTTACAAAGTATTGCACATGCGAAAAGATGAAGGTAATAAGCCAAGATGAAATGTTAGCGAGACACGCCCAAAATTTGGTTGGTGGGATTTACGAGACTTGAAGAAATATGTTCCCAAAATATTTCTGGATGACATCTCAGAAGGAGTGGTATATTTTTTATTATTTTTTGCAGTTAAAGATATAAGTTTTAAATTTATGGTTGTATCATTTTTTACGATTTCCTATTAAAAGTAAAATTTTCAAATCTTTATATAGCATCAGTTTTTCTAGCCTGGTAGTATTAATTTTTTCTTTGTTCTAGTTAAAATTTAATTTTCCAATTTCTTGGTATCGGTTTTAGGAGCCCAATAGTATCAGTTTTTTTTTTTTTTTTAGTTTTACTTGAAAATTATTTTTCCAATATTTTGGTATCAGTTTTACTAGCCTAGTGGTATAAGTTTTTTAGAGTGCTAGTTAAAATTTATTTGTCCAATATCATGGTATCAGTTTTATTAGGATGGTAGTATCAGTTTTTATTATTGTTTATAAAAGTTTAATTTTTAACTTTCTAGTTATCATTTTTAAGTATTTGGTAGTATCAGAACTTTAACATTCTTAATATAAAAACCGATATTATTTTGTTAAACAACAATTTTGATTGAAAACAAATTCTTTTTTGTAGGTGCAAGAAATGTTAGACATACATCCACATGAATCAAAAATATTGCAAACAGCAGCTGAAATTTCTTCTAGATCAAAGAAAGCAAAAGAATGTTCAGCAACAAGAGAAAGAAAACGTCAAGAATAGCAAATACAAGTGCGTTCTTTTGAGGATGATGTGACTACAAGAGTGTTGAAGATTCATATTGAAAGTATTGAAGCAGAAAACATAAAATTGAGAAATGAATTGTAAAATGAAAGATTTTTGAGAAGAGAAGCAGAGAAAAAGCTTTATATTTTTGAACAACAACTCAAAGGAAAAAATGCAAATTTTGAAGAGACCAAACTTCTAAAATCTGACTTGAAAGAAACTAAAAGTAATTCACCTTCTCGACATAATGAAGAAGAAGGAAAAAACGACAACGAGGATGTAGAGAACAAAAATAATTGCAGTATTCAAGTTGAGAAAGAGGAATGTAAAAAAAAGGAAAAAATGAAACCACAGAAAAAATAATCCCAATTGCAAAAGACCCGAAAATGAGTAAAAATGTATCAGTCGAAGTCAGTCCACCCACTTTGGTATGACACAAATTATTAAGGAAATACAAGCAACAAAATCAACTCAACAAGAAGAAGAAAAATCCAATAGAAGTTGAACCGCTTTCATATACAGACAGATTTAAAAAGAAACAAAGGAAAATGACAAGAAGAAGAAATTCATTTGATTATCCAACAATTTCGAAATAAAGGAAAAGAAAACAAATGTTAAGCAGGAAAAAATAACAAAGATCAGCGTAGAGAAGAATCAAAAAAATGAAAAAAAGTAAGAGCAATAGCATGAAGAAAAAAACAAAGTGCGAAAACAAAGGAAAATCTAAAGTAAGAATAAATTTTACTTGAAAAGCCGCTAGCTATTTTGGAACCATCATAGGAAGAATTGAAATTATAGCATTGTGAGAGTGTTAAATATCTAAATAAAGAACAACAAACCATGGTTAAACAAAAATTCTCTGTTGCAAAAGCAAGAAATTTGTAAGTACACATTTTATTATCGATAATAATAAAGATTTGTTCAAAACTTAACTATAATTTTCATTTTTACGAAACATGGATGTTATGATAAATGATGACACAATTTTAGGTGGTTGCGTCATAACCAAACAAATATTCATGTTCTGGAAGGAGACTTCATGGATGGATAAGTATCATATATATGTTGCTAATGTTGCTTGTTTTGCAAATCAGTTTTGCTAATTACATATTGTATGTATGAATACTAATGCTGCTCATATATATGCTGATGAACGAAATGTTTATTATGTTGATGTTTTGCATGACAAATTATTTAATCGATATCAATTATAATGTAGTAGTATCAGCTTTAAAATCCTGGTAGTATCACCTTTTTGATTTATTGTTAAAATTAACTTTTTTAATTTCTAGTTATCAGTTTTTATGATTTATTGCCAGATCTCACATTCTACCGACCATTTTCAACGATAGTAATAAGGCTTTATCCAGTAACTTGGTGCAAATTCATGTACTTTCTATCATTTCTATCACCTATTACGATCGAATCTTCTTGATCAATTCATACTTTTTCCCCATCTTAACCTGTAATCATAAGGGAGCTCACTCGGTTTTGCATCTTATTCAGTTTTTTCTCTGACATAGCTTGAGAAATATAGATGTCCCACTTAACCCCTAAACCAACAATGATCGTAGACTAAGATAGAATTGTCATAGTCAATACTTGGCTTCATGTCTCATTATTTCTAATTTCTAGCTGATAATCTTATCATCCCCATAAATCGTAAAACTTAGAGTATATGAAACTGTTTTTCTTTGTGTGCTTGGCATGGCCTGCTCCATTTATTTAGGACATAGCTTTGAATGTGAAGTCAGGCTGCATATTTACAATTTTGTAGTTATGCACATTATTTTAGCAACTGGTTCCCACTTTCTGGTATCAATATGCTCAGTGTTGCTATACAAATATTGTAAACAAACAGAGATTTTAATACTTGTTTGGACCCGCCAATATTTGCTATGATCAGTTAGGTTATAATAATATGATGGCTATCATTTTAGGTTCTAATAATTTTAGTAGTATCATTTTGCAAAGGGATAATATGACCGACTAATATTTGCTATGAACCGTTAGGTTATAATAATAGTAGTATTATTATTAATATCCTGGTAGTATCAATTTTTACGATTTATGGTTAAGATTTATTTTTCCAGTTTCTTGGTATTAGTTTTAGAAGCCTGGCAATATCACTTTTTTTTAGTTCTATTTAAACATTAATTTTCCAGGTTGTTAGTATCAGTTTTAGGAGCCTAGTAGTATCAGTTTTATGATTTCTGGTTTAAAATTAATTTTTTTCATTTTTTTTGTAATAAATTTTCATTTTGCAATATAATATGCCGTCTTATATACATGTGTATAATTATTGCAGATTGTAGATTGGTTCATAAAATATTGTGCGCTAGCTGAGAATAATTTTGCAATACCTATAATGGGAATGGTAAGTAAGATTTCAGATCACTTATATGCAGTAATTTTTTTTATAACTAGTAAATAACAGTGACATTATTTATCACCAGAAAGCACTGGTTGAGAAAATGGAATTAGTTATAAAGTCAGTAGCCCTTCCCATTTTAGAAAAAGTCGTGATAAATCAGTTCGCAA